>JAJJWX010004978.1:0-718148 GCA_023529315.1 Papaver bracteatum | reverse complement strand
GTTAACTACTAGCATAAAATCGATTTACCAGCTTCATATTCTTCACATCTAACTGCTGTTTGATAGCTTTAAAGCTGATGATTGCTGCTTTATATTGACTTCATTGTTTGATGCTCGAAAACATAATCTAGTCGCCTTTTCAACCTCGAACCGGAGCAAGGATGACACATCCAACTCTAGCTCCACCAATATTTGATGACCCATCCCCGATAAACACAGTCCATAGTGGCTCAGGTGTATCAATCTCCATTATGGACTCTCCCTAAGTCTCATTAGTGGTTGACTCTATGGGTTTGTTCAATAACTATTCTTCTTCGGTAACTGTTTGTATGTCTTCCGCAGGGAAATCTGCTAACAGCACATCTAAAGCGTATCCCTTCTCTGTAGTTCTAGTTTCATACTCCCCCAGAAAATTCTACCATATGGCTAGTCGGATGGAATGATTAGCACGTTGCAGGATTCTCTTCGTGCGAATATTCAAAGTAGACTACGATCTGTCTCCCTTGGAATATGGTTTTAGGCGACAAGATGCATGCAACAGTGATGAAAGTTCCATCTTTTCAATCTTTTTGTCACAGTGTTTTCGCCCATCAAATATTTAATGACGAAGTAAAACGGGTTTTCATGTGGATCCGTAACAAATAACTTCACTTTCATGCGTTTAGCACTACACTTACAACGTTCTCCGTTGCGACCCAGATAACCTCCGATATGGGTTGCCCAGTCTTTAGGCTCACCAATACTCGGGGAGTTGACAAATATTGTTTGATTTAATTTAAAGCTCTTTAGCATTCATATAGCTTACCGAAATTAACTTCTTTCTTAAAAGCGTCAAATAATAGTTTGAATCAATCAGCGAGCATGAAAATGAAACGATTTAAAGCTGCTAATCGACCTGCTAGTTTCTGGACCTCATTCTTCGTTCTTGGGGATATCATCTCTCTGATGGATCTGATTAACTACGGATTAGCCTCGATACCTCTTGTGTGTCATCAAGTACCCAAGAAAATTTCGAGGAATAGCCCGAATGAGCGTTTCTTTGATTGAGCTTCATCACGGTATCTCTCAAGGTATCAAACATCTTTGGTAGATCGAAAAGTGAGACTCTTTTTTGCTTAGATTTCACTACAATATCGTCGATATATACTTCTATTGTCTTCCCAATCAGATCTTTGAACATATGATCTGGCAAATGTTGTTAGGTCGCCCCAGTTCTTTATCTGAGAATGGCATTACAATATAGGTAAAATCTCTCGTCCCGAGTCGAGAAAAAGTATGCTCTTGATCTCCCTCGAACAAAGGTATTTGGTTATCTTGGCGAAACAATGTCCATGAATGACAGTCTTTCAGTACCACTGTTGCATCCACCAAATCTCTGATCATGAGTAAATACGGATCACTTTCGGACATGCTTTATTCAAATGCGGTAAAATTGATATAGACATGAAGTTTACCATTCTTCTTTGGGCAAGGGCGACATTGGACAACCATCGTGGATACTGTACCGGTCATATAAAGCATGCTTTTAACAGTTTCTCGATTTCTGCAGCAACTCCATATTTTTTTCCGTGTGCCATATTCCTAATTTTCTGACGAACTAGATGGAACTTCACATCGATATTTGCTTTGTGGTAGGTTACGTTCGGGATCTATCCTGGCATTTCACTAAAACTCCATGCGAAAGCATCAAGTGTGTCATACCAATGTAATCAAACCATCGCGTTGCTTCAGCGGGTAGATCTGCACCTATGAGCATGGTTTTGTGCTTCTCATCCCCAATTTGTAGCTCGACCAGTTTCTCAACCGTTAGGGGTTAAGCGTGACCTCTCCAATATATGATTACGGAGGGAGAGGATTATGTAATTGTTATTTTTGTTGAATCGCGAGGATCTGGTTCACTAACTTCGATTTCCTATATTCATCCATAGCATTCTCGTAACACTTGTGGGCGGCCATCTGGTCGCTTCTAACCTTCCGACCCCTTTTTGGGGTGATAAACTTTAGGAATTGATGATATGAGATGTGACTGCACAATCACGTGCATCCGGTCTCGTCCTACGATCACATTATAGGGAGCTCGACAATCCAAATGAGAAAACTTCCTAGAATTGACTAAACGACCACTGTTACATGCATCTTTATTTTTCCATCGCCTTTGTAACTTAAGCCACTAAATCCAATAATTGGATTTTCTTCCTTCTCTATCAAGTCGTGTGAGAGATTCATATTGGAATAGGCTCCAAAACAAAGACACGCTCATCGAGATTCCCATATCCACTAGAATATGGTGTACCGAACATGCCAATCCAAGATGTTATAACAATATAATCATTTTGGGAGAATATCGCCTATCATGTCTTCTTTAGAAATCTCGATGTTTTTGTATCGAAGCTCCAGAATTTGCTCCATTTCCACGACAAAATTGATGTGATTTGTCATGTACCATTTCTTTAATTCCACGAGCTTTCTCCACTCTCATCTTCGATTCTCGTCTGGTCCTTTGAATGGATCTTGGCATGACTGACATTAATTACATGTGTTGTGCCAAATTGTCCTGAACCTTTCCCAAAATCCTTTTTAACGTACTCTTGTAGCTTTCCAGCGTCTATTATTCGTTGGATTTCGATCTGTAAGGAGAGAAAATTCTCAGTCTTGTGACCAACATCTTTATGATAATTGCAGTATTTGATTTTATCACGTTTATCATGTGTCTCTGCTGGAAAATTACGTGGAGGGCTCTAATCCTTGCTTATTTTCTCATACAATATTATAAGTCGTATGTGCAATGGTGTCTTCTTCAAATCATGATGTTTCTGATATCCAATTTCGATTCGTTCCCCTTGAATTTTCTCTTAAACTTTACCTCGATCATTATGCTGCCCACTAGAAATTTGCGGTTCTTTGACTTGTATTTTTTCCTATTATTTGGATGATTGGATGATCTGTTAACTTCTCTTATCTCTCGATCTTTGGAATCATCCTCAACTCGAGCGTATTCTTCTTCTCGATCATATAGTTCTTCTAGAGTCTTTGGTGGTCTCTTGACCCCAAGGCTTATACACCTCTTTAATCATCTTGGTATGATGTTTATAAGCCACGGTGACGACCGATCATTGGCACCATCAACATCGACCAACTCTTGCATGAAGCTTGAGTAAACTTCTGATGCTTTCCTCATCCGAATTCCAAGAAGGAACAATCCGTGGAATCCCTTCCGATCCGTGTGTTGTATTTGTAGTGTTACCCGAGTGCGTCAACCAGCTTATGGTAAGTCCCGATCAACAGTGCCGGAAGCTGATTGAACCACGTTATTACTCCACCAGTCAATGACTGTGGAAAGATCTTACACATCAACTCATCGCCGTACTGCCACAGAGTCATAGCAGTTTCATAATGTAAAACATGCTGATCTGGATCATCTGTTTTCTCATCAAATTCTGTTAGCTTGGAAACTTGAAAATTCACTGGTTGTCGGAATATTCTGATATTCAGTTTAAAAGGAGCTTATGCGCCTCGATGCAACCTGTCTATATTTTCTTCTCTGGAGCGCTTTTTGGACGTTACTTTCTCGATCATCTTGCAAAGGAGAGCATCCGTTATTGTATTTACGTCGCCATCAGAGGAACTGTCTTCATTCTCATAGTTCTGATACTTTGGAATATCAACTTTGGATCTTATGCTTTTCCATATCTTGCCTTATTACGACGAGCATAGTAATCGTGCAAAAATTCTCCCTCAACGTACCGATGTCGAACCTCATCTTCGTTATTCCTATGATGCTTTGAGCGGGTGATAGTTCTGTACGTACTATGCTGAGTTGTAGTTTGCCGTTCTCGGGTCCCTGCTAGATCTCCAGTGACTAATAGATTTTTCTCTTGTCTATCAAGATCGACCACTTATCTGTTTTGGCCTACATCCTTCGGGCTAACTCTACTTCCAAAACGCTCCCATACAAACTGACCCTTCCGATTGTTCAAATTACCAGTCCTTAGTCGAGACTGGTTTTCACGTTCTAATCTCACGAGAGCGTTCTCTTTCTCTATCTCGTTCATCTGACGACACAACAGTTCTTCCTCCGTACTAGGAGTCATAGTTCGTCCATATTGCATGTCATGTGGATCGTTATTCCTCCTTGATGGACTACCGAATACAATCCCCATGATTGCTCGAACTCATGGGGTTTCTTCATCAACATCCATTCCTTCGTCTTCGAGCATCGGTTGTTTTTCGCCTCTCCGGTTCAGATATGGGGCTTTGTCACGAAAAAGATTTCGATCTTGACTACGATCTAGGGCTTTGTCATGAGCACGATCTCGATCTAGGGTTCTGTCATGAGAACGATCTCGACCCTGTCTGTTTCCAATGGGTACTGCTAGTGCGGACTGAACCCCAATCTCGTTCCTTTCAGCTTCTCGTCTCCTGCGTTGTTGAGAATTGCTAACGGAATCAACCCTTCACAAGTGATCTGTTTGACTATTGCCATAACTCGATTTAGGAAAACACGATTACCTTTCTCGATTCCCCTTAGTCGATGTCAATGTTTGGATGGTAGATTACTTTTCTACATCAAACACGAATTTAATGGTGATTTGTCGATGATCGAACCACTTCCTTTCTCTTCACGTAAACAATGTTTGTGGGGGGGGGGGGGGGTACCTACATAAACCCTCCGATGCTTAAGTTAGCTTGAGTTTTTCACAGGAATTTTAGTGGTGAAGATTGCTTACCTTTAAGGATTGTGAACCCATGTCTTTATTTGTTTCCAATCAGGATCTTACCCTCATTTCGAGATAAGCATGAATCTCATTAACTATCCATACATGACTCCTGGCATAAATTGCAGTAACTGGCCCAGCATGCCTCCTGACATGAATTGCATTAACTGATCCTGCATGCCTCCTGGAATATTCCAGAACATTGTCTGCTTGGCTATCAAACCTTTTAGATGTTCCTAGACACTTCCTCTTGGGTTATCGAATTACGTAAGCAAAAGACCAAGACCAAGAATTAGATCAATTGGCTAAGCCCATGAAGGGGGGTGATTAAATACGCAAGCCAAATGAAGATGGGCTGAAATATCGAGTAATTCAATGGCTCAGTTGGAGACTCATTGATCTGGCTCGGCTCAGCTAAGTGGGCGTAAATATCCATCAGTTGCAAGAGTGCGGGGTTGAAATAATCGGGATGTATGTAAGATGGGTACACTGAGAAACACTGGAAAATCACAATTGTCGCCAGTCGGACTTTGACCACCGGACATGGCCACCCGGCGAGGCATCCGGACTTCAGTTGTTGTTGCCGGAGAAGATGATCGATGAATGATGACATCATGCTGACGCTGTAGACGGTAACAGAGTTATATCTAAGCGATATGATTCACTGAAATACTAACGTCGTTAAAGATAACAGACGGCGTCAGGAATATGCTGACGGTAACGGAATATCCTTTAAAGAAACAATATTGATGACTGAACCATCTGCTCACATGGCAGACATTGGTTTGGCACCTTTGCTGACGTGGCATTCTCGTGTTGATATGGCAACCACCTGTTGTCCACTATTGCTGACATGGCATTCTGGTGCTGATGTGTCAGTCGCTGTGTAAGGACCCTCAAGCTCGTCAAAGCTATTAGACCGGTCAAGTGTCGAATTAGCCGATAATAACTCAATTAGTTTAAAACGAGCGATAATTAATAGAAATTAATATAACAACGCTCTAGATACGAAACTAGTACCATTGAATAGGTATCGGAAAGTTACGCGGAATGGACTACTCGAACGTGTTAATCGGATATCGGACAAAGAAGATATCATTGGATGAGTACAAAGGGAAGATTAGTTATTTTGTAGACAAACCGACCTGGATGCCCATATCAATTTTATGGGTGCCTTTGTAAGTTTTTGGTCAGTCTTATCATCATCAAAACCCGATCGAAGAATTCATTCATTCTTCTTCTACCTTCTTATTTCTTCTTCTTTTCTTTCTTTCTTCTTCTTCCTATGTTATTCATCTGTAGATGAATTGAGAGATCGAATTAGTGTTTTTGAGAGTTAGGGATTAAAAGGAAGTCTATCGTGTGGTTGTTGGTGATGTTTTTAATTCCATTGGGCGAATCAGAATAAGAAGAAAAGCTATTTTTGAGGAATCAGAGTTAGGGTTTCTGTGTTTTGGAATTGGTTGAAGATTTATGAGAAGTTGAGGATGAAATTAAGAATTAATTGAGGGGTTATTACCGAATTGTTAAAGTGAAGCTGTTCTGAAGTTGAATCGAAAGGGAAAGATAACTTAGGGTTTCTGCATGTTGTATTGGAATTCGAATTGATCAAAGATTGAGAAGATTTAGATAGTTTTGCAAGATGGGTTTGTTTAATTGAAGCTTCTGAAGTTTTTGTGGTGAAAAAAATTGAGAAGATGGGTCTTTGTTGAAAAGAATTATGGTTCTTGATAGAACAGAGATTTAGGGTTCATAGGTTTGAGATGCAGATGAGGGTATTTCAATTCAGTGGATGCTGGTACTGGGGTAAGATTTTAATTGCTTAAATTTTGATATTTGAATTATTAAGTTTGTATAATTGTTTTGTGTATTATGAGATAGATTTGGAGTAGAATTATTGACGGAGTAGGTGGTGTTGAATTTCCATGAACTAGAATGATTATAGAAAGTGCAAGGATGTGGAGTTGGAGATATTATTGGTGATGAGTTGGTGGAAGCAGTGTTAGAGATGGTAGTGAATTTCAGTTTAGGATGATATGTTTGGGATATATATAAGGTGATGTCTAATTTAGGATAAACTAGAATGGTGCAGGTGGATGTATGGTAGTTGAATTGAACTGAACTTGTTGGTGCTGTAATTCAGAGAGGTATCCTGGAATGTAGAAGTTGTTATTTGTTGTAAAATTGAATTGTAGAAGTGTTACAGGTGCACTGGTTGGGTTATTGGTACAAAATGGGGTTGGTTAATTGTTGGGCATATGTTGAGTTGCAGATATAGGTAGGATTGTAGTGTTATTTTGTTATTGTTTATGTGAGTGACTGCAATTTGTGATGTTGCTGAGTTTAAGTCACAATGGTTGTGACTGAGATGAAATTAGATGAAGAAATGGTGGTGTTTTCTGTGTAGTTGTTATTATGGAACTGAAGTTGCAGTGTATGACTAACAGGATAGTGCCTATGAGATTATGAATGAAGCTGCAGTTGGTATTTGTAAAGTGAAGAAGGTTAGAATTGTATTTGAACTAAGGTTACAGGGTTGTGTTATGATTTGTTGGCAGAGATGGATTGTATACAAGATTATGGTTTAGGTTTGTTTGATTGGATTGCAATTGTAGATGGAATTGGAAGTAATCTGTTTTTATAATCAGAGCTGAAATGGTGTTGTTGGTCTGAGCCATTGAGTTGTTCTGAGTTGCAGTTATAGTGGTTTTGTTTGTGTGTTTGATAGTTTTAAAGATGCAGTGGCAGTGTAGTTGTGCTGGTTTGTTTCAGTTGAGAAGATAGTTACCACAGCTACTGCAATTACAGGTAACTAGAGTTTACAATTGTAATTGAAACCTGAAGTTCATTTGATTGATTGAATTTATGTAATGAATAGATTGAAGGTGAACTAGAGTTATAATCACAGTTGTGTAAGAAGTTTTGGAATGTGTTATGGCCTAGCCTTACTCTTAGTCATCCCAGTCAGCTGACTCAGTTGATCTGACTGAGTCACATGTGTACCTAACTTACCTTAATCAGTCTTAGTGACTGAGTTAACCCAGTGTTGAATCGGATTGACCCAGTAGTGACTCAGTGGACCTTAACTGAGGTGTCTTCTTGACCAAGTTGACCATTTGACCAGGACATTGACCTTTTGACTGACGTTGACTGATTAATTGACCTTTGACTGTTAGTTTGACCATCAGAGACTGTTAGTGACTCAGATGGACTGGACCTTAGTTTAATGGGTTGGGTTGGTGGACTTGGTCTTAGGGTAATTTTCTTAGTTAGATGTTTTGGACCTCTTATGGTCCAAATTAGACTTTGGTTTCTTCTACAAAGTTGTAGATATTCATAAGACTTAGCTATTGGATTAGAGAAGCAACCCAATGAATTGGTAAATCTTTAGATATGCAAGAGATGGATTATGAAAATGTGAAGAACCTTAGATTTGCTAATAGTAGATAATAAAAAAAGGTCTAGAATCATAAATGGGCCTACAATTGCGAGATGGAACTATATGATTCTTGTTTGAGCCATTTTGGCTAGATTCTTAGATTTCTTGTGTGATTAACAGTTAGTTATTAACAACGATAGATTCAAAGGATCAACCAGTGGATCGTGGATCTCGAGGTAGGCGTGGCCTGTCTTCAAAAAGGTGTGGGAATGCATTTGACTCTTTGTATTCATTATTTTTGCTTTTATAAAATTTTATGCTTAAAAAACTCATGCATTGTCTGTTTCCGCATTCCATGTTTTGTTTAAAAATGCATTATGATAATCCTGTTGATTCGGTGAATCTTTCCACGATGTGGAAAGGACTTGTATTGTTGTCAATATGAATTGTTATGGGAAATGAGAATTTCCACTTGTGGTATATTGGATACGCTCCTTCACATTTATACCTGCTTTAATTTATCTTTTATTGTTTAGAGTATTGGTCATCATGGTCTTGGTGGAATCCATAGCTATTAGGTGTGAATTTCCGGGTAGGGATTTACATCCATATTATACATTGTTTGAAGAAGGAGTTTGTCCATATACATGTATGATTATTTCATGACTTAGTCACTGTTTAATGTTTTCGGAAAAACATGTATTGTTTTCCAAATCTTGCCTATGATTACTGTAGTGACCCTCAAGCTCGTCAACGCTGTTAGACCAGTCTCGAGACAACTAAGTCGTTATTGACCCGATTAATTAGGGATGAACGTTAATTGATAGAAATTAATCTAACAACGATTTAGATACGAAACTAGTATCGTTAGATTCATCTCGGAAAGTTACACGGAATAGACTACTCGAACGTGCCATTCGGATATCGGTCGGGGAAGATATCGTCAATTCAGTTTGAAAGACAAGTTAGCCGTCTAGCTGCCCATATCAATTTTTAGGTGACTTTAACATTATGGGCCGACCTTATCCCAATCGAGAAGATAAACTCGATCTCATTTATTTTTCTTCTTCCTCTTATCTTCTTCTTTCTTTCTCTCTTTCTCTGTTCTTCTTACTCGCTTTTCTGAGAGAGAATTGTGAGTTGTTAGTGAGATTTGATTGATAAGAATCAACTGATGAAGATGTATAGATGATGAAGGAGTCTAGGTTGTTTTTGATGACGAATAAAAGATGATTCAGAGAACCAAGTTGAGGTTTTCTGTATTATGAATTGGGGTTTCGAATTGGTGATTATGAAGATGAAATTGAAGATGGGTTCGTTCCTAATTGGTTTTGATAGAAGTTGTGGGGTTGTTATGAAGTGGATTTGAGGATCGAATAAAGAGCTAGGGTTCATAAGAAAATTTCAGATGAGAGTTGGAGATGGAGTTATGGAGGAATTGATTTAATTGAAAGAGGATTTGAGTAATTGGTGATGAAGAATAAAGGGGGTTGGCGTTTAATTGAAGTTCTGAAGTTGTTTGATGAAGAATCACAGATTTTAGGGTTTGTATGAAGAACTCGGAGAAGATTTTGAAGATGAAATTGATGTTCTGAGATGTTGATATGAGATGGGTTTGAATTCAATTAGAGTTTAAAGTTGAAGAACAATATGAATTTGATAATTAGGGCTTCTGCTGTTGGTTGTGGTTTTGGATTGAATTGATGAGTAATAGAGTTGTTAATAAGTAAAGAACTAATGGTTTATTGTGTAATTGAAGTTCTAGAGTTGGTTCGATGAAGAATTGGAGGTTAGGTTTTCATAGAATGTTCAGAGACAATTTGGAGATGATTTACTGAATCGAGTAAGGCAAGGAAGAGCAGACTCAACTACTAGAATCAGTGGTTTGGGTGGAATTGAATTGAGGCAATTGGTTGTTCTAGTAAATTTAATTAAGTATTCAATTCATATTTGAGTCTATGTGGTTGTACATGAATTGATATTGGGAATGATAAGGAAGCTGGAGTTAAGCTTAAATTGTTACAGAGGTAAGTGATTGTGCTGAATTATGAGTGGTAGTGGTGTTGTTAAGGTTGTAAGGGATATCAGTAACTGGTGGAGGTTAGGTGTTGGTGTTATTTGGGTAGTTGTTATTGCAGAACTGGAGTTATAGTTGGCAGAGATTAGATTTGGGTCTAATTGTATGAATTATAAATGGAAAAAAGTGATTGAGTTGAGATAAGTTTGGTGACAGATGAACATGAATTAGATTCAGAGTTTAGAAATGAAAATGAATTTTTGTTGTTGTATGAATGGAATGTAATGTCTGAAGTGGTTCGAGTCTAAGACTTATAGGCGGAGATTGGAATTCATATAGTAGTGGAGTGTCATCAAATGGGAATTGTAGTTGAGATTTGAGTGTTGTTTGAGTTGAAGCTTTGTGGATATTACAGCTACTGCATTTGTAAGTGGTGGTTCTGTAGTTGTTTGTGAGTTGCAAGAAAGTGTTGTTGTTATTGTAGTTTTGACTTATCGGCAGTCTCTATGAAGGCTTGCTTCTGCTCTTATAGGTAAGTTGTATTGTCTTTGAAAATCAATTTAGAGTTATTCATTGAAATGAAATAGATTGAAGTTGAACTGAGGTTAGAATAGCAGAAATGTAAAAACCTTGGCTTGTCTGACTGAGCTTAGTCAGTCGGATTCGTTTTCTTGTTTAGCTGACTCAGTTAATCTGACTGAGTTGAATCGTTTTAACTCACTGAGTTTGCCCTAGCTTGACCCAAATTGACTCAGTTGACCGAGTTAGATATTTGACCTGATCTTGACCATTGACCCTGGACTCTGACCTTTGACTGAAGTTTACCGTCAGTTGACTCAGTTGACCGTTAATGACTGTTAGTTGACTTTGGTGGACTTGGGCTTAGGGCAGTTTTCTTAATTAGATGTTTTGGACCTCTTGTGGTCCGAATTAACCTTTGATTCCTTCTACAAAGTTGTAGATATTCATAAGACATATCTAATGGACTATAGAACCAATCTAATTGGATTAGTAAACTCTTAGTTATACTAAAGATAGAGAATAAGATACCATAATGGGCTTAGAACCATTAGATAAAATTGTATGATTCTTGTGTGAGCCTTTTGGCTAAACTATTAAGAATGCTTGTGTGATTATTAGTTAGATTCTATTAACAACGATCAATTCAAAAGATGGACCAGTGGATCGTGGATCTCGAGTAAGGTGTGGCTTGTCATCAAAAAAGGTGTGGGAATGCATTTAACATTTTTGTAATCATTGTTATTTCTTTTATGAAAGTCTTTGTTTTATAAACTCATGCATTGTCTATTCCTTAATTGCATTGTCTATTCACATATTCCTTGCTTTGTTTATCTTTATGATTGTCTTTGGGAAATGAGAATTTCCATCTATGGTATATTGGATACGCTCCTTCATATTCTTATGGCTAGGGAGATACACCGCAATATTAATAATCGGTGTGGAATTGGCATCAATATTACGGGTCTATATTTCACCCACAGATTACTTTACGTTTCAGTATTAAGGTGTGTAAATGTCACCGCAGAAATTATAAGGTGTGTAAATGGCACCGCAGAGACTAAAGGAGGAGTTTAGGTCCATATACATGATTGTTTATTTCAGTGGTTTTGTTGTTTTCTAATGTTTGGGAAAACATATAATGTTTTCCAAATTTGTTTTCCAAATCTTCATATGATTACTTAGAAGTTAAATGTTAATTATTCCCCATTTCAGTTTCAGTGACAGAGCAGAGTTGCGCAGCGAAAGCTTCGAGAAGTTAACTTCGTTATTTGTTTATATTGTGACATGTTTATTAGTTAGTAAATTCTATTTATAAACCAAATGATTATTTTATATGTATTATTGGAGAGGAGTTCTTGTATATATATTTCTGAGCGGGGTTAGCTTTGGGTTAAGTTTTTGTAGCAGAATTCTTAATTGAAAGTTTAAGTGTTTAATTTAGATTCGTTAGTGCCTCTTTATTAGTTAAATTCTTGGTTTAGTCAGCTGCTAGCTTAGGGGGCGCTACAATTAATTAGAAGGTTAAATGTTAATTATTCCCACTTCAGTTTCTGTGACAGATCAGGGTTGCACAACGAAAGATTTACGGGTTGACTTCGTTAGTTGATTATCTTCTGTTATATTTATTATGTTGTATATTTTATTTAAAAATCAATTGACTATTATATATGTATCATTTGAGAGAAGATATTGTATATATATTTCTGAGCGGGGTTAGCTTTGGGTTAAGTTCTGCATCGCATTTCTTAATTGAATGCTTAAGTGCATGTTTTATATTTTAGTTCCTTTTCATTTAGTTAATTTATTGGATTAGTCGGCTGCTAGCTTAGGGGGCGCTACAAAATTTGGTATCAAAGCTCACCATTAGATCTTATATGGTAGACAATAGGAATAGCCAGTGCCAGTTAGTGAACAAGATTGGTTTAGAACTGGGTTGGGTTTGTGAGATAAATCTTAATCATTAAAAGCTATCAATAATTAAAATAATCATTCGATTGATTGATTTGTTTGTTTGGTTGTTTTTATTTGTAATGGAGTAAAAATTGTAGGGTACACCAATAATTTTAGCGAATAAGGATTTGAGAATAACTAATCTAAAAGGTATGAACACGTAAACAATCTAATACTATAATAATAGTGAGATTAATATTATTGATAAAACTTGTAAGTCACGTGGAAATTTACTAAACACATAGACTTATGAAGAGTAAACAAATTATAATTACATAAATATTAATTATATTTTTGGGACTTAATAATAATTGTAAGAGTAGTTTTAAATAATAGTTGAACCATCAGAGTTAATTATAAAAATATTATAATAGTAACTATAGATGATAATAAAAGTAATAACAAAAAATTAATAAAGTATTGTTAGCATTTATCAATTAGTATCATATTAAAATTAACTAAAATTTCAATAAGAATATGTAATGATACAAATAATAGTTATGATTAATTAAATAGTTACCTAAAATTAATAACGCTTGTGTACGGTTAAGTTTTGTAAATTAAAATAATTAAAAATTAGAGATATATGTTTTGTGTCTAAACCAGATAGTTAATGTAATATCTATATATATTAGGCGTTAGATGTAAGAAGATAAGGATATAATACATAAAATAAAAATAATTAACTTGTTAATAATCATGTACCTTAATTATCTTTAGTCTAACAAATGATCCAGTAAATTTTTAAAATGAAACAATGAAGTAATAATAATAGTATTTGGATACCTAGTGTAATATTAGAATTAAAAGAAAATAAAATGTGTATATTGTTAGGATCCTTCTTCGTAAATAAATTTAATCCTCTTTTGAAATGGAAAATTAGTACGACGAACTTAAACTGTTAGAATTTAAGTTAGTATTATATTGAGCATAACTTAAAAAAAAAAAAAAATTATTAGTGCGTATAATGATAATATATAACGATAATATAATGATTAGGATTAAATAGCTATGGAAAATTATTAGTGCTTATCTATAATTAAGTTTTGCAAAGTTAAATAATAACAAATTTGAATTTTGTGTTTTGCGTTTAATCTAGATAGATAAATAAGACTTCTTTTGTAGGATTAAGAACATGAGGTCATATAAGGCATAAAATAAAGACTAAAACTTGTTAACGATTTTACACCAAGATTATCTATAGTCCAATAAATGATTCACTAAATCACTAAATTATACACATGAAGTGATATTTATAATACTTGAATGCTTAGTACAAAGTTAGACTTAAAGGAGAATAAAAATTGCATGTGAATTAGATACTTATTATTAATACCCAAAATCTAAAGACTATTAAGGCATTAAAATTTTATGCAGACTAAAAGTTAAATCATATTAAATTACTAACGCCAATATGTAACAAGATATACTATATTACTGATTCAATCTGAATAAATAAAATCTGTTATATCAATCTTTTCGTGAAAGCAAAATTATATTTACAAGATTAGGGCCTAATAAAACTAAGTATCATTACTAAATAATTACTTCGACTGTATTTTAGCTACGCTAGTAATCAAATAAGGAAAATTGATATAAGAATAATGAAACTGATAATATAATTAAGACAATAATTTTTGATAAAATAAGCAAATTATAATACTATCTAATACTAATTATTATAAAATTTAGAGTTATTGTAAATATCATTTGGAAAATAATTATATGTTAGTACCATATCAGAAGGATGCAACTTTTGTTAATAATAAACCTTAAAGATTACTTAGCACTAGAATAAACTTAAGAAAATAAAGTTAGATCAAATCAAATCTAATATTAATAATAAATTTAAACTTCTCACTATGAATAATTACGATTTAACTTGTATCGGTCTAAGAAATAAAAAATAAATGTAATAATAATAATAAAATACTAATACCAAACGAATATGAAGAATGGTGAGTAGTTGTTTATTTATATCAAGTCACATAATGAAATAAACAAATAGGTATATTGAAAGGAACATTTGCACAATGATTATAATATTAAGTTATTATTAAGTAGCACATAAATTTAAAAATTATATATAGTATAACAGCGAAGTCAAAAGCATCAGATAATTTAAATTAAAGTGAAATCGAATTGAGATTACTTAAATGGGTAAAGTAAATAAATAAATAAATGCACAAAATTTCATATCACTAAATTGCTTAAAAAGATGTGAACTATTTAAATATTTCACGAAGTATAATTTTCAGAATTACACCAATTAAGATAGAAGTTAAAGACTAAATAATCTTGATAAAATAAAATTAACACTTGGTTAATCGTAATAAGATTGCACATAGTTAATCCAGCGCTGGGGAATAGTGAGGTTGGTAATTCTGATATGTTTAGGTGATACTTGTTAGGTAGTAGGCATTGTCGGGCGTCGCGAACCTAGACAGGGAAACTACATTCTTGTATCACTAGGAATTGAAGGAAGACTTGCTTCTATTAGTGGACTGATAGATCCCAAATTTAAATTATAAACTTATTATGGAATATCTTCAAGGTACTTAGAATCAGTAAATTATTGACATAGAAATTAGTGTAGAAAATTCAAATCTAAAAGTCGTAGTTTCCATTATAGAGATTAATTCATGCAAGAAACTTAGACTTCCCAATTTGATAGAATCTAAATCAGTGTAATTGAACTTGGAGCTACAAATTTTAGATTTTAGTTGTAGAAAGCCATATTGGTTGTGATTCGTTTTATGTTGTTTGCGCTTAGACAAGAGATATGTTTTTCTATAAGGTGGGGAGTTTCTGAAGACTAGAAGGATGGTGTGATTTTCGAGGACGAAAATGTTATAAGGTGGGGAGAATGTAAGGACCCTCAAGCTCGTCAACGCTATTAGACTGGTCAAGTGTCAAATTAGCCAATAATAACTCAATTAGTTTAAAACGAGCGATAATTAATAGAACTTAATCTAACAACGCTCTAGATACGAAACTAGTACCGTTGAATAGGTCTCGGAAAGTTACGCGGAATGGACTACTCGAACGTGTTAATCGGTTATCGGACAAAGAAGATATCATTGGATGAGTACAAAGGGAAGATTAGTTATTTTTTAGAAAAACCGACCTGGCTGCCTGTATCAATTTTATGGGTGCCTTTGTAAGTTTTTGGTCGGTCTTATCTTCATCAAAACCCGATCGAAGAATTCATTCATTCTTCTTCTACCTTCTTCTTTCTTCTTCTTTTCTTTCTTTCTTCTTTTTCCTGTGTTCTTCCTCTGTAGATGAATTGAGAGATCGAATTAGTATTTTTGAGAGTTAGGGATTAAAGGAAAGTCTATCGTGTGGTTGTTAGTGATGTTTTTAATTCCAGTGGGCGAATCAGAATAAGAAGAAAAGGTATTTTTGAGGAATCAGAGTTAGGGTTTCTGTGTTTTGGAATTGGTTGAAGATTTATGAGAAGTTGAGGATGAAATTAAGAATTAACTGAGGGGTTATTACCGAATTGTTGAAGTAAAGCTGTTCTGAAGTTGAATCGAAAGGGAAAGATAACTTAGGGTTTCTACATGTTGTATTGGAATTCGAATTGATCAAAGATTGAGAAGATTTAGATAGTTTTGTAAGATGGGTTTGTTTAATTGAAGCTTCTGAAGTTGTTGTGGTGAAAAAAATTGAGAAGATGGGTCTTTGTTGAAAAGAATTATGGTTCTTGATAGAACAGATATTTAGGGTTCATAGGTTTGAGATGCAGATGAGGGTATTTCAATTCAGTGGATGCTAGTACTCGGGTAAGCTTTTAATTTCTTAAATTTTTATATTTGAATTATTAAGTTTGTATAATTGTTTTGGGTATTATGAGATATATTTGGAGTAGAATTGTTGATGGAGTAGGTGGTCTTGAATTGCCATGAACTAGAATGATTAGAGAAAGTGCAAGGATGTAGAGTTGGAGATATTATTGGTGATGAGTTGGTGGAAGCAGTGTTAGAGATGGTAGTGAATTGCAGTTTAGGATGATATGTTTGGGATATATATAAGGTGATGTCTAATTTAGGATGAACTAGAATGGTGCAGGTGGATGTATGGTAGTTGAATTTAACTAAACTTGTTGGTGCTGTAATTCAGAGAGGTATCCTGGAATGTAGAAGTTGTTATTTGTTGTAAAATTGAATTGTATAAGTGTTACAGGTGCACTGGTTGGGTTATTGGTACAAGATGGGGTTGGTTAATTGCTGGGCATATGTTGAGTTGCAGATATAGCTAGGATTGTAGTGTTATTTTGTTATTGTTTATGTGAGTGACTGCAATTTGTGATGTTGCTGAGTTTAAGTCACAATGGTTGTGACTGAGATGAAATTAGATGAATAAATGGTGGTGTTGTCTGTGTAGTTGTTATTATGGAACTAAAGTTGCAGTGTATGACTGACAGGATAGTGCCAATGAGAATATGAATGAAGCTGCAGTTGGTATTTGTAAAGTGAAGAAGGTTAGAATTGGATTTGAACTAAGGTTACAGGGTTGTGTTATGATTTTTTGGCAGAGATGGATTGTATACAAGATTATAGTTTAGGTTTGTTTGATTGGATTGCAATTGTAGATGGAATTGGAAGTAATCTGGTTTTATAATCAGAGATGAAATGATGTTGTTGGTCTGAGCCATTGAGTTGTTCTGAGTTGCAGTTATAGTGGTTTTGTTTGTGTGTTTGATAGTTTTAAAGATGCAGTGGCAGTGTAGCTGTGCTGGTTTGTTTCAGTTGAGAAGATAGTTACCACAGGTAACTAGAGTTTACAATTGTAATTGAAACCTGAAGTTCATTTGATTGATTGAATTTATGTAATTAATAGATTGAAGGTGAACTAGAGTTAGAATCACAGTTGTGTAAGAAGTTTTGGCATGTGTTATGGCCTAGCCTTACTCTTAGTCATCCCAGTCAGCTGACTAAGTTAATCTGACTGAGTCACATGTGTACCTGACTTACCTTAATCAGTCTTAGTGACCGAGTTAACCCAGTGTTGAATCGGTTTGACCCAGTACTGACTCAGTGGACCTTGAATGAGGTGTCTTCTTGACCGAGTTGACCATTTGACCAGGACATTGACCTTTTGACTGACGTTGACTGATTAATTGACATTTGACTGTTAGTTTGACCGTCAGAGAATGTTAGTGACTTAGATGGACTGGACCTTAGTTTAATGGGTTGGGTTGGTGGACTTGGGCTTAGGGTAGTTTTCTTAGTTAGATGTTTTGGACCTCTTGTGGTCTGAATTAGACTTTGGTTTCTTCTACAAAGTTGTAGATATTCATAAGACTTAGCTATTGGATTAGAGAATCAACCCAATGAATTGGTAAATCTTTAGATATGCAAGAGATGGATTATGAAAATGTGAAGAACCTTAGATTTGCTAATAGTAGATAATAAAAAAAGGTGTAGAATCAGAAATGGGCCTACAATTGTGAGATGGAACTATATGATTCTTGTTTGAGCCATTTTGGCTAGATTCTTAGATTTCTTGTGTGATTAACAGTTAGTTATTAACAACGATCGATTCAAAGGACGAACCAGTGGATCATGAATCTCGAGGTAGGCGTGGCCTGTCTTTAAAAAGGTGTGGGAATGCATTTGACTCTTTGTATTCATTATTGTTGCTTTTATAAAATTTTATGCTTAACAAACTCATGCATTGTCTGTTTCTGCATTCCATGTTTTGTTTAAAAATGCATTATGATCAATGTAGTCGATCTCGACTGAGATTCCGGTGATATTTCCGATTTCGGTTGTGGAGGAGCCGATATCAAAAATTTCGCCCAGACGAGTTTCCACCGGAAAAATCGCCGGAATTGTTCAATATCGGCTAAAATTTCGGCCGAAATCTCGTTTTTTTTTTTTTTTTTTTTTATATTCCTTTCTTTTTTGTGGCTTAACTGATTTTCTCTAATTCAATTGAAGCTCCTCAATTTTCATCAATATCATGATCAATTAGTGAAGAGAATAAAGATTCTAACCAAAACACAAGAGAGTAACAATTGATAAATCAAATTAATCATTGGACATAATCAATCCCATCATAAAAAACCAAAACACGAATTTGTATAAACCCCTAAATTAGAAGAATATCTATGAAATCAGTAGAAACCCCCAAATTACAAATATTTATTAACATGCATGTGAATTGAAAATTAATCTCTGTAAATAAAAAAATAGGTTGAATTATAGAGATGATGATTCTCTAATGTTTTTGTGAAGAATATTTTGATGACCCAAAGAGATGAAAAGAAAAAAAAAAGTTTAAGAACAGGGAGGAAGTAAACTATAAAGATTAAAGAATATTTTTGTTTCAATTCTTTCCCACTCATAATCCGTCAAGCAAATGGTGATGATAAGAACAGTCACAACTATATATTCGATCAAGTGATGATGATATTAATTAGTAAGAAGAAACAATTCAACTTGGTTTTACTTAAGGTTCTATACTTTCGAATGGATGCATCTGTGAAATAGTTTCCATCTAAGAAGAAAAAATATAATGGAGTTTTTTACAATTATTTATTGTTTTACAGCCGTATCCATGTGAGTAATGATATCATTTCATGATCTAACGGCTGAAAGTCTGCTAGCTCTTTTAACCCAACTTGTAATAAGTGTAAATAAAAAAAACAATGACAAAATAAGCATTCCGGAAATTGACCGGCTATCTCGTTGGGATTCTGGTATCTCGGTGTCTCGGGCCTAGCCGTGACAGTTAGAGACACGAGATAAACTACATTGATTATGATAATCCTGTCGATTCGGTGAATCTTTCCACGATGTGGAAAGGACTTGTATTGTTTTGTTGTCAATATGAATTGTTATGGGAAATGAGAATTTCCACTTGTGGTATATTGGATACGCTCCTTCACATTTATACCTACTTTAATTCAGCTTTTATTGTTTAGAGTATTGGTCATCATGGTCTTGGTGGCATCCATAGCTATTAGGTGTGAATTGCCGGGTAGGGATTTACATCCATATTATACATTGTTTGAAGAAAAAGTTTGTTCATATACATGTATGATTATTTCAATGACTTAGTCACTGTTTAATGTTTTCGGAAAAACATGTATTGTTTTCCAAATCTTGCCTATGATTACTTAGAAGGTTAAATGTTAATTATTCCCACTTCAGTTTCTGTGAAAGATCAGGGTTGCACAGCGAAAGCTTCACGGGTTGACTTCGTTAGTTGATTATCTTCTGTTATATTTATTATGTTGTATATTTTATTTAAAAATCAATTGACTATTATATATGTATCATTTGAGAGAAGATATTGTATATATATTTCTGAGCGGGGTTAGCTTTGGGTTAAGTTCTGTATCGCATTTCTTAACTGAATGCTTAAGTGCATGTTTTAGATTTTAGTACCTTTTTATTTAGTTAATTTATTGGATTAGTCAGCTGCTAGCTTAGGGGGCACTACACGCTGGTTGGGCACCGTTACTAACATGGCATTGATGATGTGGGCTCTCCTTGCCTTGACTTGGATCTTTGCACATGGGATTTTATGTATAGTGTTTGGGAGGCATAGTTAGCCATACTTGGCTAATAAGAGGAGCATATTGAACCAAATTAAGCCCATTCTTAGTGTGAAACATTAGGCTCTTTTGGAAGTTAGTCATGAGTTTATTTTTTATTTTTTTCTTCCAAAGGTTATATTAAAGTTTACTTTTTTCCACTCGGTTATCTTTGCACGTTGTCCCTCAAAGAGGTCTACTACCTACAAGCAGGTATCGAGGGGAAAAAAAGTGAAAAATCCCTCCACCCCGAAGCTGACGAGTTTCGAACTCAGGTTGTTGGTATCATCACCCAACAACTTTACCATTGATGAGTTTAAAATTTTGTAAAATAATTCTTTCTTATTTCTTCCTTTTGGGTTGACAGGTGCTCCTCGTATTCAAGCACTAAGTATTGCAGGAAAATTTGGACTTAAGAGACAGATGAAACACAAAAAATAAATTGTTATATATACCACTGACTTCAAGACTTTTCGAATCTTTTCGACAAATATTTCGATCCTCCCCAATTAATCAACGACTACAATCAAGTTTTATTTTCAAGATACAATGAAGCCTTAACTACATAACAGAATTCAAAGTCTGTACACCCTTCATCTAACCAAAAACACACAGTAAAAATTTCTCATATGATGCTTAGAGAACAAAGAAAACACATAGAGAACTTGATGTGTCAGAAAACATCTTCACTACTTACACATGAGGATTCATGTCCAGAAGAAGAAAATTAGGAAAATACTCCAGTTATTTGTGAATGAAAAGAAAATAACAATTTTCTTCGGTATGTAGACAGAAGGGATAATAGGGTTGTAGACTTATTAGAGAAAGAAAGAAGTAAAATACGACTCGGATAAATTATGTAACTGTGTTTTTAATTCCCTCAATAGATTATGACTCTGTTAAAGCTCAAAATCTTTGTAATAATCAAAACAATAGTGTACTCGTTACAGAAGATGTTAATCCAGCTGAATCAGTCGCTAGGAGGACAATTCACTATGAATTAGTTCTGAATGAGACTGAATGAAACGATTAACTCCTTTTGCTTTCGGTAATCTACAAAAAAAAAAAAAAATTGTGACGTGTTGGCATCTATTTTATAATACGGGCTCTGTCTGAAAAGAATAAGGGCCGGGCACATTGGCCCGCCCAATAACATGTGTCGTTCGATTCCTTTTTTCCACTCGGTTTCCAATTATTAGACTTCCCTCTGCATTCTTTTTGTACAAGAAAAGAAATACCTCAAACTTTAAATCTGTATATAAGTATTCAAAATCCTTTTAGTTTTTTCTTGATTCTGAATTGCGTAATAAAAACCTAGAAAACTCTCATCCGATCAATGGCGCACTCAACGGATTCATCATCTTCTTCTTCCCCAAAACCTCATGATGACACACGTTGGTACAACCCATACGAACAACTCAACGGACCAGCACATTATCTGTACGCCCTACCAACATCACCAGAAATTCTTTTCGATGAAGAAGCTCGGCTAAAAGGTCGTACGTGGACCGAGAATTTAACTTGTTGTACTGGTGCCGGTTACGTTTTAGGTGGGATTAGCGGTGCATTGAAGGGATCAGTCGACGGACTTAAATCCGGCGAAGCTGGTGAAACGTTAAAAATAAGAACAGCTAGGGTTTTGAATAGTGGTGGACATACTGCAAGGAAATTTGGGAACTCAGTGGCTGTTATTGGTATGTATTATGCTGGATTTGAAAGCATGTTGGAAGGTTATAGAGATACTGATGATGAGTGGAATACTGTTGGTGCTGGTTTTGGTACCGGTGCACTTTATAGAGCTGCCGGTGGACCTCGTTCTGCTGTTATTGGTGGGGCTTTAGGTGCTTTTGCTGCTGGATTTTATGTTGTTGGGAAACAGATGTTCAAAAAGTATGTTCCTTTGGAACAATTATCAATCAAGACGACTCTCAACGGGTAATCAAGAGATTGTAGCTTTTTATTTTATAGATTGCATTATACTTTGATGATTGATAATTTGTTTATTTATGTCTTTAATCTAGCAAGTTACAAGTTGCATACAACACTGTTTAGGGGGGAATTTTATTAGGTAAAGCAAAATAAAATACAAGAAAGATTTTGAGTTACGATCAAAGTAATCGATATCGGTTTTTTATCTGTGGTACATTATTTAGAATAATATTTTTAAATATTCATAAATGTTTCGATTTAATAACTTTAGTGTCCTATGATGCATAATTCTCACCATCAAGGCTTCACACTACAAATTCGATTCGATTTGATTTCACTTTCTATCCAATATTTACTACTCCTATTTCAGATGACCCTGTTGTTGCTACTAACCTGAATTAATGACGTAGAAATAAAGCGTCAACAACAATGAATTCTCATTTAATAAATCATCAGAAGGATGAGAATGAGCAATAAAGAAACATAATTGTTCCAAGGATAAGAAACTCATTAAAAAAATAAAATGCTTGGAAATTTCTTTACTGAATGGATTGAGTTTAAAGGGTACAAAAGAAGAAGAGTTACAAGGAAGGGTATTGTTTACAAATTTTGAGATCTATATTATTTATTCTACCAAATTACCTTATTGATATTATCAGTGTACCGTTGAACCCGATATATCAGTTTGCAACGGCCGATATGAGCATTTTATCGCTCACTCCTTGTATCACGGATATTTTGGATATTGTAAAGGTTGTTTCCAATACACGATAAAAACTAATAATAATGACCGATACAACCGATACTGACCACCTCGGTCACGATGCAAAAACAAATTTGTGCATGATTCATAATAGACGATACCAAAACTTGCATGATATACCTGAGCGATACACTGGCTAAGATCTATTAGGATTTAAGTCACGAGGAAAGGTTATATGATCACAAAGTATATGGAATTGGAAAGTCATTGCTTTCATTATGGGTTGAGCAAATCACAAAACGGATGGGTAAATGGGCGCAATTACCGATTTACATACCGTTGTCAATAAAGAAACGTGCAGATCCTAATAGTCTTCTATATGGGTCTGCACCTTGGCTTATACATGTGTCTCCAAGCTATTTAAGTCAACATTATTTTGTACATGACTCGATGTGCACTTATCTGGCTGATTTTTTTATTTTTTATTTTTGAAGAAAAATCTATAACCATATTATTTTATATTATTTGGGTCAGGTTCAAATGTAAGAAAATTCAGATCCAGATGAGTCAGATCTAGAAGAGTTAGTTGGTCAGAAATAAACAAACAACCCACTAATCATCTAGAGTATTAGTCCTGGATATGTTGTAGCGCCCCATAAGCTAACAACTAACTAATTCAAGAGATTAGCTAAATATAGAAGCACTAAAAATCCAAATTAAACACTTAAACTTTCAATTAAGAAATCTTCTATAGAACTTAACCCAAAACTAACCCCTCACAGAAATATATATACAAGATCTTCTCTCAAATGATACATATATAATAGTAATTTGGTTTTCAAATAAAATGTACAACATAATAAACATAACAGAAGTTAATAAACTAGCGAACTCAAACCTTGAAGCTTTCGCTGCGCAACTGTGATCTGTCATAGAAACTGAAGTGGGAATAATTAACATTTAACTCTAAGTAATCATAAGCAAGAGTTGGAAAATAGTACATGTTTTTCCGAAACATTAAACAATGACTAAGTCACTGAAATAATCATACATGTATATGGAACAAACTCCTTCTTTCAAACAATGTAATAATATTCGTGCTAACCATACTCAATAGCTATGGATGGCACCAAGACCATGGTGACCAACTCTAAACAATAAAAGCTGAATTAAAGTAGATATAAATGTGAAGGAGCGTATCCTATATACCACAAGTGGAAATTCTCATTTCCCATAACAATTCATATTGACAACAAAACAATACAAGTCCTTCCCAAATCATGGGAAGATTCACAGAATCAACAGGATTATCATAATGCATTTTAAACAAAGTATGGAATGTACGGACATACAATGCATGAGTTTGTTAAGCATAAAATTTTATAAAAACAACAGTAATGATTACAAAAGAGTCAAATGCATTCCCACCTCTTTTGAAGACAAGCCAAGCCTACCTCGAGATCCACGATCCACTGGTTCGTCCTTTGAATCGATCGTTGTTAATATAGACTAATTGTTAATCATACAAAAAGTCTAATAATCTAGCCGAAAGGCTCACACATTAATCATACAAGTCTTTCTAATGATTTCTAGGCCCAATTAAGGTTATATATCTTTTTTTATCTATCTTTAGCATAACTAAGGTTTACCAATTCAATTAGGTTGATTCTATAGTCCTATCAACTAAGTCTTATAAATATCTACAACTTTGTAGAATAAGCCAAAAGCTAATTCGGAACTCAAGAGGTCCAAATCTTCAAACTAGTAGAACTAGAACTAAGCCCAAGTCCACTAATCCAGTCTATTAAACTAAGGTCCAGTCCATCTAAGTCAACTAACGGTCAACGTTTGGTCAGAAGGAGTCAACTAACAGTCAACGTCTAGGTCAAGGTCAAAGTCCAAGTCTTGGTCAATGGTCAGCTATTAAAGTCTGGTCAAGTGAGTCAACTCAGGTCAGGACAAGGATTCTCGGTGAGTCAACATGGTTCGACTCAGTCAGATAACTGAGTCATATAGGGTAATTCAGTCAGACATCTGACTGGGATGACTAACAACCTAATTATGTTATAGCTACAAGAACACAAACTATAACTTCATTTATAACATTTCAATTATACAACAATTCATAAAACTTCATAACTCAATATCAAATACAAACTCATCTTACCTTTTGGTAGCAGAAGCAAGCTTTCATTGAGAATATCTTCAAGATACTTATCTACCATTACAAAAATCCTAAGTTGTATCCAACCCTTGCAATATTTCTAGTTCAAACCACAATTCCATTAGCTACAATTGTCATACAACATAACTCTACAATTATCTGTAATTTCATACTTGAACAACACCCATAATTGCAATTACAACTTCAAGTTCTGTTTACCTGCAAAAGAAGTAGTAGCAAGCTTTCACAGCATTTACAATCTATAACTCTGCAATCACCACCAAATTCAGATTAACTAGAACTAAAATTGAATACCATCACTACTTGTAATTCAGTATGATTATCTACAACTGCAAATCCATTTCAGCTGTGACACTTCAGTTATACATTCAAGTTATGTAAGCTTCATAAAAAAATTACAACCATAAAATCGGCTTACCTGTAATAGCAGTGGAAAGCCTCAAATGAACCATTAGCGACTCCCATCACCCCATTCATCTCATACTCCATTCACAACTCCTTTACCATCATCACAAGAGTCTGAGCAACACCAACATTTCAGTTTTTCCAACAATTCTTCCAAGTTCAGTTCAACTCCATTACCACAACCATACACTCATCCCTAACACAATCTTCATCTTCACTCATTACAGTTCACCTCCATAGCAATTCTTAACTCAACATCACCTGCAACTCCAATTTCATTCATTATATAGAACCTGCACCACCACATGCAGTTGAAATACATCTGCAACTTCAATAATAAAACCACATTAACTTCAATCACAATTCCAATTATGTCATTACTAATACAACACCATCAATATCAAGCTCCAATTAGAACACCCCCATTATACTTTACATCTCTATCTACCACTACTCTCTTACTTACAAGTAACAACTCAACAACTTTCACAGTTCACCAACACCATTTACTTCTCATTCTCCCTGTAACTCAAAACAGTAGTCAAACTCCATTCAACACCCAACTCAGGCCTTTAGCTCAATTATCAACCACAAATACTTAATCAATAAAACTAAATAACTTCACTAATGCAAATCAGAAGAGCAATTACCTCAGGAAGATTCCACTCAAATAATTGAATATAGATTTTTCTTCTTCTTTAACTTAATTCAGTTCAACAACACATCACAGTTCATCCAAGACTCGCTAAACTTCAACAACATCAATGATTCTATAAAAACTCCAACTCTTAAATCTCTAATAATTCTTCATCATAAACCCTAATTTATTCAATCTGTCAAAACCCATCTCAAATACTCTTGATTCAACTCTTTTGCTCTTAATATCTAATTCCAAATTCATCTCACAACAACCCTAATTAACCGATTACTCAAATCTTTGATATCATCTTCAATTCCTTAGCTAATACTCACAAACCCCATCTTCAGGTCTAGCAAGAGCCCGTGAATCTATTTCTAATTTTGAACTTTAAATCATCTCTCTGAGAAACCCTTAATCTGCTAAACAATACATCAACATCACCATCAACTCTTTGCCAACACCAGTAACAACTTCTACTGCATCATTTCTTTCTCGTCGGTTGATTCTCTCAACAGAATTCTCAAGTCTCACTCTCAAAATTCGCAGAAGAAGAAGAACAGAGAAGTAGAATGAAGAAGAAGAAAGAGAAAGAATATAAGAGAATGAGTTTCTCTTCGATCCGTAAGAGGATAAGGCCGACGAAAACTTACAAAGGCACCAAGAAAATTAATACGGGCATCCAAAGTCGGTCCAAAGCTTTTCCTTTCATAATTATCCAAATGATATCTTCTTCGTCCAGTAACCGATTGACACGTTCGAGTAGTCCATTCTGCATAACTTTTCGAGATCTATCTAGCGGTGCTAATATCGTATCTAAATCGTTGTTAGATTAATTTCTATTAATTAACATTCGTGTTAAACTAATCGAGTTATTAGCGGCTAAGACGTCTCTTGACTAGTCTAATAGCGTTGACGAGCTCGAGGGTCTTCACATATGTGCACCCTTACTTTCTGGTATTCTTACATTATGATGCTTTTTTTTCTCTTCGACGTATTACGTCTGACTCATAAACTATTAGTAGTACGATTATTGGATTTTTAAAATCTACTAGATATGTGTCAAACGAATCGGGTAAGAAATTTTACTAGACTTACACCTTTTTTTTTTTTTTAATCTTGATTCATCTGAATCGTCCGGATTTGAGTCATCTGAATATGAATTAAATCACCTGATTTATCTGGACTTGACTCAATATGTTCGTTTTTTAAGTCATATCTGACTCAACTAATTAAAAAATGTGAGTCAGTGACTTGATCTATGAGTCGGAGGTGTTTCTATACCTGACTTAAACATGTCCGAATTAGGGGTTAGATCTTAGTCAAAGATCAAATGGGATCTTAGTCGATATAGAAAAAAATGATTTGATATCTGACTCGCGCCGAGTCACGTGTTCACTCATATATGGAGCGCGAGTCAGATGCAAACAAACATTGTGTTTAGCACGTTCGGTGTTTAATATCTCCAAGTCAGATTTATGAACAGTGTCAGAGACCTCAAATCAGACTTCACAAGAATAAAAGTAAAAGGTCAAAAGCGACAGCTGACTCGGACAGAGTCCAACACCGAGTCAGATTTAAATCCAAAACAATCAATGCGTAAGGGTGTATCGGTAAATTTTGATGCAAATAGTGGGGCTTTCTGCTTCATCTCAAAAGATAGAAGGAGAGATAGGTTTTCTCTTCTGAAGCTCACTAAAACCATTCATGGCAATCTCTTCATGTTTGCGGCTCCCACTCTCACCGTCATGGCTAATACGAACACCGTCATCATCATCAGCATTCCAATTCTCAATACCAAATTACAATCACAGATTATACCTAATCCCTAGATTCTATTGTTCTTCTTCTTCACTAGATCAGCTTGTAGATATTCCACCACCGCCACCAGCACCACCAGCAATAACAACAAGTACAGGATTGAAATGGGAGTCATTTCGGAAAAAGAAAGTTGTAATGCGTGTTGGGTATGTCGGAACTGATTATAAAGGTCATTCCTTTTTCCTCCTAATCCCTTGATTATTATTATAAAGGTTACTCCTTTTTTTCCCCCCAACAGTTGATTTGCTTATAAATTTGTGTATTTTGATTGCAGGTTTGCAAATTCAACGACAAGAAACCTCGGCAATGAGTAAGTCCCTCTCCAATTTCTGTAAATGTTAGCATTATTTTGGTTAGAACTGTTAAATTATTGGTGGTGGGTGGTGGTGGTGGTAGTTTTCTGGTAATCTGGTTACCAACTAATTGTCATGTTGATGATCCTTGAAAAATCATGATTTAGTTTATCTGAATGTGGGTTGCTCAATTTCTATAAATGTTTGCATAATCCAGTTAGAACTGTTAAATTGGTGGAGGTGGAGGGTGTTGTTGTTGTTATAACTATCAAAGTGGTGGATAGTGGTGTTATAAGTTGGTGGAGGTGGAGGTGGAGGGTGTTGTTTTTGTTAGAATTATTAAATTGGTGGAGGTAGAGGGTGGTGGAGATGGAGGGGGTTGTCAGAACTGTCAAATTGGTGGAGGTGTAGGGTGGTTGTGGAGGGTGGTGCTGTTTTACCTATCAATTGTATGCCCTTCGTTATTCGGGTATAAATTTTGGTGAAAAATGATTTACTGTTTGGGATCTTGAAATTTTGTTCATTTAAATTTGAGAACCACAAACCACACGGTTGTGTGTGAACTCATATACTATGTTTATATGAGTTTTGCAGCAATTAGATAGTTTGAATGGAGCTGTTGTTCTAAAGGATTGTAACTTTTACTTGTAGCTATTGAGGGAGAACTAGAAAAGCAATTTTTAAGGCTGGTGGAATCCGTGAAAGTAATTACGGAGATTTGCAAAAAATTGGTTGGGGACGGAGTAGTCGAACAGATAAAGGAGTAAGTGAATGGGTTTATCAAATTTGTTTTGAGCGTGTCTACTTTTTTGCCGGTTTATTTATGTTTGTCTTTGGTATGTCTAGGTTCATTCGTTGTCAACTACCATCTCATTGAAAATGGAAATCCCTGAAAATGCATGGGTTGATGACCCTTGGGGAATTGCTCTTGCAAATTATGTTAACTCTAATCTTCCAGACAATGTCAAAGTTTTCAGTATTTTACCTTCCCAAAGGTAAAGATGGCGTTCTGTTTTGTAGCTTTTGCACCTAAGTTTATAGATCTTTTGAGGCTGTGTGTATTGATATTTCTCTGTTCAGGAGCTTTGATGCAAGAAGAGAGTGTAGTATCAGGAAGTACACTTACCTCCTTCCGGTGGAAGTTATCGGGATTAAGAGCGATTGCAGCTCTGCGGAAATAGATCATCATTTGTCAGAGTTCAACAGCATTTTGAACTCTTTTGAGGTATGACCGTATGAGTGATGTCTTGCAATTGTCGATTTAGGAGTACTGAGAATGACATCTGATATTCAAAGGTAAATATTTTTTCTCTTATTTCTTTGTATGTCCATTGCAGGGAGAACATCCCTTCCATAACTACACCATACGGTCCCAGTACAGGACACAACCTCCTGGAGGAAAAGTGGCGAAAACAAGAAGACCCAAAACATCTAATAAAGCATCAGATTCCAATTCTGAGAAAATTGATATAGTGGAAAAAGGTGTGGTTGATGGATCGACTACTTCATCCAAAGATTCTGATGAGCAATCAGATGACGTTGTGGAAAACAGTGAAGATGTTTTACAAGTTCCGGGCTCTGTCCAACCTATCCGTGCTAGATGGCTACATGAACCTGATGAGAGTGACAAAATTGGCGCAGCTCACTTCAGAAAGATACACGTATGTTCTTGTGGACAAGTAGAAAAAATGCAGGGAAGGAGTTACATCGAGATCAACATTGTTGGGGAGTCATTCATGTTGCATCAAGTAAGTCCATTTTATACTTCAAATAATTCACCAGCTTAAAATTTCATCTCACTATCAAGTTTCTAGAAACATGTGGCTTAGTCTCAATCAGAAACGATTTCGATTTCAGCAAACACGGTCTTGATAACCTTTTTTTTTTTTTTAAACACGGCCAGATACGCAAAATGGTTGGGACAGCAGTTGCGGTGAAAAGAAAGTTGCTACCACGGGATATAATGGGATTGTCGTTAAACAAGTTTACAAGATTCATCCTACCAATTGCTCCGTCCGAGGTACTGATTCTCAGAGGAAATCAATTTACAATGATAAATCCCAATGGCAATGCAACTCGTCCAGAGATGAAGACGTTAGTAGAATCCGAGGAAATACTGAAAAGAGTGGATAAATTCTACAAATTTCAACTTCTGCCTCAGTTATCACGGTTCTTGGAACCTTCCCAGGCTCCATGGAAGCAATGGGTTGAAATCCTTGATGCCAACACAGGCATGCCAGATACAGAAATGGAAGACGTCAGAAATGCTTGGAAAGCATGGAAGCAGAGTTTCAGGCGCTTCTGATTAACAGTTAGGCGTTTTCTGACGGCATACTTACACTAGCTAATTGCTTATGAGATTTTCACACTTTTACTGGTGTAATTACTGTAAAAACATTTTTTACCGATTGAAAATTGAAGTAAAGAAAAAAAATTCTTCAGAAAATTTTGTTTTCCATGTCCTGTGTCTCTGCATACCCAGATCTTGCAGGTGGCGTCTGATTCTCTTATCTACAGAAATATTCCCCCCCACCAAATCCAGTGGCTCCAATATGCATCAGATGGTCGGTGGTTTAAAATACTATGTCCGTGCACCCGATCGCAGGAAGCGCATTCATTCATGGTACCACCACCAGGTAGAGCAGTAAAGACACAGTATGAAGACCCCATTTTCTTATTCTATATAAATTCAAGTACTGTTCTTGTCCCCTCCCAGTTAAATCAAGATCATACCATCTGTGATCCACGATACGATCGAACGTCTCACAGCTCCTTATCCATTTTTATGAAAATGATACAAAAGTAGAATTTCATATTAGAAAACCAACAACTTTGTCCTTTTTTACTGCCTACAGTTTTGTGTCCCAGGTTTAGTAAACAATGAGATGAACAAAACCAGGGGCCAATGAACAGCAGTTTATACTCCTTTGCCAATCCTTATAAGTACCAGCTCCATTGCCTCTCAGTTTCACTCAAATTCATCAATCAATCACTAATTCATTCGTTCACTCCGCATTTCGAAATCGAAACCAAGTAAGCTTTAACAGGAGATAGAAGGAGATGGAGTCAATCAAATCATGGGTTTTGGAGAACAAGCTTGCCAGCCTTGGTAAGTAATCTGATTCTTGCATATATTTAGTGCTAGTTCTTGGTTTATTTTGTTTTTGTATTTGTATTAACGTTTTCTATGTTGATTACATACTTGGATCATTCAGGTACATTCTGGGCATCAGCAATTGGTGCATCATTAGTATACACAAGAGCGAAATCTCCTTACAACAAGACAAGTGTGAGGCTTATTCATGCTAGGATGCACGCACAAGCGTTAACATTAGCAGTGTTATCAGGAGCAGCAGTGCTTCATTACTATGATCAGAACAAGAAAACTCAATCTGAAGAGGCAAGAAACATTGCACCAGCAGCACCTCTTTTAAACTGAAATATTTACGCGTTTGAACTACTTTTTCTTGAATGTAAAAGGTTGGATCGGTAATTTCGATATCGAAATAATGCATCCACCATTAGTCCCATGATAGGAATATCTGTATGGACTAAGTATGTTTGTAATGTAGTAGTAGTATCCACTTTTTATCAGTAAACTTTGGAACTGAATTCATGGGTAAATATCAAAATTTTCATGCCATTTTGAGATTTCAGATAGAATTGAAGAAACCCAAAGTCCCCAAAACCACCAAAACAGATGCAAATGAATTCCATTGGAGATCAAAAAGGGTGGAACGGAGGAGACTTTTGATTGATGGTTTAGTAGATTAGGACTTGTGAGTGAACATATTTCCCAATAGGGCTCGAGTAAACTTGGAATTTGGTCAATTGATGAGTCAACTTAGGGACTTTGACATTCATTGGCATTAGATAAATTCACGTTCTTCTGGTTGGCTGACTATGTACCGGATGGTTGAGTATCTATCTACCGGATGGTCTCATTAACTTCCAAAGTTAAATTGGTGGAGGAGTTTCAAACGTCAAATCACACTCACTCTCCAAGCTTTTTAATAAGATGGGGTCTAGAGAAATTTCTAGTGGTAATGAATCACATAATTTTTTAATTAAAAAAAAAAAAACTGAATTGGGTTTTACAACGATTAAAATCAAAGACTTAAAAGGAGCTTACTACATACAATACTCACGGAAGAAAGCTAAAGGCACCTAGTAGAATTTGCATTATTCAACTCCTGGCATTTCAATTCTTTTCAGGAAATTAGATCTCCCCCAAACAACATGTCTTTCTCCTGTAACTAAACTTTCACCCTTTTTAGCCACAGTGTCAACAGAGAAACTTACTTCTTTGAAGCAATGCTGAAATATAATTAAAGAGACTTTACTTATAGATCTCAGTCATCTCATTTTAATAAACCAAGGAATCTGGCCTTTGGCAAAATCAGCTGTTACTATTTTAGAATCTGAACACAGAACAATGTTCTGTAAATTCCATTCCCCTGTTAATTCAACTGCACATACCACTGCATACACTTCTGCAATATAATTTGTGTCAATGCCAATACCACTTGACAAAACACCAACCACCTGACATAAATGGTTTCTAACTACTACTCCAAATCCAGCAGCACCGGGATTACCAAAAGAAGAGCCATCACGTCAAAACATAGTGTATCCCATAGGAACAGGAGTCCAATAAAAAGCTTTAATGAATTGAAACTTACTGTGCCTAGGACCCAGGTTGAAAAGGGAAATTACCTGGAGATCATAGTTTTGGTTCCACTTGTTTACTTTCATTCTGAATCCACCTTCAAACACCATTTTTTTTTATTATGATTTTAGATTGCTGCTTATTTGGCTTGATGTATTTAAAAATTATTTTATTCTTTTGAAAACAAAGCTCTTTAATGACTGAACAAGCTGCAGTGATCCAAGATTCTTTGATCAATGGACTTTTGTATTTTTCACTGTTCCATGTATCATCAAAGGAATTTGGCAGACTGAAACCAAAGACAGAACACAACCATCTCCATATATTCACACTGAAAGCACAATTCCAAAGTATATGATCCATACAATCCTGAGCATTTTCAATAATGCAACATCTGGAGGCTAATTCATATCATTTTCCAACCATGACAGAATCATCCACAAAAATTCCTTGAACTACCTTCCAGACATTACTTTGTATACTTGGATGAAGAAATAAATTCCATATATATTTTGAGTAATGTAGATAAGGTTCCTTGTGTTTTAATATATAAAGCAATAGCTGATGAAGTAGTAAATTTACCATGTAATGCACTAGTCCAAATCAATAGATCCCGCCCTTCACCTATATCTAGTAAACAAAAGGAACTGAGTAGTTGTTGCATTTCATCAGGAATGTACCAACTGCCATCAGGAATGTACCAACTTCCATACTGAATAAGATCATCCACCTTCATTTGCATATTGTTCCTTACATAAGAAGTTAACTCAGTTTTTTCTATCAGAGGAGCCTCACCAATCCAGTTATCAAGCCAAACATTTGCATTATGACTATTTCTAATACACCAATTTATGTTTTCTTTCAAGGTTCCCCAAGCCCATTTCAATCCAGACCATATTGATGATAATTTCCAGTTGTCACTCCATTGTCCATTTTTATTTACGAACTTAGCCTTAATGAATAATGCCTATTCTTCTTCGGAGTTTATAATTCTCCACATTGTCTCCATGAGTAGGGATTTGTTTATGACTTCTAGTCTTTAAATTCCCAAGCCACCTTTACTATAGGGGGTGCAAACTTTCCTCCAAGACGAGGTTGTGTATTTTCTTACCTCTCCAACACCAGACCAAAGAAAATCCTTATAATTTTCTCATAATTTTTAATCAAAGATTCATGCCATTTATAGACTGTCATGTTGTAGATTGGAATACTGCATAATACAGATTTGATGAGGACTAATTTTTCTTGAAAAGATAGTAATTTTCACTTCCAAGTATCTAGTTTTTCTGAATCATTTCTACCATAGGCCACATTGTAGACATTTTGACTCTGCCAGGTGATAGAATAACTCCAAGATATTTATCAGGGAAATCATTTAATTCCATCGGCATTATCTCCTTAATTTGAATCTTTCTCAAAGCATAAGTTCCATTTATAAAAAACTTGCTTTTATTTTTATTTATAATTTGACATGTACCTTTATGATATTTATCCAACAACATTAGAAGGTTATTCACACTTTTTTTTTGCTCCATTGCAAAAAATGAGGACATGATCTGAAAAAAATAAGTATGTTGGATGTATTCCTTTTCTTACAACCATTGGATTAGTAAACCATCCTTCACCATTTTATGAATACACCTACTTAGTACATCTTCCATAATAACAACATAGTTGGAGACAAAGGATCACCTTGTCTCAACCCCCTTCCAATTGAGAAGAAACTTTGAGGACCACTATTCATCATCACAGATATGTTAGTTGATTCAAATAGAATTTGTATCCATTGACACCAAGAGATGGATAAGACATATTAATTAATACTTGAAATAAAAAGTCCCAACTCACTGAGCCATATGCTTGAGAAATGTCAAGTTTTAATCCAAAATTTCCTCATCTTCTCTTTTTTTTCATTTCATTGACCATTTCAGATGCTAGAATAATTTTATCTTGTATACTCCCGCCTTTGATATAAGCAACTTGTTTAGGTGTTATGAACTTTGTCATCAGTGAACTCAATCTTGTGTTAATGATCTTTGTAAAAATTTAAATCTCACATTACTAAGACCAATTGGTCTAAAGTGATTAGGAGTTTTTGCACCTTCTATTTGGGAAGTAATACTAGAAAGTTGGAGTTGAGTCCCTTTGGTATGATTCTTCTTTTCCAACATAACTTCACTGCTTGAACTACATACATCATGATGTATAATATACCAGCGATCTTTATAGAAACATCCAGAAAAGCCACTTGGACCTGGTCAACTTTTAAGATCCGTACTAAAAATTGTAACCTTTATTTGTTCTTTATTAGGAAATGCATCAAGCATATTTTGGTCTTCCTCAGTAATTACTTTTGGTATAACCTCCAAAATAGAATCCACTTTCTATTTCTCTGAATTGAAACTTTTGTTCAAAATGCTGAATTAGAATATCTGCAATTTTTCTATGATCTGTAATAATATTAACATAAACATCCTCCATCTCATTGATAAAATTTCTTGACTGTCTAATCTTCAAATTTGTATGAAAGAAGCTTGTGTTAGCAGATCCTTCCTTAACCCTTTTTATTCTAGCTTTTTGTTTGAGCATAGTTATTTGTTGAACTTCTATAGTAGTAGACTCGCGTGCCTATCCTTATAAAAGTAGATTCTAATTTCTAACTAAGTTCACTACCTTGCTTGCTGAGAATCTAGTCCCAACGTGTTTAGAATCTCGTCCCGAAATTAATCTTGTTTATACGAAATCAAAATTGATTTCTCTAAAGCGATGCTACCTGCCATTTATTTTTATGTGCCATTACCACAATTTCTCAAATATGACACCATCCCCAATAAGTTATCCATTCCATAACTGTAAGATATTTTTTAATGAACCTGGGTTTGAGAAAAAACAAAAAAGATGTATGGATCGTGAAAAAAACGCCAAAATAAAAACCGACTCAAAAGCTCTCATAAATAGGACCCCCAGTTGTCCTCCGCGGGACCCACCAGAACCACACCAAAAAAAACTATGAGAGGAAATTCAAATGCGGTTTTTGTGTGGTCTGCACATGGTCTGTGAAGAATCACTGGAGAAAAAAAATAGATATCATTCAACTTAGCTAACCGCTAGCATGGTTTTGTAGCTATAGTTGGAGCTAGAATTCCAGCTAGGCGCTACTTGCACCAACATGGCAAAGTGATGTGGCTTGCTTGCGTGGACTCTGTTTTGCTGAGTAAAAATAGCGCAATTTACGGAAATTCAAAGGATTAATGATGACATGGCGAAGTCAATATTAGCTCAGTTTCAACCGCCCACTTAGTGCACAATCATATTTGACCATCCACCTAGCTCAACAAAAAAATTGTTTTGTACATTGCCATAGGAATTCCCATAAGTTCTAACTAAGTTCACTGTCTTACGTGCATAAAATCTCGTCTCAATGTGCTTAAAATCTCGTGCTGAAATTGAGCTTGTGTGTATGGAATCAAAGTCGATTTCTCTAAAATGAAACTACTTGCCTTTTATTTTTATTTTTATTTGCCATTACCATGTTTTCTCAGATATGACACCACCCCCAACAGGTTATCCATTCCAAAGATACTAAGATATTTTGAATGAACCCGAGCTTGAGAAAAAATAGCCATCAATCAACTTTGCTTAACAGCTAGCGTGTTTTGTAGCTATAGGTGGAGCTTGAACTCCAGCTTGGCACTACCTGCACCACGTGCTCCAACGTGGCAATGTGATGTGGCTTGCTTGCGTGGACTCTGTTTCTTTGAGGAAAAAAAGCGCAATTTACGGGAAATTGGAACGATTAATGATGACGTGGCAAAGTCAATATTCACTCAGTTTCAAGTCTCACTTTTTTCTTTCTACTGCTCCAAGTTTTCACGAACAAAACTTCTTGATAAACCAAGAAAAAGATGGAAAAATTGGGGATACGTCCCACTTTCACTAATTTGTCCGGGGAACTATCCCATAACGGTAAAAATTTAGGAATATGTCCGATGAGAGAAAAAAACCGTTAAATCGTGATTATCCTACATGTGAGAGGTTACACATGTGCCAACTTTACGCTTTTACCCTTATCTACATTCCTTATCTTCCCCGTAGAGAAACCGATCCAGAGAAGTTTGAAGTGGGGAAATGGAGGCAGTGAGAAATATTCAGTATCATCATTAGAGATCTTAATCAAAGAGTTTTAACCGGACAAAGTTTGTACAAATTGCAACTTAAAGAAATGAAAACTAACCGGTATCTTCTTTGGTTGGACTTGGAGGACTCCCTGTTCTGCACCACCAAACTCCGGTCTAAGATCAATTCCCATATCTGGATTACCAAGTCATTATACGTATCCTAATCATATATCCTATCGGATAATTCTCTTAATCCTGTCCCATCTCCCCTAAGTGCTTCTTCATTCCTTCTAGTGTTTCGTACAGAAGATATGGCTGTTCAAAACAAAAAGAATGATCGTTAATTAGTTATCTCGAGTTCACATAACATCGAATATCATACACTTAGTACGAACTAAATCATGCAAGTCCACTAAAGTTCAAATACATTAAACATTAATAATAGTTACTGATTTTCTATGTAAGAGAATGAGTGGAATTTTAGTAAGCCCTGTTCATACCTTTCAACCGTGAGGACTTTCATCAAACAGTTGATCTTTGTTGTTTCACCTTTGGGTTTATCAAAAGAATTATTTAAAAAAAGAAATCAAAAGATTTATAACTTAATGTTCTTACCATGTTTATAAATGTAAATTATTTTGTCTCTCCTGCACCCGAAGCAAACAAATGAAGAACACCCAAAGCAAAACATTCAATTGTTATGTCTCTCCCGCACCAAGAAGATAAGGGTAAAAGTGTAAAGTTGGCACATGTGTAGCCCTACATATGTGGGATAATCACCGTTGAACGGTTTTCTTTATCTCACCGGGACATATTCCCTAATCGCCCGGGAAAAACCGCCTCCAAAACCTCTCACAAATACCGAGCCCCTTGTTGTCCTCCGCGGGGCCCACCGGAACCCACAAAAAAACCACTGAGTTTACGCGGTTTTCACGTAGTTCAAAAGTGCAGTCTGTTTAGAAGGAGTGTTTCACAAAATTGAAGAAGTGTTACTAAACCTGATTATGAGTAGTCTTTCAACAACTACAGGATTGGAGGAAGGTTTTTCCTGTGAGACGTGATTTTTAGCGTCAATAATTCAGATGTGGTGTCAACTGGCATCCCAGGATGAGATTTTCCTTGGTGGTTAAAAAATTATTGGTATGAGATTGTTGGTAACTCGTGAGACACTGATTTTTCTACTACTAGTATACGGTTGGCAAGATATTCCTGCATACAATGCCAAGATGTCAATCAAATGCATATAGAGAAGAGCTCCGAAAGATCATTTCCATGTCTCCTGCAAATATTCTTCCTCCTATACAAGTACCGTTATGTCGATAGCCTCGAAATACTCTTCAAGGAAAATTTTATCATGTGAATGTGCATTTTACTTGATCCAAATTAACAAAGCGACCAAAACACATCAATGTGAATATCTAAATGGCTGTTGAAACCGAAACTAACACCATGTTTGTTTGCATCTGACTCGCGATCTGGATCTGAGACAATCCTTGACTCGTCGCGAGTCAGACGTCAGACCTTTTTTATTCTATTTTAAGTTAGATTCGACTCCACCTCTGACTCAGATCTAATTCCTAAATCGAACCTGTTTGAGTCAAGTAACAAAATGCCTTGGCTGATAAGACCAAACCATTGACTCATATATTTTTGAGTCAGTTGAGTCAGACCAGACTCAAAACAAACTCAAGTCACATGATTTCAGTCAGATCCAGATGACTCGGATCCATATGACTACTCAGATGAGTCAGAAGTAAACAAACATGGTGTAAACCATCGATCGGATCGAATCAGCTGTTACGTACACATCACAGTATAGTGTTAGCAAGTTAGGTCATTAGTAGTGTGCTGCTATTGTACCGCGTGTGCTGCAAAACTAATGCATAAAGAATTTAGTTAAAGTTTGAGAATGAAGTACTAGAACGTACAATATTAAAACTTTAGTATACCCATCCATCCGTTCCGACGAGCAAAGCTTTTTATACATAAGACATAATTTAAAACTGCTTCTCATCATTAAACACAAGGCAATAACCCTTTTGATCATCAGCCTAGCATTAATACATTTTAAAGGGAAATGAGAAGAAGGTACGTAATAGATGATGAATATTTCAATGAAAATATAAGAGAAGATCATAACGACATTGATGAAGGTGACACTCCGGCGATCCGTTTAACTTACACATCCTCAAACGTCTGAAACTAGACTTATTAAGTTTTTAAGTACTACTGATCCAATTCCTGATAGCTTGGAACACCGCTTGTTTCACGACTTCTGCATCTATGTTTTCAACTGCTTGTACCTACGTACACATTAAAAATTCATACAAATTAAAACTTTGAAACCTCTTTTTCTTTTGCCAATCAAAAACCTGGGTCACATGTGTGCATCAGCTAGATATACATGCAGGAGTGTGATAATTATAAGCAAAAGATTCCATCCAAAATGTACATCTCGTACACAGAAGCCAAAATGTACAACCTCGATCCATACTACTAGTTCAATCCGTGAAGTTGTATTCCAAACATGAACTTTGTCCTTTTTTGTTGGTTTTCTTTTAGATTGCAACACAGATGATAATGATGATGGAGTTTGTACAAAGATTGCATAAAATATATATATATATTAACATACGAAAGACGCATATATGTGTAGTTGTAATTGATCAAAAAAAGTAGAAAACTGTAATCATGTTCTTACATTATCTCCTCCAACGGCTTCTAGACGAAACGTATCTTTACATGAAACTCTGGCCTCAAGAACATTAAGTCCCAATTCTTCAAAGGCTTCTAACACGAACACGAGCAATCCAGGACAACTCGATTGCGAGAGCATATTCACTAGGAAACCCTTGTTCTCTAGAGATTCAACAGTCACCTGCACGAGCATTATCCGTAAAATCAATTAACTTAAAAGATTATGTACACAAACACAAATCCAAAAAAAAAAAAAAAAAACGAATTTGTAAAAGCAAAAACATCGAAGGGAGGTCCGGATATAGTTTATGTACCACAGGCAATTGTTGATGATGATTTTTGGAACGACCAGTTGAGTTTTGTGAGCTTTCAATATCTTGATTGAGTCTTTCAACTTTTCCTTTCAATTCTTTTATGTAATTCGACGCGTCGATTATAATTGAAGTATCGTTAACCTGCCACGAACAAACATGTTCATAATTAATTAGATATAAGCAAAAATCTATAGAAGTACTAGTACTACTTCTGAATATCGCCATCGCCTTAAACAAACGTCACCAAATTAAAATGAAAAAACACTCATGACTGGAAGAAATGAAAGAAGAAATAGAAGAAGGTAGTGAAGTACTTCTTATTGAATTTCAACTACATCAATCTAAGCAAGAAAATTTACTATATTCTCAAAGCATTTAATATCATGTCAGATGCAATAGAATAGAATAACAGATACAGGATCGAAGAAAACGAAGCTGCTGGCAAGCGATGAAAAACATGAAAAAACAGATCAGATGGTTCAGAAATAAATGATGAAGAGCTAGAAAAATTACTGCACGAGAATTAGTAACGGATCGAAGTAGTTGAAGCTTCTCATACAGTGCTGCTGATCTATGTTGCTCCCTAGAAACCATCTCTTCCTGCTCTCTCTTTTGATACTCTTAAGGATTATTTGATCTCTCTGCTGAGGTTAAGGCAGAGAAAAGAGAGAGGCTTTAAAGTGGGATTCCAATATCTCTAGAACTCAATTCTAGATGATCATATATAACCCTCCAACTGCTAGCTAGCTAGGTTTTACCCACATGAGTGTGTACGTCATCAGCGTTCCTGATCAATGACAGGATTTTTAAATTCTACCGCGCCCTTTCGCATATACGGTGAATTAAAAATCTCATCCACATGCTATACCCCCGTCCTGAACAATATACTACCGTTTGTATCCCGTGCGTAAAGAGAGTAACTTGCACATATCGTTCCGACATGTCTCATTTACGTTGTCGTTAAAACCGAAAAACTACTCATTCGAACTGAAAGTGAATAATGTAGTACTGTTTTCCTGGCCCGAAAATATTGTCCAAAGATGTCTACACTGTAGAAATACAGTACATGGTTAAGAAAACAGTAGTACTCGTGTATGTATTTTGGCAAAGGATCACGTGATTGAGGATTTGCATTATAAGAAATGAATATGGAAGAAAAGAGAGGGAAAGAATAATAATAATATGATGATCAGATGGTAGAGATGAGCGTGCTCGTGATCAGTAAGGTCATGGAGGAGATATAGTAAGTAGTAAGAGCATATAGTGGAATAGTTTAAGATGTGTCCTCCTGGCCTTAAAACATCCATCGATAGCAGCGCACAGATGCGTCAAAAATAGCGTATGGTGTTTAGTTGTGAATGAATCCAAACCTTTACTCACGGGGGAGAGAATGTTTTTTATTTTTATTCTAAATTTTATTTTTCCATTTTTCAAAAAAAATAAAAATCATTTGGCTGTGAAAATTTTGATTGTGATTGTGTGAGTTGTAAAAACAAATCCATCCCTCTCTACATATATACAACTGCACATGTGTCATTCTTCTCATTTCTGTATTTTCTTATACACCCTTAAAAAAAGTTGCACGATACATAATCGGATGAAATAATCTTAATTATGTGGATGAATATATGTTCAATTTTACAATTAACGAGTAAAATGAGGTTATATATACTGATTGCTAGTATATCTATTATATTTTTGTTCGTTCACGTGTACGTGCACATGGTTTACAACATCGGTTGCTATTTAATCGAATTTGTTGTATGATATTCTGTATTCATGGTCATTAAAGAAGAGAAGAAAAGTCTGAGGGTGTGATTTTTCTTGTGATATTTGCATGGCTTGGGTTCAATATATGGGAGTGAGGGTCTCTCAGCTTTCATTCCAGAGAGTTGTCTCCATTGCAGAGAGACAAATTCATGTACCCACCTATTCACATGTGTGCAACATCTTCTTCTTCTTACTACTACTACCCTCTCACAGCAGCAACTTAATCATTACAACACAACAATCTATACCCCATACATATATCCCTGCTCACCCCTTTTGTCTGCTCTTGCCTAATCTCTCTCTACACGCATGTCCTCTCCTTTGCATATTCATATTAATCCAAATATTCTCCCACTTTTGTTATGTTTGTGTTCTTCTCCATATGGTAAGGTAATCTTAGCTAATCCAGTCATGCTCATTTGATGATAATGATGATAAGATAATAACGAATCACATGTATCGTGCATGTGCATGTCGAACCGAACCTATAGGTGGGGGATATTTCAAACTGCCAAGGTTTCTTCGGCATATATGCATATATTGTTGTTCAGGGTTCAACATTCAGGGTTCAGTGTAACATACCTGTACGAATTTGAGTGATTTTCTGAGTTTTTAAGATAAATGGGAGGCGACCTTAGTTACACTGAAAGGATGCTAAAGCGAACTATAAATGGCTTTCGATAACGAGAAAATACGTAAAAATAACGCGGTATTGCCTGGCCCCCTAAGAAGATGCATACAGGTATACAGTGATTGATATGTTTGTTTTAACTTGGGAGCTTATTTGTTTTATTGTTGTGAAATTATTCCGAGGCTAGCAATTTGCATACATAAAATCAAAACATCATATTTCTGTTTTGTCATTTGAAGGTGTGATTGGATATATGCATTATCAGTATTAAAAAAACAAACCAATAATTCATAACATGCAAACTGATTTTACAGTGTGCTGTAATTTATTATTGTCGAATTTTAACCTTTACTTTATGTTTTGATTATAGGCCCTAATTATCCGTTCTCGTGATTAGTAGATTGATTAGAATCTTTTTTATCGTTTAACTATGCATTTTCTTCGATCTCAATACCATAAAAACAAATGAACAGACAATTTCAATTGCATGCTAGCTTGTTAATTATATACTGATAACGCATGGAGTGCTAATCTTTTTTAACTTACTTCATGTCGGTATACCTACGTATTTGTTAACTAGTGTAAATTACAAAATTGAAAATAAGCGATCAAACAAAATAAGCAAACTTATCCTTTTTGTTCGATCGATAAGAAAGAAAAAAAAACAACACAACCAACAAACTTAAACAGCTCAAACTGATAGTTATAATAATAAATACTAGCGAACGAACGACGGGTCGCATGCTTACATTGTCGCCAATAATACTAAACTAGATGAGAGAATGCCTCTCGTGACATTATAAAACAGCCCATTTTATGCCACTTACAATTCTAACGTGGTGCAATTTGCAATTTCGAATTATGGCATTCACCAAGACGGATCCGTTACGTAGTAATTTGATACGAAATCAAAAATATCATTATTTTGCCTTCAAAATGAGCAAATAATCAATGAACACTGCTGTGTACGTACACATATACCTGGAGAGACGGAGATTAGTCATAGGGTCTTCTTGTGACTGATGCAAAAATATTATCACGTGAGTTTGCAAGACAGGGAAGTACATATTCACATGCAAATGTAGGGTTTCTCATCAAATGGAACAAAAATATATTAATCAAAGTGCTAAGAGTAAGCCATTTTGTTTTGCATGTAGAGATATAAATGTATTTTGTGTGTATCGATCAAAGAATCTTGAGAGTGATAATACAGATCGAAAAAAAAAAGAAAAAAGGCAAAGAATCATATGCATATTTTGGGTTCAGTCCAGTACAAATTCCTTGTTCATTCATACGCATGGCTTCATTTACATGTACTATACAAGAAGAAACTGAAATTTGTTTTCTAGAAATCATGGAACTTTTCACATTTCAATTAAAGGTTAGTGATGCCTTTTCGACCTTTTGGCTAAGATCAAGTTTAGTATCCGTTCTTCTGATCTGTGGCCTGTCGCCTTTGCAATGTACGCAACTGCTAAGGTGTCAACATATGTGTATATCTCAAGGTAATCAATTGTCAACTGACTCTAATGCTTTTTCAAGTTTAAGGTTAAGATTTTATCCCTTGCACAGACTTAAATTCCGTAAATCAGATAAATATTTATTTATTTTTTTGCCGCCTTTTACCTAGAATCCTGGCTCTGCAAGTGCCTGCAAATTACTCGGTATTATTATCCAGGATGAATTATTGTACTATGATCGTTTCTAAGCAGATAGGATTGAGCTAATCTCTGTATTTATCTGTGTGCCCCCCCATCTCTCTCTCTAGACATCCCACCAATTGATTTTGACGTAAGGAAATCATAATAACAACAGTAGTAGTATGTACCATCTATCTATCTATTCAAGTTCACGGGCTCAAAACTTCATGGAAGTGTATCTCCTCAGTACAAGCTAATTACCATTACTATACCACTTGATATCCAATTTATCTACTAAGACCCCACACTTTTTTCGATTGCAACCGAGTTTAGAAAGTGTTCCATCTGTATCACCTATACAACCCCCACAAAATAGGAACAAGATGAATGATGTAGGGTGATCTTTTCATTTTAGAATGAAAGCAACTTAGAATAGCCAGTTGAGCCAGTTGCTCCAGGGGGTTAGACATAATTAGTACATAAATCAGGAACTTTAGGCACTCTCACTTTCGCTCGAACCTCCTACCCTTCATTTGAGGCAAAAAGAAAGTCCCTGTCTTTAGAAATGCCAGTCACTGCGTCCCTGGACGGCCTGAAATCCCGGAGGGTACAGACCTAATCTAGACAGATAAGGCAAATTCAAAAGGTGCATTCCAAGACTGTGAATTATCATACCTAGGGACAGTAATACGCAGTACATTTTTTAAAAGAGAAAAATGTGTTAGGGAATTCATGTTTTTTGATCAATTGCTTTTATGCTACAAGAATTTGTCTAGGAGGTAGAGATTTCTCCGAAAACGTGATTGGGTCAGAGAAAAATTCTCATACTCGTACATCAAAAATAGCTAAAAGGAACAACCGAGAAACAGTAATAATATTCCTTTCCACATAGTGTGCTTGAAAAGAAAGGTTATCAAACTCACCCATCATCTCATACATACATACAAAGACAGCAAATTAGGTTTTGTCTATTCCTAATTGTTTTTGCCCAACTCTGTGCTCCTAATTAGAGAAAAATACAACTGGCCAACTCATAATAATAGTAGTACTTTGTTTTGATGCTACCCTCTGATCATTAATTGGAATTATCTAGCTACATCTTCCTCTCTTTTTTTTTTTTTTACTGATCTCCCATTTGATTGAATATGTCGTGAACTTACGGATAAGAAACATTAAAAATCTGTCACTAACCTCTAATGATCTAACACCGCTAAATTATTTGATTTGACAAATGCGTATAGTCATTTGGTCGCTAGTTCTAGACTTTGCGCCCATAGGTCAGCATTTCTCAACCCTACAGGCTTCAGGACCAATGGGGATAAACACCCTATCTATACAGGACACCGTATGGACTGTTCAAGTCAATACACACACCAAACCTATCAAAAAATATTATACAGACATTGAAATGGTGTAAGATACAACATACCTGCAGGCTGAAAAGCACAATTTTAGCGCTAAAACCCTCAGCTCTAAGGTCCATGTCTCATTCTGTCTCTAGCAGTCCATATCTCAACTGTGGTGCATAACCCATGGCTTTCATCTTTTTCTTCAAGTCTTCTAACTTGGCATATATCTTCTCTTTTTGTGGGTGTTTCTGGTCTCCTGAAAAGAACTTATGAACCGTGCCTCCAACAGAAATCCAACTAAACCCAGGTTCCTTCTTCACACCTCTGTCTCTCATTACATTTCGCAAACTTAACCCATCTTCTAAACTACCTCTTTCAAGGTAAGTGTTTGATAGAAGTACATATGTTGCAGAAAAATCAGGCCTGACAGAGAGGATTTCCTTGGCTGCTTTCTCGCCCAACTTAACATCTCCATGGACTCTGCATGCACCCAACAATGTTTGCCAAACCATATCAGTTGGCTCCATAGGCATTTTCTTTATGAATTCTTGCGCATCATCAAGACGACCCACACGCCCTAAAAGATCAACCACACAAGCATAGTGTTCCATCTCTGGCACAACACCAAATCTTTCTTCCATTGAATGGAAGTAGTGGAGACCTTCATCTACCATTCCTCCATGACTACAAGCAAACAGAACAGATAAAAGGGTAACTGCATTAGCCTTGATACCTAATTCGTCCATTCTATTAAATGTCTTAACTGCTTTGTTTGCAAAACCATGCTGAGCATAACCTGATATTATCGCCGTCCATGAAACCACATCCGGGAACTTTAATTTGAAGATGCCCTCGAAAGCATTCTCTGCATCAATTATACTACCACATTTTGCATACATGTCAATCAAAGCACTCTCAACACATTCATAAGTATCCAAACCTGCCTTACAGAGGAATCCATGGACTTGTCGACCAGACTCAAGCAAACAAAGACTGCTAATACCAACAAGAACACTGGCACAGGTGAATTGGTTCGGTGTAAAGCTTAATTCTCTCATCTGCGAGAAGGCACTTATTGCCTTCTCCACCTCCTCCGAGTTTGTAGCATAAGCAGTCACCATCGTAGTCCATGACACCAAATCCCGTTCTTCCATTTTCTCGAAAACCCTTCTTGCATCATCAAGAGACCCACACTTGGAATAAGCATCTATAAGTGCATTGCTCACACTTATAAATCTTGAATCATATCCAAATTTCACGATCATGGCATGAACTTCCTTCCCAAACTGCAAACATTTCGAAGCCGCAATTGCATTGAGTACACTAGCAAAAGTAAAAACATCTAACTTTACATTGTTTAAACACATCTGCGTAAGCAGCTCAAATGCTTTCTTACTATACCCACCCTGCGAATACCCTGAAATCATTGCATTCCAAGGCACATTCTCTGTACAGTCTGCAAAATTCATATCAAACACCAATCTAGCATCATCTAAGCACCCGCATTTTGAGTACATATCAATAAGTGCAGTCCCAACAAGACCATTAGACTCTAGACCCAATTCTGTAACGTAATTGTGAACAATTCTTCCCTTGCTAACATCAGCCAATTTCCCAACTGCCTTCAAAACACTAGCGAACGTGTACATATTCGGAGTGAAACCTTCTTTCTTCATTTTGATAAACTGATTAAACGCCTCAAGGTTAAGATCTCCAGACACATATCCAGATATCATAGCATTCCACGAAACTTGGTTATGTTCACTCATACCATTAAACACACGCACTGATTCCTCAATTTCACCACACTTTGCATACATATTAAGAAGAGAAGTATTAAGAATAACTTGCTCAGAAAACCCACTTTTAACAATCTCGGCATGCACCATTTTACCCAATTCAACATCTTTCAACCAAATACACGCCTGTAACAAAGCCGAGTACGCGAACTTATCCGGAAAAACACCACTGCTTAACATCTCACAGAAGTATCTAAAACCTTCCATAAACAACCCATTCTCTGTTGACCCAACAATCATTACAGTCCAGGAAAACACATTTCTTTCAGACATTTGATCAAACAGTTTAAGAGCAGTATCAAATTCAGAACATTTTGAGTACATATGAATAAGATGATTGATAAGAATAACCCTTTTTCTTTCATCAAACCAAGATTTAATCAGTAACCCATGAACTGATTTTCCTTCTCTAATCGACCTTTTTTTTGCATAACTCCGTAGAAGATCAACCAAATCTTGAATTTGAAGTTCTGGGTGAGGTTCAGATGTTGTAATTGGTGATAATTTAGAGATTTTTGTTCGATGGGATTTCTGGGTTACTGGAAATGTTATTTTGTGATTTGAGAATGTTTGATTTGAAGACTGGTGCTGAAACAAAGGATTGGTGATTGAGAAATTTGGCGCGTAAATAACAGCCATGACTGGCCGTTAAGGTAGCTTTGAGGTAGAATTGAATCGGATATTATCCAATCCTAATCGGGTGTAAATATCCGTTCGGGTAGGGATCAGATACAACTATGGGCGGTGGCAGAGCTAGACAGTGGTTATGAGTGTGCTTGAGCCTTTTTTTTAAGAACCATTTTTTGGGCACTGCTACTTTTTTGTTGGAGGAAACCATCATTTTATTTTTGGTAAGTTGTTTGAAGTAACCCGAGGACATTCCTTATCCATATATTTATTTTAATACCAAAATTACCCTCTTAATTATTTTTGTGTAATAATTGGTTAGTGTAGCTAGGTTTGTGCCTGTGTTACGCACTGAGCATATTTTTTTCTTTTAATTTGGTGTATGTGGGGCGTCGCCCCGCCCCGTAGCAATGCATTTTTGATTCGGTGTGCTCTAGGCTTCGTCCTACCCCGTGCTAATGCATTTTTTATTTGGCTTCGCTCCGCCCGGTGGCGAATGGCGATGTATTTTTGATTTGGTGTGCCAGAGAAAATACATTAAATATGTGCATATTTTATTTATTTATTTCTTCTAACTTGGTGTGTGCGGGGCTTCGCCCCTCCCCATGACAATGTTTTTGATTTGGTGTGCGCGGGGCTTCGCCCCTCCCCGCGGCATTTTTGATTTGGTGTGCGTTGTGCTTCGTCCCTCCCCGTGGCGATGCATTTTTGATTTGATGTCCACGGGGCTTCGCCCCTCCCCATGACGATGTATTTTTTATTTGGTGTGCGTGGGGCAAATACATTAAATAGATGGAGAATATGTGCAGATTTTATTTAGTTTTTTCTTTTAACCTGGTGTGCGCGGTGCTTCGCCCTGTCCCGTCGCAATGCATTTTTTATTTGATGTGTGTTGGGCTTTACCCCGCCCCGTGGTTATGCAATTTTGATTTGGTTGGGCCGGGCAAATACATTAAATAGATGGAGAATATGTGCATATTTTATTTATTTTTCCCTTTTATTTTTCCAGAAAATATGTGAATTTTCCCCCCTTTGTATATTAGATAATTTGGAGAAAAAAAAAGTGTTCATATTTATTTTTTCCTTTTATTTTTGTAGAAAATATGTGAATTTGTTTTCCATTTATATATTAATTTGGAAATAAAATTCCAAATATAGTAGTTACTCGATTTCCAAATTGAATTCGGACCATAAAATTCGTAAGGTTTTCCTTTTAAGTTTGTAATTTTTAAACCAATCGTATATTGCCAAGTGTCCTCACCTAAATATTGAATTTGGTTTTCTTTTTTTTATCTTTTTCCTATTTTTTTTAAACTAACCATACGTTGCCAAGTGTCCTCACCAAAACGCACGTTTCACAAAACCGAAAAAAGAACGCGAGATTGGGGGATTGTAAAACTAATTGGGGGATATAGATTACTTACCCCAACCAATAGTGTCTGCTAAGGGGTGTCTTGAGGGGGGGGATATGTGCATATTTTATTTATTTTTTCCTTTGATTTTCCCAAAAAATATGTGGATTTCTCCCCCTTTGTATATTAAATAATTTGGAGAAAAAAAGGTGTTAATATTTATTTTTTCCATTTATTTTTGTAGAAAATATGTAAATTTTTTTCCATTTATATATTAATTTGGAAATAAAAGTCCAAATATAGTAGTTACTCGATTTCCAAATTGAATTTGGACCATAAACCTATTGTTGATCAGATACAAATATAGGTTGTCTAATCCCAGTCGGGTGTGAATATCCGTTCGGGTAGGGATCAGATACAACTATGGGCGGTGGCGGAGCTAGACATTAGTTATGGGTGTGCTTGAGCCTTTTTTTAAGAACCATTTTTTGGGCAGTACTACTTTTTTGTTGGAGGAAACCATCATTTTATTTTTGGTAAGTTGTTTGAAGTAACCCGAGGACACTCCTTATCCATATATTTATTTTAATACCAAAACTACCCTCTTAATTATCTTTGTGTAATAATTGGTTAGTGTAGCTAGGTTTGTGCCCGTGTTACTGTTGATGGTGGTCTTTAGTTTAGGGTTAAAATTGTAAAACGCTAAACCTTAGCAGATATTTAAAACAAGCATTTACTAGGCGCATTGATAAAAGCTATTAATATGTCCCTAATAATTACCAGGGTATATTTTTTCAAATTAGGGTTACGGCAAACCAAACCTTAATTCCCCCGCGTGCCAATGGAAAATTATGCCAGCCACGCCTAGCCCAAGCTAGCCGCGACATGCCAATCGCACCCTACCATGGCCCTAGCTATGCTAGCCGCATCTCGTGTGCCAATGGCAAATCATGCCATCCACACCCTACCGCACCAAAGCACGCCAACCATGCTAGCCGCACCCCGCGTGTCAATGGAAAAACATGCCAGCCACGCCTAGCCCAATCTAGCCACGCCATGCCAATTGCACCATGCCATGGCCCTAGCTATGCTAGCCGCACCTCGCGTGCCAATGGCAAATCATGCCATCCATGCCTAGCCCAAGCTAGCCGCGCCATGCCAATCGCACCATGTCATGGACCTAGCCATGCCATCCACACCTAGCCAGAGCTAGTCATGCCATGCCTTGGCCCTATCCACGCCATGCACCCATGGAAAACATTTGGCCCCATATGCCAAACCACACCAAAGCATACCATGCTACGCCAAGGCATGCCATGATAGCCTGGCCATGCCACCGTTCCTCATGAAATCTTCCTGAGTTCCTCTTAAAGGTTGTGTTGCCCTCCCGAACGAGTTCAACACCTAAATCTCGCCACATAAGGAGATAGGAAATTATTTTTCGGTTGATTTGAGGGGCGGACCATCAAAATCCGAGTCCGTACTAGAATTATGTAGCGGTTCTAGTGAAGGGAACCAATTAGGGTTTCTAAACCAAATTGAAGCCAGGCGCCCATCAACGGTTGCCCTTCAATCCCAGAAGCAAATCATGTCCGCATAAAGTCTCCTCATGACTTTAGCCCTAGCTTGGTCACGTACCTAGCCGCGCCATGCCTCGCCATGGCCCCTCATTCCGCGCCATCATACTGGCCTTCCCCATGCGGCTACCAAATTGAAGCCAGGCGCCCATCCACGGTTGCCCTTCAATCCCAGGAGCAAATCCTGGCCGTAAAAAGTCTCCTCATGACTTTAGCCCTAGATTGGTCACGTACCTAGCCAAGCTAGACGCGCCATGCCTCGCCATGGACCCTCATGTTGCGCCACCATACTGGCCTTCCCCATGAGGCTACCAAATTGAAGCCATGCGCCCATCAACGGTTGTCTTTCAATCCCAGGAGAAAATCCGAGCCGTATAAAAGTCCCCTCACGACCTTAGACCCGAAACCATAGCTTGTTCGCGCACCTAGTCCAGGCTAGTCACGCCATGCGCCCATGGAAAACCCTTGGCTCCTCACGCCAAGTCTAAACACACCCAGGCCGTGCCACCCTGTTGGACCTCACTACACGACTACCAAAACAAAGGCGTGCAACGATCAACGGTTGCCCCTCCTCTTAAGATGCAACATCTTGACCGTCGAAGGTCACCCAGATAGCAAGTTCCCCAAGCTCTACTTTCCAAGCCACAACAACGTTTTACATGTTTTCCAAAAACATTCGAGACATCAACACAAATAGGGGGATTCTCTTTGGGTATTGGTTTGGTGGTCTACAGCGTGCGGCGTACACTACACCCCTCATAAGGAGGTGTCATAAGGGTGAGGCGCCTAGTAAATATGGGAGTTATGTGGGAATCGTTCATGGGACATAAATCCGTCAGGTAACAAACTTTATGGACATCAATTCCATAACATTAACAGTTTCATGAGATTCAATTTCATGTGTTAGCCACTTTATGCGACATCAAATCCATGCATACGGTTACCACCTCCTCCCATTTACTCATCACTCCTTAATGAGACCAGAGTACGTTTCTACTACAACTTGTATAAATAGGTCTCACCTATATGTATTCAAAAGGAAAAGTTCATTCGGACAAGAGAACAATCAGAATACTTACCTACTATCTCCCCTCATGAGCTCTCGTACTTTTCTGAAAACAAGTTGTAGAAACCCAATTGCTCTTCCAGAATAAACTATTCTGGTCTCACACCCTCCTTGCTTTCCCTCCCCAAAACCAACCCATTCTCCTCCTCTTTGTGACCGAAGAAAGTCTGGAACGACCATTTCTTGGTTTAAGCCGAACTTGTACAGATTGATCTCTCGAACCTAAAAGTGCTCAACGTGCAAGACATTTGTTTAGGGTTTAAACCAGTTTCTCACTCACCTACCGAATTTACCGAAATCTCGTGTGCCAATGGCAAATCATGTCAGCCACACCCTACCGCGCCAAAGCATGCCAACCATGCTTGCCACACCCCGCGTGCCAATGGCAAATCATGACATCCACGCCTAGCCCAAGCTAGTCGCGCCATGCCAATCGCACCGTGCCATGGCCCTAGCTATGCTAGCCGCATCTCGTGTGCCAATGGCAAATCATGCCAGCCACACCCTACCACGCCAAAGCATGCAAACCATGCTAGCCGCACCTCGCGTGCCAATGGAAAATCATGCTAGCCGCGCCATACCAATCGCACCGTTCCCTGGCCCTAGCTATGCTAACCGCATCTCGTGTGCCAATGACAAATCATGCCATCCACACCCTAACGCGCCAAAGCATGCCAAACATGCTAGCCGCCCCGCGTGCCAATGGAAAATTATGCCAGCCACGCCTAGCCCAAGCTAGTCGCGCCATGCCAATCGCACCATTCCATGGCCCTAGCTATGCTAGACGCATCTCATGTGCCAATGGCAAATCATGCCAGCCACACCCTACCACGCCAAAGCATGCCAACATTGCTAGCCGCACCCCACGTGCCAATGGAAAATAATGCCAGCCACGCCTATCCCAAGCTATCCGCGCCATGCCAATCGCACCGTGCCATGGCCCCAGATATGCTAGCCGCATCTCGTGTGCCAATGGAAAATCATGCCAGCAACACTCTACCACGCTAAAGCATGCCAACCATGCTAGCCGCACCCCGCGTTCCAGTGGCGAATCATTCCAGCCACGCCTAGCCCAAGCTAGCCGCGACATGCCAATCACGCCGTGCCATGGCCCTAGATATGCTAGTCGCATCTTGTGTGCCAATGGCAAATCATGTCAGCCACACCCTACCGCGCCAAAGCATGCCAACCATGCCAGACGTACCCTGCATGTCAATGGAAAATCATGCCAGCCACGCCTAGCCCAAGATAGTCGCGCCATGCCAATTGCACCATGTGATGGCCCTAGCTATGCTAGTTGCACCCCGCGTGCCAATGGAAAATTATTCCATCCATGCCTAGCCCAGGCTAGCCGCGCCATGCCAATCGCACCATGCCATGGCCCTATCCATGCTAGCCACGCCTCGTGTGCCAATAGAAAATCATGCCAGCCACACCTAGCCTGAGCTAGTCACGCCATGCCTTAGGCCCTAGCCACACCATGCACCCATGGAAAACATTTGGCCCCATATGCCAAACCACACCAAAGCATGTCATGCTACCCCAAGGCATGCCATAATAGCCTGACCATGCCACCATCCCTCATGAAATCTTCCTGAGTTTTTCTTTCAGGCTGTTTTGCCCTCCCGAAAGAGTTTAAAACCTAAAAATCCACACGGAAGGAGATAGGAAATTCTTTTTAGGTTGATTTGAGGAGCGGACCATCAAAATCCGAGTCTGTACTAAAATTCTGTAGCGGTTCTAGTGAAGGGAACCAATTAGGGTTTCTAAACCAAATTGAAGCCAGGCGCCAATCAACGGTTTCCCTTCAATCCCAGGAGCAAATCCTGGCCGTATAAAGTCTCCTTATGACTTTATCCCTAGCTTGGTCACGTACCTAGCCAATCTAGCCGCGCCATGCCTCACCATGGCCCCTCATGCCGCACCACCATAATGGCCTTCCCCATGCGGCTACCAAATTGAAGCCTGACGCCCATCCATGGTTTCCCTTCAATCCCAGGAGCAAATCCAGGCCTTAAAAAGTCTCCTCATGACTTTATCCCTAGATTGGTCACGTACCTAGATAAGATAGACGCGTCATGCCTTTCCATGGCCCCTCATGCCGCGCCACCATACTGGCCTTCCCCATGCGGCTACCAAATTGAACCCAGGCGCCCATCAACGGTTTCCTTTCAATCCTAGGAGCGAATCCTGGCCGTCTAAAAGTCCCCTCACGACCTTAGACGTGAAACCATAGCTTGGTTGCGCACCTAGTCCAGGCTAGTCATGCTATGCGCCCATGGAAAACCCTTGGCTCCTCACGCCAAGTATAAACACACCCTTGCCTTTCCACCCTGTTGGACCTCACTACACGACTACCAAAACAAAGGCGTGCAATGATCAACGGTTTCCCCTCCTCTCAAGATGTAACATCTCGACTGTCGAAGGTCACCTGGATAGCAAGTTCCCCAAGATCGACTTTCCAAGTGTCACACCTTCAAACACTCTAGGAATTTTCTGCGAAAGTGTAACCCGGCTGTACAATGGTTCTGTGAATAAAGCTTCACCCACTTGCACTTCAGCCTTATAAGTTTGCACCTTTGCAAATAGCCAACACTTCAGGTAACATCGGAAGTCTTTACAGCCTTCTTTCACTTCTCTAAACTCATCAAATGCACCCCATAATGCACCCAATTCATTCCATACTTTACCAACAACAATCAGCCAACCAAGAACACTTAGAATATGACACAATCAACTCCTTTTATTGTATCAAAGGGAAGAAATACAAAACTTGCCCACTTGGGGAACTTACACAGACGTGTTCACTCCTTGAACCAAGTATAAGTCTTACAAAAACTCTCATATTCACTCACATATGCAAACTTCACTCTCACATATGTTAGGCTAACTCTCACACATGCTATCTACCGAATTTCCCATGCCTTATGACTATTTATACAGTAGCTTTGCTTGGCCAAACCGTGCATAACCGTTACACACGCATGGGACAGCCATCTGTCCCATAAAGAAGTTCTGTTAACCGCCAATAACTATGCTAACTGACCAGTTCTCTCCTAACTTGCATCAATCGTCCAACACCGATTCTATTGCGGTTAGAACTCTTCTCCCACGATTATAAAATCCTTTATAATCGCTCCTCTTCATCACGCGTCATTGGCATTCTTGTAAAGCTCGTAACCAACTTGTAACCGTCACTTGAGCTGTATTGCGCCATACTGAATTCTGCCACGCTCCAACGTTCATCCCTCTTGGCCCTGCATTTTTATTACTCTAAGCTAATGCACGGACACTATTTAGGCTTTACTTGTCGAGGCCAACTCCTTAAGCTCACTCTAGTTACTCATGCGTCATGTATACTTCACTTCGCCAATTAGCTTGACAACAACAATGCAACTCTTTCATTACTAACTTGTTAGCATTGTTCAAGATTTGGCCAACCTTGAACCAACGCAATATACCTACTCTTGATCTATTCTACACTCTTGCATCATCCTTGAGTTTGGGCCAACTCAATTCCACGGATATGCCTTAAAGCCAACATCGCATGTTGCATCTGTCACTTTGGCTTCGTCTTGCCTTCTCCTCAATGAAGCCTTATTGTGTCGGTCAATAAGCTTCATTCCTTAGCCAAATGTCTTTACAGTGTAGCACTACCTTTTTTCTTCACTGGCCCTGCAGGGTCATGTCATACTCGACACTTAACGGTCTATACAGTATACCGCTATTATGGCTTCGCAATGCGCCATTACGGCATAAATATGACTTGGCCTGCAACTCTGTAACGCGTCATCACTATGCGTCACTTGCAGCACCGTAATACCAAGCCACAACAACGTTTTACATGTTTTCCAAAAACATTCGAGACATCAACACAAACAGGGGGATTCTCTTTGGGTATTGGTTTGGTGGTCTACAGCGTGCGGCGTACACTACGCCCCTCATAAGGAAGTGTCATAAGGGTGAGGCGACTAGTAAATATGGGAGTTATGTGGGAATTGTTCATGTGACATAAAGTCGTGAGTTAACAAACTTTATGGACATCAATTCCATAACGTTAACAGTTTCAAGAAAATAAATTTCATGCGTTAGCCACTTTATGAGACATCAAACCCATGCATATGGTTACCACCTCCTCCCATTTACTCCTCACTCCTTAATGAGACCAGAGTATGTTTCTACTACAACTTGTATAAATAGGTCTCACCTATTTCCATTCAAAAGGAGAAGTTCATTCGGACAAGAGAACACTCAGAATACTTACCAGCTAGCTCCCCTCATGAGCTCTCGTACTTTTATGAAAACAAGTTGTAGAAACCCAATTGCTCTTCCAGAATAAACGATTCTGGTCTCACACTCTCCTTGCTTCCCTCCCCAAAACCAACTCATTCTCCTCCTCTTTGTGACCGAAGCAAGTCTGGAACGGCCATTTCTTGGTTTAGGCCGGACTTGTACAGATTGATCTCTCGAACCTAAAAGTTCTCAACGTGCAGCACATTTGTTTAGGGCTTAAACCAGTTTCTCACTCACCTACCGAATTTACCAAAATCGGCAGAAGCTATTTTCACCCATAAACAGTTACGCACCGAGCATATTTTTTCTTTTAATTTGATGTATGTGGGGCGTCGCCCCGCCCCGAAGCAATGCATTTTGGATTTGGTGTGCGCTAGGCTTCGTCCTGCCCCGTGACGATGCATTTTTTATTTGGCTTCGTTCCCCCCGGTGGCGATGTATTTTTTATTTGGTGTGCGTGGGGAAAATACATTAAATAGATGGAAAATATGTGCAGATTTTTTTTTTCTTTTAACCTGGTGTGCGCGGTGCTTCGCCCTGTCCCGTCGAAATACATTTTTTATTTGATGTGTGTGGGGCTTTACCCCGCCCCGTGGTTATGCAATTTTTATTTGGTGGGGCCGAGAAAATACATTAACTATATGGAGAATATGTGCAGATTTTATTTATTTTTTCCTTTTATTTTTCCATAAAATATTTGGATTTTTCCCCCTTTGTATATTAAATAATTTGTAAAAAAATGTTAATATTTATTTTTTCTTTTATTTTTGTAGAAAATATGTGAATTTGTTTTCCATTTATATATTAATTTGGAAATAAAAGTCCAAATATAGTAGTTACTCGATTTCCAAATTGAATTCAGACCATAAAATTCATAAGGTTTTCCTTTTAAGTTTGAAAATTTTGAACCAATCGTATGTTGCCAAGTGTCCTCGCCTAAATATTGAATTTGATTTCATTTTTTTAATCTTTTTCCTATATTTTTTAAACCAACCCTATATACATTGCCAAGTGTCCTCACCAAAACGCTCGTTTCACAAAACTTAAAAAAGAACGCGCGATTGGGGTATAGTAAAACTAATTGGGGGCATACAAATTACTTCCCCCAATAAATAGTGTCTGCTAAGGGGTGTCTTGGGGGGTCAAAAAATATGTGCAGATTTTATTTATTTTTTCCTTATATTTTTCCAGAAAATATGTGGATTTCCCCCCCTTGTATATTAAATAATTTGGAAAAAAAGAGTGTTAATATTTATTTTTTCCTTTTATTTTTGTTGAAAATATGTGATTTTTTTCCATTAATATATTAATTTGGAAATAAAAGTCCAAATATAGTAGTTACTCGATTTCCAAATTGAATTCGGACCATAAAATTCGTAAGGTTTTCCTTTTAGGTTTGAAATTTTTAAACCAATCGTATATTGCCAAGTGTCATCACCTAAATATTGAATTTGGTTTCATTTTTTTAATCTTTTACCTATTCTTTTTAAATCAACCATATATATGTTGCCAAGTGTCCTTACCCAAAATTCTCGTTTCACAAAACTTAATAAAGAACGCGCGATTGGGGCATAGTAAAAGTAATTAGGGGATATAAATTACTTCCCCCAACCAATAGTGTCTGCTAAGGGGTGTATTTGGGGTCAAAAAATATGTGCAGATTTTATTTATATTTTCTTTTTATTTTTCCAGAAAATATGTGGATTTCCGCCTCCCCCCCTGTATATTAAATAATTTGGAAAAAAAAAGTGTTAATATTATTTTTTTCCTTTTATTTCTGTTGAAAATATGTGAATTTTTTTCCATTTATATATTAATTTGGAAATAAAAATCCAAATATAGTAGTTACTCGATTTCCAAATTGAATTCAGACCTTAAAATTCGTAAGGTTTTCCTTTTAAGTTTGTAATTTTTAAACCAATCGTATGTTTCCAAGTGTCCTCACCTAAATATTGAATTTGGTTTTCTTTTTTTATAGTGTTAATCTTTTACCTATTCTTTTTAAACCAACCATACTTTGTCAAGTGTCCCCACCAAAACGCTCGCAAAACTTAAAAAAGAACGCGTGATTGGGGATAGTAAAACTAATTGGGGGATATAATTTACTTTCCCCAACCAATAGTGTCTGCTAAGGGGTGTCTTGGGGGGGGGGGAATATATGTGCAGATTTTATTTATTTTTTCCTTTTATTTTCCCATAAAATATGTGGATTTCTCCCCCTTTGTATATTAAATAATTTGGAAAAAAAGGTGTTAATATTTATTTTTTCCTTTTATATTTGTTGAAAATATGTGAATTTTTTTTGCATTTATATATTAATTTGGAAATAAAAGTCCAAATATAGTAGTTACTCGATTTCCAAATTGAATTCGGACCATAAAATTCGTAAGGTTTTCCTTTTAGGTTTGAAAATTTTAAACCAATCGTATGTTGCCAAGTGTCCTCACCTAAATATTGAATTTGGTTTCATTTTTTTAATATTTTACCTATTCTTTTTAAATCAACCATATTTATGTTGCCAAATGTCCTCACTAAAATGCTCGTTTCATAAAACTTAATAAAGAATGCGCGATTGGGGTATAGTAAAACTAATTGGGGGTTATAAATTACTTCCCCCAACCAATAGTGTCAGCTAAGGGGTGTCTTGGGGGTCAAAAAATATGTGCAAATTTTATTTATTTTTTCCTTTTATTTTTCAAGAAAATATGTGGATTTCCGCCTCCCCCCACCCCCTGTATATTAAATAATTTTGAAAAAAAAGTGTTAATATTATTTTTTTCCTTTTATTTATGTTGAAAATATGTGATTTTTTTTTCCATTTATATATTAATTTGGAAATAAAAGTCCAAATATAGTATTTACTCGGTTTCCAAATTGAATTCGGACCACAATATTTGTAAGGTTTTACTTTTAGGTTTGAAATTTTTAAACCAATCGTATGTTGCCAAGTGTCATCACCTAAATATTGAATTTGGTTTCATTTTTTTAATCTTTTACCTATTCTTTTTAAATCAACCATATATATGTTGCCAAGTGTCCTCACCAAAATGCTCGTTTCACAAAACTTAATAAAGAACGCGCGATTGGGGTATAGTAAAACTAATTGGGGGATATAAATTACTTTCCCCAACCAATAGTGTCTGCTAAGGGGTGTCTTGGGGGTCAAAAAATATGTGCAGATTTTATTTATTTTTTCCTTTTATTTTTCCAGAAAATATGTGGATTTTCCCCTCCTTGTATATTAAATAATTTGGAAAAAGAGAGTGATAATATTTATTTTTTCTTTTATTTTTGTTGAAAATATATGAATTTTTTTTCCATTTATATATTAATTTGGAAATAAAAGTCCAAATATAGTATTTACTCGATTTCCAAATTGAATTCGGACCATAAAATTCATAAGGTTTTCCTTTTAGGTTTGAAAATTTTAAACCAATCGTATGTTGCCAAGTGTCCTCACCTAAATATTGAATTTGGTTTCATTTTTTTAATATTTTACCTATTCTTTTTAAATCAACCATATTTATGTTGCCAAGTGTCCTCACCAAAATGCTCGTTTCATAAAACTTAATAAAGAATGCGCGATTGGGGTATAGTAAAACTAATTGGGGGATATAAATTACTTCCCCCAACCAATAGTGTCTGCTAAGGGGTGTCTTGGGGGTCAAAAACTATGTGCAAATTTTATTTATTTTTTCCTTTTATTTTTCAAGAAAATATGTGGATTTCCGCCTCCCCCCACCCCCTTTATATTAAATAATTTTGAAAAAAAGTGTTAATATTATTTTTTTCCTTTTATTTATGTTGAAAATATGTGAATTTTTTTCCATTTATATATTAATTTGGAAATAAAAGTCCAAATATAGTATTTACTCGGTTTCCAAATTGAATTCAGACCATAAAATTCGTAAGGTTTTCCTTTTAGGTTTGAAAATTTTAAACCAATCGTATGTTGCCAAGTGTCATCACCTAAATATTGAATTTGGTTTCATTTTTTTAATCTTTTAACTATTCTTTTTAAATCAACCATATATATGTTGCCAAGTGTCCTCACCAAAATGCTCGTTTCACAAAACTTAATAAAGAACGCGCGATTGGGGTATAGTAAAACTAATTGGGGGATATAAATTACTTTCCCCAACCAATAATGTCTGTTAAGGGGTGTCTTGGGGGTCAAAAAATATGTGCAGATTTTATTTATTTTTTCCTTTTATTTTTCCAGAAAATATGTGGATTTTCCCCTCCTTGTATATTAAATAATTTGGAAAAAGAGAGTGATAATATTTATTTTTTCTTTTATTTTTGTTGAAAATATATGAATTTTTTTTCCATTTATATATTAATTTGGAAATAAAAGTCCAAATATAGTATTTACTCGATTTCCAAATTGAATTCGGACCATAAAATTCGTAAGGTTTTCCTTTTAAGTTTGAAAATTTTAAACCAATCGTATGTTTCCAAGTGTCCTCACCTAAATATTGAATTTGGTTTCATTTTTTTAATATTTTACCTATTCTTTTTAAATCAACCATATTTATGTTGCCAAGTGTCCTCACCAAAATGCTCGTTTCATAAAACTTAATAAAGAATGCGCGATTGGGGTATAGTAAAACTAATTGGGGGTTATAAATTACTTCCCCCAACCAATAGTGTCTGCTAAGGGGTGTCTTGGGGGTCAAAAACTATGTGCAAATTTTATTTATTTTTTCCTTTTATTTTTCAAGAAAATATGTGGATTTCCGCCTCCCCCCACCCCCTGTATATTAAATAATTTTGAAAAAAAGTGTTAATATTATTTTTTTCCTTTTATTTATGTTGAAAATATGTGAATTTTTTTCCATTTATATATTAATTTGGAAATAAAAGTCCAAATATAGTATTTACTCGGTTTCCAAATTGAATTCGGACCACAATATTTGTAAGGTTTTCCTTTTAGGTTTGAAAATTTTAAACCAATCGTATGTTGCCAAGTGTCATCACCTAAATATTGAATTTGGTTTCATTTTTTTAATCTTTTACCTATTCTTTTTAAATCAACCATATATATGTTGCCAAGTGTCCTCACCAAAATGCTCGTTTCACAAAACTTAATAAAGAACGCGCGATTGGGGTATAGTAAAACTAATTGGGGGATATAAATTACTTTCCCCAACCAATAGTGTCTGCTAAGGGGTGTCTTTGGGGTCAAAAAATATGTGCAGATTTTATTTATTTTTTCCTTTTATTTTTCCAGAAAATATGTGGATTTTCCCCTCCTTGTATATTAAATAATTTGGAAAAAGAGAGTGATAATATTTATTTTTTCTTTTATTTTTGTTGAAAATATATGAATTTTTTTTCCATTTATATATTAATTTGGAAATAAAAGTCCAAATATAGTATTTACTCGATTTCCAAATTGAATTCGGACCATAAAATTCGTAAGGTTTTCCTTTTAGGTTTGAAAATTTTAAACCAATCGTATGTTTCCAAGTGTCCTCACCTAAATATTGAATTTGGTTTCATTTTTTTAATATTTTACCTATTCTTTTTAAATCAACCATATTTATGTTGCCAAGTGTCCTCACCAAAATGCTCGTTTCATAAAACTTAATAAAGAATGCGCGATTGGGGTATAGTAAAACTAATTGGGGGATATAAATTACTTCCCCCAACCAATAGTGTCTTCTAAGGGGTGTCTTGGGGTCAAAAACTATGTGCAAATTTTATTTATTTTTTCCTTTTATTTTTCAAGAAAATATGTGGATTTCTGCCTCCCCCCACCCCCTGTATATTAAATAATTTTGAAAAAAAGTGTTAATATTATTTTTTCCTTTTATTTATGTTGAAAATATGTGGATTTTTTTTTTCCATTTATATATTAATTTGGAAATAAAAGTCCAAATATAGTATTTACTCGGTTTCCAAATTGAATTCAGACCATAAAATTCGTAAGGTTTTCCTTTTAGGTTTGAAATTTTTAAACCAATCATATGTTGCCAAGTGTCATCACCTAAATATTGAATTTGGTTTCATTTTTTTAATCTTTTACCTATTCTTTTTAAATCAACCATATATATGTTGTCAAGTGTCCTCACCAAAATGCTCGTTTCACAAAACTTAATAAAGAACATGCGATTGGGGTATAGTAAAACTAATTGTGGGATATAAATTACTTTCCCAACCAATAGTGTTTGCTAAGGGGTGTCTTGGGGGTCAAAAAATATGTGCAGATTTTATTTATTTTTTCCTTTTATTTTTCCAGAAAATATGTGGATTTCCGCCTCCCCCCCTTGTATATTAAATAATTTGGTAAAAAAAGTGTTAATATTATTTTTTTCCTTTTATTTCTGTATGTGAATTTTTTTTCCATTTATATATTAATTTGGAAATAAAAGTCCAAATATAGTAGTTACTCGATTTCCAAATTGAATTCGGACCATAAAATTAGTAAGGTTTTCATTTTAAGTTTGTAATTTTTAAACCAATCGTATTTTGCCAAGTGTCCTCACCTAAATATTGAATTTGGTTTCTTTTTTTATAGAATAATTAATTGGGGAATATGAATAGTGTGGTTAATGTTCATACATGCATAGTAAAAAAAATTATGCTGCAACACTATGCGGTATGAACAGTGAAATTACTATTTCATATCCCCAAATTACATGTTCTTTTTATAGTATTCATATTTTACCTATTCTTTTTAAACCAACCATACTTTGCCAAGTGTCCTCACCAAAACGCTCGTTTCGCAAACTTAAAAAAGAACTCGCGATTGGGGGATAGTAAAACTAATTTGGGGATATAAATTACTTCCCCCAACCAATAGTGTTTGCTAAGGGGTGTCTTAAGGTGGTGTGGGGGGGGGGGAATATATGTGCAGATTTTATTTATTTTTTCCTTTTATTTTCCCAGAAAATATGTGGATTTCTCCCCCTTTGTATATTAAATAATTTGGAAAAAAAGGTGTTAATATTTATTTTTTCCTTTTATTTTTGTGGAAAATATGTGAAATTTTTTTCCATTTATATATTAATTTGGAAATAAAAGTCCAAATATAGTAGTTAATCGATTTCTAAATTGAATTCGGACCACAATATTTGTAAGGTTTTCCTTTTAGGTTTGAAAATTTTAAACCAATCGTATCTTGCCAAGTGTCCTCACCTAAATATTGAATTTGGTTTCATTTTTTTAATCGTTTACCTATTATTTTTAAAACAACCATATATATGTTGCCAAGTGTCCTCACCAAAATGCTCGTTTCACAAAACTTAATAAAGAACACGCGATTGGGGTATAGTAAAACTAATTGGGGGCATACAAATTACTTCCCCCAATTAATATTGTCTGCCAAGGGGTGTCTTGGGGGTCAAAAAATATGTGCATATTTTATTTATTTATTCCTTATATTTTTCCAGAAAATATGTGGATTTTCCCCTCCTTGTATATTAAATAATTTGGAAAAAAAGAGTGATAATATTTATTTTTTCTTTTATTTTTGTTGAAAATATGTGAATTTTTTTTCCATTTATATATTAATTTGGAAATAAAAGTCCAAATATAGTAGTTACTCGATTTCCAAATTGAATTCGGACCATAAAATTCAAAAGGTTTTCCTTTTAGGTTTTAAAATTTTAAACCAATCGTATGTTGTCAAGTGTCCTCACCTAAATATTGAATTTGGTTTCCTTTTTTAATCTTTTAGCTATTATTTTTAAATCAACCATATATATGTTGCCAAGTGTCCTCACCAAAATGCTAGTTTCACAAAACTTAATAAAGAACGCGCGATCGGGGTATAATAAAACTAATTGGGGGATATAAATTACTTCCCCCAACCAATAGTGTCTGCTAAGGGGTGTCTTGGGGGTCAACAAATATGTGCAGATTTTATTTATTTTTTCCTTTTATTTTTCCAGAAAATATGTGGATCCCCCCCCCTGTATATTAAATAATTTGGAAAAAAGAGTGTTAATATTATTTTTTTCCTTTTATTTCTGTTGAAAATATGTGAATTTTTTTTTTCCATTTATATATTAATTTGGAAATAAATGACCAAATATAGTAGTTACTCGATTTCCAAATTGAATTCGGACCATAAAATTCGTAAGGTTTTCCTTTTAAGTTTGTAATTTTTAAACCAATCGTATGTTGCCAAGTGTCATCACCTAAATATTGAATTTGGTTTTCTTTTTTTATAGTGTTAATCTTTTACCTATTCTTTTTAAACCAACCATACTTTGCCAAGTGTCCTCACCAAAATGCTCGTTTCGCAAAACTTAAAAAAGAACGCGCGATTGGGGGATAGTAAAACTAATTGGGGGATATAAATTACTTCCCCCAAACAATAGTGTCTGCTAAGGGGTGGGGGTGGGGGAGGGGGGGAGGGAATATATGTGCAGATTTTATTTATTTTTTCCTTTTATTTTCCAAGAAAATATGTGGATCCCCCCCCTTGTATATTAAATAATTTGGAAAAAAAAGGTGTTAATATTTATTTTTTCCTTTTATTTTTGTAGAAAATATGTGAATTTTTTTTCCATTTATATATTAATTTGGAAATAAAAGTCCAAATATAGTAGTTACTCGATTTCCAAATTGAATTCGGACCATAAAATTCGTGAGGTTTTCCTTTTAAGTTTGTAATTTTTAACCCAATCGTATGTTGCCAAGTGTCCTCACCTAAATATTGAATTTGGTTTCGTTTTTTTTTAATCTTTTTCCTATTCTTTGTATACAAACCATACGTTGCCAAGTGTCCTCACCAAAACGCTCGTTTCACAAAGGCCTTGGTTGTGCTACCGGATGTGATATGTCGTCAATAGTTCTTGAGGAACTGGATTGCAATGATTGCGGTAAATGGACTGCGACGGTCACAAAAAAACTATCCTCTGCAGAATGAGTAAAATTAGGTAGTAATAGCGTTGAGAAAAACTGATCTGTAACAGATGCGATCAGTTGGACTGCAGGAGCTGCGAACATAGATGGACTGTAACAGCTGCGATAAGCTGTAATGCATCAGCGATGAGAAAAACTGCTCTGCAGCAGCTGCGGTCAGCTGAACTGCAAGTGCTGCGAACATAGATGGACTGCAACAACAACGATCAGTTGGAATGCAGCAGCAACGAATAGCTGGACTGCATGAACTGCAGACATAGTTGAACTGAAGTAGCTTCGATCAGCTGAACTGCAGTAGCAACGGGTAATACTACACTGCAGCAGCTGCGGTCGGCTGGACTGCAGGATCTACGAACAGAGATACACTGCAGTAGCTGCGATCAGCTGGACTGCAGGAACGACGAGCAAGACTGCACTGCAGTAGCTGTGATCAGATGGACTGCAGGAACGATAAGAAAGACTGTACTGCAGCTGCTGCGATCAGCTGGACTGCAAGAGCTACGAACAGAGCTGGATTGCAGTAACTTCGATCAGCTGGACTGCAATCAGTAACGAGAAAAACTGCACTGCACTGCAGCAGCTGCGATCATCTGGACTACAGGAGCGACGAGCAAAACTGCACTGTAGTAGCTGCGATCAACTGGACTGCAAGGATTGCGAACATAACTGAACTGCTGCAGCTTCGATCAGCTGGACTGTAGCAGAAACGAGAAGATATGCACTGCAACAGGTATGATCAGCTGGACTGCAGGAACGACGAGCCTCACTGCAGCAGCTGCGATCAGTTGGACTGCATGGGGAGTGAACAATGCTGAACTGCAGTAGCTGCGATAAGATGGACTGCAGTAGAGGGGAACTATGTTGTATTTTAGTATCTTCGATCAGCTGGACTGCAGCAGTTGCTGAGGAATTGGGCTAAAATAGTTCGATAAACCTAAGTGTAACAGTTATAAATTAAACTACACTGCATCAGTTGTGTCCAACTGAATACGTAATTGATAAGAAGAACTAGAATGCATCAGTTGAAGTCCAACTGAGTGCAACCAGACTGCATCAGTTGCATCCAACTAAGTACAAAATTCATGAGCAAAACTGGACTGCATCAGTTGCGTCCAACTGAGTGCAGAAGTTGCTTTTGAACTGGACTACAACAATTCGATCAACTTAACTGTAGCAGTTTAACATTACTGATTGTAATAATTGCGTCAAAAAATTAGGGTGTATGCTCGCCCCCTCTTAATCCTGTAACTCGTTTGAGGATTAAGTAGTTTGGGTTACCTGAAGTTTCGATTTTCAGAAACTGAATTCCGTATTGCATTTAGGTACTGTGTAACTCGCCCCCAAGCGTATGGAGTGTTACGCAGCTCGCCCCAAAATAGTTATTTCATACCATGAGGTGTTACATATCTCGCCCCCAAGTGATGTTCAATCACATTGAAGTGATATACAACTCGCCCCCAGAAGATAGTGATTGCCATGATGCTCAATGCTCAAACAAGGGTGCACTACCTTGCTACATTTTTCTCGCGCATGAGATTTTGAAGATGTCTGCTATCTGGAATTCGCGCGAGGAGCCAATCCCACTATTCCAGATGCGCGCATAATTAAAATGTGTGCATCTCCTCGTGAGAAAAGGTATACATTATTATATGAAATGATGCAAACATATTTAATTGTATTCGTACCTTATAAGATGTAGTATCGGGACTCTGTGTATATGATGTGATTTGGATGTCTACTGGCTATGTTGATGTTTTCCAGCGGCGATGACTATTGTAGTTACCTGAGAGTTTTGGCTCGACTCTTTAACTAGATTCGTCTGCAGGAGTGGAATGCACCAGTTGAATCAAAACTGGATTGAAGACAGTTTCCATGGAATTGTATTTCAGCATCTACGATCAACTGAACTGTAACCAGTTATAAGTAAAACTAGACTGAAGTAGTTGCTGAGAAATTGAACTACAGAAGTTCAATCATATTGGTCTGTAGAAGTCATGAAGAAAAACTGTACTGCAACAGTTTTGAGGAAAACTGGTCTACAGCTGTTCGATCCACTGGACTGTAGGAATTAAACAAAAATGGAGTGTGACAGTTTGAATAAATGGACTATGTTAGTTATGCGGAAAAGGACTGCAGGAGTTCGATCAACTGGACTGCAGTACTTGCTAAGGCACTGGACTATAGCAACTCGATTAATTGGACTATAGTAGTTTCGATGGTGATTGAATGTGACCGTTTCTGGTGCTGTCATTTAAAATTTCTCGAAATTTAATTTTCTCCAAAAATTGAAATTTCTCTTTCACAATGTTGGGAATTGACATACGATCCCAACGGGCCGAAAATCACTCAGTTTGGATGTACGAAGAAGAAGTTATCGAAAAATTAGTCGGTTAGCGCCTTGCTCCAAACATGTTTATGTCGTGATTTGACCCAAAAAATACTATTCTCCAATTGTAAAATTTTACCTTCACGACGTTGGATATTGAAATGCGATCTAAGGAGCCAAAAATCATCCAATTCGGACGTGAGATGAAGAAGATATCAACGAAACAAATTTTAAGACCAAGCCCATGTGGGGCTTATATATCCGTCAGCCAAATGAATATGAGATGAAAAATTCATGAGCCAACAGCTCAAATAGGATAGCTCAGCGAGCCAACTCAGTTCAACTAGGTAGGTGTAAACATCCTCTAGTGTAAACTATTCGGGCGTAAACATCTAGGGGCCACAAGATTATCTTGCTCCGAGATGCATGGAATCAGGGCCATCAGATTAACTTGCTCCGCGATACACTGAAGTAGGACTAGTATGCCGGTGGGGATGGCCGAGGAAACGGTCGCCGGGGACGGCTGCCGACAATGGCAGTCGGGACTGCCGCCGACAAGCTGCTACTGCACCGGTATATTCTAACGCCGTTTACTGTAATGGAATAGTCCCGGTATATTCTAACGACGTTTGTAACGGTGACGAGATATACCCAATCAGCTGCTGACGGTGCTTCTGCGGCTGACATGTCAGTCTTCGGTTGGCCAGCGGTGCTGACATGGCATTTTGTTGGCGTGGCATCTCTGACGTGGAGATTGTTGACGTGGAAGTTGCCGGTTGGCTAGAACTTGATGCCGTGTAACGTGCTGACGTGATACCCCGCTGAAGTGTCGGATCCCGATTGGCTAGGAATAGGTGACGTGGAGCGCTTATGTAGCGTCCTGCGGATGTTTGATGTATCCTAGAGCATCGAAGTTTGATGTAGCACAGAGTATCAACGGTTGATATACGCAACTCATCGAAGTTTGATGTAACATGAAGCATCAAAATTTTCCTGAAAATTGAATTTTGATGTATCCCAGAACATCAAAATTTGATGTACCAAAGAGCATCAATGGTTTGTATACGTAGTGCATCGAAAATTGATGTAACAAGAAGCATCGAAATTGTCTGACATGGGTGAAGGAGACCCTGAAGTGGGTGACAAAAAATTAGGGTAGGTGGTTGGCTGCTGGGTCTTGCCGCCGGGGTTAACCTCCAGACCTTTTTTTTTTTTTTTTTGTATTTGAAACTTTCCGCGACGCTTTTACAGAAATGTGGTATTTGCCTTCAGACCTTTTGTGACAATTTTACGGAATTGTTATCTTTTCCTTCAACAGCTTCTTGTAACGGTTCTAGGGACTATTGCCGTTTCTCATGGACTTTCCACCACCGTTTTGCTACACTTTTGCGGCCTTTTATGAAACTTTCTGAGATGCTTTTCTGGAGGTCTTCTCAAGGGTTTTCAAGCGCTTAGAGGTGTAGGTAACTTGACAACCCTGCGATCATGACAGTTGTGATTTTGACATACTACAAACTCGAACATGTAGATACTACGTTATTTGGGAAGAAATTTTTTCCAACTTTGGACTTGAAAATGAAGCGGATAGAACATCTTGGCAACAATATTAGCGATCTTTCCAACGAGTCAGTCTTAGTGGCCTCTGACTATGAAGCTGGACAACAACAGTTGCGATCAACTGGACTGCAGTAACTGCGATTAACTGGACTGCAGCTGCTGCGATCAGCTTAACTGCAATGATTCAAAACTGGACCAAGCCATGTTGCAGATCGAACATCCAGCAACAACTTTGATGATATTTTTACGCCATCTTTTACCGTGGACCGGACGTCCTCAAAGCGATTTCATCGGTCTTTATTGCGATGCAGTTTTAGTAATTTCCGAAAGTGATAGTTTTTGCAGATCTCGAACAACGAATCTGGTCTGCAGCAGTTGTGGTCAACTAGACTACAGTATGTTCAATTATATGGTCAGTAGCTGTGAATAGCTGGACTGAAACAGTTGCGATCAAACTGGACTGCAGCTTTATTTTTCAATACGTTCAAACTTCTTTTTGACGGACAGGATTTTGAAATATTTGGTACAACTTTTCTCAATGGGGAAACACGATTCCGTTTCTCGTATTCCCCTTGGTCGGCTCCAATGTTTGTACCCAAAATAAATTCTAGGTACGAAACACGATGAATAGATGATTTGGTGTGTATTTAGGGCTAGGAGACGAATTAAAAAAACAAATAAATAAATTAGCACATGTATTACGTGGTCCGGCATGGTTTGCCTACATCCACGGGCAAATGCCCTTGGGGAGTGATTTTGTATTGATAATAGAATTGCATTGTATATGGCTCGGGTGATTTCTTTTTTAGACGATTATTTCTACCCTCCCAACGAATTGGCGCCTCCCTTCGGATAATGAAAGCCCTACAACGGAAATTGGATTCAAGGTTTGCACCCTTGACCCAACCAAGAACACATGAGAGAGATTTCGATGATGCTTTAGATGAAGAAAACACATTCTCAAGAATGGGAGAATTTTTTCTCCTCTCTAACAATCTCCCCCCTATTTTCAAAAACCAAAAACATAAAATAAAATAAAACTTATAAAATCGCCTCCATATTTATACAAGCACTATAAAGGCCTTGTGCTTATATCCTTATTCATGGTTTAACACCTAATTTATTTTCTTGAGATAAACTTAAATGGCATTAAAATGCCTTATATATTTGCTATCTCCAACAAATATAATACCTTGATGAGTAACTCTTTTACTCATGCCCAATCCCCTACAAATCATACCAAAAACATAGACAATGTCTATTTAACATTCTACATTATGTAATGCAAATGTTCATAATTTATGCCAATCTTCCAATACGTTACATTTTCAACCCAATTTTTTCTTTCGTTTTGATATCATTTAAGACATCCCATTTTCCAAATTTGGAACCTTATAATTCTTATCATAAGAATTATATTCCATACAATTGTTAATTATTTCAATAAATATGACGATTTTCAAACTTTAAAATCTTTAATTCCTATAGCAATCAATTGTTGTCTCAACAATCATTGGTGATTTCCCGCTTGCATTTGGTTACATTTTGCGCATGAAACCGCTTGCATGCATTTCACATCCAAGATAACATCTCATAGTTGGGGTATGTACGGATTATTTCGAGATTACAACGTTGATATGGCTGATAGGGTTCATGAGGACGAGTTCTGCAATCTTTCCTTTCTTTTATTTTTTTGTTAATTTCCACTACCACTTGAAATTTGTTTCCGGAAAACAACCATTAACCGTTCTTCCAGATGTAGAGGAATTTCAGTCCCATAAAACAGAAACTCAGTGGTCCCTGTCAAGAACAAAGATATATGGGAAAGATATTGTCCTCGATTGAAACCGTTTGCATTCATGTTGTCCATGCGGTGATCTACAACAAACTAACGCATTTGTGACATTGAATTCATTCTCAAGAATTTCCTTCACTACTTATAGTAACATTAAAAAGCGTCAAAAAAGATATTCATATGTGACGACAAACCAAAAACAAAACAGTTTTTCGTCAAAAAATATTATGTTAGCTTAGTACCAAAATAGTGTGAACTTATTAATTTGCAACATTCATGTTTTCCATGTCTTGGTGTTGTAAAATAAAAAGCAAATTTTAATAAAATAAAATTTTAAAAATAAATAGATGGTCTTTTAATAAAATAAAATTTTAAAAATAAATAGATGGTCTTTTCAGTGTTGCCTGTTGGTGTTAGAAAAATTCTACTTTAGAAAAACAAAATTCTTTCCTTTTTGGAATTTTTATTTTATTTTTTATGAAGAGTTTGCTCAATTATTACAAGAGATTGGATGTGAGTCTTTCCACAAGCTGAGCTCCAACAACCTTTTGAATGGCCGTCCATATTCTATGAAAAAGAAAACTGCCAGAACCATCATTACCCACATTATTCATTAAACAACTCTTCAATTTTTTCAAAAAATTTTTTTGACTCCTGTAGGTAGTGTTAGAGTTTCTCTCAATGTTACCCGTGAAAGAAAAACATTCCTTACAAATTCCATTTTTTATTTTGGTCAGTAAATTCCGTTCAAAACTATTTTTGGTCAACAAGTAACCCATTACCTTATGTATCGTGCATAGGGCTGCACAAAACCGAACCGATAACCGCAACCGAACCGATAACCGCACTAACTGAACCGTAACCGCACCGAACCGAATACTATTGGTTCGGTTTCGGTTTTAAATTTGCTAACCGAACTATAAACGGTTAGTTGATCGGTTCCACTACTAACCGAACCGAAACCCAACCGATAACCGATTATTATTAGGATTAATCCTAGCCGTCTAAAATCGGGTAATCCTAGAGTATAAAAACCGAACTCGTATGCGGCCATTTCATTTCTTCTTCTCTTCCTCTCCGACTCCTCCACCTCCATCAAGATTCAAGACTTAAGAGCACCACCACCTCTATGATCTAGTAAGTTATTTTCTCTTTGATTGATTTTTTTTATCAATTTCTAGGTTTTTTTTTTAACCTTAGATTAATTTTTGGTTTGAACAATAACCGAACCGAACCGAACAATAACCGAACCGAATTAAAAAATAACCGAACCGAATACCATTGGGTTCGGTTTCGGTTTTAAATTTGCTAACCGAACTATAAACGGTTAGTTGATCGGTTCCACTACTAACCGAACCGAACCGAACCGTGTGCAGGCTTAATCGTGCAAATCAAAACAAAAAGGATAAATAACCGCCCATAACAATTAGTTTCCATATATTTTCGTATTTATTTTCCTTTTTGTTTAAGAAAAAGTATTAGCTTTCCAAAGACGAAGGTAACCCAAAATAGTTCATCTTCTTCTTTTCTTCTTCCTTCTTCTTAACCGACCATCGTGTCTTATAAACTAGCTTCCATTGCCACCATTAAATCAACCATGTTTACCCACCGTAATAGATTGGAAATATATTAGTTTCTCCGAATAAACAAGATTAGTTTCTCTGCCATTAAACTAGCCGCCGTCACCACCACGACCACCAAATCTTGTTTAACCGATCAGCATGTGATCACCACCAAATCTTGTTTAACATATATTCTCTTCTCTGTTATTTAAAACTATAGATTTGTTTTTTGTTTATTTTTTCGGTTTGGATGTATTTTTGTATGTAATCAATTCTATGGTCTAGGAAGTTGATTACTGATGTGTGGCTTTTGCTTTTGCTTTTTCTTTTCCAGCCACTGGAATTTTTTCCAGAGATAGAAGAATATATCGATTGGAGTCTAATTGTACAAGAGTCGATAACTCAAAGAACTGATGCAAGATCTAGAGCGACAAAGATGACGATTGGAATTAAAATTCGGTTGTCAAAAGCTAATCGTTGAAAGAAACCAAATTAGATCTAAAATATATTAAAAATTGGTTCAATTTTTGGTTCAATTGTAATATATTTTTCATTTTTTTCATCGCTGTTTTTGGAAGGTCGCTATAATTTTTGTTTTTTGAAGGTTATTGTAATTTTTGTCTAATATAATGATCATTTTTACTCATTCTAGTCTACTTATTCAATGGCACAGTATCACAATTTTCTTTAGTTCGATAACAAATTGTTGTAAATATTAAATATAAAAAACGCCATATAATTTTTTTTATTAATAATTCTTAAAACAAATTAATAATTCCCAAAACAACAATAAATAAATTATTAATAAAATGAAAAAGTTAGCTTACATGGAACATAAACTATTTGTGATGCTTTTAGCGTTGAATAAAGTATTTGCAACACCTTTTTTTATAACGCATTGACCGACACCCAAAAAACATTAGAAAACAATATTTCTGACGCAAAACCTAATATTTGTGACATTATTTTTTATTGGAAAAACCATGTTTTGTTGTAGTGTGAATGCTTCTTGTCCATAAACTGCCCTGCATGCATGTTGTTTTAATTCTGCACTTGATGGCTTTTGCATGCCTCCTGGCATGAATTCGCATGAAACTTCCCTTGCGTGCCTCATTGTGATAATTCTGCATGATGGACTGAATGGCTGACATGCATAATAGCTTGCAGTATGGACCCATGCTGGCTGGCATCATGGGTAGAGACTGGATGACAGCATGTCTAGAAACTGGATGGTAGTGCGGAAGAGTATTTGGCTAGGAATTGGTTAGCAGCACTGCTGACTACAAGACTGAAAATTGTCTAGAGGTACGACTTGCAATCTGACTTTGACTATTGATCGGTCATTGACTTTGACCATTAACATTGACCGGGCATTGATTTAGACCGTTGACATTGACCATTGACCGGTCATTGACTGTAATTATGGGTTGCTTCGGTTGACTGGTTAGCGGGCATGGATGAGAGCTAAAAGATGATTCAAGTACCGATTGGGCACATTATTTGGCATTTTTACTTATGGTACAAACAATGGCCTTATAGAGGCCTTTGTTAAGAAGTTCTACCCACACCACAAGACTACTTTTGTTAGGCAGTCTATCCAAACCTATAAGAAGAAAATTGGTGAGAGCCTACATGATTACATAGACAAGTTTAATGAATTGTTATATATACCAATGCCCGCACCATGGCTTTGTGAAATCCCACATCGAAAAAATCTTATATGAGGGCCTTGATAGTGAAACCAGAATACAGGTAGAAACAATGAGTGGTGGAGAATTACCGCATCAAGAACCAAATAAATGTTTTGATGATTTCATCGAGTTAGCTGAAAAGACTCGTCAATGGGCTTCAATGAGGGAGCCCAAAATAACTAGGAACCCTATCCATAGGGACAATAGAGTTGATAATGGGTATGATATCCTTAGGCGTCTAGAGGCCTTAGAAATGAACCAAAGGTCTACCCAGACTATGAGCTGTAATAGTGAGCCCAGAACTTATCCATGTACCATTTGTGGTGACCAAAGTCATACTGGACCTCAGTGCCCCCTGTTTTTCCCAATTGAAACTACCCGTGACCAGGTTAGTGTCCTCTATGGTGGTATGAACTCTAAATTTTAGGGTAGACCCAAGTTTGATCCCTATTCTAATACGTATAACCCTGGTTGGAAACATAACCCTAATTTTTCGTGGTCTAAAGGTGCCCAACAGGTTGGCCCATCTAGCAAACCACCACCAGGTTTTCATAGGAATCATACTCAATTTCAAGAACCAATCCCAGTTGATAATAAGTTGACATATTTAGAAGAATCCCTGAAACTTTTAGCTCAAAGTGTTGTTCAAAGCAACCAAAATTTCGATGACTTTGTCCTAATGAGTCAGTGTAACCAGCAAAATAATTCCCAAGCTATTAGTAACTTAGAGACTCAAATAAGTCAACTTTCAAACCGGTTAAATGATAGGGAAAACGAGACATTTCCTAGCCAAACGACTCCAAATCCTAAAGGAGTTAACCAGGTTAATGGGTCGAGTAATTCTAACCACAATGAACATGTCAAAGCAGTTATCACCCTCACTACACCAAAACCAGGAATTTGTCACATGGCATATCTGTTACTGATTAAATTTTTAACACATATGTGTGGTTGGAGAAACACTGTGACAATAATTGTTATCGTTTTTTGTAACAGTTTTCACTATGACAAAATTTGATTACAGTCACATTTATAAATTGTTACAATAGTTAATAGTAAAAGTTAACCTAATTTTAGAATAGCAACACATGGCTCATTTGCCACAATAATTATAAACGATTTAATTGTTATTCTTACTTTGCAACAATTCAGTGATGACATTAACTCAATGCATCTGCAGATTTACGGCAAGGAGACATATAAAATCCAAGCCATGATCTGAACTTTCTAGGTAATTCGTATAAAATAACTTTATTACGGCGAGAACTCATAAAATTAAAGACCTAACTGTAAAACTTTTCTCAGTTGAGCTATAACCCTGATCAAGCTATAATTCTAAACCTCTCCCAACTGTTTTTAATGAGTCCTAGCTGTAAATTATTTCTCAGATGGGTTTTTACCCTGTCCAAGCCTTACTTTTGAACCTTCCTAGAACATTCCCAGCCGTTTTGAATGCGTCCCAGCCATAAAATGTTTCTCGGATGGAACTCATTAAAAACGGCCGGGGAAGGTCTGGGAAAAGTTCAGAATTACGGCTTGGTCAGGGTTATAACCCATCCGAGAATATTTTTTTACGGGTCGGTCTTTTCATGAGTCCTGGCCATAATTAAGTGATTTTATGTGACTTACCTTGAAAATTCATATTACAACTTGGTATTTTTATGTTTCCTGGCCGTAAATCTGCAACTGCATTAAGTTAATGCGTTGATTTTTTTGTGGAACGACTAGTTTTTTTTTCAAAAACTAGACGTTGGGTCATTCTTTCCTATAAATGACCCTTCACTCCAAAAATTTTGTGCTAAAAACACTCTCCCTCTCTCTCACAAACTTCCAACCTCTAATTGTTGCAGAAAAATAGAGAGGAAGAAACATGGTTACTCCCTACACTACCGAAGAAGATATGGAAATCATAAAAGTGACGCTCACGGTGAGAAAGCATGACGAATATCAAGGCATTAACGTGGGCGAAAATGATAATTCTCAATGGAACCGTATATTTATGGTCTTTATTGTCATAGATGGTAATGAAAATGGAAGATCAATGAACCAAAGAAAGGAAAGATTCAAGGAGATCTACCTAGAAATGGAAGTTTTTAGGTGCAAATGGCAGGTTGAAGGCGATGAGTCCTAAAATGTCCTTTTTCAATAGAGTGAGTATGCACAAATATTTTTTGATCATGTAAGTTTTTGAATAAAATACTAACTTAACCTTGATTTTTTTTTCTAGGATGCCTTGGCTTTTGCAAATTACCGAGCTATTCGTCGCGAAGAATTTGATAATAAGAAATGCTACTATATCACGAGGGAATTTGATAACCAAGCTTGATTATTTAAGTGTATTGATCTAAGTTTTCTTTTTCCCATTTCGGAATAACTATTGAATGTAGCGGGGCCTAATTATGTAATGATAACATTATCAATTGATGAATGAAAGTGAGAAATTTGATGAATAACGAGCAATAAAATAAAATAAAAACCACGTGCACGGCTAGGAAAACCAGCCGTAATTCCTCAAACGACATTATACGGCCGGATTACCCATCCGTAACATATAAGATACCAGCCAAAAAAAGTTTTCTGAACCGTAAATATGAATTTTCAGTTTTTCCAGTCAAAACGGCCAGGAGTCAGTTTTTCCGTAATAGATTCGTGATTGGAACCAAAATACTTAAAAAAAAAAAACTTTTGAGAAATTGACTCTGGATAAGTATTCGGCCAGGAGTTCATCTTAAAACCAGCCGTGAAATTTGATTACGGCCAGGAGTTTCAAATATTGAACCGTAAATCTATTTGACGGCTTGGAAAAGACCTTTCTCGGGCCGTTATTACTAGTTACGGGTGGGACGGCAACATTTTTCCAACCTTAATCTGTAAAAAAAAACTCATATTTTTTTTAGTTTCAAACATATTTGAATCAATCAAAATTTCTAATTGAGGTTGATTACAAGGTTTTATAGACTAGTTTGAGGATAAGTTTTAGCAGTTTTTCTTCAAAATTTTCAAAAAAACTTATCAAAATCATCCTTATTTTTCTTCTAAATCAAAAACAAAAGAAACAAAAAAGTTTTGATTCTCAAAAAATTAATCACTAGATTAGTCTAATTGATTTACTAATCGTGAATAGTTTACTTAATCATCATAATTATCACTAATCAAATCGAGGGTATATTAGATATTATTGGAAATAGTAGGATAAGGAACTATAATAGTTAGTACTCCCTCCGTACCTATTATATAGGCAAAGTATGACATTTTTTTTTTGTACCATTAGATAGGCGGAGTGACAAATTCAAGATGGTTTTTAACCATTTTACCCTTATTTATGTTGCTTGTTTATCCTCACATTTAAGTTTATGTTTCTAACATAGGGAATATAATAAGGGGTAAAACAGGAAAAACCATGTACATTTATGAAATCAAAAAAAATTCTTAATCTAAGAGATTTGGTCACTCCGCCTATATATATATATATATATATATGTGGTACAGAGGGTGTACTATTTAGTGACCCATTAAGCCCGCAAAAATCCATAGATTGCCCGGCCCAATAATAGGACTCTAAAAGATGTCTATGAAACTGAACGCCTAGTCAACAGTAATAAGGACTAGTATCCTGTAATGACAGGTCTTAATTAACATCGTAAATGGGATATATCGTAATAAAGATTATTATCTAAAAATATATATTAACATCAAAAATGGGATATATTGTCATGAAGATTATTATCTAAAAATAAATAGGGAGTAACATCATAGTTAATATCAAAGATACTCGAAATATGCAAGAAAATAAACTATTTAAGGAATTACTTCGCTGCATTTCAGAACCAAAAATTACTCGATAAGATGAAGTATTCAAATGTTAGTTTTATTGTGTTGTTTGTTTTGATTTCTTCTTTTCTTGCTGCTAAAACACACTATGCAGATGGAAAAAGATTAATTGTATCAAAAGAAGAAGAAGAAGATATAGCATTGGAAAGACAACTGAAAACTCTAAACAAAAAGCCAACTAAAACCATTACGGTAAGAGCTTTGATTATGGGTAAAGGGGCAAAATGCCCCAATTTGGACCACCAAGAAACAAAAATGCCCCAGACGTTAGGCAAGAAACCAAAATGCCCCAATCCGTTAGTTTTACCTATTATAGTCAAACCGGGGCATTTTGGTTAACTTTGACTGGTCAACTCGGGATGAAAAGTCAATTTTGCCCTTCAATGAATCTGACGCATACAATGACGTCACCCATGTGAGACCGACGTCATATCACGTGGGAAATAAAAAAGACACGCGTACAACCTATTTGGTCGACACGTGGAGCAGTTGGTGACACTGGCGGAGACACGTGGACTTTTCCTGACACGTCAGTTGAGTCAGATGTACCACACATGTGGTTCGCACGAATGAAAGAATCTTATCTTCTTTCTTGGTCGTGTTTCAGGCGCAGAAATGTTTTTACAGAGATAGAGAGAGAGACAGAGAAAGATCGATCGAGAGAGACAGAGAGAGATCAAGAGAGAAGAACCTAAGTGGCAGATCGAGAAGACAGATGAGTTGTAGAAGATAAGAGATCGCGTTTCTTAACCCACCGATTAACAGGTAACGTTTAACCCTAAATTTGTTTTTCGATTTATTATTTTCGAATCTGTAGGACGGGTTGGTGATGATGCTATTTTTTTTTGATTTAGGGTTTTCGATTTGGGGTTTTGAAGGACGGGTTTCATAATCTGTAAATGTGATTAGGGTTTCAGAATCTGTAATTAGGGTTTTAGGGTTTCAGAATCTGTAATTTTGGTTTTAGGGAAACAAAATTGGTTTCAGTTGGGTTATTTGTGTGTTTTCAATTAACGAAATTAGGGATTATAAATTTATGCTTTTGGGGGTTATAATTTGGGGGTTTTCCTTTTTTCTGGGTTATATGTGGATTATAATTTGGGGGTTTTCCTTTTTACAATTTGGGTTATTTGTGGGTTATCTCTCTTTCTAATTAGGGTTTGAATACGAAATTGGGGATTATAATTTGGGGGTTTTCCTTTTTTTTGGGTATAATTGAATTTGGGGTTAATGGTACTGTGCAAAGTAATTTGGCTTTCCCAATTACTTATAAGATTCAAATTGGTTCCTTCTGATAATGGTACTTGTTGATCTGCTTGATTTTGGAATCGGTTGGTTAGTTTAGAATGTTGATTAGGTTTATATGGATTGTTTTAATGGTTTAAATGGCATTATAATGGCACCGAAATGAACTTGAAATGGCACTGTAATGGCTTTTTATGTATGAATACATGTTTTGACAGTATTATGAATGGTTTATATGCTTGATATGCACTGATAATGGTTTATATGCTTGATCTTCTATTTATGTGATGGCTTGATCTGGTTTATATGCTTGAATACATGGTTTATATGCTTGATCTGCTTTTTTATGTATGAATACATGTTTTGACAGTATTATGAATGGTTTATATGCACTGAAATGTGTTTATATGCACTGAAATGAACTTAAATGGCACTGTAATGGCTTTTTATGTATGAATACATGTTTTGAAAGTATTATGAATGGTTTATATGCACTAAAATGTGTTTATATGCAATGAAATGAACTCAAATGGCAATTGTAATGGCTTTATATGTATGAATATATGAAATGGCAATCGAAATGCCATTATGCACCGTAATGCCATTATATGCACCGTAATGGCACTTGTGAAACTATATAACTTGCTTTAAATCTTTAATTGCTTTTGTTGAATATTGTGTAACTTGTTTTATTTTGGTTTAATGTTTCAGAATGGGTAGTCAGGATAGGGATTTCTGGATTACAGATATATGTAAGAGGTTTAAGGACCTATACCTATTTGGTTGTAAAGATGGTACCAGTGGAGAAGCTTTTATGGCTATGCTAAAATGCAGGTTGGTGGATGAACAGGGTATGAATTCTGCACTAGAACTGTTTTTATTTGATGATGATGAAGGTGAACCACATGATAAGTGTGAATCAGAGGATAACTTCATTAAATTTTGGAATAATGGGAAACCAGGTAATGATAATTTGGTTAGGTTGTGGATTACTATAGTTATCCCTACAATTCCACATTGGGGTTATGTTTTTGATGCTAGTGTTAGTGGGGTAAGTGGTGTGACTGATTATGTGAGTCCCTTGAAGAAGAAAAAAGCATCGATGTAAAATAAAGGTTGAGGTTAGGAGGAGTCCAAGACTTAATAAGGTTTCTAGTGATAGTGGGGTAACAAATTTGAGACCTACAAGAATTGATTTTATGCATGATGACCCAGGAGTATCTACACAAGCATCTGTTGCAGACAACCAGGGTCAGTGGAATGAGGAAAAGGTAGGTGGTGGAGATGAAGATGATGACCAGGTGAATTTACCTAATCTACAATCGATGACTTGTCATCCTAATGATAGGCCTGATTTTTTGTTTGAGGAATATAATGAAGAGGAAAGTGAAGAGGAAAGTGAAGATGAAGAAACACAAGAAAAGTACAACTATGAAGATTGGGTATCTATGTGTGCTAAAGGTATAGATATTGGTAATGAGCCTGATGATTGTAATTATGACTTTAATGTAGGTGATTTTTATGAAGAACAGAGTGCACCAGTGAATGCCACAACAGATGAAGAAGTTCCCAGATATGAACCATCCCAAGAGGAAGAAAAGAAGTGGCAAGAAGATTTTGGTCAACATTTAAATGAACCACAGTGTCTACAAATGATAAATGAAGATGTTCCTGAGGTTGTTCCTGGTGAAATAAGTAGTGGTATGGCTTTTGGAAACATGAAAGCTTACAAGGATCATTTAAGGGAGTATGCAGTGTTGAAACACAGGGATTTTAAGGTGAAGAAGGGAGACAAGAAAAGACACTATTCTTATTGTGCTTACAAGGATAGCCAAGGATGTTCTTGGATGGTGAATGCAAGAAAGCTACCGATGAAGATGATCCTACGATTCTGATTAGAGAATGCAACACACAACACACATGTAAGAATCCAAATGCAGATCACAAAGAGGAAATGCAATGCAAAATTTGTAGCCAAGTATTTGTTGAAGACAATGGATGTTGCTTCACCAGTGGACAAGGATGATGATATAGCTAAGAATATCATTAGACCTCAGTTGCAAACTGACATACCAAAATGGGTTTCTAGAAGAGCAAGGGTATGATTTTGATCCTTGTTTTGGTGCCTTTTGTATTTTGGTTTATTTTGATATTGGAAATGCTAATTTTTGATTTGTGTGTACACAGAATTTGGTGCTAGCAGATAGGAATGGGACATTTGAACAATCTTACACAAAAGCACCACAACTGGTCACAGCTGCTACTTCATTGAACCCAAATAGCATTGGGCATTTCAGTTGGTCCAAAGATGTTGACAATATATCTTTTTAAGGATCTATGGTTTTAAAAATATGCTTTTTAATGTACTCAAATCTGCAAACATTACATTGATTCCAATATGTTACATTTCTTTTGTTTACATGAGTTAACTTCTAACTTTGCACTTTAGCTTCACTTTGTCTTTAAATTGTGCACAAATTTGATCTTCAGTATTATTAAATTGCTTTTGTTTTTCCATAAAGATAGCATCAGATACCCATTGGAATTCTTCACATTTTTGGCATTTTAGGTACCCAATACCATAATTCCATGATGTTTGAGCTATGTTTAACATCCTCACCTTAGTTGAATTGCATTTGGGGTTGATACAAAGAGTCTTTGACCAAGGACAGTCAGCAAATTTGTGATCACCAACACAAGCTTTACAACCTCCTTTGTACTGAGGTGGTGTGGTTTTAATACCATCATCAAACCATTCGAAGTATGAACACATAGGATTAGAGCAAGAGAAGAATTTGTTCCCTGAATTAGCACCCTCTTTGACCTTTAAAAGTTTCCTAATACCATTACAAGGAACTAATTTACACCTACTGTAGATCCAAGGACAATCAATTGGTTGATGATTATTTTCGTTGCACATCTCACATTCTGCAAATTAAAGAAAAAATTAAAGTGAGATTGATGATTATCTTCTTTGAGAAAATTCTTGATAATGAACTTACCATTTTCATTTTCTCACTTGAGCTAGCCATTTTAACCAATAATTTGATTTGCTTCTGTGAAAATTCCTCATTTATAAGTAGACAAAAAGTTGCTAAAAAAATTTGACCGTTATTACAACGGCCGGAATTTGCAACGGCCGGATTTTACAACGGTCTCATTTTAACGGTCTGATTTTCAACGGTCGAAATATTAGCCGTTTATTTTTAAGATTGAACACGTGTCGCAATCCTAACTAGGACACGCTGGTCATTGTTTAAAAAGAAAACCCATTTCGGTAAATATAACCACCCAATCTACGGCCGTCAATTAAATAGCCACGTGTCGCAATCCTAACTAGAATTCATGTGCGTGTGGGTCATTTTAAAAGAAGGGCAAAATTGACAATTTTTGCACGTGCGTGGCCACATGCTCCTTGTTTTGACCACTTAACCATGTCAAACGGAATATATAACAGATTGGGGCATTTTGGTCGCGTTTTGGGGCATTTTGGTTTCTTGCCTAACGTCTGGGGCATTTTTGTTTCTTGGTGGTCCAAATTGGGGCATTTTGCCTCTTTACCCTTTGATTATTTCCCTCATTTGATGCTTTAATTTACTTTTCTCATTTTCTTGTTTTTGATGTGATTTATTTCTATATGCATGTACAACCTCAGACCAAATACGGAGACACGGTTGATTGTATAAACATTTATAAGCAACCAGCATTTGATCATCCATTACTCAAGGATCATAAGATACAGATGGTTCCAAGTTCAATACCAGAAGAAATTACTAGTAGCAACATTTCAGCATCTAGCTATTGGGTTTCAAATATAGAACCATGCCCACCGGGAACAGTACCTATCCGTCGGACAATAAAACAAGATTTAGTCAATGCACGCTATCTCTTACAGAAGAAGATCAATTCAAACCGTACAAACAGTTATAGTTCCTCGCCTATGAATTATCATGTAAGTTATGTACTCGGGTTCATTTTTTAAGCTGTGGATTGTATTTTTAGCTGAGATATATTTGGTGCACCCATTTAAAATGTGTGTATTATTTTTGTTGTAGTTTGTCTCTGTTGAAGAACTTAGCCAAGGAAAAGCATACCACGGAGCCGCAGCTCTCATAAGTACACATACGCTTGAACTAACCTATAAACAATTTAGCACGGCACAAATCTGGATAGAGAATGGGCCGGAAGAAGAAAAGAACAGCATTCAATTTGGTTGGCTGGTATAAATCATTCATTTTATTATTTTTACTTGATATATATAGTATAAACATTTATTTACAATATGTTCTTTTGTTTACTTTCAGGCATATCCTGCAATCTTCGATGATAGCCACAGTCGACTAATGGGTTATTGGACGGTAAAATAGATATTAATTTTTGTCCTTAGCATAACATTTTTTTTACAGAATATGTATAGGCGTATCTAGAGGTGTAAATTGGGATGTGCTAGCACGAGCCCAGCCCAGCCCAGCACAGTATGCTGAAATTTGAGCACAGTCCAGCCCAACACGTGACTTAGCCCAGTACGGCACATCACGCTAGTTAAATGGGAAGTGCTGGGTTTGACTAATTAGCACAATAGTCCAGCACAGCACGCACGGATTAGCACGTGGCACAACACATCACAACAAGTTAAGAAAGCACGTCATAATATGTATAAAATACTACGAAACATGGCACAATACATCAAATTTTGTGTATATTTCAATAAAAAGCCTTTACTCTAGCCAATTCTTGACATTTTATCATCGTTTTGTTGACTTATTTTCATAATAATACATATAATACCTAAATATTTGGAAAATATTTATATTAGAAAACATAAAATAAATGTGCTCGGCACAGCACAACACGTTTATTTTCTGGCACAGCCCAGCCCAGCACGCCTTCTAGCACGGCACATCACGTCACATTATAATTTCCGGCACAACACAACACGACACATAGAACGCTAAGCACGTGATTTCGTGGGCTGTGCTGGGCCGGTAAATTTTACACCTCAATGCTTATATGTATCTCTCTAGTATAAAAGTAAAGTCTTTGGATACTGGCATTAGTGGCTTGAAATGTCATTAATTAAAGAAGGTTATTGTAAATTTTATTTTTAATTAATTGAAAGATTTATTTTTTTCTCTTTATAATATTTTCAATCTAGAATATAAAAAATGGGAAAAATAGTGATATTAATCTATGAAGAGGTAAAAGAACTTCTACTGAGAAATAATTGATAGACTGTTTTTATTTTTATTTTTTATTTTTTTATGTTTCCGGTTAGTTAAATACTCTACATTTTTAGTGCCTTGCCTTTCAGGGGCGGAGTGCCCCCCTTAAAATCATCAAAATCATTAAAAGCCCCTTACTTTTAATATATATTTTATATTTAGCCCACCTAAATTTTAAATTTAGTCCACTAATATATATAAAAATATCTTTTAGTCCCCCTCATTTTTAATCTCTAGCTCCGCCACTGTTGCCTTTGTTGTTTAGTAATTTTTTTATATCTTAAATCAATAGGTGGATGGTGGTAAACAAACAGGTTGTTTCAATGTGCTTTGTTATGGCTTCGTTCAAGTTCATAATCAGGTATTTCTTGGAGCAGTTATAGAACAAATATCAATCTATGGAAAACTTGCATATAACATGGTTGCCAGGGTATATCGGGTAAGTGACAATCATTTACTTTCATTCAAAAAGTTAAATAAATAAAATTCATGAGATTCTAGCCCTACCCAAAAATCTTTTTTGGGTCCGTCTCTGATGGGGGATGCTTAGATGTGACCTCTACTATAACATAAGTTGATTTCCTCTGACTATATCTTTATTTATATGTTAACAGGATCGAACTGGTAACTGGTGGTTGATGTTTAACGTCATAATAGGATATTGGCCAGCAGAAATCTTTACGCATTTAGACAATGCTTCGGTTGTACGATATGGAGGTATAGCAGGTGCAGAACCTCAGACAGACACACCACCGATGGGAAATGGATATTTACCTCAACTTCAGGATTATACGAAGACGGCATTTATAAGGAAAATGAAATATATCGACGATAAAGGCCATCTTCAGAACATAAACCCAGACGGAGTACAATCTAAGCATGATGCGAAATTGGACTGTTATAATATTTTGTTTGCTGGTAATTTAGGAAGCGACTGGGAAATGTCTATGACATATGGAGGACCTGGTGGTATGTGTTAGATAGCACATTAATGCTACTGATGGAATGTTTGAGCTCATAATTTTTCGGTAGTGAAATAAGCTTGGTTATCTCAAGTCAAGTGCTTTTTTTTTTTTCCTTCCGGTAAGCAAATATATACTTAAATTTAATTAAATTGAGCTTGAAGCTCTGGTTACATTTAAAAGTTGGTTGCATCTAAGATTATGTCCAAAAAGATGGAAATGGTGAATGATGCGGAACGAGCATCAATTAGCTAGGATGTGTTTCGTGCTTATTTATATCACGTGATGTGTTGTGTTGTGCCCATATGCTGGTTAGTCTTACCCGGCACAACACACAGAGCTACTGTGTTGTATTGTGCTATGCTAGGTCACACGTTCGGATGAGTTGTGCTCAAGTTTTAGCATGTTGTTTTGTGCCATAAAGTTGGCACAACCCAGTTTACACCTCTAGCCTCATGTATCTTTAGGAGGTTTTTTGATCCAGGCATCGATCTTTCTAGTCATTCAATTATCATTTGTTAATCAACCAAAAAAAAATGTTATGATAATACATTTGCATGATTGTTTGCGTAAAATAGGAAGACACTTGTTCCCCATAAGTTATGTCCTCCCTTGGGATTTTTTTTCTCAATTCCTAAATACACGTCATAGCAAGTATCATCATCGCGTAAGCAATAATGGCACTACCTAATTCATAATCAAAACACAGACACAGTAAGGTCCTATCAAAGATCCTAAAGGTAAATTTTTTTGGCAAATATGAATGGTCTCAAACAATGAACCTAATCAATGGAGAAAAAAAACAAACACAAAACCAATGGCCAGCATTAAATGTCATTAAGAAGGTAACAATTTCTTCCAATTTATTATGGTCCCTTGATGTTACATTTGAAGTTGAGGTTTAAATGGTTGCAAAAATGCAACGCACCTGTAATGTTGTGCATTAAAAGCTCTCTTGTTTGTTCATATGAACCATAGAAACCTCAACCACAAGTGACTTGATTACACTGTAACCGCAGTACACTTGTCCCTCGATATGGCAATAGTATCTAAATATATGTAGGCCTATTCTTTAGTACTGTACTATTTCCTTTTACTTGTTGGGAACTAAAATAAGAAGTTGATTAGGAGTATAAAATAAGTTAAAGAGTCGTGAAAACAAGTTAAGTAAAAATTCTTAGCTTTCTTCAGAGGTTATTGTCCATCGATAAGGCGATTAACTAGCGGAGAAAAAAACGCGCAGACGATCGAAATCGACGTACTACTTCTTTTTCGAAACATAGTACTGCTGCATATGCGCGTTACATATGAGATGTCATGAATTAGTGGATGGAATCATACCGCATATTATCACGCCCACGTACAATTCTTGATCACCAGTGATATTTTAGTCTTGCCATAAATACCAAGATTCTCTTATTCATTGATCTCAAGTTTTTCTTATATATAGAAAACCGAATTTAACTATACTATTACATAGTAAATTTTCGAACTTCTAAACAATGTCTCATTCAGTCTATCAATGGTTAAGTTTGGTTGGTATTATATGGTTACAGTCTTTCAATGGAACCAATACAGATTTCCCAGCTTACTCCTCACAACTCAAAAAGCTTCTGTCCATCTCTCAGTTTCAGCTCAACAACTTAGCTTTTGCATCCGATGCCGGAAAGCTTTTGGGTTGGTTTTCCGGTGTTGCTGCCAATTACTTGCCACTTCCAGTTGTTCTCATCATCGGTGCGACCCTTGGTTTGATCGGTTACGGGGTACAATTCCTTTATGTTGTTCAGAAGATTTCGCACTTATCGTACTTCCATATTTTCATGCTCAATGTCTTGGCTGGAAATAGCATTTGCTGGATTAACACAGTTTGTTACACGAGCATTATAAAGAATTTTCCGTTGGATCCGCAGGTGGCTGTGGGTTTGGCTACTAGCTATGTTGGTTTAAGCGCCAAAATTTATACAGATATCGTCGACGTTATTTCTTCTTCGAGAGATGCTACTGCTAAAGCTAAAAACTATCTGCTTCTCAATTCAATCTTACCGTTGATTGTTTCGTTCGTAACAGCACCCATACTATTTAAAGATGTAGTAAGTAATAACAAGCAAAATAAGGCAGGCATAGTGCAGATTGGATTTACTATAATGTTTCTGGTGACAATAGTTACTGGAGTATACAGCGTTATAGGCAGTTTGGGTTGGAAGAGTGTTGTGCGATCACCGTTGCTTTACGCGATCGGTTTAGCTTTTCTTCTGATAGTTATACCATTGATGATCCCAGTGGGAGTAAGTGTTGGGAAATTTTTATTAAAATGGTGGCATAGTAAGAAGGAGTTCAGAATATTTGATCTTAGTATGGACGACAATCATCTTTCTACAAATTCTAGGGACGAAAGCAACCGGGAAGTGGTTGTTGAGATAAAAGAGCTGAGGGAAGTAGTTGTTCAAGACAGTAGCAGTATTGGTTCAACGTTCAGAGCTCTGGGTTTTGTGGAACCTACTAGTAGTAAAGAAGATATCGGTGTGAAGGTGATGGTTCGAAGAATGGAGTTTTGGCTTTATTTTTTCGTATACATGTTTGGAGGAACACTTGGATTGGTTTTCATGAACAATTTAGGACAAATAGCAGAGAGTCGTGGACAATCATCTGCCACTACATCTTCCTTGGTTTCACTGTCTTCGGCTTTTTGTTTTTTCGGTCGTCTCTTGCCGTCGCTCGTGCATCACTTTTCCGGTGACAAGTACATGATATCAACAACAACATCAATAGCAACACTAATGGCACCAATATCAGCATCATTCTATTTACTTGCTTTCAACTCCGGTATCATCTCATTATACATCAGTACAGTGATTATTGGCTTATGCATTGGATCGTTCACTTCAATATCTGTTTCTGCCACTACAGAACTTTTCGGAACCAAGAATTTTAGTATCAACCATAATATCGTCGTCGGGAATATTCCGATTGGTTCGTTCGTATTTGGGACTTGCGCAGCGTTGCTTTACGAGAAGAAGAAGAAAAAATCCGATCATATGAATATTTGCATGGGAGCTGAATGTTATAGAACTACTTTCATAATTTGGGGATGCATTTCACTTCTTGGAACGGTACTTGCTTTTGTACTCTGCCTTCGAACTCGAAAATTTTACCTGCAAAGGCAGCTAAGATAAGCTAAACAATTTTGATCTGATTTTGGTACTAACAAAAATATACCTAGCTAGCATGGTTATGTAAATTACGTGTTCGTACGTAGGTTTCGACTCCAGGTTGTGGATACCTGTCGCAGTAATACTTGTTTAATTTTAAGATTGAAATAGTAAAATTTATGTGCTATTATTATTATTATTATTTAATTTTTTTTGTCAATGTTTAATGTCGGATATCCTCCTATCATTACATAAACACAACATTTATTTTTATTCGAGACTGGTGCATGAGATAACTAAATTCCACCGGAGTTGCCGGTACGAAGCAAAAACCACCCATTATTAGGGGATAGTCCCAACCAAGTAATTACTAACTTGGAGAAATGGATATCAGTACTTTTACTAGTAAAATTTGGTCAAAATACGTCGAGTCTGATAATCAAATGCAGCCAACCATAACCTAACTGTTAGGGATATAAGCCCAACAAAGAAACCAACTTGTCCAAATAGATATTTTTATTTTTTAGTACTCATGCTGGGCAAAATTGGTCACAGAATGTCAAGTTTTTTTTTTTTTTTTTTTGAATGTAAACAAGAAAGATTACACAGAGCTATCTAGTGAGTTGGTTACCCATATCTCATTACAATGCATTGAGATATTTGGCTTCCCCCGACATACTAGTACCCTCATTAGGAGAAATACAATTTTTGACAGAATTTGAGAAAAGAACATCTGAAAGTAAAAAAGCTAGAAATAAAAGCAGGCATTTGCAACCAAATTTGTAAAGAAGCATCAGCTGCTTCTTTACATTTTCTGTGCTTGAAAACAAACCCCAGAAAGTTGTTGCAGGTCAGAAGAATCCTCACTGCCTCTGAAACTATCGCCCGGTTTCTCCAAAAAATGTTGTTGACCTTGTTTAGAGCAAAAATAATGAGCCTTTGACAGTCCCCTTCAAACCAAAAGTTACATAATTCCATACTCTTTGCCCAACAAGCAGTTTCCAACAATCTTAAAGCCTCCGCTTCTTCAGCAGTGGAGGATCTGATGGAGCCAGCTTTAGCTCGCACAACTTCCCCTGTTTCATTACGCAAAATCATGCCATAACCAGCAAGAAAAATATTATTAGTCCAAGAAGCATCAAAATTGATCTTTGATTGATTGTGTTGAGGTTTTGTCCATCCTACTTTTGTTAAATTTTGAGTATCACAGTGAGCAATAGATTTGTTGTCCAAATTATAGGTTTTCAAAGGAGACCAGAAATTGATGTGTCTTTGTATAGCTAGAGATAATTGAATACTAGTTGTTATTTTTGATTCAAAAATTCTTGAGCATCGTTCTTTCCAAATCAACCGGCATTTGGTTGCCATAATCTCTATTTCACCACTACTATACACTCAGTTTTCATACATTTGTGCAAAGGAGAATTGACCATCATTATTAGAATTAATTCCTATGACACGGGGCAACATTGTAACTGATTTGGCATATGGGCAATCGAAAAACATGTGTTTCAGGGATTCACAATCATGTTCACAGAAAACACACGTCAAGTCTGATATCAGTACTCTTACTAGTAAAATTTGGTGATAATACGTCAAAGTCTGATAATCAAACGCAACCAACCATAACCAAACAGTTAGGGATACAGGCCCAACAAAGTAACCAAGTCGTCCAAATAGAACATTTTTTTTAGTACTCATGACTCGCACAATATGTCAAATCTGTCCGATAATCAAATGAAACCAACCACAACCGACAGTCGAGTCAATCTAAATTCGCATGCATGTACTTATCAGACGCCGCACATTGATACTACGGAAAAATATTGGAAGCAATCGAACAACAAAAGAAAATGAAAGCTGTACCAAGAAAGAAAAAAATGAAACTTGGTAGAATAGATGGTACATAATGTAAAAGAAGATCAAAACGTGGAGAGCCGAAAAACATAGGAGTACAAGTCAATGCTTACTGAAACACCTACAAATTAAAAAAATCAAAACCTGAATCAAAAACATCATTGCTGAGCATAATCACGTGTTTAGAGTATAATCCTTTTGATTCATAACCTGATTAAGTCGTATAGCTAATCTTACCAACTTCATCAGAATTAAAAAAACTTCTAATCAGAACTCAAAAACTTAGTAAAAATCTCAGATACTCTATCATGTAAGTTTCTATACGCAGTGTCATTTCCATACCTCTCAGTAAGGACAGAACTTAATCACAGAACCTGGTGAGGCTCTTGGAAACTTTGATATCTCTGCCTCAAAATCTTTTTCACTTTTCGCTTTGTAACTAACAGTGACCATTTGCAAAGCATCAGCGGTCTTCAAAATCAGTTTCACCCACCTCAGCTCCCTTGGATCCCCAACAAATTTCTGAAACGAAACTGACTTAAGGTGTGGAAACAAACATCCATTCGTCACAATATCAAGCGCCAAACTATCATCTTCGTTGCCATCATCACTTTCATCCTCCTCATCACTGTCATCCTCGTCACTGCCATCCTTATAATTATCTTCCTCATGACTGTCTTCCTTATCGTCCGCATGACTGTCTTCCTTATCGTCCGCATCACTGTCTAAAACTATAGCATCATTCAACTGGAGATGGAATTGAAATCAATAATAAGATATTGCAGACATAACAAGTTAGCAAATGCAAGCCCAAATGGCTAAAAAAGGGGCCAAATCTGATTATTATTTTTTTATCCAATGAGGGTATAGAGAATCGTTGGTTCTGTTTACTTGCCTTGGTAAATACGAGTGAGTCCAGATTAGGTGCTGCATTGAGCAAAGCAATTAGCCCTTGATCAGTTGCTAGATTGTCAGATATGGTCAACATTTTGACATTGTGAAATTTCAGCATTTTGTTTGACAGATCGTATGCAGAGCGAAAAGCCTATTTATTCACAAGGAAATAACAACAAGTTAATCAGTCACAGTTAGCAGTGAGATTCATTAAACCATATAAGTAAAAAGAAACAACGGAACTAACTACTTTAAAAATATCAGCAATGAAGAATAGATTACCATTAAGGTTAGATCACTGACTGTTAGAAATTTTACATGTGCAATGGCTCGAAGCAACCGACTTAATGCAGCAACATCTTTTTTAGAGTACAAGACAACATGTGCTTCCACCAGTGCTGGAAAGCTAGACAACACATTTTCTTTTGCAACATTATCAGAGTCTAGTAAACTATCTGCGGGTTCCCAAGCATCAATTTTCAATAGCTTCAATGTAGGAATTGAAATACAGAAATTCCTAAAAGTAAAATTGAACTGGCACTTCTCAAGAATCAATTCTTCAAGGACATGGAAATTTGAAAAAAGTTCTTCATTCCAGCACTCATCCCAGAAAATAAATCCGCGAAGTTTAAGGTGCCTGAGTCTGGGAAAAGAGATACGTCTAGGAAAGGTAAAATCACAGAACAATCCTCCTAGCTCCAACAAAGTCAGTGATTCACCAGTAAAAAGAGATAGGGGAATGCATGAGGGAAATTCTTTTCTTAAGTATAGCCTGACCACTTTAGCTTGACCCCTAATTATATTAGTCATCCATGAATGTACTCGAGTTTCATTCAAGCTGCCAGACCAGATGAGAGTGAACTCGTCTACAGTTGACGAATTACGACGATGCAATGTTCCGTCCACAAAATCCATGAATTTCTTGGTCTCAGAAGGGGAGGCTTTCTGAGAAAGATAGTGAGGGGGAAACTGCAAACTTTTACGATTCTTCTGAAAATAAAGGGTGGGGACAGTAGTCCAAATGTAGTTCCATCTTCGAGATAATACGCTAGCACGAGCACAATCCCTGATGTGTAGAAAAGCAAGGATGTGATGAATCAGTGAGTCCGGTAGATTACTGATCCTATCCTCTGTCGCCTCGCTCATATTTGATATGCAATTAAGTATCCCCATCCGTGGTACTTTTGATAGTCAAACAAAGAAAAACAAAAACGAATAAGAGAATTAAACTAAATGAAAAATTCTGTAATTAGTAGAATATGATTTTACTTTTAGAAGAATAAAAAAAAAATCTCACTTGAATTATGCAATATGCACTACTATTATGTTTCTTCATCCAAAACACTCCTAAGATATATACAAGAACAGTTGAGATTGTTTAACATGCACTAGAGCAACAACAAACAAGGTACAATATGGTGTGCGTGTTCCTAGTTGTTTGTTACTGACAATCAATTTTTGTTCAGAACGCACAAGGAGATAAAATTAAATGCATCATTCCCTCGAAACACAGAAAATGACACGTTTCTCACTTTCAGGTTTGGGGAACTAAGGGAATGGGTTTGGAGGATTTTGTTGTTCTTATTTGGAAAATCAAACCGTTGTTCGAACCAGAGTCATAAAAAACAAACTCCTGTCCCAATGGTTCTTACAAAGTTGGTACCCACAAAAGATCATTTTGTAACTAACATGTGTTATTTGTGGGTATTATATCTGAAAGGTCTTTTAACTGACATACATTATGCTGAAGAGATTTCCTCATATATGTAATAATGTAACAGAGAACACAAGTTCATCATCGAGTATATTTCCTAAACCTTAATACAAACTAGAGTCTGGTGCTCAGAGCTAAGGGAAATTAAATCGCCCAATAATGAAAACATTTTATAAATATAAAAAGAAGAAATGAACAGTACATGCTTGCAGGGTTAAGAATATTGGATGCAGCAAAAATAATCTGTAAGTTTTGTGAAGGGCGATATTTCAGTAGTTGAAAATGTACAACCTATGATGCCATTAGCTACTGACCTATATATCTAACATAACCCCAGAAACAAACAGAGAATGAATACTACACATAATGATATTTCACCCCTAGTAAATGATAGCCTCGCCACCATACTGCAGCCAAACACACAGTACCGAAGTTATTTCCCCCCTAGTACACATAAATCCTTCTTCTTCTTTTTTTCTTTTTGCTAGACTAGTAGACAGATATCACCAATAATCTTAAACCCACTTATCAAAACCTCTTTAAAAACCCTAAAATTACAACCAGTTTCAAGGCATCTCTTTAAGGCATTTTATCAAACAGTGCTTGAACATTATACAAAAATGTTATGTATATGAAATTAGGCCAGATAACTATGTTTTGAAATCCAAAACCCTTAGTTCATAACAAGCACAGTTGATTGCTGTTTAAAATGCACAACAGTAACAACATAATAATTACTGGATTCTAAATTAATAGGACATAATTTGTAGATTCTAATATCTGAATAAGAGAGATGATGATGGTGTTTCTTCACTGAGAATCAGAAAAACTAGATTTCATTTGAACTATGGAAATAAACAGTCATGATTAGGGTTTTTGAATTCTAAAATTGATGTTAAAACAACAAGGAAATACAGATTGAAGAGTACTAGAAGATCGACAATACCTTAAACTCGATCACCAATTCGTGGAGGAAACTCGAGAGTGTGAGTGCGTAAAGAAGTTGAGAGGAGTGAATTTTGAATCGAAGAAAATGAATATATTACTAAGGAGGGCAGGACATTTGTTTGGGTTTCTATTTCTTGGTAATGGATTCTAAATGACTCTGGGCAGGCGAATCAGATGATTCAATTTATTTTTATTTTTATTCAAGACTGCTGCATAAGATTACCAAATTCCACCAGAGTTAACAGTACATCAGTACTTTTACTAGTAAAATTTGGTCACACGACATGTCAAGTCTGTCGGATAATAATCAAATGAAACCAACCACAATCGACAGTCGAGTCAATCTAAACTGAAAGTAAGTCATAGTTGTGTACTAAAATAAGCAATATCTATCAATTGTGCAAAGAAAGCATAGATCACCTCCAGAATCCGGTTCTTCTTTAACTAAAACTTGGTAACTTTAGTGATTAAGTTCTTCAAGGATAGAACTTAATCACACAACCTGGTGAGGCTCTTGGAAAACTTGGTATCTCCGCAACAAAATCTTTTTTCCATATCGCTTTGTAACCAATTGTGACCGTTTGCAAAGCTTTAGCGGTCTTCAAAATCAGTTTCATCCACCTCATCTCCCATGGAACCCCAACAAATTTCTGGAAGGACGCTGATTTAAGGCGTGGAAACAAGCATCCATTAGTCACAATATCAAGGGCCAAACTATCATCTTCGTTGTCCTCATCACTGTCTTCCTCTTTGTCTGTATCACTGTCTTCTTCTATAGCAGCCTTTGACAGGAGATGATATCAAATGATTAAGTATTGCAGACCCAACAAGTTAACAAATGCAAGCCCAAATTTAAAAATATATCAAGTGAGGGTGTGGAGAATCATCAGTTCTGAACACTTGCCTTGGTAAATACAAGCGACTCCAGATTTGGTAATGCGTTGAGGAAAGCAACTAGTCCTTGATCAGTGGTTAGATATTCAGATATGCTCAACATTTTGACATTGTGAAACTTTAGCAAATTGTTTGACGGATCGTATGCAGAGCAAAAAGCCTATTTACTCACAAGGTAATAACAACAAATAAATCAGTCACAAGTACGCAGTGAGATTGAACCATATAAGCAAAAAGAGACGTAGGAACTAACTACTTTAAAAACATCAGCAATGAAGAATAGAATACCTTTAGTATTTGATCACTGACTGTTAGACGTTTTACATGTGCTATGGCTCCAAGTAACTGATTTACTGCTGCAACATCTTCCTTAAAGAAATAGAGAACAACTGCTTCCGCCAGTGCTGGAAAGCTAGACAACACATTTTCTTTTGCAACATTATCAGAGTCTAGTAAACCATCTTCGGGTTCCCAAGCATGAATTTTCAATACCTTCAATGTAGGAATTGAAATACAGAAATTCCTCAAACGAAACTTGCACCTTTGCAGAATCAATTCTTCAAGCACAGGGAAATTGGAAAAAAGTTCCTTATTCCAGCAACAATCGGTAAATTCGAGTAGAAAAAGTTTAAGGCGCTTGAGTCTTGGAAAAGAGATACGTTTAGGAAAGGTGAAAGTATGGAAAACTCCACCTAGCTCCAACGTTGTCAATGATTCACAAGTAAAAAGAGATAGGGGAATACATAACAGTTGTTGGTGTCTTTGTCTTATGTATAGCTTGATCACTTTAACTTTACCCCTTATTACATTAGTGATCCATGAATGAACATGAATGCCGTTCAAGTGGCGAGCCCAGACGAGAGCAAACTCGTCTAAATTTGATGAATTACGACGAAGCAGTGTCCCATCCACAAAATCCATGAATTTCTGAGTCTCAGAAGGAGACGGAAACAGTACACTTCTCGGATCCCGTCTCTGAAAATAAAGGGTGGGGACAGTAGTCCAAATGTAGTTCCATCTTCGAGATAATACGCTAGCACGAGCACAATCCTTAATGTGTAGAAAAGAAAGGATGTGATGAATCAGTGAGTCCGGTAGATTACTAATCCTATCCTCTGCTGCCTCACGCATATTTGATATCCAATTATGTATTCCCTTCCGTTGTATCTTTGATAGTCATACAGACGATAACAAAACAGAAAAAAAATTCAACTAAATGAAAAATTCCGTCATCAATAGTACAATTCTCACTTCCTACTATTATGTTTTCAATCCAAAACCCTAAGATGACAACAAGAACAATTGAAATTGTTTAACAATAGAGTAACAACATAATTGCAATTATTGAATTAAAGAGCTCAATATTAAAGGGGTTTTGGATTAAAAAATCTCTAATTAACCTAACATGATTTCTAGATTCTCTAATCTGATGAATAAGATTTGTGTTTCTTCTGGTCTCTATTTCAGAAAACCTAGATTTCATTTGGTTCGAATCAGAACGCGATAGTCTGAATAAACGATATATCAAAACAACAAGTAAATCGAGATTCAAGTTGTGGATCGAAAATACCTTCCTTCACTGGAGATTTCACTTCACTTCACTGGAGAGAAGAAAGAAGAAAAAGAGTGAATTTTGAATTTTGAATTGAAAAAAATGAGAACTGAGAAACCGAGGAAGGGGCGTCTTCAAGGTTTTTGTTTGGATTTTTTTAATGGGGCCTGACAAAGCTTACCCTCTACGACCTGAGATGATGCTAAAAGTTCAGATTTTACGAAGAGGGTCCAACACGTAGCGGTGGCGGAGCCGGGATATGAAAACATATAAAAAGTAAAAACTATATGTAAAATTATTTTATTTTGGGAGGAGCATAACATCAGGTCTTATGGTAGAAAATTTTCATTTTCCAGATTACATGACACCAAAGCGAACTGATGCCCCCTCCAACTTACAAGTAGGGGTTCGAACCTGTAATTACCAGAATCCATTCCAATTCAAGGAGGTTGGAAGTACTGATGCTCCCTCCCAACGTAGAGGTTGGGGTTCCTGTAATTGCCAGAATCCGCTCCAATTCAAGGAAGTTGGAAGTACTCAAGAGACTCCACTAGTCTAGGGTATCAAAAATAAAAATAAAAATACAAGACACCATTTGCAATTGATCATGGAAGTGTGGAAGGTAAAATAAATTCAATAAAGCTATTCAAAATCGCATAAAAAGCTATTCGGAATTCGACATCGAAACATAATAATTATCCACAACGGACTCCCTTTTAATACCTTCTTTCAGACGTCCGTCGATAACAAGAGGAGAGGGAAGTTGACATTAAAGTTAAGAAAAAAGTTAAAGTTATACATCTTTGCTGTTAAAATTGTATCACTTGACATTAAAGTTAAGAATAAAGTTAAAGTTAAGAATAAAGTTAAAGTTAAAGTTATATTTTTTCTGGACGGAATGACAATATCATTTTTCTAAATACGGAGCTAAAGTATCATTTTTTTCTTAAACGGGGCGAAAGTATCACTTTTTCCAAAACGGAGTGAAAGTATCACTTTTTCCCGAAACGGGGAGAAACTATCACTTTTCCTGAAACGGAATGTGAAGGGTTTTTCTGAAACGGAAAATTAGTCGATCCATAAACCAAAATATGGTTGCATGATGTGTTATGCATCCTTTGTGGTGGTTTGTTTATTGGGTATGCATTTAATTTTCGAGAATTGTGCCTAAAATAAAAGTATCACTTTTCTTGAAACGGAGGGAGTACAACGTTTTATTAGTTGCAACAGAAAATTAGTTGATGCATAAACCAAAATATGGTTACATAAAGTATTATGTATCCTTTATGGTGGTTTGTATAATGAATATACATTTAATTTTCTAAAATTGTGCCTAAAATGATAAATACCTCCGAAGTTTTCGTAAAAACTCAAAATTTGATATTGTTGTTTGTGCTCGTTGGATAGGTTTATTTATTATCTTTCCAACGACATAAAATTTGTAAAATTCCAAGGCACGGTTTTTTAGATATGTTATATTAAAGTTTATTTTTCAATTATACCCCTAAAAAAATAGGATATATAAGAAGTTATAGTAATTGGACTAAAAGTAAGGATAATTGTGTCAAGTGAAAAAACCAACCATGGACACCAAATTCAATCTTTTTGTGTCAATTGATCACTTACTATTTACAAAAAAGTGGTCATATAAAGGTCCTCCATCGCTTCGCTCGGTCGGTCCAATAATGACCAAATCAAAACTTTTGTTGAGCTAGGTGGATGGCTAAGCGCGTTTCTTCACTATGGAAAAGAAGTGGGCAACTGATCATCAAACGCGCCTGTCAAAGAAAGAGAACAGCAAATGGACTGAGTATCTTGATGCATTCATGAGATACGCGCTGGCCAGAAATGTACAGGTATCCGCAAAACTTGTACAGTAATTTGTTTGGTATTGAATTATAGACTTTGTTATCAAACAAGAAACTGAAACCTTAACAAAAGTTTGTAACTGTATCTAGCAACGAAAGAACTTAATCACACAACCTGGTGAGGCTCTTGGAAAACCAGAAGAATAGTATGCTTTATGTTACGGCATTCTTGGCTCTTTGGCTATCCAGAGATATTTTTGATGACGGCTCGGGAAAGAAAGAGATAAGACATGGACTTATCAAGTTTGCCATAAAATTGGCAAAAGGTGTCGTTCTTCCCCTCGGTGGTTTGTTTCTTGGCTCCATGTATGCACACCTGGACCAGCTGGTTTCGGACATGCGCGCCTCGAATAGTCATATGAAGGTGGATTCGTATGTTCATACCGCCTTTCTCCAAGCATGGTTGTGGGAGCATTTCGCGAAGTATGCCCCAAAACCGTTGGCCATACTTCCTGAGTCTTGGGGAGGCTCTAGAATATTATGTTGGTCGAACAGGCGCCGAACAACCGGTCCGAAGCTGATTAAGTTTCTTGACAACTCGTATGCGGTAAATTTTCATCCATGGGCTCCGGTGCACGCGTCCATAACTCAGATTAGTACCTTTGCTCCTGCTCCGAACATGTCTTGGTCTTCTCATAAGGAGGGCCTGGGTGTTGAAGAGATGGTGTTCATGCGTAGCTGCACTCTTGGTCACGTGCCGTATTTCTTATGAGGATCTTGCAAAGCATCATATTACAACATCGATAGAGCAGATCGGCATATGGGTTTTGACCAGAGGGTCCCACTCATTCGTCATCCAGTAGTTCCAGAAGTCCCGTTGTCGACTGTTTTTGATGATGGTGCTTTAGTGTTCGGTAAAAGTTTCCCTTTCCTGCTCGCGGGACGACATCCATCAACGACGTCCAAATATAACATATTTTGTCATGATGAGTTTCTTGCTATGCAGAGATTCCTGAATGACGTGGTAGAGAACCGTCACGATAAGCCTTCTCCTGCGGTCTTAGCGGAACATCCACTGCTGAGGATTCCTAAGCGAAAGTTCGTTAGTACGAATGCAGATAGTCCCAAAGTTAGTACGAATGCAGATAGTCCCCAGGTGAAGGAACGAATGCGAAAGTTCGTTAGTACGAATGCATATTTTGTCATGATGAGTTAACCTAACGAGATTTCTAGATTCTAATCTGATGAATAAGAGAGACGAAGATTTGTGTTTCTTCTAGTCTCTATTTCAGAAAACCTAGATTTCATTTGGACATGTTAGGGTTTTTTCGAATCAGAACGCGATTTTCTGAATAAGTTGTGGATCGAAAATACCTTCCTTCACTCTTCCGTCACTGGGGATTTCACTTCACTTCACTCGAGGGAAGAAAGAAGAAGAAGAGTGAATTTGAATTGAGAAAAATGAGAACTCAGAAAAGGAAGGGCGTCTTTTAGGCTTTTATTCGGATTTTTTGATGGGCCTGGATTCATCGTCAAGCCTTGACAAAACTAACCCACTACAAACTGAGATGATGCTAAAGGTTCATATTTTACGAAGAGGGTCCAACACGTAGCAGTGGCGGAGCCAGGATATGAAAACATATAAAGAGGAAAAGCTATATGTAAAGTTATTTTATTTTAGGAGGAGCATAACATCAAGTCTTATGGTAGAAAATTTTCATTTTCCAGATTACATGACACCAAGAGAACCATCAAGTGGTCTGATGGTTCTCATGCTCCCTCTCCTAAAGTGGAGCTAGGGGTTCGAACCCGTAATTGTCAGAATCCAATTCAAGGAGGTTGGAAGCACTCAAGAGACCACTAGTCTAGGGTATCAAAAAAAAAATACATGACACCTAAGCACTTGCAATTGATCATGGAAGTGTGGAAGGTAAAATTCTATAAAGATAATCAAATTCTAATAAAAAGCTATTCAGAATTCGACATCGAAACATAATAATTATCCACAACGGACTCCCTTTTTATTGCCAAACATATACATCATTTTTAAGTGTAAATAGGTTGTAAGGCTAAGCGTTTTTGGATATTATAACGCAAATCATAGGTAAAACGTGCGGCTTTTTCAGATACAAATTCAAGCAAACTATTACGATAAATGATAAAATTATGTTGCATAAACCGAGACAATATGATTACCTTGCTAGAAATTATGGTACTCACGGTATAAAACTTGATCATAATCAATGGGAAGGAAGTGGACTTTTAACAAGTGACCATCTTTTTCCATGAACGAGCGGGTTGTTTTCCAACACGAGAGCTAGGAAATTACACATGTTCCCACCATGCAGAAGCAACACTTTTGAATTTAGAAGCGACACAAGTAACATCTTGATCCTCAAGAATCTTGTAAAATTTGAAAATATTTTCAACTTCAGTTATCCAATCAAGAAAATATTCAATATCACGGTTGCAAGAAAATTGAGGAAAAGCATTCTCCATTCGATAATTAACATGATTATCGTTTGGGACACGAACAACTTCGCCATTTTTTATACTTGAAAATAATTACCTCTTAGCAGGGTTAGGGAGTCCCCAAAAGAGAAGGCAATCCCATTAGGAAAGTGGGGACTAATCCTCATGTCCAATAGGGTATGTCCATGAATATAAAAAGGATAAAAAAAGGATTAATGAGAAGTTAGAGGTTGTATTAGGAGGAATGACATTAATAATAAATAAGAGGGTTTCAGTGACATGTGGAATGGGGGAAAGAGTTTTGGGGAAAGCCTATAAAATGAGGAATATAGTACAATGGAAAGGAAGCTCTCTCCCATACTATTCTAGCAAAAGTTGTAGTCATTGTTGTGACTAGGACGTAGGACTAACATCATCTTTACCTCTCAATGTTTGGCGAACACACCCTTAGGCTCGTCTCTTGTCTATCATGACACTCATAAAAAACACCAAAACATGCAAGGTTGGAAACCAACCACCCGATCGACTAGTCAATTTTGATGAAGGGACAATAGAAAACGTACACGAAAATAACGAGGAGAAAATAATGAAAAGAGGCTTAGTTACAAACCCAATCATACAAGGACCTCAAGAAGGAAGGACATAAGTTGTGTGGAAAAATAACAATCAACAGGCGGCCGACAGCCCATTAGCTAACATGGGGACTAGACCCAATCCCAAACAACACATCCATGGAGTGGAAATGATAGGGAAGGAATTAATAGAGAAGTAAAAGGTTATGTTGTGAGGAATGACAATAGTGGTAAATAAGGAGGGACCTACGAGAGTGATATAAAGAGGAAAAACTATATGTAAAATTATTTTATTTTAGGAGGAGCATAACATCAAGTCTTATGGTAGAAAATTTTCATTTTCCAGATTATGACACCAAGAGAACCATCAAGTGGTCTGATGGTTCTCATGCTCCCTCTCCCACCGTGGAGGTAGGGGTTTTGTCAGAATACAATTCAAGGAGGTTGGAAGTACTCAAGAGACCACTAGTCTAGGGTATAAAAAAAAACATGACACCTAAGCACTTGCAATTGATCATGGAAGTGTGGAAGGTAAAATTCCATAAAGCTAATCAAATTCGAATAAAAATCTATTCAGAATTCGACATCGAAACATAATAATTATCCACAACGGACTCCCTTTTTATTGCCAAACATATACATCATTTTAAGTGTAAATAGGTTGTAAGGCTAAGCGTTTTTGGATATTATAACGCAAATCATAGATAAAACGTGCGGCTTGTTCAGATACAGATTCAAGCAAACTATTACGATAAATGATAAAATTATGTTGCATAAACCGAGACAAAATGATTACCTTGCTAGAAACTATGGTACTCAAGGTATAAAACTTGATCATAATCAATGGGAAGGAAGTGGACTTTTAACAAGTGGACCATCTTTTTCCATGAACGAGTGGGTTGTTTTCCAACACGAGAGCTAGAAAATTACACATGTTCCCACCATGCAGAAGCAACATTTTGAATTTAGAAGCGACACAAGTAACATCTTGATCCTCAATAATCTTGTAAAATTTGAAAAGATTTTCAACTTCAGTTATCCAATCAAAAAAATATTCAATATCATGGTTGCAAGAAAATTGAGGAAGAGCATTCTCCATTCGATAATTAACATGATTATCGATTGGGAAGCGAACAACTTTGTCATTTTTTATACTTGAAAATAATTACCTCTTAGCAGGGTTAGGGAGTCCCCAAAAAAGATAGCAATCTCATTAGAAAAGTGGGGACTAAGCCTCTTGTCCAATAGGGTATGTCCATGAATATGAAAAGGATAAGAAAAGGATTAATGAGAAGTTAGAGGTTGTATTAGGAGGAATGACACTAATAATAAATAAGAGGGTTTCAGTGACATGTGGCATGGGGGAAAGAATTTTGGGAAAAGCCTATAAAATGAGGACTATAGTACAGTGGAAAGGAAGCTCTCTCCCATACTATTCTAGGAAAAGTTGTAGTCATTGTTGTGACAAGGGCGTAGGACTAAAATTATCTTTACCTCTCAATATTTGGCGAACACACCATGAGGCTCGTCTCTTGTCTATCATGACACACATAACAAGCACCAGTACATGCAAGGTTGGGAACCAACCACCCGATCGACTAGTCAATTTTGATCATGAAGGGACAATAGAAAACGTTCACGAAAATACCGAGGATAAAATAATGAAAAGAGGCTTAGTTACAAACCCGATCATACAAGGACCTCAAGAATGACGGACATAAGTTGTGTGGAAAAAGAACAATCAACAGGCGGCCGACAGCCCATTAGCTAACATGGGGTCTAGACCCCAAGCCCAAAACAACACATCCATGGAGTGGAAATGATAGGGAAGGAATTAACAGAGAAGTAAAAGGTTATGTTGTGAGGAATGACAATAGTGGTAAATAAGGAGGGACCTACGAGATGTGGCATAATGTCACGAGAAGAGATATTTTCGGGAAAGACTATAAAAAAAAGGACATAGTACAATGGAAAGGAAGCTTACTCTATTATATTCTAAGAAAAGGTATTGTCATTGTTGTGACTTGGACATGAAGGACAAGTATCATCTTTACCTATCAACACCCCTCGGCTTGGATAATCTTTTATGATTTAGCCACTTCCAACGTATCGTCTGCAATGTTACATCGTCTAAATACCAGGCATGCAGATTGAGTGTGCATTCCTGCGCACTCTTAGTGACAAGAGAGTGTAGTGCGAGAGAGAATAGCAGGGGACCTAGTGGACCACCCTGTTGAACACCCATATTAGATGAAATTATAGATTGGCTATAGTACAATCTGGCTGGTTTTGAATAACAGAACTCAGCCCACCTGGAAATGCTAGGGTAGTGGATACAAACCTCTATAATTAATATAGACATGTCCATCCATTAGGTTGAACGCATCAGTGAAATCAATCTGCATCATAATATGAGTACTATGGGTACCTTTCAATTGTAATAACATGTTGCATGGTTACATGCGTGATGCCTTCACTGATGCATGGGACACCAACTCCAAATTGACGAGTACCCCAATAAGCAAATTTGTCCTTGCACGCTGCTAATTTCAAGCATAATCTACGCCAAATTATGCCAATTGCAATTGGACGTAACCCCTACATGGTTTTAACAACGGGGTCAATGAAGCGCTACCTACAACTTCCCGAGAACTGTCGAAAAGGAACCAACAAGCCATAGGTTCACTATGCCTCTAATAGATTGTATCAGTTCATCATCCACTGCCGCCTCAGATCCACTCAATGCATCTAAGAGATGCTGAGATCTTAGTTCGTCACGCCCACAGGCTATATCTTTGGGGAATCTTTTAACAACTGCCAAAATTGATTTATCATCGACAGACAAGGCGGGTGCAAAGATGTTGTTTACTGGGATTGATGATGGTGGTGCAAAGGTGCTTTCACTTTAACTCAAACAAGGTATCCGGAGTAGAAGGGGCAATGCCATTAGAGGAGAGAACCCGAATGGTTGTATAATGACCATATCCAAGTTTCTTCCTACAAGCTAGCAAGCTGGTACTTTCTTTCTTCTTCTTGGCATGTGGCCTGTGACCGGAAGTAGCCTTGGAAAGCAATTGCTGAGTTAAAGTGGTTCATTCCTAAATTAATAGATGTCTTACATCAATTACCCATACTCATCACTAATTGCGAACAATATTTTTATCTACATAACTTTAATTCTATTGATCTCCTACGTATCAATCTCATTGATACATTAAACAATCAATCTGTAGATAATGGATACAGTTAATCCTTAATATGATTCTAACATATTCACATGTAATAATATTTGCTAATGATAAACAATCAATCTGTAGATAATGGATACAGTTAATCCTTAATAGGATTCCAACATATTCACATGTAATAATATTTGCGAATGATAAATAAAGCGTAATCTTATTAACTAAATATTTTTTAGATAAAATCCAAGATCTAACCTGAATCCGACCCATAATACTAACAAGAGTTGGCGATTTTTCCTAAACCAATAATTTCTAGCGCTTCCATGTTTCTCCTCTGTTACTAGTAGCTGTAAAGAATGTGTAAAACAGAAGACATGGGGCTAGTTTGGAGAATGGTTCAGAGAGTTGATTTATATGGTTCTTCACTGTTGTTCTCGGGTATATATATGTCTTGTTAATTCTTCGGGTCTTATCTTTGGTTGTTGAAAGAGCATTTAATATTCATTGATCATAATGGAAGTTTTGCTGATGGTGTTTTCCGTGGATATAGCCTGGAAATGTGAACCACATATATCTTTTGTTCTATTTTTTTTTTAATCTTTCGTCTCTTTTACTTGAAATAACCTGTGTCGTAACGAAACGGCATGAGACAGAATAATTTTTGGTCGGAATGATTTAAATAAATATTACAAACTATGATAATATTTATTTTGACCCATGATAACTTGTAGCTATGAAAATTTTAGATATTTGTCATCCAAATAATTATAAACTCAGTTACACTTGCAATTGATTAAAATAATAATTTCTATTAAAACTGCTAGGTAAATTAGTTAATGTTGCCCTGAAATAATATTTTTTTAGTCGATCCCCAAAGATTGGTGGTCTTTGATACTGATTTGTGTTGTATTTAGATCTTTATGTTGAATCTGTATCAGATGAGAAATATATATAATTACATCCTCTCAAAAATTCTTCCTCGATTGCTGGCACTATCGGCATGTGTTCGTTGTTCATATGTTCTGCTGATTTTGTTCATGTATTATCCCAGGTCATCTCCATTGCATGGTTTCATGCGAAGCCAAAATCCATTCTCTCATTCTCTTTACGGATCATTAATATTTTCGTGTACAGATGATGCATGAAGTATGGTTTTCCTTCATGCTCCTCCTCAAAGGAACATCAATATTTTCTCGTCGATATCATTGTCTCAATTCCTCATGATATTAGGGGTAATTTGTGTTACCTCCCCTGGCGAAGATCATAATTTGAGTTACCTCCCCTACAGAGATAAAATTAGTGAAACCTCCCCTCGTTAGGATTCCGTCCAAAGGCAGCTATATACAGGTGGCAGAAAAAAAAAATAGCCAACTGCCCAAAATATCCTCACCTTCTTCGTTTCATTAAAGCCAAAAGAAAAAAAAACCGATCCCATTTTCGCCTTTGAAAACTCATAGTTTCATATTCACTTCAAAATTATCGAATCCAAAATCAAAATCACATCCATCACCGTGTTTATCTTTGAGGACTTTCCTCGTTTAATCTCCAATTAAAGTAAAGAAAAAATAAAATCCAATCTTACTACTTCAAATCCAATCAGGAAAAAAAAAACCCAAATTTTAGGGTTCTCTAAATTTTTATTTCAAGAAACGATAATTAAATTTCTATTCAAATCAATTGTGTCTGTGGAAGATTAATGTAATCAATATGAGATGCGGAGCATGATTGTGTTGGGGGGTTAAAATTTTATACAAGCTTGATGACGATTTGGGTTTTATTTTGAAGCAATTAAGAATTGGGAAGAAGAGATGGACCGTCAATTGATTGCATATTACGGGATTGTTCACTAGTGGAAATCAGCAGTTCCGCGACCGTCAGGACAAGTCATATATACGAGTTAATACGACTATTTTTAGCCGTCTCTGTTGGGGTCTCTGATAAAGCGTCTCTATTTCTTACAACCCTTAGACGTGGGTCTCAAAATAACGGCCGATTTTAAGGGTAATGAGGTACAGACCCTTAGCCGTGGGTCTCAGATTTGAATTATAATATAAAAATATATAGATTCAGATATGCTAAAATGCCTGAATGGCTAAATTTGAAATAATCTGACCGCATCAAATTCAAATTGACCTCAGATTTAACTCAAATGTAACCCAAACTTAAATTCAAATTGACATTCATTCATGGTTTATAAAATTACAAAAAAAAAAGGATGAAATTCTTAGTTCATGTCCAAGCTAGCTACTAAGTTCTAACAACAACATGCTAAACTAATAGACAATTGATTAAACAAAGATAACCTCCTCCGATGACGATGAACCTAGCCAATACTTCATAACAAGCATAAAATCCATGTGTTGTATCCCTGCTCTCATTTTCCAAGATTCCTCCACTGCAACCTGAAAAGCAAATCTAAGGTTGTAATTCGGTAAAGCATATGTGTAACATAAATAACAAATTTAATCTATAAACAAGTTGATAAGAATTTCAAAGTTTATTCCGGTTACAACTCCAGACCCGGAAGTATACCATTTGCGTGAAACTTGCGATACCAACAAGCTAGATCAAACACACCAATCTTCAAGGGAAATTCCCATGGAGCGAGCATGCAACAAAGAAACAATACGCACAAGTTCATATCCTCATCTTTGGAGTTCTTTAAACCATCTGCACGTTGCTTGCACAGCTCAATCTGCAAATAGGCATTGTTATTCTACTCCTGTTAATACAACTAGACAGTATCAATCAAGAAGATAAAATTAAGAGCACCAATAACATAATGCGAGTGGCTTTATCCTTCAAACTATCATGGTGGAAGACACTCTGGAAACTTCAAATAGATGGCATAACTCTACGTGACAGGGGGGGAAGGATCCAAAAGACTAAAACATGTAGCCTCTTACATATACATTTTATACCCCAGGTAATGGTCAATTGTACTTGTACTGCCAATAGTTTGGTCGTGTAAGTCTCAAAGTAAAGAACATGGTATGGTATGAAGATATCATTCAATTCGAGGCAAGCTGACAATCATAATAACAATTTAGAATGTCAGTTAATGATGCATATGTAGAAACTCTTGTAGATTTCCCCATCATAAAGATTCCATCCAAAGAAACCCAAACCAAAAGGCTTACTCATTCAACAAGGAAAAAATGCTTGCGATAGAACAAAACCGAAGAAAATTGATCAAAAGAGAGTATTGTTACCTACCGCTACTACATTAGGCCATACATAGTTGATAACCTACATTGAAAGATAAAATTTCCATTAGCAATTTACACTGGGAATTTGAACAATACTCACTGGTGTCATAAGAACCACCACTAGACGTATAATAAGTAACGAACATAGTTTTAGTAGAGAGAAAAGGAAAGAAATCAGCAGCAAAAGCATATGCATCAGTAAGTATAGGTCAACAAACTAAATATATTCGCTGAAAACTATTATGATTTAGTGAATCATAGCAAATAGTTATGATAAATCTTATCCCTATCCTACACTGCGTACATTCTTATCCTGCACTAGAGCACACTCAGGGTATCAGATGGCAATATCAATGTCCTGAACAAAAAAAGTAATCATATATATGATTGTCCCTCTGCTATGTTCCATAAAAATCATGCATTATTATAATATAGGTGAAACGGCTAAAATTAAACAATTGGGCTGCATGGTAAAGGAGAACAAAATCAAATTAAAGGAAAAATCTCTTTATTAGTGACCAAACCATTGTCTAATAAAAAGGTACCCACTATGAAGGAAATCACAGTCTAATAACGAAACCATGGTCTAATAAAGAGGTCTGTAATATGTAGGAATCATAGTCTAATGTCCGTGCAAACTTACATTTAATGTCTGCAAGTTGATAGATATGTTAAAGTTGAGGTATCTACCGACCTTTTACAAATGACACAAAAAGGACTTCACTCTAAGAAAATGATTGTTCCAGGATATCTACATAACCATAAATAATGTTCATTCTGCCCACACATCACAAGAAAATATAAAGATCGTCTAACTAGACTTTTAGCACTTTGAATTTCCAATATAAATTAATTAACTAAACCTTCTTGTATTTATACATAAGTTTAATTTTATTCTTGAACAACTGATTCAAAATAAGAAAGAGAAACTAACATATATTGGATTGAAGTTTCTGAAACCTTAATAGTTGAAAGAAATTAAGGATAAAAAAACAAAAATGCACACAACAACTTAGTACCATCTACACGAAAAACCCCAATATTGAAGTTGAAAGTATTGAAAAGGAGAAATATACCTCATCATCTTCGACTTCCTCCTAGTTCTTATCATCATCCTCCTCATACACATCATCGTACATATCATCTTCTTATTTTGCACGAGCTACTGGACGAACAAGGTATTTTATTCCAAAATCCTCCTGCACGATAATTATATATTTATGAAAATTCAACAGTCAGGAGTAAGACTAGGATATCACAAGTTATAGCAATAACCAGATCTGAAAGGGATATGGGATCGTCGAGTCCATACATATAAATACATATACAAAGGATATAATCTAAAGTTAAAAGTACCAATATACCGGTACTCGAGCAAGCCAAGGCATCCAAAAAATGTACCGACAACCCATCTACTCTTTTACTATATGGATTGTAATTTTCTTTTCAATATAACCGAGAAAATAGGTATGTGCTATTTTCATAAATTCAGAAGGGACTCAGTTAATTAAGACCAACGATTAACCATTAAATACAACCAAGATATCTACCAGTAGAAGCATCATCACCAATCCATGACCAGAATTCATAACAATGTGCTAACATACATACAACAAACAAGAATTAGCAGTGCATCTGCTGCTATCTGACCCAAATAAGTAGCAAAATCAAATCACCAAGGAGGTTCCGGGTATATTATCAACTCACATGTGCGCAGGGGATCTCCACTGATAGAATTATAAGGTATCGGGCAAGTTCATTCACGTGTATCCCCATTTCTTGTTCCCTTTGGAAAGATAACCAATTATACAAAATGAAATTAAAATTAAAGTAAATGAGCTAACATAACATAACCTTACCTGAGCTTCAGTACTTTGTATAATATGTAATACTGTACATTGACTGAATCAGTAGAAAGTGTAACTTCTAAATTTGCTATTCAAGAGCGAGCAGGTGGGGAAGCTCCAGGTCCAGCCCCAGCTGCACGAGGGGCACATGCAGCAGACTATTTATTATCATCCTGCGAAAAACGAAAATATCTTAGCATCTATTAACTTTAACAATAACATTATTTCACATCTGAGCGAGCAGGTGAGTAAACTAACACATCTTCAGGAAAACACAACTCGAAATTACTTATTGAGGATTATAGACATGCTCACATGCACATCATATTCTACTTGATGTGCATCTGCAAGGTTAAGAGACTCTCCTTAAATATTTCCTAATATATAATGCACATTGCTACACCTCAGCGGGAGATGGCTCAGTGAGCTCCATGCCCAACTGACCCTAAAATTTAAGTAGTCTTTTGAAACAAAAAACTTCATAAGATTCTCCTCCAATCCACATAATAAAATAAAATAAAAACTTAAAGACTACATATTATAATTGTTTTAAGTTGTCAACTTGAATGGTAAGTGCATACCCAAAAACAAAATTCAAAAAAGCTGGCCATGAGATTGTACCGACTATAATGACCCAGCAGAAATGAGCCGTAATCCAACTTGAATTCCAAATGTTGGTCTTCCACAACATGCCTAGGCCATGAGTCTGACTTACACTACCAATCCCAAGTTTAGGCATGGATGGATTTTAAATAGAGTTCAATGGTTTGTGCCTACTGTTCAAAATTTTATATACACGAGTTAAACCAACAACAACAAAAGAATCAGAAAGTCTAAGTTGAGGTGGAACCCGCAACTTGAGGTTGAAACTTCTAACATTTAACCACCACTCTACGACTTAACACATGGATTGGAAATCCTCTCCACAGTTTATCCACTCAACCACTCCCCAATATTTAATCCCTTCACTTTTACACTAGATAATCTTTATAAGAAGAAGAAAAAAAACTTTATAATGTTCACTCACCTTTCTGTCAGAGCACCCATTAGGTTGATACGATAAGGTTGTCGTGTTTCCTATTCCGTTGCAGGGTGGAGAGGTTGCTGTTACAACTTCAACGGGTGTCTGTGATAATGAAGAGTTCAAAATTTCTTCCCCATCATCCTGGAGCCCCCACAATTACTCTCTGGGCATGTCACTGCCACCATGTTAGCATCCTGGATAGTCTGAGATGCCTCAACTACACGAGATGCATCAAAAAAAGCTCTACAATGTTCACCGACTGACACAGGTTGATCTAGTAAATGTGCCACGTTTCTTATTGGACCAGCATCCGTTTCACAAGAGCCTTACGCTTTATGTTTCTTATATTCTGAAGGTGGAGGTGTTGATATTACACCTTCAACAAACTTCTGCGAAGAAGGGTTCAGAATTTGTTTCCTTTTCCTTGATGAGCCCCCACAATTACTCCCTGGGGTTGCCACCATTGCAGTGTGACTATCTTGGATAGTCTGAGACTCCTCAAGCATACGGAACGCATTAGATAGGCTACTTTTGGATATGATAATCTCTGGAAGAGAAGTCCCTGAACCAGAATTACCTGCAAGATACTTAAAAAATTATATTGGATATTCAGACACGCGTGAACGAGGATCAATGCTCTTAACTTGTTACAACACAATCAAGCAAACTTACTGTTTTGAACTGAAATATTTTAAGTGAAATATCATGATTTTAGCCTTTTCATATTAGTCTTGAAGAGATGATGTTAAATAATCAATTCATAGGTAAGGTGAGCTCACCCTGATGGTCATTTTTTAAGGAGTTAATGATTCTTCATCGAGAAAAATAAGAAACACACTCTGTAATTTTTTGGCCTCAAAACCATTATCAAAAAATTCCATCAACATGACCACAACAACGAGTGATAAGCTTGATATCCTCAGGGTATCTCATATGAAACCGTAAACCCAAGTAACAGAAAGCAAAAATATGGGACTATATACGAAATATATATTTATTGTGCACATATACCTATTATAGAATGAATAGCCATGCGAGCTGCCAACCGTTCTGCATCTTTCTTTATTCTGGCAGCAGGACCAGTGTAAGATTTACCATTAAAATCTAAAGAGGAGATGAAGATGGGAACAAGCTCTGGTTGCGTCGTTGTATACACAGGTATTGGCAGATTCATTTTGACTGCGTACTCATTGAGAATGGATTTGCAATATACAGGGTCCTGGAAGGAACAAAGAAAGGAAAACATACTTTCATATCTTCAGCAAAAGACAAATCAAAAGAAATCAGACACTATGGTTGAAGCTCCCCAACTAAGAAGTATTTGGGACTGATTTTGAAGGTGAGACCATGGTTTAATTAACAACAAAAATTGAAGCTCCCCAACTCAGAAGTCAGAACTTGCACATGCCTGTAGGGAAAATCAGTATTGGCATTAGAAGTTTAACTACAATTATCTTGGTTTTGAAGGAGAGACCATGGTTAAACAACAAAAATAACAACTTAACAAATAAAGAAAGCATTGCATAGAACTATGAAGATCACCTCGACGATAGTTTCTGATCACATAAGCGCAATCCCTAGATTTAGCTTGTTTCCTAACATGATGCCCGCGCCACCTTTATTTCCATCATCACCTGCGAACAAGCCAACAGTTTTAAAAGATATTCAACAACTCTAATTAAGATAATGACATAGTTATCGAGTCATACTATAAACTGAATAATAACTTATGTTCATCTAACGATTCTGAATTCTGCACAACAAGATAAAGGTAAACATGGTTTAACAACATATTTCAGTCCCAAATACTTCCGAAAAGTTGGAGCACTTTTGACCATGGAACAAAATCGATGGTGCTAAGATGAAAATGCATGTACAAGCTAAAGGTAAATCTTTGTAGGCCAAAGTAATAATTCAAATTTGCAAACTCTGTAGGTGAAACTTTTTCTCCATTGCTTAACCAACCTTCATTTAGATTGTTGTAAGCTTCTTTGATCTTACCTTGCTTCTCGCATAAGATCTTCCTTCCTACAAAATGTAAACCCAACATGTATCAAAGAAAAAAAATGACCCAACATCAGATCAAACCAAATTACCCTACCCTATCATGCCTATAATCCCCTCATCAGCATACCAATCATCTAACTACAAACCTAGAATAAACAATTACTCTATCAGCACACCGGTGCGTCAATAATTGCATAACAAAACAGTAAATTGCTTTTAAAAAATGCCGATAGATGTTATACCTGAAGAAGCTCTTCAAGAAGTGCAGCTGTACCTAATGAAATTTGTGGAAAATCAAATAAAAACAAATAATAATTAAAACTCTGTCAACAAACAAAAAATCTAATAGGACAAAAAACAGAAAATTAAATTGCAAATCCTAACCTGCAATCTCTTGAATTATCAATATCAGACTTCTAAGAACTTCAATTTGTTTGTAATCTTCTCTAATTTCTCCTCTCCATACCAACACCATCAAACCCATCTGACTTCGAATCAGTGCAACCATAATTGATTATTGTCATGATATCACTAATTCCATCTTCTAATTCTCAAATACGTGATTTCAATTCTCTCACCGATCCGCTTCTTCTATCGACAATAGCAGAAACCCATTTTTAATCATCATCTTCTTCAATTATTGCAGCGAACTCATCTCCTTCCAACCCTAAATTCTCTTCATCTTTGTCTTCAAGATTCATAGAAAACCCTTTCTCCAATTCCATCACAGAATCAAAATTTCAGATTCGGAAACCCTAGAACACCCTAAAACAAACATCTTTAGCAGTAATCATCCATGAGATGATTATTAATTTAGATCTAGTTAGAGATTTTAATAAAACCCTAGAATGATAGAAGAAAAAAAATTTGGATTGAATGTGTTCCCAACAGATTTGAGATTTACATCTGGACAAGTGAGTTGAGGGATTTTTAAATCATAATCGAGAGAAGGGTGGATTTTTATTTGTTTGGTTGAAACTACATCTAAGGTTTACTGATTTCTCCATTTCCATGGAGCCAGTTCCTTAGGTCAGAGAGGGAGACCGAGAGTAAGAGAAGAAGAAAGAGAAAGAAGAGAAAAAAAGATTAGAAATAGGTGAGAGAAATAAGTATTTATATGCTCCATCAAATAATAAAAAAATATCAAATGTGAATCGGTTATGAAGGGTCGCGGGATCGGTAGCAGTTTTAGGGTAAAATAGTAATTATTCAGAGACTGCTATTAATCATCTCGGAATTTTTCCGTGTTTTTATCATATCAGAGACGGCTATTTTTGGTCAACGGTCCAACTACCGTTACTGAGGGTCTCGGATGCGGGTCGGTAAACACTCATTTTCCACTAGTGGTTGTTGCTGCTACCATTAGCCATTAATTCTTGATAAATTGAAGGAATATCGCTGCCAATAAATCGACGATGATGTACCCAAGAACAAACGGTGATGTTTGTTGTTGCTGATGGTGATGGATGATTAAGAATTAGGTATGTCCGAGCCCGTAACAACAATTGAAGATATTTTTGATGTTGATCTTCATGGGTATGAGGTGTATTTGAGTTCAACAGAGAACAATTTATAGTTCGATCTATGTAGGAGATTGAATCTGAGAACGGTTTGCGTATGATTGAATCTGTGTATGCTGAGTTGATTGAATATGTGTAGGATATTGAATCTATATAGGAGATCGAATCTATGTAGGCTTAGTTGTTGTTCTCTCAAACAAAGAATAAATTAGGAAATATCCGACCTTAATTTTCTCAGGTTGCTTTCTGGTTGCATTCTAATCCATCTTCTACTCCTTATCGCCCATCCATGGCTGTTGCTGATGGTTTGGGAAAGAAAATATACATAAAGAAAGAAGACGGAGATTAAGAAGCTGAGGGTGTTTTCGGTAGCTGAGTACCACGTGTGTTTTTTCTGTCCACCTGTATACAGCTGATGACTCAGCTAACTGACATTTGGATGGAATCCTAACGAGGGGAGGTTTCACTAATTTTATCTCTCTAGGGGAGATAACTCAATTTATGATCTTCGCCAAGGGAAGTAACGCAAATTACCCTTGATATTTTTCAGCAGTCTCGATAAATTTCGTTATTTTTTTTTTTCAGTTTAAGATTTGGACATCTCCAAAGGATGTCCTGGTCTAAATTTTGGCAGGAGAACCGTTTGTTTCGTCTCATCTTGGTTTACGGATTCCAAGTGTTTATATGCCTCATTTTTCATTGCAAAGTCTTGGCCGTATAGTTGTCGTAGCCTCGGTTTCTTATTTGATCTCTCATGACTTCTTTCACTCATCCTGGACATTTGATTTGTCTGAGTTTCAACTTCCATTGCGATCCTTTGGTTTTTCTAATAATATGTTAATCATAAGGCAGTCGTTTCTTATGCATGAAGACTTTATACTACAGACGTTATTTTATTAATTGGTAAGTATTTCAGTGAAATGAATTATGGTGGTAAATTAGTGATTATTAGTGGATAATACGTGTATGTGGGGAGGATGATTAGAGGGATGAGGAGTATAATCAAACAAAGAAAACCGGTAGTGGAGAGGAAGATCAGAGATGTTAGATCGTGTTCAAGGCATTTCTTTTAGCCTTAAATGTACCCTGCCCTTATTTTGTCCATAAATGTTTGTCTCCGATATACTTAAAATAGGAAAAACGTGAGTATATGAACCCTAATTATGTAATGTACGTTCTAAATTTTAGCCTGAAATATGATGCCTCTGTTTGTAACGTTTATTGGTAGAGTAAGTTCTGAAAAGGGTAGCAGCAAAAGTGACCGAGATACCAAATGACAGATTCAGAGAAACTAAAAAAGTTAAATGCAGAGAATTGAGTTTCGTTTCGTTCAATAATACCTAGAATGATGAAGGTGTTGCTTGTATCCTTAAATCTACTGGATCTTTTAATCTTCTCCATAACAATAACACCAAATTCAGGATTTGAAAAGATGGAGGTGAATCATGAGAATAAAAAAAGATTTGGTGATATTGATGGGTCAATAATTGAAGATTTAGATGACAATGGTCAATCGTGTTGCTTTGGAGGAAAAGACAATCATGATCAAGAAGATAAAAAAAATTAATATAGCAGATTCAGAGGAAAAAGGAAACCACCCAAAAAGACAAGAAGGTTTATGAAAAGATTGAGGTTTAGTGTAAGTGTAACTTTGAAAAAGAATGTAAGTCCAAGCTAGATTGTTGTCTCATTTGGAAGGCTGCAAAGAATACAAGCTTGCGAGTTTTCTTGGCTTGAAAATAGTATGTCTTTTTTCATTAAAATTAAATTAGGCCTACAATTGAAGTGAAAAATTTTGGCTGGATAGTTCTCAATTGTATGTATTTATTTATATTTTTCGATTATTTCCAAATAAAATTAAAATGAATCACATGAAAATGAATTTTCTGTATTCATGACATAATATCTTTGTTCTTTGCAGGTTGATGAAGGGCAGTTAATTTATTTCAAGGGAGAAATAATGGTTTTACATGTTGTAACCGCAAATTTTCTAATGTTGTTCGTTGTAGGTTGGTGAAGGTGGGCTAACTCAATTTAAAAAAGATATGAGTCGACTTTAAAAAAAAATATATAGAAAATATGAGTGTTACGTAGTTGTAGCATTTAAATGGTAAGGATATTTTTTGTTGGCATACAATTTTTTTTAACTGGTGAGGAACTAATTATGAGAGTTATCAATGCATATATAATTAATTTAAGGAATTTACGAATCTTACATTTGTCGGATGTCCTTGGTTGGGATGAGACTGGGATGGTCGGATGAAACGTTAGTCTCTCAAAATATTATCCAGCCGTCAAAGCCTCAAAAACCTCTTATGTTTTGTAATTCAACTTTTTTTTTGACTCGTATCTTTTTTCATTTGATTGTATTTGAATCAACATACGTGCATATTATTATACAATATCATATTTAAATATATATAAAACAAATAAGTAAATTATATTAATTTTTATGATGGCAAAAGTTTTAACGATGTTCTTTATTTCCAGGTTGATAAAAGAAACGTTAGTCTCTCAAAATATTATCCAGCCGTCAAATCCTCAAAAACCTCTTATGTTTTGTAATTCAACTTTTTTTTTGACTCGTATCTTTTTTCATTTGATTGTATTTGAATCAACATACGTGCATATTATTATACAATATCATATTTAAATATATATAAAACAAATAAGTAAATAATTTTAATTTTTATGATGGCAAAAGTTTTAACGATGTTCTTTATTTCCAGGTTGATAAAAGATAACTAATCTGTTAAGATATCTTTTAACAAATAAATTTTTTGTATGCTTTTTATAAGACAATTATTTTTTATTTTTTTTAATCAATTAAAGGTAAGGATTTTTCGTGGGCATATTAATTTTTTTAGTTTGTTAGAAGCTAATTATGAGGGTTATCAATGTATATATCCATAATTGAAGGAGGTTACAAATATTATATCCGTCGGATGTCTTTGAATGAGATGAATTTTTTTCCTCTACAACCGGGAACCAATATTCTGAAACCCAAGATTAAGCTGAATTAGAATTTTTTGTCCAATTAAGCTGAATTAGATTTTTTTTGTCCAATATAATGTTCATACCTACACTATAAAATTAGCCATATAAATCATCCAAAAACCAACACTTAATCATTTAAGTAATAGTATGTATGCATATAAATATATATCTCATTTATGCTTTAGAAAAAGAAAAAAAAAGTCTCACTTCCCATCAGATTCACATTCCCACTACCAAATACGATCAATGCATAAATGGTATTATGATTTCATTTAATGTTTCTTTAAATATCTTTAGTTAAGAGGTTATCCACTAATTAAAGGTTAATAAATTTGAATTCGTAATGAAATAGGTTACAAAAACGACAACCATCAGATGTCTTTGGCTGGCATGAGATTGTGATGGTCGGATGCAACGTTTGTCTCCCAAAATGTTATCCGACCGTTCAAGTCTCAAAAACCCATTCTGTTTTGTATTATAGATTATTTCTCCATGTTTGGTTTAAATCACTGATTACCCTTTGTGATCTCGTGTTCCACTGCGTTTAGGGTGCCAATTTCCCCAACATACGACAGTAAAAAATCAATAAAATCATAGCCCCAACTTGTGCCACTTATAATTAGTAATTACCTCCATATTTTAATATTAATATATTTATCTAGTGCTGTCATAAAGAATTTACCTATATATATTAATATAATCGTTATTATTGAAAACCTATAGATCTTGTTATATTGAAATTTAAGATGAGATAAAATACTTATCCTTAGTTTTTTGAGAAAATGATGTAACTTTTTGGATTGTTATTACATTTTTTGATTTGCGGATGCGTAAGACCTCATTGCTCTTGACACCTTTTTATTGAATTTGATACATTTCTAAATTGTCGAGCATGTTTAAAGCTTCTTATATAAAATTATCTTCTTCGGTTTTAGCATATACGACTTGTTGCTCATTTGGATGATTAAGAAAGACATCCATATCCATTATCGTTTAAGTATTTTTAAATTAACAAAAAAATCATTTTATCGATATACCCCTATAATAATAAATTTCATATATTAATAATTTTGTGAAGTCCCAAAGATATTAATATATGAAATTCTTACTGTACTACCTTGTGCATTTTGCATCTTTGCATTCGGCACAAATTATATAATTTTGTTGAATGTTTATTGAGAAATCATCTTAGAAATCCTAAGGATTTAGTCAAACCTTATAGAAGGACAAGGTATCAGTCAACCCATATTGACGGACTGGGTGAACTCGTGGTCAAACCTTGTTGGAAGTGATCTAGGATGAAATGACTGAAATATCGTTAACTTAACCAAGACTGATACGGGTGGAGTAAATATCCTATACCCGTGAATCAGAACCCTAAAAAGGTTGGAACAAATATTTCTAGCTTCTTCTCTGATGGCATCTTCTCGACTTCTCCTCGATAGTTGTATTATGTTTCTTTATTCTTTATGATATTTGTTCATCTTCAAATAAAATCAAGATAGTTGTGCAAAGAAGATATATGGATTTCGAAGGACTAAACACCAAACACCATTAAAAGGTTAAATAATCATAGAAAGAAAATTGATGGAATTTTTGTACTTGATTATTTTTTTCCTCTGGTTTATTTTTTCTCCTATTTAATTAGAACATCCAATTGGGGGATATGAAATAGTAATGTTAATGTTCATACCGGCATGGTTTTTCAACGACGGAAATATAAAAAAATCCGTGCCGGTATGAACAGTAATAGTACTATTTATATCCCCAAATTAATCCTTCTTTAATTATTACATACCGGAAGTACCGAATCTCTTATACAATTTGTGCTTGTTTCTCTTGTGAACGGATGTTACTTAGTTTATCTAGATCTAATTGTCATTAAAATTTTGAATTACTAATGCATGTTATCTTTCGTATCATTTTTACTTTTTATTCGTTATAGAATTTCAGATTTTTTTCTTAATTATTCTTCTATGATATCAAACAAATGGAAATCAAATTGGGGTTAACTGATATCTATACATGTTGAAATTCTGGAGATTTTAGAATTTAACCCAATTTGACGAGTAATTGAATGGTTTACCTTTTAGCTTTTGTAGTCTGTGGCTCTTTGTAAGTTTTTGTTGCCCCCAGAAAATGTCTTGGTTAGGTATTCTTAGCAAAACTTGTTGTTTGGTATCGATTTGTTAACAACAATGAGTTAACCCATATGATCTTGTAGAAGGATGGTATGCTTGAGAGTGATTAATTAGCATTGTAAAATAGATAGTAAAAAATTTAGTGCACTTGTGACTTTTAATTATGGTGAATAGAAATATGTGAATTGTTGGTCTTAAATTCTGGCTTCTAATTATGATATGTAGATTGCTAGTTCCTAAACTGTTATTTTCTTCTTTCGTAGTCACAATCCGTCTAGGTTTATGAGTGATGGATTATCAGCCTGGACTGTTGCAGCTACTAGTTGAGGTATTTCCTGGCATTTTTGGTATATTAGCATATTTCGCATGTAAGTAGATATGGATCCATTTCCCTTTTCTCATATTTTTTAGTTTTTTTATGTGTGTGTACGCGCACATATATGCCGATAATGGTTGTGTCTATAACAATATCAAATACTTGTGACCAAACTAGAGTTTGCTGCTCTTTACATACTAAGCTGTTAGTATTGTACTATCTTTGTATGAGATTTGGTAGAGATTGATGCATTTTGTTGTCCCGTGTATGTGCCTTGAGTGATGTCTTACACTAGCTTATCACATTTTGACCATTTTTCTTTGCTAATAGCGGTGTTGGTTGTTTTACATTGTTTGCGCATCACTGACGGTACCATAAAGTCATAGTGTGGTCACAAGCTTGCAAGTATAAATGTAGACTTGTTTTGGATGACTTGTGGTAGATCATTTTTTAGTTTGCAAATTAAAATTTTGTCGATTCACAATGTTGTGGATCTTCGTGATCTACTTTTTTTTTTTGGTGCCAGTCTCATGGAGTTTGTTTTGGAAGCTTCTTACGACTTGTTTGGGAATTACAAGTTTCTTTGAACTTAAGTGTGGTTTTTCCCCCTTAAAAATTTTCTTAGTTGCAATTTATTTGATCCATGTATCTGTGCTTTTGTTAGTGGGAAACTGATGCTAGAGCTGCTCTGGTAGGATTGTGGGCATTGTCGAATCCTGAAAAGGCATGAGAGTGGAAAAAACATTCCTGAATAGCCACAAGTATACTATCATTGAAAAATAAATGGTTTTGAATTCACCATTGGGTTTTTAAAGTTGTTTGTTGAGTTCTTTTTCAAGGTTGTTAAAGACAAATATAGAAAAGTGTAATACTGGTGTCAGATGAGTATGTTATAGCCATTAATTATCATAAGTTAAATAAAAAAAAATTAGTTATAACAAAAACGAAGAATATCCCGCAAACACTTTAGATTAATTATCATTCCTTTTCACAATATTGTTAGTTAGGTATATGCCTTATGAAGTAATGTTATTTTAGAGAGGTATATTTTGCATCAGGTAATGTTAAATTAGTTAGGCAGGTATTCTAGGAGATAATGTTAAATTAGTTAGGTAGGTATTTTAGAAACTAATGTTAAATTAGTTAGGTACAGTTGATCGGTACTACAAATATGCACGATAAATACATTGATCAAGCCTAGGCTTGAATGGTTTCTGCATATATTTTTTGGACGCTCTGATTTATCCCGTGCCACTTTAATTGTGGTCAGAATATAGTCCTATAGATAAGCATGACATTCAATGGTCTTTGCTATTGTTCTGGAGTTTTATTCAGTAAGCAGCTCTTTTGATACTTTCCTAGCGATATCAAGTGAAACTTTATGTAGAATATAGTTGGAATGTTATATATACGAACCCTAACACCAAAAGACATTCCAAGCTAGTTATCTTAGTGTCAGCTTATACATGTTTATCACCGTGTCATCTCTTTTAGCATGGCGACTCATTTCTTTTCTTATTTATAGGAAGGGCTACCCGATCCTCCTCTTTGTATCATGAAGGCTGAGGTTCCATGGACATCTGCTGTGAGGAGCGGAAGCTTAGTGCATGAAGAATATGTGTTGATAAGATTTACCATTATGGTACATCAACCACGTGTCTTCACTTGCTCGTTGTTCCTTTCATGGTAATCTATTTCCCCTTCCCAAAATTGAAAAACAACATTTAAGTTATCGACGTGCTAGCCTCTTGTTGTGGAAAGTATGGTCATGCTCAACAACATGTGGCTCAAATGATAAAGAATAACCAAGAACCAGAGTTGCAATGCTTAAGCGTGAACGAAATTGAAGTCGGTTTCTTGTTGTCTACCCAGGTTGTTTTTGCGACACGATGGCTTCCAACCTATTGTTTTTGTTAGGAAACCTTGGATTCTGTTTAGTCTGAATAAATCATATTTTCATTCCTTCTAGTGGTTAAGGAACGACATTATTCTCTTGCGCCAACCGATGGTTTAAAAACACCCTCATGCACTAGCATATGCTCAATTCACACTATCTCCAATGAAACACAACAGTTTTCTTGTTATGGCTGCTTTTGTAGTGATGTTTTAGCATTTTTATGAATAGACTGGTGTTTAAAAACCAAGGATAACCATATTGCGTATCTTGTAATTTCAAGTATGAATGTATTGCGAAGTATTATTTTATTTTTCAATGGAAGACCCAATTTGAAAACTAGATACTATATCAATTTCAGGGAGTTCATCTTACTACTACCCATATTTACCCATATATAAGTCGGTAAGAGAATTCAGCAAAGGGTTTATATAATCTTGTCAAAGTACTTCTGATAAGAGAGAAAAAACAGCAAACCCGTTCCTCCTTCTTGTATAGTCTTGTCAAAGTACCCATATTTACCCATATTCCTACCCATTTCTCCTAAACCAAATAATGCCTAACTATGGTTGGTAACTAACTTTGCATTAGGGGTAAACTTGGAAAAATAAATTCAAAACTTCACAAATAAGAAACGGACAGACTGAATTGTCCTTTTATATAGGTTGAATCAAAAGTAGGTTGGATGGGTGGGAATACTGAGGATTTCTCATGTTTATTCGCTGGTTTTCTTTTAGCACATGTTGGAACATGTAATTTGTAATGGGTAAATTAAAAAGAGAATTCTCTAGATAAAGCTAGAGAACAAAAGAATAGTCTAGAGTATTCTTTAGACTTAGGGGTGGGACTTGGGTTGGGTCAACCCACCCAACCCATGCCCAACCCGAACGTTGGGCGGACATGGGCAACGTATTTTAAAACTTTGGGCAAGCTTGGGCATAAATTTTATGAACCCGAGTTAAATTTGGGCAAGCATGGGCACAAATATTTCTAACCCAAACAATCCGCCCAACCCGAAGAACTATATATAAGACATTTTTTATAATTAGTAAATCATCTATTTAGAGAAATTTTAGATTTTCTCTTCAAATCTATTAATGAAAATATAAATTATATATATCTCATTAATCATTTGATATGAAAAGATTTTATATTATTGTAAATAATCTTTATTTCTTTGGAAATTAAAAATAAATGGAGCAATTAAATCTTATTATTACTAAATTTATTATTATCACATTAACAAACTTGTATGTCTAGTGGAACTTGGGCCAACCCGAGGAACCCGGGGAACCCGAGGAACATAACTTGGGCGGACTTGGGCAACACCTCAATGGGTTCCACAGGTTCGATGGGCAATCTGGGCAAAGAATTCCTAGCTCGGGTATGCCTCGTCCAAGCCTTCTAACCCGCCCAACCAACCCATGTCCCACCCCTATTTAGACTTCTTTCATAGTCCGTGAAAAAAGATATAAAACATCACGTGTAATTCAAATATTCTAGAGTGGTCCATTAGATTATCTTTCTAGAAAAAGTCACTAGACAATTCTAGTGGTTGTAAACTTGGTCAAAAAAGTGAACGTGAAGAAAACTCTAAGCAGAAATGATAAGAAGTATCTAGAGAAATTAAAAGTCGGTTTTACAAGCCTATAAATAGGCATGTTGTATACCATTTGTAAGTAAGCAAGAAACATTAATAAAAAAGAGAGTTTAAGAATTTATTTAGTCTTGCTTCATCACCTTCACTACTAGAGTTCTAGGAGCTCTATACGAGCAATACCACTATGCTCGTATACCTCCGAAAATATCATTCGAGTATCCCAAGTTCTTGATAAAAAATATAAATTTCCAACATGGTATAAGAGATCAAAAACATATCAAGTTTTAACATGGTATCAGAGCGGGTTCGATCCAAATGGGCGTTAAGTTTTCCGCTACAAGTTGAAGGTGATAATTCCTCACAAATGAAGTATAAAGATGTGAGAAGACGCAAGGTACGTCTCAACTATTCAAGTTCATTTTGCAACCCCCGTAGACGCTAGTTATCACCCATGTCCAAGTGTGAAAAAAAAAAAATTTAAAAAAGTAGCAGCTCGTGAAGTTAAGTTGGAGAAGGAAAGTTCCTGGAAATGATATGTCTCCAAACAAACAAATGAGTGAGTACAGGTTTCACCTCCTTACGTTAAAAATTTTAAAAAATAATAAAAAATTCCATCCTCGCAGAGAGATGCGCTAAAGAGTGCATTTTCTAAAGAAAATTTTGTGGGAAGTGAGCGTCAAAGAATGCCTTCCCAAATAACAATGATGGAAAAAAGAGAGTTATCTTATAAAAATATTCTACTCACAATGTTGAGTGGGTGGAACCTCTGAACCTACAAAGGTTAAGTTTCGTGAAATGCGAGGAATATAAACAGAAGGCAAAGCCTCTGAATTCAAGACGGTCAAGTTTATTCTGAAGCGTGAAGGAGAAGAGAAAAAGCTGCACAAGACAGAGCCTTTGATGTTGGATAAGTATCCACCATTTTCACTCTAAAGAAATTCTAAAACAAGATATGGAGACATTGTTAGAAGACGAGAGCGGCAGAAAAAAAGGATTCGCCAACACGAGCACCAGAGGCTAATGGCAGTTGAAGGCTGGGTGAAGATCACTATCAAAGACCATTACAAATCAAGAGGGGGTGTTGTAACATGTAATTTGTAATGGGTAAATTAAAAAGATAATTCTCTAGATAAAGCTAGAGAACAAAAGAATAATCTAGAGTTTTCTTTAGACTTCTTTCATAGTCCGTGAAAAAAGATATAAAACATCACGTGTAATTCAAATATTCTAGAGTGGTCCATTAGATTAGCTTTCTAGAAAAAGTCACTAGACAATTCTAGTGGTTGTAAACTTGGTCAAAAAAGTGAATGTGAAGAAAACTCTAGGCAGAAATGAGAAGAAGTATCTAGAGAAATTAAAGGTCGGTTGTACAAGCCTATAAATAGGCATGTTGTATACCATTTGTAAGTAAGCAAGAAACATTAATAAAAAAGAGACTTTAAGAATTTATTTAGTCATGCTTCATCACCTTCACTACTAGAGTTCTAGGAGCTCTATATGAGCAATACCACTATGCTCGTATACCTCCGCAAATATCATTCGAGTATCCCAAGTTATTGATAAAAAATAAAAATTTCCAACATGGTATAAGAGCTCCAAATCATTTCAATTTTTAACAGCACAAGCATCTTTACGTCAAAGTTGGAATGCTGCAGATTATGACTATTAAAAAAAAAGTAAGAAAAATTATTACTAAATTTTTATTGTATCCGGACACTCAGTGTTGAAATTAAGAGGTACATAAAATATAAAAGCAATCAACTGGACTAAATTGCTCGGCAGGAAGACCATATATGTAAAACGAAGCTATAGAGAAACCCTCAAAGCAGTTAATGCCTTGATGGAGAAAACACTTTTTTGGACTGGGAAACTATGACCAGAAATGAAGACAAACTTTTAAAGCGACAAGCAATTTATTTAATTAATGCCTTAATAGAGGAAACACGTATTTGACGGAAACTCATAGTTACTGAAAGAAGCTAATCAGGCAGCTTTTGCATTGGCAAAATACTACTCCCTCCGGAAAAGTCACTTCAAATATCAGTACTACTATATACTACTATATTTAACAGCTAGCGAGTGTTCTGGGAAAAAACTAATGTATTTTTAATAGAACAAAAAGTTCAGATTATGAAATAAATTAACATATTACTGCTGGATTCCTAGATCTGGTCTGCACGCGCACCACCCAATTCTGGTATATTTCTTAATTAGCTACTAGTTTTACAGAATCATGATTCCATCAGATTTAATACCAAGCCTAGGTGCTGAAACAAATTGATCATACAATTACTACATTTACTTGTTGAGATCGATATTCCTGTACAATTTTATCAAAAAGGTACTCACTTCCTATAATTTCGCGAGTTCTTTTCTTTCTAGTTTCTTTTATCTAACTGCATCTTTTTTAATTTCCATTTTATCGCTGCTTCTCAAATGAGCTCTTTTTCTTTTGGTGAATCTATGACCGAATTTGTTTGTACATGATAAATTAAACACAATTGATAAGTTGGCTACTAAAGGTATTACTCTTGATAATGGTTGTATTCTATGTGGAGATGCAAAGGAAACAGAAGACCATATCTTTTTACATTGCAAAGTTACAAATAGGATTTTGTCGATGCTAACTCCTTCTAATTGTCAATGGTCTTTTCCAATAAGTTTTTGCGACCTTGCTCATTGTTGGGATTCCAATCATTTATCTGGCACCGGTAAACAATATTGGTCTCTTATTCCAGCTGGTTTGGTCTGGGTTCTTTGGAGGGAAAGAAATGTTAAACTTAAGGTTCAACTCAAACTTAATTGTTGTATATTCATCTCCAAAACTAGGAGGTATTTATAGAAAATCAAAGTAAAGTAATTACAAAATAAATTACAAAATAATTGGGTGATTGATGGAGTAATTGGTGGAGTAATTGGAGGTGTAATTGGAGGAGTGATTGGTGGAATTGGTGAAGAATGGTTGAGTCAACAATTGGAGATTCAACACTCTCCCTCAAGGTGGTGCATATATGTCACAGATGCCCAACTTGACAAGTGAATCGTTAAATATATTATTTGATAGGGCCTTTGTTAGAATATCTACCAGCTGTTGTGTTGTTCGAACATATGGTACTTCAATAATGTTTTCTTCGAGTTTCTCATAAATGAAGTTCCTATCAATTTCCACGTGCTTTGTTCGATCATGTTGCCTTTGGATTTTCTGCAATTTTGATTGCTTTGATGGTTATCACAAAACAACTTCATAGGTTTTTCAACAGGGAAACCAAGCTCCTCCATAAGCCTCTTTAACCATAACAATTCACAAATGCCTTTCACCATTGCTCTGTATTCTGCTTCAGCACTTGATAAGGAAACAACCTGTTGTTTCTTAGACTTCTATGTCACTAAATTTCCTCCAACAAAGGTAACATACCCAGATGTTGATCTTCTCCTGTCACCTTTACCTCCCCAGTCTGAGTCAGTGTAACCTGATACATAAAGATGTCCATGTTTTGAAAACATCAAACCTCTGCCTGGTGCGGATTTCAAATATCTTAGTATCCTGGTGACTGCATCCATGTGTTGCTGACCCGGATTATGCATAAATCTGCTTACAACACTTACAACATAAGCAATGTCTGGCCTTGTATGAGAAAGATAAATCAAGCGACCAACTAACCTCTGGTATTATCCTTTGTCTGCTGGTATTTGATCAGAACATTCTTCAAGACCATGATTTTGTTCCATAGGAGACCCGATTGGCGTACAACCAGTCATACCAGTTTCCTTCAACAAATCAATCACATACTTTCGCTGAGACAAGAAAATTCCTTTTTTAGATCGTGAAACTTCAATCCCCAAGAAGTATTTAAGTCCACCCAAATCCTTCATATCAAACTCGGGAATACAAAGAACTCTTCGGATTATTCATCTCTTCTTGGGTCATTTCTGTTACCACCATATCATCCACATAGATAATAAGCGGCATAATTTGTCACCTACCCTTTTTAGGAACAGAGTATGAATAGAGTTACTCTGTTTGTACCCAAATTTCCTCATCTCCAGACGAAATCTACCAAACCAAGCTCTAGGAGACTGCTTCAAACCATATAAGGCCTTCTTTAGCTTACAAACCATGTTAGCATTGTTCGGGGCATTATAACTTGGAGGTAATGACATATAGACTTCTTCTTGTAAATCACCATGTAAAAAAGCATTTTTCACATCATATTTTTGTAGAGGCCATCCTAAATTTGCTGCCAAAGACAACAATACTCGAATAGTATTGATTTTAGCAACAGGAGCAAAGGTCTCTTGATAATCAATACCATAAACCTGGGTAAACCCTTTAGCCACAAGTCTTGCTTTGCACCTGTCAATAGAGCCATCGGGATTATGCTTGATAGAATATACCCACCTGCAGCCAACTGGTTTCTTTCCTTCTGGTAACAATACTATTTCCCATGTATGATTTTATTCCAGTGCCACCATCTCCATTCTCATGGAATCAGCCCATTTTGGATCTCGTAATGCTTCTTGTACATTTCTGGGAATACACATCGTCCATCTGACTGACAAACGCCTTTCCCTCTTTTGATAATCTATGAGTTGACACGTAATTCGTAATAGGGTATTTCACCTTCCTTATTGCTTCAGGTGAAAAGAGATCTGGTGGAACTCCACGATTACTCCTTGGTGGAAACTGGTACCTGTCGGTGTCAGGTAGCTCACAAGTATCATTAGTATTAATAGAACAATATATGCTTACCTCAGGGACATCGGCACCGGTTGGAGGATAATTAGATGCAGGTATTGTTGATGAAGAGAGAGATGGAGCTTCAGATTCAATAGCAGGGGTGTTAATTTCTTCGGAAACAAGAATATAGGACTCTTGAACCGGCTCCATGACTTGTATATCATCAATTCTTGAATTACTGACAGTTGGATGTGTACTCAAGCTTATTTCATTTGCTGTCATATTTATTTCACTATTAGTAGGAAATAAATCCATCCAATTCAACTCTTCAATAACACTCTCTCCCTGAAGAGGAGAATGAGATACATAAGACGAGTAAAACATTTCGTGCTCAGAAAAGGTGACATCCATAGTAACATAAAATTTATGACTTTGAGGATGATAACACCTATAACCTTTCTGAAATGGATGATAACCAACAAAAACACATTTAATAGCACAAGGATCTAGCTTTGTACGTAGATTTTTCTGCAGATGTACAAAAACAACACAACCGAATACCCGTGGAGGAAGCTTAAGATAAGAAGGTATTGTTACAAATGAAGCCAATTTGTCCAAAGGTGTCTGAAATTTTAAAAAACTTGTTGGTACTCGATTGAGAAGATATATTGCATTAGTAATGGCTTCTTCCTAGAATTTAGGCTTCATATTTGACCCAATCAAGCATGCCCTCGTAATTTCAAGTAACTGGAGATTTTTCCTTTCTGCCACACCATTTTGCTGTGGCGTAGACGGACAACTAGTTTCATGAATAATTCCATGTTCTCTAAAGTATCCTTGTAATACTTTATTAACATACTCACCACCATTATCAGAACGAAGGACCTTTAAGTTAGCCGAAAATTGTGTCTGAATCAATTTATGAAATGCACGAAAACGATCAGCCACATCACTTTTATTTTTCATTAAATAGAGCCAAGTCATACGAGTACAATCATCGATGAAGATAACAAACCACCTAAATCCAGAAGTATCTTGGTAATACGAGAAGGTCCCCAGACATCGAGAATGAACCAAATCGAATGGGACATATCTTCTACTGAAACTATCCGGGTAAGTAGTACGATGACTCTTCGCAAGAATGCAAGTATCACATTTAAAGTCCGATAGTTTGCAAGACTTAAACAAATCAGGAAACAAGTGCTCCAAATATCCAAAAGAAGCATGTCCTAACCTGCGGTGCCACAATAATATCTGTTTCTTAGATGCACAAGAAGACCTATTAACTGAAAGAGATCTCCCTTCACAAACATCGTCGATGTAATATAAACCATCTCTCTTAGTACCTCTTCCAATTATCTCTCCGTTGCCGAGATCCTGAAGAAGACAGAAAGTGGGATAGATTAATACTAAACAATTTAACAGTGCGGTTACTTGTGCTGCAGACAAGAGATAATTTGAAAGAGAAGGAACCAATAATGTGTGTTCTAAGGACAAGGAAGGAGGATTCGTGCAAGGAAAATGCCACCACGCAGGTGGACAATTAACATCAGAGGAAGCTGAATGCAATGGATTGATGCAAGCCATACATCGGGCAGAGGAGCTGGAACTTCAACATGTTATCTTTGAGATGGATGCTAAAGCAGTTATGGAGGAAGCAAATGGAGATTTCGTAAAGGTGTCCTGGGAGAATCAATCACTGGTTTCAGAAATAAATACTAAGTTAAAAACTAAATCTTCTTGGACTTGCAAGTTCATTGGTAGAAAGTTAAATGAGCCTACAGATAAATTAGCTAGGCATGCTAGAATCTTAAATCATCCTCCAAGTTTTATTGCAGATGCAATATTGGAGGATATGAACAATGTTGATTCTCTTTTCTAAGTAATACATTAGTTATTTGCATAAAAAAAAGATATCATCTCATGATCTAACGGCTGTCTGCTAGCTTATAAACCAACCGTGACTAATGAAAACAAAAATAAGCAACCGAAATTTGATCGGGTATCTCGTCGGAATTCCGGTATCTCGGTGACTCGGGCCTAGCCGAGACAGGCCGAAACACGAGATAAACTACATTGAAACCAACTAGGGTGAGCATTGGACCGTAATCTACGGGTTTAACCGGAACCAACCGTATATTTGGAGATGAAATGCCCAGTCTATTCGCTAATGGATTAGATGCGGATGGGATTTTCGAAATCCAACGGATTATAAATTTGGTCCGAAAACCCGTTGGATATGTATACCCCTTAAATTAGGGGCATTTATATAATTTTTCAGAAAATACACGGTAGGGGGAAAACTAAATGTAAAATTGTTATTGGACAAGTATTGAGAGATGTTAGCGCAAAAGAACTTGATAACTTTGAAGAAGCTGCATACAGTGGTTTTAAAATGGGACTTGAAATTTTTTAAGAATGGAAATTTGAAGTCATAAGACTTGTTACACCCATCTAGGGGAAACCCTGGCTTTCTTTAATCTAAATTATAGATGCCTTGGATCAGTAGATCCCACATTTACACAGAAGCATTTAAGCATTATGGGTTTTATTAAATTTTAGCTGTTGGAATTCATTTTGTCTAGATTATAATTTCAATTTTCTTGTAACACAGGACATGGAAGAAAAGTGCTGGTATGAATTTTGTAATTGTGCCCCCTAATTGCAACACAAATTATATAACTGTCACAAAAAAAGATGAATTCTAAATGTTGGGCAATGCCCAACTGCAAAGAGTGACAGTCCTTCAAATCAACTTGGCTAAAATTACTAGACAACTCGGAATCCCAAGATTTCCAACATATATTTGGAAGCACTGAAATCTTCAACGGAAATAGTTCATCATCTTCCATGTTGATGAATAGAAGTCACAGATCCAAAACCTCGAGGATGATTTGTATCTCTGTCCAACATGATCTACACAATCAAAACACTGAGAAAAATGTTAAAACAATCAGGAAAAGACCTAGCATTAGTGGGCAAGGAAGTACAAATATGCATCACACCCTCCTATCCTTCAATCTCTAATAAAACTAGCATACAGAGCAATTAATATTCAAAGAAAATACTCGAAAAGCAGTTAGGCACTCTTCAGCCTGAGTTGATGTAACATACATCCAACGGACTCACCTATCAAAAACAACATCACCCATAAAAGCAGACAACCTTTAAATGGTCCCAAAATGAAGAGTTATAGAAAGTCATATTTCCCGGACTAAGCAAGAGATTAATAAAGTGTAAGAAGTTCAAGTACCTAAAGAGTCTTGCTTCACCACTAGAGTTTTAGGAGCTCTGTACAAGCAACACTTGGCGCACACTATGCTTGGTAATATTCAGTGTTCATATTCTATAAAAATTATCAAAATGAAATACAAATAAATAAAACTTCCAACACTTAAACTTAAAGCCTAACCGAAATCAAAATTTCATGACAACCGATGAAAGCAAAGAAAATCGAAAACTACACACTGTGAAACAAGCAACCAAGTTACCAATACCAAAAGTAGACATGTAGCTAGACATTTTATCTGATTAAAGACCCAATTAGTAGTTCGCAGAAGGGCAGAAAAGAACAAACTACTTAGTACTTACGATTAGTCATTCCCTTTCCTAAGCTACACTAAGGTTGAAACTTAGACGCGGTCGAAATTAGCAAGAAAACAAATGCCAACAGATTAAGAGGTTCAATAAAAACACATAGACTAGATGTTATTTCCATTTTCCTATGACAAGCAGAACAAGACAGCATAGGGTAGAGTCATTTTCTGTTGAAGCATATTCCAAAAAGCAGAACTAAATAATGCACAAAACCATACAGGATTCTTCAATGCGATCTAGTCTGCTCTAGTATTAACAATGAGGCTGTGAATATTGTCACCTAGCATTAACCCTACCAATGGTCCCAACTGGCTAAGGTAGAGAAGCATTAAACACTTGCAAATATCAGCTGAAAAGATCAAAAACAAGGAAGATGGAGCAAAGCAAAACAGAATGGCCTAGTTATATATTAGATGATACGACTGCGAATACGATACCGCCACAGATATAAAAGACTTATAGATATGACGAAGACTCGAAGATGGGCATAACAATACAAAAAAATGGAAAATCTATGAAAACAAAAGCTACCATATGCAAATATCATCTTGAGCTACCAGCCTAAGAAGTCATTCGAACAAAAAATTTAAAGAAGATACTAATGATTTTGATGACAAAAACAAAAAAAGCTTGATCAGGCAGCAATCAAAGCAAACAAATTTAGATAGAAATCTAGCTGCACCCAAGTTTGTTGGATCCTCCTGATCATAATATATCTTGGTTGCAACAATCTGGACTTTTCTCTAGTTGAAGTTCTAAATCATGCTTTAAGGATTGAAAATTCCATGTTAACTTACTCTTGCTTTATGATATCAGTTCTAGAGAGAGAAGTTAATTTCAGATATATAGGTAACAAGAAGCTAAATGCCAAAACAATGAGTATCCTTAGGTATAAAACACGCATATTTCGCCTCTTCATCAAGTTCTAGAGAATCAACAATGAGGATGCTTCAATCCAAGCATTGAAGAAGTCTAATGAGTCGGACTTGACTATGCTCCACAATCGCTCTTCTGCAGTAGAAACTGCTGAAGCATTAAACATAATGAAATCGTTAATATGCAGTATCCTCACTGCAACCATATGATTTCCTAATCATTTTCCCTAGTCTCTCACATAATGCAGTATTTCCCGTTTCATGTCATACACATTTCGCAGAAACCTACATATCCAGTTAAAGTGAGCATATTTTGGCATATCATGAAGAATTTGGGTCACGAGACAAATTTTGATTGATTAAACTCGTTTACATAGTAAACCAAATCTATTACTGATTAATCACCCAAAATTTGCCTCGTGACCCAAAATCTTCATGACGTACCAAAATATCACTACACTAATGGCAATACCATAAGTTAAGGATTCACTACACTACCTGCAGCATGAAAAATACACATGAAGACTGTGAGTAATAGTTGAAGGAGCATCAGAACCTTCAAAATATTACTCTAGTTATCTTCAAAATCAAATGTTCAATGAAGTAATGAGTTAAATATGTTTAGCACAATCTACAGAACCAGAACATAAATACGAGCACACCAAAAAGACAACTATTAGACAGACTACAATGAAATTGGACATGCACAACAAACAAACACAATGATCCATGAAGCATATATAGAAAGATACGATCACCAGGTAGGAATAAAAATGTTTAGCCAAAGAATTATAAAAGAAAGTTTATCACATACCCTTGCATCTAGAAGGAAAGTTGCTATATCAAAAAATAGCCATCAAGTCAGCAACATAATTAGTGGCTGCCCCCAAACCACCTGCAATTATCCTGAACCCTGCATTTCCTGGATTACCCCCATGCTGCAACATCCTGAACCGTGCATTTCCTGGATTACCTCATTACCTTGCTGATACCCAGTTGGAAGAAATTGAAAACTTGCAGATCATAGATCTTATTCCACATGGTTCCCTCCATTCTAAACCCACCATCAAAAACCAATTTCATGATTCTAGCCTTAAACATACTCACACTAGGTTGAAGACCTTCGAATCAAATTTTGCTTCTAAGAAACCATAATCCACTCATACTTACACAACCTGCAAACCAATTCCAAATAATGTCACTGCAATCACAGAACCATATAGAATATGGGGCATTATATCCTCACTATTACCACCAAATGTAGCGTCTAGATGCCAAATCATCATCATTAGCATAAAAAACCTGAATCAAATTCTCCAACCCAATTCCAAGTTGTCTCAATTTCCAGATACTACTAGCAATTCAATCCACTACATAAACCTTAAAAACAAGCAAAATCAAATTGAACCCAACGAATAATTATAGGACCAGGTTGAGTTGCATCAGTACCAAGCATGAGATATCATCTTACCAAAGATCGAACCAAATTGAGACCAAAGAATCTGCTGCTTCCTAAATCAATTCCAGTGAGAACTTCCAGATCTACTTAAAAAAGAGATGCCGAATAACAAGAAGCTGCACTGTTGATCATGGATGCGGATCCATATCCAGCCAAAAAGATGACGGTGATATAACTACACCGCAACCACCACCGCCATTTGAGTTCAGAAAAACCAGCGGATAAAGAGCAAGGATTAATTGGGGCCAGGAGTATTAATTGGGGCCTGAAAAAATTTATACCCACACCCAAAATTTTAGGGGGCTTCCAAAATATAGTTGATAGTACTATTTTACCCTTCCCCTAAAATTAACCCTAAAATCCTATTAACCTTAAACCCACCTCCCCCATTTCATTTCTTCCCCTAAACCATTCTTCTCCTCCTCTCCCCCTCCCTCTGTCCGTTCATCATCCTCCATTAACGATCGTGGAAATTATTTTTTTCATTTGATTCATTGTCTATACGAAAACTCTAATCGACGATTAACTTCTTTTACAAACATGGCACGAACGAAGAAATATAGGGTTTGAATCGAAGAAATATATTTCTCAGAATGGTAGTCGTTAACCACGAAGTTTGAATGTCTAACGATTTTTCATCCTTGGTTAACGATTTTTCAAGTTTTGATAACGATTTTTGATTTCCATGAACGACCCTAAGAAAGCTAATGACGATTCTAAGAAAGCTAATGACGACCCTAAGAAAGCTAATGACGACCCTTAAAAATTGAATTGATATAGTGACACTAATGACGACCCTTACAAATTGTAATGACGACCCTTGCAAATTGAATTCAAAATTTTAAATGACCCTAACGACCCTTAGAGTATTATTGACAGTGAGTAAAAGGGTTTTGAGTCGTTGGGTTGTAAATATATTTAGTGAACGACTCTAAATGACCTACAAATGGAGTCGTCAATATTTTCAAAGTTGTTTAACGATTTTTCATAGTGGCATCTTATAGTCGTCAGTTTGTTCGAATATGAATGACGATTTTTCATACTGAATATGAGAGTCGTTTATGAGTGTCAGAAATACCTAACGACTCTTAAGGGTCGTTAGTTTATTATACTCCCGACCAAACGACCCTCACTCTGAGTAGTTGTATGGTGTCCATGAATCGACTACTTGGAATACCATTCTTGCAATTTGAAGAGTATAGGAAGTTTACCTGATTGTTTTGAGCTCCGGATTCTTCATATGGAGGATTGGTTCCTAAATTTCCCCCCCAAAACTCACTTTCTTCCTCTCTACCCAAAATAAAAATAAAAATAAAAATAATATAATCTTAATTTTTACCCAAAAACTGATTTAATCTAACTTAAAAAATCAACAACTAATCTACCTTAATCAACTCAATTAACACTAATTATTTTGGGGTAATTTAGGCATTTTAAAAAATTAGGATAAGGAGTAGCACCAAAGTGCTATTGGGAGACCAACTATTCAGGCCCCCAATTAATACCTATGGCCCCCAATTAATCCTTGATAAAGAGGAAGATGAAGAAATGAAAATGAGGTCAGGGATATATTAATGAATGAGGATTAAATATATCCTGACCGTTCATAGTTATTGAACCTTTTTAGATGGGCTCTAGGCCCAACCAACAGCCTTCGTTCTCGTCCCTGGACTTAAGTAAATCCACATATGATGAAGAATCATTTTTTTTGGGACTACTCAAAAAAGGTGGGGAATACTTTGTGATAGAAATGTCCACCCTACAATGATAAGGGGTGTCCTAAAATGTGAAAATGACTGACCTACCCTTAACCTATATATATTACCACCTCCTCCCATCACCACCACCTATATATATATAACCACATCCTCCCATCACCCCCGCCGCTCACCACCACCGACCACCACCACCTCGAACCACCACCACAACCACCTCTATATATAGCTTAATTTATATTATTAACAAAACAAAATCAAAATTATAACAAACCCATTACTTTTCATTCGTTTTTGGTTGCAAAAATGAGAAGTAATCATTAAAATGAGTGGAAAATGTAAGTTGCAGAGAGAAGTTCGGCTAGGAATTATGTGAAAAACTTTGTCGAACTAGCCGAACTCAACTTTTAGTGGAGGTTTTTCTTTCAGAAAAAAAGTTCGGTTACGTCGCAATTTTTTTCATTTTTCTTTCCCAGCCGAACATTTAGTTCGGTTATGTCGTAAAAAAAATTTCCTAGCCAAACTTTTCTCTGAAACAAAAAACTCCATTAAAACTGAGTTTGGCTAGCTGTGTTTTTAGAAACATTAGCTGAACTACACTTGCAGATGAGTTCGGTAACCTGTTCTTCAAATGTTGTAGCCGAACTTTGTAAACCAAATGGAAATCAATTTGAAAATTGTTCATTTTTAGGAATGTTTTGGCCAATTCAAGCACCATTAACTAAATTTGAAGTATCCATGAGTACACAAAACATCATACTCTTGTTGTGGCTCTTAAAGAAAAAGATCTAACCTTTTTTCTTCCAAAACCCTCATCTTCATCTTCATTATCATCTTCATCTTGTTCTTCTCCCTCTCAATAATATTTTTTTTGTGAAAAAAATTAAATTATTAATTTAATCTCACTAATCATTAATTAACTCACTAACTAATTTTGTTACCAAAGGCAAGTTTGGTATTAAAAAAATGATAAGGGATGACTCAATATTACTTCCAATATCCACCCCTAAAACTTAAGAGTAGTCCCCCATTTTTTGAGTAATCCCAAAAAAATGATTCATGATGAATGTTGAATTCTGATTTCGGAAGTCTCGTCATTTAGTTGCTATAATTAGTTGCCATGCAATTTGTAATTTTCCAAATTTTATTTGGTTTCCTAATGGTGATTAGGCAAGTGCATGCGGTAGTTGATTGGTTTATCAATAATTCTATCCATCCCATTAAGTCAAACCCACCTTCAAACCCACTGCCTAGGTGGCAATGACGTGGCATGACTTTTCTCTTGTATCCTCGTTTCTTCGGCTGAAAATCTGTTCAAAGTTAAAAAAAAAAAGATTTTTGTTAGAGGGAGAGCAAAAAGTGATTTGAGGAGAGCGAAAATCGTAGCTGACTCGTTAAACAAACCAATCTATGTTTTAAAATTCATCCCGGACTACAATAACCTTACACTCTCTATCAACCTTCATCTCGATCTTGATGAATCTTGTCATTTCTTCCGTTCCTAAATAATCAAAAACCATTATTAATCTTGTCATTTCTTCCGTTCCCAAATAATAAAAAACCCTTGTTTGTAGTGTTTCTGTTGAGAATGATCTAACGACTTAATCTTACATATCGTTTAAACATATAATTAAAAACCCTAGCTCATAGTGTTCTTCCGTCAATAAATAAATAAATAATTAAAAAAAAAACCCAGTTTATAATAGTCTGTTGAGAAGATCCAAAAATATGTCTTAATTAATAGCCATGATCAATCTGTATGCAGTGCACTACATTTAATATTTCGAATCGACTGTCATAAGTGATACCGATTTGAACTTTTTTGGATCTTCGCATCGATGAATTTTAAGTTTACACTACAGATATTTATTTCGGATCAAAGAGTCAAACATTTTTGTAATTCAAAATCTTATGGAATGATATGAAATTGAAAGTCATTTCCTAGTCTTGAATCCCTTGATTGGTTCCCTGTATTCCAAGACAACTATGTGACTGATCAAATACCAAATCACATACATGAGTTCAATCGGTTTTACCAATCACTAGGATTGGTTATACCTTATTATGGAAATACTTGTTATCGGTCACACCAGTCCCTAGGATCGGTTACACCAGTTACAAGGATCGTTCCATATTCCCATGGTATTTCTTGTGATCATTCACACTGGTTACCAGAACCGGTTGCACTAGTTACCATGACCAATTACAAATTACAAGGATCGATTACACAACACTCGTGATTGGTCACACCAATTAACAAGATCGGTCGCACCAATTACAAGGATCAGTCGTACCATCACATGGTGATTACTTACGATCAGTTACACCAATTAATAAAAACCAGTCATACAAAATCATAAGTTAGGCATTGTGATTAGTTATACTAAGATACATAACCAAGGTTAAGATCGGTTCTACCATCTCACACATATTGGTCATCCAAAGATTTGCAATGAATAGGCGGACAAGTAAGCGTAATGATTTCCCTTTCGAATCACGAAACAAGTTCATGAATGTACTTCTTTTAAACGAATGTAAAAAATTATTTCCTAGGATGAAATATTCACCATAACCCATTCACATAATCATAACAGTATATTCAAGATTATGTCGATGTCTACGAAGTTCAAAATATAAGTGTTATACGTCGTAGTCTAATTCCCTATTACTATAATCATACAATTATGACCATGTCACACCACTAAAGTATTATACAATATGTACAATATTACACTTTTGCAGTTATGTTTTGAATATAACATGACTTGAAAGATACGTTAGGAATGAAACAGTTCAAGTCAATATTACTGACCTCAAGTGAAAGGATGATGTCGTCATTGTAGTTCGTTACTTCTTCACATTCTTTAGGTCTTCGGAGTAATACTTGTATGTCTCAACATTCTTAGAATTTGTAGTCTAACCTAAACGATGTTGACTTTAGTATTTAATCAAGCGACTTTAAATGAGTTTTAACATACTAAAATATGACAACCAAACTTGACATACCAACGCTTGATGAGTTCAACCGAACTATGCTCTAACACCAAAGAATTGAGCTTACCATGCACGGTACCCCAAACCAAGAAGGAAACTTTAGGAGGAACTTTAGGCTTCCAAATAAATTTATGAGGGAAGTCATGCACCCCGTCATCAAAGATCATATGAGCATACAAAGATCTGACTGAAAATAACCCTGTAGAAGTAAGTGCCATCTTCATGTGTCTGGCAGAGTGTCTCTTGTAGGAGGATTTAAGCCGATAATGGAGAGCATAATATCAAGTTGATTTTAGTTTCTTCATTAGAAAGAACTCTCTTGAAGTCAAAATGCCAAGATCCTTCAGCAGTAATATGATCTATTACACTACCAAGTTGCGGTCTGTCTAACTTGTAAATAAAGGCAATAGGATAGGCTAAGAAAGAATTTCCTATCCACTTATCATGCCACAATGAAGACATGGAGTTGAATTAGCAGAAATCAGAGAAATAACATTGAAGATAGTTCTCCAACAGGAAACACCATATGGAGTATGAATTTTCCCTGGAAATCACAACCATATTTCCCCATAATAAACTTGTACCAAAGATAGGATTTTTCAATGCCAAACCTCCAACACCCAAACATCCATTCTCTTTACTAGCATATAAAGTAAACCACTTAATCAAATGATATCAAGTGCTTCCATCCTTGTGCTTCCATAAGAAGTTTCTCATTTTATTTTCAAGAATCTTTATAACAGAAATAGGGGCCTTAAAAAGGGAAAAGTAATACATTGGCGGTGAAGTGAGGATGCATTTAAGAAGGGTTAGGTTAATTGCCTCCTTTAGATAAAGTGCACTGGTTATAGATAGAAAGTATTGCATCAAACTTTTTTTTATGATATATAGGTATACTCAAATGGCCTTGGAATTATCAGTTGCTCCTAAAGGCATTCCCATGTACAAGAATGACAGGGAATCTGTAATAGAACCTAACTTAACTTTCCATTCTTCAATCTGAGGTACTTCACCAATTGCAATTAGCCTTGTCTTAGATGTGTATTAACTTTCAAACCTGCAATATATTCAAAAACAGTGAAGGTTGGAGAATAAATTTGAGATCTCTTCTTTCTTGTTATCAATAAACAATATAATGCCATCTACGTAATGTAGATGATTAACTATAGAGCCATTCTAAGTCATTGAAAGGCCATTGAAAAGATTTGAAGTTGATGCTCTGTCAATGTATTTAGATAAACCCTCCATAGCAATGTTGAATAACAAAGGTGATAGTGGGAATCCTTGCATGACCTCCCTTGACCTGCAGAAAAAACCAAAAGCTAAGCCATTAATGAGAACTGAAAAAAGTGGTTGTAGAATAACAAAACATGATCCAGTTACACCACCTTCTACTAAAACTAGAGCTGTCAATGGGTACCCATTACCCGGAACCGGAACCGGACCCGCTAGATTCGGGTCCGATTCTGGGTCCTAATGTTGGACCCATTAGCAACTTAGGACCCGACGGGTAATTACCCGATTGGACCCTAATGTTAACGGGTCCAAACGGGTAATACCCATCGGGTAATGGGTACCCGATTATTTATCCTTTTGTTCTTTTTAGCAAAATTATAGTTATTTTGCTAGTTTCGGCTTTACTTTTTTTTCCATTTTTCATTTTTTTCTTACATTTAATCTTTATTTAGTACATTAATAAATAAATAATAATAAATTTTTATAAAAATAATTTAGATTCAAGTTAACAAGAGAAAGAAATCAAATTTTTAAGATTTCTTCACAGTTTTTTTAATACCCAACGGGTACCCGGGACTTTAAACGGGTCCGGTTCTGGGTCCACAAATTTAGGAATCGGATCCGGAACCGTTAGGAACCAGACCCGACCTTTATATGTAGGGTCCGGGTCTACTGATACCCGGGAGGACTCGGACCCATTGACAGCCCTAACTAAAACCCATTTTCTGTTACATAAACTCCAAATAACTCCAATTAACTCTATCAAAAGCCTTCTCCAGTTTAATTTTACAAATAATTCCAGGTGATTTAGATTTCAATCTTGAATCCACCAACTCATTTGCTATGAGAGTTCCATCAATGAACTTCATACCCTCTATATGTGTAGGCACACTGAACAGGTGAACATGTTTTTTCTTGACCAATTTTAATCTAGAAGCAAGTACTTTGGTCAAAATCTTGTAAACACTTGTGAGGAGACAGATTGGTCTACCATCCTTGATAGTCTCAATATGATATTTCTTAGGTACAAGGGTTATAAAAGTAGTGTTATCCCTAGTACCAAAACTACTTTTGTCACAAAGTTCATTGACAATACTCATGATATCACCTTTGATAAATCTTCAGCATTTCTGAAATAACATGATAGGAAATCCATTAGGACCAGGTGCCTTATCTTGCCCAAAATCTTGAATAGCCTGCAAAATTTCATCTTCAGTGAAATTAGGATCAAGAATGTTAGATTCAATATTAGAAATACTCTCAAACCCAATGCCCTCAAGAAAATGCCTCATAATCTCTTCCTCCTGGAAGAGATTTCTGATTCTCAATGCCATCTTAATCTCTGAATTCTCAATGCTAATGTCAAATGATAAATTAGGGTTTAAATCGAATTTCCAAACATCCCTGAGAGGTGCAATCATATAAATGTTTAATTCCTGCAATTGTTAACTCCAGTTCCTAACGGACAATGAAAAACACTCGGCTTTCTAGGGAGTAATCCATTTTTAGTCCATTCGAAAAATGAGAAAGAGATTTTTCTAGTGAGTATTAAGAAATGATTCCTTTAACAAATAATAATGGTCTAATAAGGCAATAGTTTCAAGTTTTAATTTTGATTACAGTCGTCAGTCCTTCTCAGTTCTCATTCATAAATCCTGATACGCGATCCATCATTTTTTAGTGGATGATAACATATCTTGATTTTGATTCGAGTAAAAAATATCCAAAAAATCATTTTTATGCCAAAACATCAAAAACGTTAGATCCTCATATGTTAACAATTAAGAAGAAAATAATTTTGAGTTGTTTTGATTAGAGTTGATCACTTTCATTCAAATCTTCTCGTGAAGAATGATTCATTAATTAAGCATAACAGACCCAAAGAACCAACGAGATTTGTGGAAATGGAGACCGAACGACCTGCACCGTTTTTCTAGAACCATCTTTTGGGGACTACCCGATAAATGTGGGGGACTACCCAGTGATACAAATGTCCACCCTACATTATAAGGGGTGTCTTAAAAGATTAGGAAAGACTAATTTACCCTTATTCTAATTAAGGTTATAACTAATCATAACCCAACCCACTAAACTACCCACTAACCTAAATAAAAACTTAAAATCAGTTTTATCTTTTCCTCTTCTTCCACTTCTTCTTCTTCTTCTTCTCTTCTTTTCCTCCTCTTCTTCTTTTTCTTCTTCTTCGTAGACATCAACGTTAATCGTCGATTCGAAAAAAATTCATCGTCGATTAATCAATCTTTATAAGCAATGCGTACCAAGCAAATACCCAGACTTTCAGGATTGAGTCCGGGACTCCCACATTACTTGTCTTTCGTTTTTGGTTGAAAAATGAGAAGTAATCATCCAAATGAGAAGTAATCATCAAGAATGAGGTTTTTGTTTTCCAGAGTAAAGTTCGATTACGCTGCAAAAAATATGTCCCAGCCGAACTTTTAGTTCGGTTTCGTCGCAAAAAGTTCGGTTTCGTCACAAAAAGTTCGGTTACGTCACCAAAAAACCGAACTACATTTCGTCGCAAAGAATTCGATTCCGTCAAAAAAATTTTGGTTACGTCGTAAAAAAATCAATTTTGTCACAAAAGTTCGGTTACGTCGCAAAAAGTTTGGTTACGTCGCAAAAAAGTTCGGTTTCATGAAAAAAAAAATCGCTTACGTCGCCAAAAAGAAGGTCCAAACCGAACTACATTTCGTCGCAAAAAATTCGATTCCGTCACAAAAAGTTAGGTTACGTCGTAAAAAAAAAACAATTTTGTCACAAAAGTTCGGTTAAGTCGCAAAAAAGTTCGGTTACGTCACAAAAAAGTTCGGTTACGTCGCAAAAAAGTTCGGTTACGTCGCAAATTTTTTCTCCTAACCTAACTTTTTTCTCTGAAAGAAAAAACTCCATTAAAGATGAGTTCGACTACCTGTTCTTTAGATGTCGTAGCCGAACTTTTTTAACCAAACCGAAATCAATTTGGATCATTTGAAGTATTGACATATACACAAGGAGGTGAAGGGGGTTCTGATTCTGATTCTGAGGTATCATCACATGAATCACTCATATCATAATTACTAAACTCAAAAAAAGTTTTTTTGGGTTCACCCATATTCTTCTTCCTACCTTCTTCTTCTTATCTCTCAAATAAAATGTTAAAAACAAAACAATCCAACTTATAAAACTCTAATCACTAATCACTTTTTAACTAATCACTAATCACTAACTAAGTTTATCATCAAGGGTAAAGTGGGTATATAATTTTTTTTATAAGGGGTGACCAAATATTACTTCTAATATCCTCCCCCAAAAACTTATGGGTAGTCCCCCACATTTATGGGGTAGTCCCCAAAAGATGGTTGTTTTTCTAATTCCGCCCTATTAACTTGTGAACCCTGAACTATACATTCCTGAGTCCTAACCGTTGAATTGGGGAAACATCGTTGTTGTACATTTTTAGATGGGCTTTACGCCCAACTAACAGCCTTTGTTCTCGTCCCTGGGCTTAAGTCCTATATGATGAACGTCATTTTGGGGACCATGGTTTTTTGGGGATCATGAATTTTTTTCCTAGCGACATGTTCGGTTGGGAAATATTTTTTGCGACGTAACCGAACTAAGGTTCAGTTAGGAAATATTTTTTGCAACTAACCGAACTATTGTTCGGTTGGTTAATGGTTTTTGCAACTAACCGAACAATAATGTTTTTGCAACCAACCGAACTAACCAGTTCAGTTGGTAAATGTTTATTGCAACTAACCGTACTAACCAGTTCGGTTGGTAAATGTTTTTGCAAATAACCGAACATAAGTTCGGTTGGTAAATGTTTTTTGCAACTAAACCGAACTTATGTCTGGTTGGGAAAAATATTTTTTGCAACTAACCGAACTTATGCCAAAAAAACCATGGTCCCCAAAAAAAACCATGGTCCCTAAAATAACGTTCCTATGATGAATATATATTTGTATTGTAGCATCGGAGATGAATGCGTGTTATAGTAGTCGTTCACAGGTCTCTCGCCATTTGGTTGCTATATATTTGCAATTTCCAAATTCTGTTTGGTTTCCGAATGGTGAAGGGAGTCTAATATTAGGAAAGTGCATGCAGTAGTTGATTAGTTTATGTAGTGTGTATAAATGCGGTGCAGCTATGATGTGGTCGGGCTACATATTTTAATGATGTGGCCCTTCTTTAAATGCTGACACGTCATACAAAATAGGAAAAAGTTTGAAAAACAGTTTTATTACATAACTGTTTTGTGTTTTTTATTTTTTAACTTCCTACTTTTTCTCAAAAAATAGAATGGTTGAGGGGATTTGGACTTGGAGGGGGAAGGTATTTTAGTTAGATATGTGTCAAAAAAAAATAAAGAGGGGTCACATACAAAATGTATGTGGCCCGACCACATCGTAGCCTGGGTGGTATAAATGCCGGCCAAATTGAAAGGACGCAGCAGAAGTTAAAGAAGAGAGAGCGATCCCTTGTCTTTGTGCAGTCGATATGGAGGAGGGCGATACTAGTCTTCGTTTTTCAGCTCGTTCCTATGGAAAACAAACTAGGGTCCCTCAATATTTTGAAGAAGTTGATGGTTGGAATGAAGATGAAGAATCCCAGGAATCCGATAATGATAATATTAAAACTCTGATTCAAAGAAAAGCAGATGCACTTAAAAAAGATGTAGCACGTATGACCAAGCATCTGTCCAGGTCCATGAAGATCCAACCTTCTCGTTACAGGGAAGATGTAAACCATATGACCAAGAGGTTATCCATGTCCATGAAGATCCGGCCTTCTTACGACGGGGAAGGTGTTTTTGCAATCACTTTTGATGGATATCACAGAAAGAATGGAGGTTATGGGGCTATGTTGTGGTCTGGCGATGGTACTCCTCTTGCTGCTGTAGCCGGAGCTTCTAAACGTTGGATTTCAGCATTTTATCATAACTTGGAAGGACTCCGAAGTGGTTTAGATCTTACCAACCGGTTCCAAAACATTCAGACAGTTTACGTAGTGTGCAATTCAGATAGGGTTTGTGAGGTACTCCGGGAGTGTTTCATCAGCAGCAATATGGGTGTTTGTCGACGTCACCCTTCTGATCCATTCGATGTTCTCTGTGCTCCTTGTCTCCAGGAAAAGCTGAAGATGGATGAACCACTTACTCCTGTCGCTCAAATCATAAGGGAGATATTGAGCAAGGGAAGATGTTATTACCGTATCGTAGCTGCTTATAGAAAAGAATGGAATATACCGGCCGATTATCTGGCAAAGTTGGTGAGCCGCCCAGGGGAGGAAAAGAAGTTCCAACCCAATGAGTTCCCAGATAACTTGAATTCTCTTCTGAATGAAATCCAAGGACATAGTCCTTTTGATGTCAGCTAGGAGCATTATTCTTTCAAAAAAATTGTTGTCAACCGTTTTCTTAGATTGCAATTAGTTCAACAATACCATGGTAAAATAAGGACACAATTGTTGTTGTTGTTCAACATTTTAGTATTTTTATTGGTAAAATTTGGTCATACCAAAATCCAATCGACAAATCCAGTTTGTAGCACTGTAACAATTTCTCTAATCAACCTGTCGCTGCTTAAGTTGTTGGAAAATTGACACTAAACAAGGTGAAGAAAAGAATGTTGTATTAGGGTTCAAGGCTTTTATGAAATATTCTTTTTGACAATTATTTGACCCTTTCCCAATTGAATTGGCGAGTACAAACAGCTCAATGAATATTTCCGTCAGGATACTTGAAGCCCCACAACGGATGTTGGATTCAAAGCTTGTATGACCTTGATCCAACCAAGAACACACTGGTTTTGTTTCTGATGATGCTTGTAAGAAAGAAAACATAGAAAGTTGAGATGTTCTTCATATTGAATGAAAAACAATCATCACTACTTATAGGGGACTCATGCCTATTGGAGATGCCTCTTCACTTCCAAAAGACACATAAGGTGTCTAATGGGAATGGTCGTGTCTTTTGTGAACCATCACACCCATTAGAGGTGCCTCTTGATCTCCAACTAACATCCATTGTGTTTGATTCAACACATGACACTCCCCCGTCGTAGTGGCAAACCAAAAACGAAAATCATTTTATTTTCTATGTTATTGAAAATATCCAACATAAGTTTCACCAACTCTTGTTATGATTCTCCAAATTCTCATATACCTATTTTCTTCTCCTTTTCTTTTTTCTTTTGTCAATATTTCTTTTTTTCACAATCAAAATTGAAACACACTTAAGCTTACAGCCTAACTAAAACGATAACAAGAAAAGTAGGAGGATGCTACATAATTTACCAAATCCGTCTTACTATTATAAACAAAAACATCTGCTCTATACAAAAACACACCTCGATTTACCAGATTATCAGCCAAAAAGTTTTGTCTGGAACAAAATGTGTATACGAAATCTCCCTAATCAGCCTCTTAATTCTACTCCGCCTTGCCATGGAAGCTTCTATGCCATACTCCCCAAAAGCTGGGTAACTGTCCCAACTGGCATACTGAGCAGGCACTCCATGCTTGATGTCTTCTATCAACACGGTCCCTGTTACCATAACGTCCACCATTATACTTATCACCAAAGTATCGCCACTCAAAGCAGTCAGATCCTCCTACCCACCTAAAAGAGGGCAGCTTTTCTAGAAATGAACTAATCATACGAGACAGTATTTTGGATGAAACATTGGATATGCTTATCATCTAAAGCAGGTCTTCTACAATTACTAAGGATTAGTTTCCTCATTTCCTGTATTATGGGTATCCTAGGGAAAAACATCACGATGACAAAATACAAAGAGAAAACAATTATGAACTCAACATAATTCAGTAACTGTTCTCACACAGCAGGATGATGACAATCTCATTTAGGAAACTCTCATGAGATACATATAGACAACTGAAAAGATATATATTAGGATTTCATTGTTTTTGAACAACACTGACTACGATACTGTAGACTGAAACTGTAAACCAAAAAATCCCCAAGCATCAAAATCCCACCAAACCATTTCCATATAAACTCACTGAAATTACAGAAATCAGAGTAAATATTGCTCCATTTTGAGTCTTGTTCACTACCACAGAAATAACATCTTGGAGCAATTTTAAAACACCTCTTCCTCGTGTTCTCATCAGTTTGCACAAACACTCCTAACAATTTTCCAAATGTTACCATAATTAAATGCTCAGACATTCTTCGATTTTACAATTAGTTTATACACTTCCAACTAATTAAATAGACGATTGAGCTGAAGAATTATACTTACAATTATTGTTTTGAGAGGAAAACTCATTATGGGATTCAGTCCAAGAATTGTGTGACTAAATCAACACCAGATTGAGATTTGTTGTGGTAACATATGATATGACCCATCAAAAGAAATCTATCTTTCCGAAGAAGCTAATTTGTTGACCTTGGGCGAAAATGCAGAGGCAGATCCTTTGTTACAAGAACCAGAGGAAAAGTCATTATGACATATTGAACAAGGAGGAATAAGAGGAGGTTTCTTTTTGATCTTCTTCCTATTCCAACACCAGTACTACCGTTTAAAATCACCACCGATCTACACTTCTCCATTTGAGTTCAGATCTAAGGGAAACACTAAAAAAACAGCGGAGGAAGGGAGAAGGCGGCAGGCAAAACAAAGTAATGATGGAAATGAAATGAGGTTAGGGTTTTAACTTAGGATTAAATATATCCTGACCGTTTAAATTGAGATCCCGTCCTTACAGGATTTTCAGATGGGCTCGTGCCCAACAGCCTTAGTCCTAGACTTCTTGTCCTTGCCCAGCAAAGCCGGTCCTGTGTCTAGAAGGACCCTGTGCGAATTTTTTTCGTAAGGCCTTTTATAGTGTCGAATATTTTATAACAATTGTAAAAAAAAAAACGTCAATGTTTTATTTGTAGACGAATTGGCTAGATTTTTTTTTTTTACACTTAACTGGTTTATTAACGAGTATTTAAAAAAAGAAAAATTATTCAATTGAAACCTTTTATTTGTTGATATACACCTGAAGGAATAAGAATACACAAGAAAACCCAAATGATATCTCCGCATTATATCTAAGGTCTTGGAAGGTAATAATAATACCATAAATACAAACGCGTCTAGAATAAAAAGCAACGAAGAGACTTACTCGGTGGAAGATGCATCAACCAACACTACCTGAATTAGTTCAGGAGTTTGAATCTCTTCGGAGACAGCCTGTTTTTTTTTTGTGTGTGGAAATAAATAGTTGGGCTAAGGGAGAAAAAGGCCTTCGACAGAGCTGCGCCCTGTGCGGTCGCACACCCCAGGCTCGGCTCTACTGCCCAAGGATGACATCGATCCATATAAAATTCGGTTGTGCTCGACAGAACATTCATTTGAACAACCTGAAAACCCTGTACACACACAAAAGATTGGCCCTGCCCTTCTGGAAAAATAAGGAATCCTGTATTTTGGATTATGTATGTCCATGCGGTTTTTGTGGAGTTTAAATAAACATTTTGTTCATAGATTTTGTATGAAACTATGGATATATGAAAAATGCTCCGATAAATATATTTAAAGTCATTATTTATGTAATGTATTTGCACAAGAGTTGAATGCTATAGAACTACTTTCATCATATAAAGATGGATTTCTTTTTTTTTGAACCCTATTTGTTTTTGTTCTATACTTTTGAACTTCAAAGTTCTACCAGCAAAAGCAACTAAGATTAGGCTAAGTAATATGGTGTGCTATTTCCCTTAGCTATAGCTTATTTGAAGCTAAGGGAAATGGGTCTCAGGACAACCTCGGTGTACTTTTATCCCTTAGTTATACTACACCAAAATTAGAGGTGTAAAACGTGCCGGTCCAGCATAGCCCGGCACATGAAGTCACGTGTCATGTGTCATATTGTGATGCGCCAACGATTTATACGTGATGTGCCGTGTTGTGCTTTAATAGTCAAAAGATAGACACATCACAGCCTACGGACACATCACACGAATAAACGTGTTGTGCCGTGCTGGCACACGTGTTATAAACAATTTGAAATCACTTGATAGCATAAATTAAGTCGGACATTATTACGTGAATCTAAATAGACAACATATCATTTGCAATTATTTCAAGTAAAATCAACAAGTTTATACAATAAAAAAAATAGTCTTATCAATATAAAATTGGATCATTGTCATGTAAATTATTGTTGTAGTCAAATAGGTAACGACATTATAACAATGAGTAAATCATTTATCATCGACACTATAAACACTCTGGTCCTACAAGATGCGGGTTACGAAGGATCGCCTTTTACTTGGTGAAACATACAAAAGGGGGAGGCAAACATCTGTGAACGAATCGACAAAGCATTAACTTCATGCTTGTGGTCTTAGAAATTTCCGGATACCAAGGTAACTCACCTCCTGAGGGTACGCTCTGATCATACTCCAATTTTTTTAGATTCAAACCTCGAGAAATCTAAGCTCCAGAAACCATTTAGATGTCTTTGATCTTGGTTAACCCACTCCACCTTACCCTTTGTTGTTGAAGCTTCTTGGAACTTGCATTCGGACATCTCCGGAGAGAAATCTTTTTCTGGCCTACTAAAATTGCTTTCATCAGATTTAACCCATTGGAACTCAAATACCTTTGGAAACATCCATAAACATTTAAAGTCCCTAAACAATAAAATTGACAATATCCATAGAGCCGGAAAAATTTCGAAAGAAATAGAAAAACTAAAAGATCTTCAAGCAGAGCTAGGTAAATAGTATATAATAAAAAACGATTATTATCATCAAGGAACATAATATGGAATATGACCATAATACAAAATACTTCCATGCTACTGCTTCTAATAGGAAAAGGATCAATGCGATATATTCCCTTAGAGATCCTTTTGGGCTTTGGCTTTCGGATAGAGATCAAATCAACTCGCTTCTGATCAAACATTTTCAACTAGTAGGTTCATCCTAGAATAGTGATTTCGAATTTGATCTATCTAGCATAATAAATCGTTGCATCTCTTGTGAAGAAAATAATTTCCTGACTCTTGTACCCTCCAAAGAAGAAATTTGGCAGACCCTTTCTAATATGAACCAATGGGGTACCCCAGGCCCAGATGGCTACCAGCTGGGTTTCCTTAAATCCAACTGGTACATTCTGGGAAAAGAATCAAAAGATATTATTGAATTTGCCCAGGGTTTCTTTCGTTCGGGTGTTCTTGACAAAGAGTCTAATCACTCCTTCATTTAACCCTCATCCCAAAAATTTCCACTCCTCAAACGCCGGGAGATTTCAGACCAATTAGCCTCAGCAATACTATTTATAAAATCATATCAAGAATTTTAGCTAATAGGCTAAAACCCATTCTCGGCAAGTTAATCTCTCCCAATCAATTGGCTTTTCTCCCAGGCCGATAAATCACTAATAACATCATAATTGCTTATGAACTTATCCACTCGATGAAATCATCAAAGCAAAAAAAGGGGTTTCTGGCTTTAAAGCTGGACCTATCAAAAGCTTTTTTGAACGGACTTTTATTGAAAAAGTCCTCTTAGCTTTTGTTTTTTCGGAACATTGGACAAAGCTTATTCTACAATGTATATCTACAACCTCCTTTTCTATTCTTCTTAATGGTTCCCCTGGTCCCACTTTCAACACTTCGCGAGGGTTAATACAAGGAGATCCTTTATCTCCATATATCTTCCTAATTTGCATGGAAATTCTCTCCAGACTTCTAGAAAAGGAAATTGCATACTAGAAAAATTCGGAATTTCAAATCAACAATAAGGATCCTAATATTTCCTACCTATTTTTTGTGGAAGACTGTTTTTTATTCACAAAAGCTGATCCGGGGGAAGCAAAGAGTTTGTTAGAAATATTAGAACTTTTTGGGAACATCACCGGCCAGATGGCCAATATTTAAAAATCTAATGTCTACTTCATCCCAAAAATACATCCGAAACATGGGAAGATCCTAGCAAAAATACTAAAAGTTCCATTGATGACCAAAAATGATAGATACCTGGGTACTCCGCTTATCTTTGATAAGAATCGAAAAGACAACTTTGAGCCTCTCCTTCAGCACTACTACTCTACTTTACCAGGTTGGAAATCTAAACTCTTATGTCAAGCGGGCATGACTGTCTTAATTAAATCCATCCTCCAATCTTATCCAACCTATCAAATGCAAGTTCTTGCTCTACCAAAAACTACTCTTGACCAACTCGACATAATTCAGAGAAATTTCTGGTGGAAAAAAGATGGACAGAAAATACAAGGAGGATTTATAAAAGCCTGGAAGGGTATCTGCAAGCCTATTTCCCAAGGTGGTCTAGGTATAAAAAACCCTCATCATTTTAATTTAGCTCTTCTCACTAAACTTGCCAGTAGACTGGTGACCGAACAAGACCATTTATGGGTCAAACTCCTAAAATCGAAATATTTTCCAAATTCACACCCTCTAGAAAAATCCAAATCTTCGATTTTTTCTAGGATTTTGAACAATATTCAAAAAGGATTAGAGCTTATAAAAAGTAACTACGTTTGGAAAGTCAAAAATGGAGCTTGGATAAAAATCTGGGAGGACATATGGATTCCGAATTCAGATATAATTCAAATAGTTCCAAATACGCAAGAGCAGGCTCCAACAAGAGTACAAGAAATTATTATAGAACAAAATCAGTGGGACCAGGTAAAGTTAAAACAATTCTTCTCTCTAGATGATAGGGTTAAAATACAAGCTATAAATCCAAGTAATCAAGAGCAAGACATCATCAGATGGCGCCGCCACCAGTCCGAAAAATTTTCGGTAAAAAATGTTTATAACTTTTTAGCCAATCAGGATCCAGATACTAGATTTAACTTAGAATTCTCATGGAGCAAGATTTGGAAAATCAAAGCAATTCCAAGAATAAGACTTTTCAACTGGAAACTAACTCAAAAAGTTCTCTCAACTTCTGCAAGATTAGGATCCCATAATAAGGATATTGACAAGATTTGTTATCTATGTAATAATCAAGAGCTAGAAACGGAGCTACATCTTTTTCGCAAGTGCCCGTTTGCAAGAGTAATTTGGTTTGACTTATCCTTGAATAATATTATATCCAGTCACAGTCCCATCACGATTATTTCCTGGGTTAAATGGTGGATTAAGGAGAATAAATTGAGCCAATTCCAAACCAACATTTCAATCATACTTTGGTTCATATGGAAATACAGATACTCGTTAGTTTTTGAAAAAATCAACCCAAACACGATAGAACTAATAGGGAAGATCAATCTTTTCCTAAATTCATCTCCTTCAACTACCATTCAAAGCATCCTAAATACCAATCGAGAATACTCAGCCAACTGCTGTTGGTTCAATCTTAAATAGGACTGGATAATTTTTACTGACGCTTTCTTTAAGAAAGAAGATTTTTCGATGGCCTATGCTTTCATTCTATACTCAACAGACGAAGAAACTTTTATGCACATATCTGTGGGTTCGGAACGGACAACATCATCTTTTCACGTAGAAGCAAAATCTTTATTAAAGGCGGTTACGTGGCTAAAGGAAAATATATTATCAAGCGTGGTAATTGTGTCTGAATGTAAAGATTTCCCGGAAAATTTAGATAAGGATTCTACAGTTTTTTGGTGGTCAGCGGAAAATACTTTGCAAGAAATCCGGAAAATACTGGGCGATCTACCTCAAGCTAAAGTGAAATATATTATGAGGAAGTTCAACTCAGCAGCAGACTATATTGCAAAGGAAACAAGGATTAAAAAACTTCAACACATTACACATGTCAGACAACATACATACGTCAAAAAGTTCATAAAACTAACATAGATTTGAATATTTTTGAGAAAAATGAAATTGTAAATCTCTTGAACTATATTTGCTAGTTAATATATGTTCTCTTTCCATAAAAAAAAACAACAACAAATACAGTCGTGTCAAAAAATGTACAAATGACATTAGAAATTGGAACAACCTTCCATGTGTATCCAACCACATTCTACAAATGCATTCAAACCAACATAAATTCATATAACAGACATATTATACCCGCAGGCGTGGGCTCTTTAAAATTTTACTTCTACTTTTCTTATCAAAGAAGAGCTTATAGAGCTTGTTGTTAACGCACCATGTTGATATCCTCCTCATAGTTTTATAACAGGATGCCCAATTCTTTTTCCTGTGAAAAATACCAGGGCCATAGGTGGACATGACTATCTCAACAAAGAGAGGAAATTGTAATGACCCGAACAGGACGACCGGGATTGCTGCTAAAACTATCACAGGAATATAAACCCAAGTAATTTGCTCACGCAATACAATAACAAGGGTTGCTGCAAAAGCTGCCAACATAGTTGCTATGGAAATGAAAAGGAACAAAAGACCAAGTATCAATTTTGTCGGCACAGATGTCAGGAAATCACGCTCAGCATATCGAGTCGTTAATAGTGTGAAGAACATCAAGATAGACGTGCAGGACGCGAAAAGCGAAATTGCGTCAGATACTATAAAGAAAAAGAAGGGCTTTGACTTTAAGAACATGGGAAGACCTGTATTTTGATCATTGCCGCCAGGTACTGTGAATGCTGCTGCAAACATGACCGTGGCTATGAGCGTTGAGACAACCATACAAGCTTGTGAAGCTTCTTTCACCCATTTTTCTCCTTCTTTCACCAAGTTTTCATGTTCCTTTGTGAACAAGGCTTCGGGTTTTAGACCTTCCCCGTTCTCCATCTCTCTATACTTTGGTTTCACCACCTGTTGTACCTCCTACATATATTATTATGATTTATTCGTACTCCGTATACGATTTACATGTAAAAATTGAAAAAACGAAAACCCGATATATATACCTTGAACCATTGAATCTCCCTTTGCATTTGGAGAGCTGCGCCAGAAACTTTATGCAAATGCAATAATGGTCGCCAAAATGCAGCATAATGTAAGATGTTGTTCTTACCTTTATCGAAAAGAGCAGTAGTGGGGTGTTGTATTCCCATATCTATTATTGCCTTAAAGACATTTTCTTGGCGATGCAGAACAGCATGTTGAAATAAACCGTTTCCATTTTTGTCTCTTTGATATATAAGATCACCATTAGATTTGACAAGAGCAGTGAAAAACTCAACAATCCCGTGAATGGTTGATAAAGAGACTGCGTCAAATGCTCTTGACTGTGTTAGTTGACTGAGCTTAAAGTCCCCAAAAGGCTCAAACCCAGTACAAATGATGTCAACTATTTCAGCGACTTGATCGTGTTTTACCTTCTTGTCGTGCAACTTTTTAAGATACGGAACTGTTCAATACACACGTCTAGGTGTTACAGTGATGAATATATTAATTGGCTGCCACATGCATGATTATTCATCCGTATACATACCTGTTATTTTGAGAGCTTCCCCAACAAGTCCATAGCTTCCAACTCCAGCTGTAACAAAACCAAAAAGAAGACGACTAGTGAATGTGTTAATTATTTAATTTTTGGATCACAAAAAGACCTTTAGAACTAGGACTAGGTCTAGTTTCATATATAAGAAAGAGATTACCAACCTATCCGGTATATGCATCTTTGGAGAAATCCAAAATGATTTCCACTTGGAAAAGCAGAAGGCTTCCCAGCTAATACATCGAAAGCTGTCATTCCATCATTATCTTGAGTACTAGATAACCTTGGGAATAATTTTAGTAGCTTCAAAGCAATATCTGTGAAAATGTGTATCTTAATTTTGCATCAGTATGTTTAGTATATTTAGGACTTTTTTTATATGCTACGAATTTGAAAATGACGAAAAATTCTGTAAGAGTTGCATTGCATCTTACCATATATCTCAACTCTAAGTGCAGCTGTAATAAGAGTAGCACCATCACTATCACTAAGTTCCTTGATAAATGTATCTGCCACGGGTGTCACAGAGTAGAGATATTGCAACATTTCTTCGTCTCCATTGATTGCGGAGGTAATTAGTGGGATATGGCCATGCTCGTTGCGTATTAGTAACAGATTATGATTCTTGCATACCATGAGTTTAACCATTTGTATGCTATTAACTTCCACTGCTAATGAGATGGCAGCATTTCCTTCAAATGTTTTTATTTTTAATTGTCTTGGAGCCATCGTATCTATTAGATCTTTGGCAACTTTTAACTTCCCTAGCATAAATACGCGGTGTAGAAGCGTCATCCCTCTAATTGACAGTCTATCACTCAGAATTTCTGGAAACGCATCCAAGAATGTTCTTGCAAACCCGCTAATTTGTTCATCGTTTCTAAGGTTGTCCTGTAGCGGACGCAACCTTGTCTGCGGATCTGTTGTAAAGAAAATAAAAAATTAAATGTCAATGTAATCATCCTTCCAAAGTTGAACTTGATCAGGATCACGCATGATAATTAAGCCATATGTTCTGTGATGTGATCAAAGACCAAAGAAAATAAGAAGAAAATGAAAAGAAAAAACCTTGTTCGTAGGTATCTAAATCTTTTGGGTAATTTGCTGGCTGCACCAACTTGTACCAAGCTTCTTCTGCAAAATTTGACTTAGCAATGAGATGCTTATTCTCAATTGGACAACATGTTCGTATGATATCTAAAGCTGCCGTATTTTTGTTCCTCCAAGTATCTAAGTTATGAACTGTTGGCATCTCATTTCCCGTTCCACCAACAATATCCCATAGATATAAACTTGTCAAGTACTCTTTAATGTTGATTTTATAGATTTCGTAACCGAGTCCACCACTTGCTTTTATAACGTCATCCATGTAAATAAATCTTGATGTTTTCGCTGCTGCCAAAGTTTCTTTATATCTCCCTGAAGAATAACCACAAAATTCAATTCATCGATGGATATGCACAAAAAGTCAAAGAGTAGCATGCATGTGAAAGAAGGAATGATAATATTTTTATAAAAAGAAGAAGAAGGGAATGATAAATCTTAATTAGATCAACATGATGATCATATTGCAGGTGTCTTTAATATTGCAGCAAATTGTGTTTCATTTTATATTTTATATTATAGCTAGCTAACCTTTTTCTTCGGGAGAAGCAGCATCAGCTTGTGCTAACAGATTCCAAGCTTCTTTGGGATCATCTGTGTACATAATATGCGGTAACATCTCAATTCCACAGTACATTTTTATGGTAGCAAAAGCCTCAGCATCCCTATCTGACACGAAATTATCACCTGGATGCTTCACACAGTACCACAAGCCAATATCTTTCAAGCGATATTTCATGGCCTTTTTCCAATCTTGGTAGTTGCTTGGTGTTAGAAGGTGATATTGATATGGATCGTTAACACAATCCTGCAGACTTTTTATAAATTCGGCAATATTCCTCAGTCTTCCTAAAGAGAACAAAAAGTGGGTATGGTCAATGGTTGATTATAAACTGTAAATGTGATGACCTTATTTCTTTCAAGAAAAAAAAACTAACCTTCGAGTGTTGTATATCCAACATTTCTTAATATCCGCCAAGCATCTTTAGCCGACAGGGTCTCACGTATTATCTTATATCGCCATGAAGCCATCCCTACAGATCGCCGGTATCCTACCCTCTCCGGAAACTCTGGTACACATGCCTTTTTTATGACAGAAAGAGCAATCCGATTTTTAGCTTCCCAAGTACGGTATTCGTCTAAAGAATCTCCGTTACAATTAGCTAGAGGCGATCTTTTTATAACGCACCACAGATTTTTATTTCTCAAGTAATTTCCCATGTTGAACATCCACCTATAGTAATTGTAATTATGAAGACGTCCGACTCTTTTCAAGTCATCATCAGAGATTTCATAATCCAGATTCTTTCCGGATGACGACGGTGATGGTGGTGCACCATCATTTTCTAGACCCGCTCCTGGTAATGATCCGTGAAGCTGATACCTCTCCGCGTCTGCTAGATCATGAATACTATCAAGATCATTATTATATATATATACACTGCTTTGGAACCTGTCAGTTGTCTACATCTAAAGATTTTGATCGATATATATCAGCTGCTTTAGTAATTCTCTAACAGAAATGAAGCTAACCTTTATGCTTCAAATAAAGAGCTTCGTTATAGGTGGTCCAAGCTTCTTGTGCCGAATCGGAGGCTTGCACTTCCGGTTGGAAAAAACATTCGCATGACATTATTATAGCTTCGTGAGCCTTCCTATCTTTAATTTTCCAAGTTTCATAGTCATCAGAGTTAGAATCTTCATTTGGTCGAGGCTCACTTCCATTCACAACACCCCAAAGATTCTGACGTTCCAAGTACTCCTCCATGTCAACCTTCCAGCCATAGTAAATTTTCATATAGTCCCCAAATTTGAAAAATTCATTGACTAATATCGGGATACCTGCAGTACCATGGTAGGATCAATAAAATCCAATAGTGGGTCAATTAATAGTAATTTTGTGTAATAATATGAGCTAAAAAAATTGACTTAAAAGAGGATACACTGTAAAACTAACCTCCTCCACCTTGTGACCTTATATTGGTCCAAGCTTGAGCAGCCGAAGAGCAAAATTCTACCGATGAAGGGATCTTAGGATCACATGCCTCTTTTATAATTTGATGAGCCTCATCATCTTTACTACACCAGGAATCATGTTCACGAGAACCATTGCCGGAATAAGATGGTCTAGGCTCACTTCCATCTATTATGCCCAACAAATCTCCACTTCTCAAGTAATTTTCCATGTCCACTAGCCAACTATCGAAGTTTTTTGTTAAATCATGGTAATTAAGTCTTATATTATTTAGATCTTTGCAGATGTCATCATTATCGCTTATATTGTCAGCATCAAGTCTTATATCATCCGTTGGAACCTCGTTTATCTCTGTTGCCGGTGTTGCCATGGCCTGTCATATATATACATACCGGTTATAATTTAATTTTTGATAAGAAATTGATAATAGTATTACTTTGTAAAGTGATTACAATTGTGAACTAGAAAGACAGCAAACTATATGGTTTTAGTTGCCAAACAAATTTAACACGATTGAATATTTAGATAACGCCTATGTGAATACCTAACAATTACCTGATGAAGCTGACTTCAAAAATTAGAATGCAGGCTTAAGGCTGAAAAGTTGGCCTTCAGTGATTGAAGCCGGATATTTCAAAACCTGAACTGAAACTAGTAAAATTGAAATGATGGAACATGCCGACTACATTGAACTCTATATACGTGTTAGCCAGGTATATATTTAACAATAGTTGGCAATGTTTTTGTATTGGTCACAAATATGTCGATTAATTAGAGATCAAAATAAAATCATTTATTTAAGACTGACCAGGACTTGGATTTGGAAGCTAACTCTTTGATCATTGTATTAAACTATGGTTAATTTTAAGATCTGGAGGTTAATAACCTGGGATAATTCTAACTTTGCAAGACGGTTTTTAAGGTTAATTGGGCTAGTTTAATTCTTTAGGCAGCAGCTTCTAGTGTTGATCCGCATTTAAACTTGTCTTACTCATTTGTAGTGATTGGATTTGGAGTACAATGTTTTCCTAACCAGAGTTTTTAATTGGAGGTATATCGTCTAAATAATTGCGGGAGGGATGGATTAATGCAAAGAGATAGTAGGTACCATTATTTGCCATTATATGTGAATGTTTAATAGTATATTTTTTGTGGCAGTTGATATATCTGCTCTTATTTAAATAAATCATGTTGTTGGTTGTGTCTGCCGGCCATGATTATACATGCATTCAGATTGAACCAAACAAAATTGCATCGCAGAGTCATAAGTCATGACAAGTAGGTATTAGAAAGCCACCAACCTAGAAAACAAGAAGTAGGTATTAGTATAAGCAATTCTCACGGCACTATGAATTCAGATAGGAAAATACTAAAGGCATCTAATCCGAGTTCCCCACAGGAAATTGCTCATAATTTTTTAATAATCCGTTCTCTTTTTCTAATTTATTCTAACAAATTTTACTACAGCAAAATACAATGATCAAAAAAGCACAAAATTAAATTATTGTTGTAGGCACACTTACTTAAACAAAGAAAGCTTTTGCACTAACATCTCATTTGGTTGGGAGAATTAGAATCCCAGGAATTAAATTATGGGATAATCCAATTCTTGGAATTGGATTCCAATCCAAAAAATTTATGTTCGGTTGAGGTAATTCAATTATCTTTATTTTACTCCGGAATCCGATTCAATTACATCAGTGGACCAATGCAATGGAAATCTATCATTTTGGAGGAAATTGGATTCCTAGGAATTAAAATTCCCAACTACATAGAGTTCATTTGCCCCGTTCGGTTCAAGGAATTGGACGCATTCCCTAGGAATTGGATTCCAAGGAACAAGATTCCTTGAAACGGACGGGCCGTAAGAGAAACAAGAAAAATGATCTAAACTTATCCCCAACACGCTGAAGTAACTTTAAAACAGGAAAAAAAGAAGCTCAACTAAAACGACAAGAAGAAAAATTGGAAGATGTTATATAATTTACGAAATCCTGGCTGTCATAATCAAAGATTTGACTGAAAATAACCCTGTAGAAGTAAGTGCCATCTTCTTGTGTCTAGCAGAGTGTCTCTTGTAGGAGGATTTGAGCCGATAATAGAGAACATAATATCAAGATGATTAGTTTCTTCATTAGAAAGAACTCTCTTGAAGTCAAAATGTCAAGATCCCTCAACAGTAATATGATCTATTACACTACCAAGTTGCGGTTTGTCTAACTTGTAAATAGAGGCAAAAGGATAGGCTAAGCAAAAATTTCTTATCCACTTATCATGCCAGAATTAAGACATAGAGTTGAGTTTGCAGAAATCAGAGAACTAATATTGAAGATAGTTCTCCAACTGGAAACACCAGATGGAGTATGAATTTTCCCTGGAAATCACAACCATATTTCTCCACAATTAACATGTACCAAAGATGAGATTTTTCAATTCCAAACCTCCAAACCTCCAACACCCAAACCTCTATTCTATTTATTAGCATATACAGTAGACCACTTAATCAAATGATAGTGCGTGCTTCCAGCCTTGTGCTTCCATAAGAAGTTTCACATTTTCTTTTCAAGAATCTTTATAACAGAAATAGGGGCCTTAAAAAAGGAAAAGTAATACGTTAGTGATGAAGTGAGGATGAATTTAAGAAGAGTCGGGTTAATTACCTCCTTTAGATAAAGTGCATCAGTTATAGATAGAAAGTGTTGTATCAAACTTTTCTATGATATATAGGTATACCCAAATATCCTTGGAATTATCATTTGCTCCTAAAGGCATTCCCAGGTACAAGAATGACAAATAATCTTTAATAAAACCTAACTTAACTAACAGTTCTTCAATCTTAGGTTCTTCACCAATTGCAATTAGCCTTTCCTTAGCTGTGTATTAACTTTATAACCTGTAATATATTCAAAACAGTGAAGGATGGAGAATAAATTTGATATCTTTTTTTTCTTGTTATCAATAAAGAATATAATGCCATCTGCATAATGTAGATGATTAACTATAGAGACATTCTTAGTCATTGAAAGGTCATTGAAAATATTTGAAGTTGCAGCTCTGCCAGTGTATTTAGAGAAACCCTACATAGCAATGTTGAATAACAAAGGTGATAGTGGGCATCCTTGCATGACCTCCCTTGAGCTGATGAAAAAACCAAAAGCTGAGCTATTAATGAGAACTGAAAAAAAAGGAGTTGTAGAATAACAAAACCTGATCCAGTTACACCACCTTCTACTAAAACCCATTTTTTGTTACATAAACTCTAAATAACTCTATCAAAATCCTTCTCCAGATCAATCTTATAAATAATTCCAGGTGATTTAGATTTCAATCTTGAATCCACCAACTCATTTTCTATGAGAGTTCCATCAATGATCTTCCTACCCTCTATATGTGTAGGTACACTGAACAGGTGAACACTTTTTTTCATGAACAATTTTAATCTAGAAGCAAGCACTTTAGCCAGAATCTTGTAAACACTTGTGAGGAGACAGATTAGTCTACAATCATTGATAGTCTCAATATGATATTTCTTAGGTACAAGTGTTATAAAAGTAATATTATTCCTAGTACCAAAACTAGTTTTTTCACAAAGTTCATTGACAGTACTCATGATATCACCTTGGATAAATCTTCTGGACAAATCAAAGATTATCTATAAGTCTGAGGATCAGACTCGGCTAGGTATGTAATAAAACCAGGATAGGTTTTCTTAGTTTTTGCCCTTTTACCTCTTCTAGGTTCTACTTCTAGTTCATCTTTCTCTAAAGGTAATGACCGACTAGTTGAAGACACGTCTAGGGATCATCAATACATCTCTTACGAGATTCACGTTTAAAAGGAAAAACATTCTAAAAAAACTTAGCATCCCTAGACTCCATAATAGTATTCAACCCTATGTCAGAAATTTGAGAACTCACAACCATAAACCTATGAGAAATAGAATGCTTAGGATACCCTATAAAAACACAATCAATGGTTTTGGGTCCTATCTTATTTTTCTTAGGAGGAGGGATGCCCACATTTTCCAAGCACCCCCACACTTTGAAGTATTCATAAGATGGTTGTCTACCTTTCCATAACTCATATGGAGTTTTATCTGATTCTTTAAAGGGTACTCTGTTCAGGATGTAATTGGCGGAGAGGATAGCCTTCCCCCACAAATTCCAAGGTAATCTTGAACTAATCAACATGGCATTTATCATATCCCTAAGGGTACGGTTCTTACGTTCAGCTACACCATTGGGTTGAGGTGAATAAGTGGTTGTAATATCATGTATTATGATATGTTTTTCGCAGAAATCTCCAACAGGAATTTCATACTCACTACCACGGTCATACCTAATAGTTTTAATAGTACTATTCAATTGGTTTTCGACTTCACGTTTATATATATTAAAGGCTTCTAAGGCACAGTCCTTCCCTCTAAGTAAGTAAACATGGAAGTGCCTCGTACAATCATCTATAAAAGTAATAAACCATTTCTTACCACCTCTTATTTGAACTGACTTCATATCAACTAGGTCTGAGTGGATTAAGTCTAAGGGTTTAGAGTTTCTCTAGATATTCTTATTGTATGATTTCTTAGCATTCTTAGATTTTTCGCAAATCTCACACTTATGATTTTTATCTAAAGTGAATTTGGGTATGCAGCCTACGCTAGCCAATTTATGCATTAATTTATAGTTTACCTGACCAAGTCTACCATGCCAAACATTTAATGACACACACATGTAAGCAGAAGAATCATTCAATTTCAATTCAGGACAGTTACATTAAGTTTATATAGACCCCTAGTATTATAACCCTTACCCACATAATCATTTCCCTTATTTACTATAAGTATTCCAGACTCGATTATAACTTTAAAACCGTTATCATCTAAAACAGAACAAGAAACAAGATTTTTGCAGATGCTCGGAACATGAAGAACTTCATTCAATGTGAGAGTCTTTCCAGATGTGAGCTTCAAACCGACCTTTCCTTTTCCTGCAACCTCCGATGCAGATGAGTTACCCATATAGAGTTTTTCACCTTCCCCTACCCTCTGGTAGGAGGTGAATAGGTATTTGTTCCCACAAACATGCTTGGTAGCTTCAAAGTCTACCCACCAATCCATCACATTGGTCACCAAGTTAACTTCAGAAACCATAGAAGAAAACTCGTCTTTGTTCTTCTCAACCAAGTTAGCATTATTCTTCTTATCCGTACGTTGTCTACAGTGAACTGCCATATGACCAGTATTTCCACATACCCAACAAGGACCTTTAATTTTAGTAATGCCAGAATCTGGTTTACGAAACATACCTTTCTTGTTAGGTCCATTCTTAGATTTGTGATAGTTGTTCTCACCTTTTCCAACTTTGTATGACTTGTGTTCAGACATATGAGCTTTGTTCTCCATGTCCCTTGCAGATGACATGTTCTTATATTTGGTGCACAACATCTCTTTCAGTTGAATATTCTTTCCCAATTCAACCATTTTGATCTCGCCAATTTCACGTCTCATCTTTTTCTTGCACTCCGACCAAGAAGATGGTAACTTCTCAATCACCGTAGACACTTAAAATGTCTCATCAATGACAATACCTTCAGCAAGAATCTCTTTAATCATTTGTTGAAATTTGAGGAATTGATCAACAACAGACTTATCATTCATCATCTTGAACTCCATAAATTTTGCTACCAAAAATTTCTTGCTTCCTGCTGTCTCAGCTTGATACGTTGCTTCTAACGAAGTCCATAAATCATAAGCATCCAAGTTATCTTTAGCATTTTAAAAATCATACATAGCATCTTCGAAACCGTTCATGATATGATTTTTAGCCTTATAGTTACCCATCATGTAAAATGCTCTATCTTCATCATTATTCTCTTCAGCATCCATCAAAACATCAAGAGGACCCTGCAGTACTGCGTCCAATTCATGATTGCTCATAAAAAATAGCATCTTGGATTTCCATCTCTTGAAATCTTTTCTGTTAAAGTTCTTTGGTCTTTCAACGTAGATCTTTGTTTCCATTATTGACATCGTTGTAAGGAATAATAATGTGTTACGATTGTTGGTATCTTGCAACAATTATCAGCATGTTAGATATATCAAAAATAATAAGTAAAGAACCGAATCAAAACAACTCTACCAAAACAACTTGACGAGGGCAGAATCACAGGTTCAATAAGTTATCCTTAACATATTAGTTCGCAGGTATACTCGAGTTGAGTAATGATAAACCCCTCATAGCGAAGATGTGTGCAGGATAAGACTGCCCGATATAACTTGAGTTAGCACAACGCAAGTTACCCTATCTTCGAACTCAGCAATGGGGATGGAAAATAAAAACACCGCACAAACAAAGGAAGAAGATAATAAAAAGAATTGCTTCTTGTATGTTTTGAAAACCGAATTTCGAGTTGTATTTATAGGATGAAATACTTGGAAATAAAGTTAGGTTTTGGTTTTCTTCAAAAACAAGCAAAACACGTAAAATGAATTTACCCATAAATAAAACTCTTAATAATTAATTTTGGAATTAATTTTCTAAAGAAACTCGCCGAAAAATAAATTCGTGTATAAAATGTACTTGGTACATGCATATGCGCATATCGCATGGTTCAAAATATGTATTTTTGCCCACCCGCTACACCCACATAGTTTTACAGCATATCCATAAGAATATGGTTATATAGTGGAGCTCCTTCTCTATTATACCCAATGTGGGACTAAAGAGAGATTCATTAACTCATAAAATGAGTAAGTATCCTTGGATCCATAGGTCACCGGATCAAACCACACCAAGACCAAAATATTTTTATTAAAACTTATTTTTCTCCAAAAGTTTGTACTTAAGAGAGAGTGTAGTGGAAGTATGAATGTTGAATTGGATATTGGTTAGACATTATTAGGGATTTTACCGTTTTTTATACCTTGATTATGTTTAATGGAATTCCTGAACAAGAAGATGGAGTTGAGGCCAACTTGAAGATTATTAATTTAGTACTTTTATGATAATCATTCTGTTTATGGGAGAAAATCGCCTCTGCCAAATTTGGTAAATTCGATGATGGAGAGACTGGTTTAAACCCTTAAACAAATGTGCTGCACGTGAGAACTTTTGATTCAAGATATCAATATGTATAACTATGGCCTAAACCAAGAAGATGGCCATTCCAGATTTGCTTCGGTCACAAAGTGGAGGAGAAGGGTTGATTTGGGGAGGATAGCGAAGAAGGGTGATGAGACCAGAGAGTTCTGGATAGGTAGTATCTCGACTTGTATCATAAGTGTAGAAGCTTGCGGAAGCTTGATAGTGATGGAAGCTTTTGAGGGAGCTTGCAAAGTTGCAATCTGATAGTGTTGTATTTTTCCTGACCAAGACTTGTGTATTTTGGTAGAATAGGTGAAACCTATTTATACAAGTGAGATTGAACGTACCCTGGCCTCATTAAGGAATTGAGTAAATGTGTCAACTAAAATAGAGGAGGTGGAAACCGTTGGATTTATGGTAAAAACCTTTTCACCATAAATTTCCTTATTTAATTGACCGTATTCATTCCTTGCACGCCATGCTTTATTGCGATCGTAGTGTATGCTGCACGCTGTGACCGCCAAACCAAAGCCTCAATAAAGCATCCCCAAGTTTGTGTTGATGTCTCGAGAGTTGGGCGCAAGTGGCAATGCCAAAGTTGCTAGTGAAGCGTTGCGGCATGTGCCAATGGCATGTTTGGGATGTCTCGACCGCGAGTTGTATTTTGAGTGCGGGTGGCAATTCCAAAGTGGCTTAGTGGAGAATTTGGCTTGTGCCAATGGTATGTGCGGAATGCCTTGGCCGCGAGTTGTACTTTGAGTGCGGATGGAAATGCCAAAGTCGCTTAGTGGAGCATTTGGCATGTGCCAATGGCATGTGCGGAATGCCTTGGTCGCAAGTTGTACTTTGAGCGCGGATGGAAATGCCAAAGTCGCTTAGTGGAGCATGTGGGATGTGCCAATGGCATGCGCGGAATGCCATGGAATATAAAGTGGCTAGTGGTAACGTGTTTGGCATGTGCCAATGGCACGTACGGCTGATTTGGCCAAGTTGCGTGCGCTATAATGGTATAGCGGCTTTGGAATGGAAATTGGCTAGTGGTTGCATGTTGGCATGTGCCAATGGCATGCATGGCCGCTTTTTCCAAGTCGCGAGCGCTAAATTGGTATAGCGGCTTTGTAATGGGAATTGGCTTGTGGTTGCGTGTTGGCATGTGCCAATGGCACGCACGGCCACTTTGGACAAGTTGCGGGCGCTACTTATTGGCATGTGTCAATAGCATAGCGGCTTGGAATAGAAAGTGGCTAGTGGTAACATGTTTGGCATGTGTCAATAGCACATACAACCACTTTGGCAAAGTTGCAGGCGCTAGTTTAGCGGCTTGGTTGGAAAATTGGTTAGTGAGTGTTTTGGCATGTGCGGTTGGCACGCGAGGCCAAGCTGCAAGGAAGCGCTCGCGGTTAAGGGTTTTGAAAGCCTAATTGGCGCCCTTCACTAAAACCATTGTAGAATTCTCACACGAACTCGGATTTTGTCAGTCAGCCTGTCCATCTGATGGGAAAAGAATTTCCTATAACTAATTGAGGGAGTATTTAGGTTCTGAGGCCGTTTAGGTGTGAAAACAACCCGTAAATGAAACTGAGGAAGAGAAAGTGGCTAGCGGTGCGTTTGGCATGTGCCATTGGCACACACGGCTCTTGGGCCAAGTCATGGGCGCTAGCTTGGAATAGCGGTTTGAAAATAGGAATTGGCTAGCGGTGTGTGTTTGCATGTGCCAATGGCACGCACGGCCATGTTGGCCTAGGTTGCATGGTTTGCAAGCCTAGGGCGCTACTTTTGCATGTGCCAATGGCATAGCGACTTGGAAGATGTCTAGTGGTGCGTGTTGGCATGTTCCAATGGCATGCACGGCCATGTTGGCCTAGGTTGCACGGTTTGCAAGCCTAGGGCGCTACTTTGGCATGTTCCAATGTCATAGCGACTTGGAAGATGGCTAGTGGTGCGTGTTGGCATGTGCCAATGGCACGCACGTCCATGTTGGCCTAGGTTGCACGGTTTGCAAGCCTAGGGCGCTACTTTGGCATGTGCCAATGGCATAGCGACTTAGTTTAGCATGGTTGCAGTATGCAGTTTGGTTTTGGCTTCGTTGCCATGGTGCGCATTATGCGGCTTGGTTTTGGCATCGTTGCCATGGTGCACTGTATGCGGCTTGGTTTTGGCGTCGTAGCCGTGGTGCGCAATATGCGGCTTGGTTTTGGCATCGTAGCCGTGGTGCGCAGTATGCGGCTTTGTTTTGGCGTCTTTGCCATGGTGCACAATATGCGTCTTAGTTTTGGAATTAGGGTTTTGTGTCGAAAACCCTAATCTGGTATTTTGAAAAAATACCCATATTAATTATTTACATCTGAATTAAATTCTCTCAGTTAATGTGTTACGGGCAATATTAGGTCATGGGGTTTTATGATTTTACCCCTTGTCTAAAATCCACCATCAACATTAACTCCCCTTCTTAGCTCGGAACATGAGCTTTGTTTCGAGGTAAGCATTAGATGGTGCCAAGACAAAATCTGAAAGAGAAGTGAGGAGATTTATCTGACCTTTCTCTGAGATGCGAACTGGATTCGAAATCCTTGTCTTTGGAAGTTTTTGCACGAAGCGGGAGGTTGGCACAAATTGGCGGAAACGGGAAGTTGGGAAGCATTTAGTAGATGGCGCGAATTGGGAAATTTAGCATGCTAGATGGTGAGACTTGAGAAGATGGCGTGCTAGTTGGTGGGGCCGGTGGAAGATGGACGTGATAGCTAGTGCATCTTGGGCGGCATTGACAGGTCGACGCGATCGGTGGGGCCATCGGAAAGTTGGGAAGCAATTTTGACTTTTCTTCACACACGGCTTTTAATCAGGGAACCATTCATGCTAAAAATCCAAAAGCGTTATGTTCCTCATTACTTCTTTTCCTTTTTTAGGATTCCATATTCATTTTCAGCATAACTACACCATCTCCCTTTTGATAAAAGGTTCTTCTTATTGAGCTCTTTTCCTTCTTTGTTATGTCGCCCAGAGACGAATCATCCTCCAATCGTCCAGATTCTCTGGGTAAAGTCGCAAGATCCGACTCTTCCAAAAGCATCCCAACTAGAGTTATGCGGGTCAAGAAGATCATACCGGTATGTTCCCTTTTCTTCTGTTGATCAGTGTTTACTTCATCGTTTGTTCATTGATGAATGAGAAATTCTTCTTTTGTACATCAATATTCCGTTGGAGCATGTGTTACTGTTATTAATGAGGATGATCTAGTTGCTCCCCTGCCTTCAAACCCGACTACATTGGCTGCTGCAGATTTGGAGAATGCTGATTTAGGGATTTCTTGTCACGAATACCCCTATGCGAGTTTGTCGTTTGGTACTCGCATGAGGTTCCTCTCTTCCAATTACCGGAATGTTGGTGGTTTCCTGGTGCAAAAAGATTTCGTGACTCTTTACATAAGGATATGGAAGACGTACGACCATATTGCTACCAGGAGCGTAGTGAAATGTTGTTCATCTGCCTTGGTTTATGTAGTGAATTTCCTTCTGCAAATGATCCTTGAAATTGAGATTACATCCATTCGTGCTGTTAATGAGCCGGAAATTCAGAGATGGGAGAGCATGGTGGCTACCTGTGAGTCCTTGGAGTTCAACATCGGCTAGTTGCGGCATCGTCTTGATATTGTGAAAGTCGACGGAGCTGGTATTTTTGCTGGTGTGATTCCTTCCACCAAAGCCATTTTGGAAGAGGAGAAAGCTTTGCCCATGGAGTGTCAGAGGATCGAAGGGTCAACTCGAGATTTGAAGAGTACGACTGAGAGATATCATAGTCGATTGAAGATGATGTTTTGTAGGGATTATGATTTACTAGATGGGATTTTTTGATTTGTGTTGCAATATTTTTTTAAAAAGATTTTGAATGAATAAAGGAATTTTTATTAATCTGTTGGGATGTATGGAAGTTTTGATAATAGGTAAGGAAAAACATAAGCAAAAAGAGTGTTGGGTGTGTACACTTTGATGTAGCATGTTACGGTAAATTAGCAATCAAGCATAGTATGCCTCTAGTTTTCCTTCATCTTCTTTGATAATCTTGTAGTACTCGTTGTCGTATGCCTTGGTGATTATGTATGGACATTCCCATTTGGGAGAAAACTTTGGCGCCGATACATCTTGCTGAATGTGCTTGGCAGTTTTCAGCACCAAATCTCCCTTTTTAAAAACTCTAGGCTTCACGGTATTGTTGTATTCCCTGGAAATCCTGGTTCTGTATGCTTGTGCATGTTCTTCCGCCCGAGATCTTCTATAGTCTATAGTGTCTAGTTTTTCTATTCTGGCATACAGCGTCTCGGCTTCACTCCATTGAGGTCCACTTGCGGCGGCGATTCGGGCAGATGGAATTTTGATTTCTACCGGGAGAATTACATCCGTGGCATAAACAAGAGAGTAGGGAGACATGCCGGTGGAGCTTCTAGGAGATGTTCTGTATTCCTAGAGAGCCATTGGCAGTTGCTCATGCAAAGTCCTGGGATTGTCGTGTAGTGTTCGACTGAGGATCCGGATCAAAGTCTTTTTGGTGCTTCCGGCTTGCCCATTTACCTGCAGGTAGTAGATGGTGGAGAAGACTTGTTTAATGCCGTACCCCTCAAGTAAGTCTTGTACCTTCTTGTTAGAGAAAGGTGTCCCATTTTCGGTGATGATATCTTAGGTATGCCGAAACAACAGATGATGTGTTCCTTGATGAATGTTGCGATTGTGGCTCCGGTGGTTCCTTTCAGCGGGACTTATTCAACCCATTTGGTAAAGTACTCGGTTGCGGTTATTATGTATTCGTGCTTATTGGAGGACGGAGGGTTTATTTTTCCAATGATGTCGAGTCCCCAACTATAAAAGGGCCACGGGCTACTTATTGAGTGTAGGGGTGTTGGAGGTGCGTGGATGAGATTTCCGTGGACCTGACATTCACGGCATTTCTAGACGAAAGAGGATGCGTCATCTTCCATGGTTTTCCAGTAATACTTCTCATGTATCTGCAGGAACAACTTGTGTTTCCCTTGGTCACTAGTCCAGAAAGGGATATAAATGACGTTCTTAAATAACAGATTAATTATGTGATTAAGGTATTACAAATAAATACCGTCATATAATATGAAAATAGTAGGGTCCACCATTTAACGTAAAAAAACTGTCATTTTAAAACTTGGTAATTTAGTAGGTCTGTGATTTAATGGTAGAACATTAAATTACAAAATAATCCGTCATATATTTTAGTCTTTATATGCCCATCAATATTCTTCTATTATGTGCCCAAAAATGGCTAGCCATTGGCTTAGCAAAATGCCTCTTAAAATGGTTAGCATGGTTAACCACCAGCATACTCTCCATACGTCTTTCATATAGAGACACATTGGTTCCGACCTAACAAACCCCAAAATCAAAAGAAAATCACCATATATAAAATCTTCCCTCACTTCGCTTGGTTAGCCTAATTAGTTATAATAATAAATTTTATCATATTGAAGACCACTACTCACACTCTATTCCAATATAGTGTTGTAATTGATAAATTTTGGGTATCACAAACCGTCGTGTAATGGCCCCTCATTAGTCCAATTAATTTTTCATTCTTAAAAAAAGAAAAGAAAAGAAAAGGTGTCGGTTAACTATAGTCAAATCTGCTTAGAAATGAAAGACCAAAGTATTGACTTGGGGCGTGCCTTCACTAGGCGCTATTGACAAAAAAAATACGAGCATCAAAAAAAAAAGTGATAAGAAGAAAGAAAGACGCGTGTCTTTGAAAAACAGTATTCTCCTCGGTTCTTCTCACTTCTATATGTCTCTATCTTAGGCAAGTTTTCTCCTCAATCTAATTTTTGGCAGAAAAATAGAAAATTAGGGTTTATTAGTAAAGTTTTGTTCTACAATTTCGGAAGCATCGCTCCATCGCCGTAGGATGTTAAAAATGAATATATTTAAAAAGAATGGAAGAAGAACATCTATCGTAAATAATCTTGGTCAATTTTTTTTTTGGATTTGAACCCTAACTATTTTTGTGCGGGATGAAAATCAAAAGAAAATCCTTTTGGGGGATTATTCCTACTCGAAGTTTGGGAATATCTATGAATTTAATCCCTAAAATCAATTAAGAGATGTTAAGAGATATATCTTTTTTGGGGGATTATCAGAGATCAAAAACAACAAAAGGTATATCTTATTTATGTTTATCTATAGCTAAATAACTTATGACTTTTGATTGAAACGATGTATGAGTTTCATATTAGATTATCTTTGATTGAATCTGAAATTGGGTTTTGAAATAATACAATCTTATGCTTGTCTATAGCTAAATAACTTGTGACTTTTGGTTAAAAGTTTCAAATCAGAATCTCTGATTGAATCTGAACTAGGGTTACAATTTTTGTTTGTCTTGTTGATGAATTTGAACGGGTACTAATTAGCCGTGGTTTCTTTTTGCAGGAAACCAATTGGAAGACGGAAGGACTCTCGCTGATTATAACATTCTCTTCAGCTTGTCCTCGGCCTTCACGGTGGTGATTATTGAAAGGTTGTTGGTGTTTACGGTGGTCCTCCAGTATGCCTAGGAATATGTTATGTTGGTTGTTCTATCATCAATCAACACAGTTAATTGCAGTTGTGTGGTTTGAAGTTTGGTGAATTGACATCATGTTTTTTTGTGCTAGCTCTTCTTTAATGGACAAAATGTTGAATTTAGATAAATATTTTTGTTCTTATTTGCTTAGAGAGTTGTTTGTTGTGTATGGGCAGTCTTCTCCTGCTATTGCTTGAGAAGACTAAGAAATCAATTGATTAGATTTTGCAGATGTGTTGAAATCATTGAGTTTATTCAATTGATTACATTCGGTTGCTGTTTGTTTTGTGTTTAGGCCTTAGGAACTAGTAACTTTGCTAAATCATTGTGGACTCTTGCATAGAGCATGTATTTATTCGTATCCAAATGAGTACCAGTAAGCAATTAACTTGGGAGTAGCTTACAGTGTTTTACATTTAATAAATTAACAGTTTACTAGTTTCCTTCCTCTGAACTGTATGGAACAAGGTTAAAGTGATACAAATGGAATCAATTGATTAGAGTTTTCCGATGTGTTGAATGAAAGTTTATGTTTATTTGATTGTGATTGTCATAATTAGTGTTCTTGATTTGCTATTAGCTTCCTAAGAACAGATAACAAGGATAGCATATGGTAATGTTCTGTGATGTTTAGTTAACATATGTGGTTGAGATATTATTATTATTATTATGACACAATATTTAAGTGCCTAGAAACTTTGTTTAACATCCTGGATTCAAGCAATATTGTTATTTAATAATATAATTGTAATGAATTATTTTATTGTGATTACTTTGGTTGATATATAAGTCTGTTTGTGTATTCATTATGTTTGTTGATGTTTCAGATGACTGGAGGGAGTACAACCACTCTTTTTATGGTAACAAGTGAAGACTCAATATACAGGTGGTAAGAAAGGTGTCCCTACAAGGTGGATTGAAATGGTAAATTCTTAATACTATATTGTATTTTAAGCTATTATTCTTATGGCATTTCATTTTTTTCGCTAATTGGATAGCATAAGAAGTTTTTGGTATGCCAAAAGTCCTTGTCTATACTAGTTTTGTTGTTTCTTGTTCATTCCATGCACTATTTAATGAAAGGTTCACTTGTTAGTTTCAATCCATTTGGTTTTTAAAGTGCAATATTAGCTAAAGAAATTCAGCTGATTTTAGATTATAAGGCATGTTGTTATAGGATAATTACTTACCTTAATAGCTAATAGAGTTTTGATGCACTTATCTTGTTAGTAAACCTCGTCCTTACTATGTTTCATTTATGTTGTCTTGTGATATAAAATTTTACAAGTATTTAATGCAATGTGTTGCCCCAGGAAAAGGAAAACCCCACTGGTGAGATATATATGCCATATGTGTTTTTGAAAAAAAACAGAGTCACCCCAGATGATAATCCCTCATCTTTTAAATCACTGGAAGCTGCAAAACTAGTGAGTTCTCCTGTTTTTTTTATATTATTTCTCGCTAATGAAGATATCAGATAGTCTCTGACTTTAGTTGGCTTATGTTGATGTGTATGCATTAGTGTAGGAAACATATGATAGAGATCCTTCAGCACAGAAGTGTTTTTGCACCGACGCTGTTACTGAGGTTAGTGGTGAATTTGTTGTTACATGAATCTTTTTTACTTCTTGAATTTCATATTTGATGGTGGTAGTAATTATGTTGGTTTCTATAAGTAATGCTCGATGATTTGGTTGGAAATTGTTCTCTCTCTTATATAATCATATTTCCATACTGATATGCTGTTGCATTTGTAGAACTGTCTTATTTTATGTTTTAATAGTAATCGTTGCTTCAAGTAGCCAGCACCACTATGTAGGTTTCATTAGTTTTTAAAGTAGAAATCTTGAACTCGTGATAACATATAGCGAATGCTTGAAGACCCAAGTGCTAGAATGTATTGGAAAATTTTGTTAATAACTAAAGTTTCTATTTATGGGTATATTGTTATTGTCACCTTGTGAATTTTCGGTGACTTTCTATCTGCACATTAGTCTATAGAAAATGCAATAATAGTTTGACTGAATTTGAATTTGTTTCATATATGTGGCTAGATATTTGGCGTTGATCGAAAGGGATACATATGCATAATGGGTGGTGGTGATTCTAAATCTCAATTTCTTGCTTCTAAATTTGAATTTCCTTCATATATATATGGCTAGATATTTGGCGTTGATCGAAAGGGATACATATGCACAATGGGTGCTGGTGAAGCACTATTTGCGGAAAGAGAAGCAGAAAGAGGAAGATTTGAAAGCACATTTGGATGCTGAAAGACAGAAAAACAACACTGGAGTACATATAAGCTACATATGTTGATAGTAAGATACTGATTGTTGACCACTATGATTGCATAATAATTGAGGAAATCTTCGATGTTGTGCAATAGAGATGATGTTGTACTTCGCGATGTTTAAAGGGGCGAGTTTATTAAGTGTCCCAAGGCCTATGTGACTCCGGTTGGAGAGCCATCAAGTTAGAGCGGGGGTGACAGCAGATTGATTAACTTTTTTAATTTACAGTATGTAACTTAGAGTTGTTACGATATGTCTTCTAATTTATGTTCGAATATTCTATTTTCTTTTAAAAATAATTAATATATTTAATTAATAAAATCAATTTGTTTAACGTCTATTTTGTTTTTTTAATATGGATGAATTTCTTATACACAATTCAAAATATATTTCTGAACGGATTTCAGATCCCCAAAATCTGAATGCCAATATCTACCGGTAGCCAAAAAAAGGACGAAGCTTTCACATTAGAATTAGTTTTTTTTTTTTTATAACAGGCGTGAACCATTATTTTATTTAACATACATCATCTGTGTTTTTTAAATGACATACTTCATGCATTATTAAATTTCACATACCGTAACTGTGATTCTTTTATGACATTAATCAACCATTATTTTATGTTACATACAATAACTGTGATACTTAATAACATATTCTATACGTGATATTAAATCACAAATTTTAATCGTCGTACTTAGTAACGTTATTTATCCATAATTTATAAAGAGTCACACCAAATAAATAATGGTTCGAATGACAGATGAATACCGTGATAAATCATGTTGTATAACATACTTTGATCGTCATTTATAGCCCCTTCTGGACTAGTGGGTGTTCACCATCGTCTACTTCTCTTAATATAACTGGGACTTCTATATCGCCTAAACACCATAGTAGACTTCCCCCGAAACTCTTGCGATATAAAACCCCATCGTGAAACACAAATCTCTTGGACTTTTGTTTTAACTTGGACGCATCTTCTTTGTCGGTAGGGAGAATGCCATCGCGGAGGAAACTGATGTATGGATCTTGCCAGTCCCCAGAATGGTTGATGTTAAGGACTTCTATTTGACATGGGGGTGCTTGGAAATTGGGGCACATCTTCTAGAGTAATCGATATTGGGCTTCCATTTTCGGCCAAAAATATCCAAGTCATTGGAGGCGGCGATAGAGGGTTACCATTGATGTGATTCCACATACTTCGGTATGGACATGTTCAAGTTGTTGTTGTGCTTCTTCCTTTCCGATACACCTTGACAGGGAGCTATCCTGGTTTCAATGATACATAATGTTTTGAAGAACAAAGAAGTTTCTCAAAGTCTTGAGACCGACTTTCCCTTGGAAAAGTGAGCTGTTGAGTTCTTGGATGATAGGGGACCTCTAGTCATCGTCTTCGATATTCTTAGCTTTTGAAATCCACGTAGAGGCTATGGTTCGTTTCCTCACTATTAGACTTTCTTCGGATCCTTTAAACTGTAGTCTTGACGCCAGTGTAGCCAGGCAGTCGTCGTGCCTATTACCGCTTCGACCAATGTGTGTGATAGTTGCATCGGCGAAGTAATTCAGTAATCTCTGTGCTTCAGTTCTGTATGGTGCCAGTGTTAGCTCTTTCAATGCATAAATCCCGTTTATCTGGTTGATGAGCAGTTTAGAATCCCCTCTTATCTCCAAACATGTGGCCCCATCTTGTTTAGCTAGTGACAATCATATGAGGAAGGCTTCGTATTTGGCTGAGTTGTTGGTGATGGGGAAGTCTATCTTGAAAGAGTGTGAAGAAACTTCCCCAGCAGGGGATACTAGTACTATACCCACTCCTTTAGTATTGGTGGTGGGGGTGGATGATCCGTCGAAGAACAACAACCATGCTTCTTCTTTGACTGAGAGAATTTCTGGAAAGCTCCCATAATGATCTTCACGTTGTTCCGCAGTGTTTTCTCCTGGGAATGTTGCTAACAAGTCTGCGACGACCTGTCATTTTATGGCCCTCGGGGTAGTGCACGTTATGTCAAACTCTGACAGCTGTAGGAGCCACTTAGCCGGCCTCCCTATCAGGGCAGGTTTTGAGAGGAGAAACCTTACAGGATCTGACATTGATATCAGCATCACCTTATTGGAACGGAGATAGTTCCTGAATTTCTGGATGGGGTGGATCAGTGTTAAACATGCTTTTTTTGCTTTGGGGTATCTGAGTTCGGCATCCCTTAACATACGATTGAAGTAGTATATGGGATATTCAGTTCCTTTGTCATCTTCTTGAACGAGGAGAGCTCCAATGGCAGTTTTGCTAAAAGATGTGTAGAGACATGGCGGTTTCCCTTGCATAGGAGATTTCATGACGGTTGGGAAGATATTGTTTGTTGGATCTTCTAATATTCTTCTTGTTGAGATGCAGTCCATGTGAAACTCGCCCCCTTTTTTAGCAAAGGGGTGAATGCGGTAATGAGCTGTGCCAATCCCGGTATGAAGCGGCGAATGTAGTTTATCTTACCCATGAAACTATGGAGCTCCTTTAAAGTTTGTGGGGGCGGCATCATCAGGATATCTTATGTCTTGATTGGGTCAACCATTATCCATGCATTCGTTACTTGGAACCCTAAGAACTTCTCCAAAGAGATGTCGAAAGAGCATTTCAAAGGGTTCATCTTCAAACACTTGTCGCAGTGTCTCTAGATGATATGCTCGAGTCTTCAACTTAACCACCACATCGTCTAGGTAATCTTCAACTTTCTTGTGCATCATATCGTGGAAGATGGTGGTCATGGCACATTGGTAAGTAACATCGGCGTTCTTTAGGACGAAAGGCATCATAGTGTAATAGAAGTTTCCAAAAGGGGTTCGAAAAGTAATCTTAGTTGCGTCGTGCTCATACATCTTTATCTGGTTGTAGCCGCTATATCCATCCATAAAAGAGAACATGGCATTCGTACTGGTAGCGTCTACCAGCATGTCGATGTTAGGGAGCGGAAAATATTTTTTAGGGAAGCACTTGTTCAAATCTCTGAAGTCGACACAACACCTGATCTGGCTATTTTTCTTCTTGACGGGAATGATATTGGCCAACCAAGTGGGGTGATGAATGGGCTTGATGAAACCACCGTCTAGTAGTTTTTGAACTTCCACCTTGATTTGTTCTTCCAAATCATGCCTGAATTGTCTTGGAAGTTGCTTGAACGGTTTGGATTCGGGTATCACATGTAAACGGTGGGTAACCAGTTTTTTATCCAAACCAGGCATTTCTTCGTATGTCCATGCGAATACATCTTGGTATTCCTTGAGTAGATCGACTAGCTTCGAGCATTCCGTTGAGTGTAAGGATGAACTGATAAAAATGGGGTGTGGGAATTCTCCATCCCCTATATTGACAGTATCGAGCTCGTCCGTGGTTAAGTCGGTCCCGTCTTGCATCTTCTGAGGGGCGTCGGGAACTTCCTCCTGATCGTTGTGAAGACATTCTCTTTGGCGGAGAGATCGGATTGTGGTCTCCTTGTTAATTGATAACAACGATGATAATACGTGAGATTTCCAATTTTGATTCGTCTTGTGGTAAAGGTGTGTTCTCGCTTAGCGTGGGTACGGGTTGCACCCTGGACCGAAAATTGGGAATTGGCGAGTCTTGTTTCTGATTGGACGGCGGGAGAAAGGTTTTCTTTGTTGAGTACCTCTGGTGCATTTCTTTCTCTGAGTGACGTCCACTTTGGCAGCGGGAAACTATGCACCTTGGTCGCCGTATACCTTGAGCCCCTCGGCCTATATGTTTCTATGCAGTAGACAGGTGCATAGGGGGATAGTGACGCATGGATGCGGATTACTTCCCCGTTCATAACTATTTTCAGACATTGATGGTATGTCGAGGGAATAATTCTGAGATCGCGCAGCCACGGCCTTCCCAGTATCATGTGGTAATCTGGTTCCTTTTCGATCACTTCGAACTTTACACTTGATTTAATTGGTCCCCCTGTCAGGTCCAGGCTAATGTAACCATATGTACTAGTTTGGTTTCCCTCGAAGTTTGTCATCGTAGTGGGTTGTCGTAAGACCTCGTTAGGTCGTACCTTGGAAGCTTTGAGCGTTTTGAGGGTGATGACATTGGAAGATGCACCTGGGTCAACGAGCACTCTCCTAAACACTGTACTCCTGATGAGGATCGTAACATGGAGGGCTCAGTTATGGCCCTCCTCTACCATCATGTCGTCGTTGGTAAAAATAATGTTGCTGGAGGATCTCCCAAGTGTCCTTGGAGTCCCTATGGGTACTGGTACTAGAGATGCATTCAGCGCTATTTGGTTAATGGCTAAAAATGTTTTTACCTCCTGGTCTTTGGAGAGGTGCAACAATTCACACAAATTCTCTACCAGCGCGGTCGCCTCCTGATCTGCCAGCTTCCGGTTAGTGGTGAAACCATTAATTTGAGGATGCTCATTCGAGATGTTTGTCCCATGTTCCTGATCTTTTGGAAGATATGAGCCACTTATCTCCGATGTTAAGCTAATGAGGAATTCGATTATGTTGTTGATCGCATCCTTCATTAGATCCATATTTTTGGCGTAAATCTCATGAGATCGCATCAGGTCAACCAATCTTGGGAGTTCTTCACTGGTTACATTGCTTCCAAAAGTTGGAAGATCGTCATGTCTTCGAGCAGGATCAATATCTGCGGATATGGTTTGATATCCAATCATGTTTGCGCGAATTATGGAGGGTAGAACCTAGGTCCTAATATTGTAACCGAGAGGTTGAAACTCCCGCGGTGGTCGCCAATTGTTTAAGGGAGAAAATTGCCTCTGCCTAATTTGGTAAATTCGATGATGGAGAGACTTGGTTAAACCCTTAAACAAATATGCTGCACGTGAACACTTTTGATTCGAGATATAAATTTGTACAACTCTGGCTTAAACCAAGAAGATGGTCGTTCCAGATTTGCTTCGGTCACAAAGTGGATGAGAAGGGTTGATTTGGGAAGGATAGCGAAGAAGGGTGATGAGACCAGAGAGTTCTGGATAGGTAGTATCTCTACTTGTATCATAAGTGTAGAAGCTTGTGAAAGCTTGCTAGTGATGGAAGCTTTTGAGAGAGATTGCAAAGTTTCTATCTGATAGTGTTATATTTTGCCTGACTAAGACTTGTGTGTTTTGGAAGAATAGGTGAAACCTATTTATACAAGTGAGATTGAATGTACCCTTGCCTCATTAAGGAATTAAGTAAACGTGTCAATTAAAATAGATGAGGGGGAAACCGTTGGCTTTATGGTGAAAAATGTTTTCACCATAAATTTCCTTATATAATTGACCATATTCACTCCTTGCACGCCTTGCTTTATTCCGAGCGTAGTGTACGCTGCACGCTGTGACCGGCAAACTAAAACCTCAATAAAGCATCCCCCAGTTTGTGTTGATATCTCGAGATTTGGGCTCAAGTGGCAATTCCAAAGTTGCTAGTGAAGCGTTGCGGCATATGCCAATGGCATGTACGGGATGTCTCGACCGTGAGTTGTACTTTGATTGCGGATGGCAATACCAAAGTCGCTTAGTGGAGCATTTGGAATGTGCCAACAACATGTGTGGAATGCCTTGGTCGCAAGTTGCACTTTGATTGCGGATGGAAATGCCAAAGTCGCTTAGTAGAGCATGTGGCATGTGCCAATGGCATGCGCGGAATGTTTTGGATTAGAAAGTGGCTAGTGGTAACATGTTTGGCATGTGCCAATGGCATGCGCGAAATGCCTTGGATTGGAAAGTGGCTAGTGGTAACGTGTTTGGCATGTGCCAATGGCATGTACAGCCACTTTGGCCAAGTTGCAGGCGCTACAATGGTATAGAGGCTTTGTAATGGAAATTGGCTAGTGGTTGCGTGTTGGCATGTGCCAATGGCACGCACGACCACTTTGGCCAAGTCGCGGGCGCCACAATGGTATAACATCTTTGGAATAGGAATTGGCTAGTGGTTGCGTGTTGGCATGTGCCAATGGCATACACGTCCACTTTTTCCAGGTTGCGGGCGCTACTTTTTGGCATGTGCCAATAGCATAGCGGCTCGGAATAGAAAGTGGCTAGTGGTAACGTGTTTTTCATGTGCCAATGGCACGTACGACCACTTTGGCCAAGTTACGGGCGCTATTTTTTGGCATGTGCCAATAACTTAGAGGCTTGGAATTGAAAGTGGCTAGTGGTAACGTGTTTGGCATGTTCCAATGGCACGTACGGCCACTTTGGCCAAGTTGCGGGTGCTAGTTTAGCGGCTTGGTAGGAAAAGTGGTTAGTAAGCATTTTGGCATGTGCGGATGGCACTCGTGGCCAAACTGCGAGCAAGCGCTCGCGGTTTAGGGTTTTGAAACCCTAATTGGCGCCCTTCACTAAAACCATTGTAGAATTCACATACGAACTCGGATTTTGACGGTCAGCATGTCCATCTGACGGGAAAAGAATTTCCTATACCACATCGAGGGAGTATTTAGGTTTTGAGGCCGCTTAGGGTGTGAATACAGCCCGTAAGTGAAACTCAGGAAAAGAAAGTGGCTAGCGGTGCGTTTGGCATGTGCCAATGGCACACAAGGCTATTGGGCCAAGTTGTGGGCGCTAGATGAGCATAGCGGTTTGAAAATAGGAATTGGCTAGAGGTGCATGTTGGCATGTGCCAATGGCACGCACAACCATGTTTGCCTAGGTTGCACGGTTTGCAAGCCTAGGGCGCTACTTTGGCATGTGCCAATGGCATAGCGACTTGGAAAATGGCTAGTGGTGCGTGTTGGCATGTGCCAATGGCACGCACGACCATGTTTGCCTCGGTTGCATGTTTTGCAAGCATAGGCGCTACTTTGGCATGTGCCAATGTCATAGCGACTTGGAAGATGGCTAGTGGTGCGTGTTGTCATGTGCCAATGGTACGCACGGCCATGTTGGTCTAGGTTGCACGGTTTGCAAGTCTAGGGCGCCACTTTGGCATGTGCCAGTGGCATAGCGACTTGGAAAATGGCTAGTGGTGCGTGCGTGTTGGCATGTTCCAATGGCACGCACGACCATGTTGGCCTAGGTTGCACGGTTTGCAAGCCTAGGGCGCTACTTTGGCATGTGCCAATGGCATAGCGACTTAGTTTGGCATGGTTGAAGTATGCAGTTTAGTTTTGACGTCGTTTCCATGGTGCGCTGTATGCGCCTTGGTTTTGGCGTCGTAGCCGTGGTGCGCAGTATGCGGCTTGGTTTTGGCATCGTAGCCGTGGTGCGTAGTATGCGGCTTTGTTTTGGCGTCGTAGCCGTGGTGCGCAATATGCGGCTTAGTTTTGGAATTAGGGTTCTGTGTCGAAAACCCTAATCTGGTATTTTGAAAAAATACCCCAATTAATTATTTACATCTAAATTAAATGCTCTCAGTTAGTGTGTTGCGGGCAACATTAGGTCATGGGGTTTTACAATTTTACCCCTTGTCTTAAATCCACCATCAACACATTCATATTCCCTTGCACCACTTTATGTTTGGTTATCTGTTTATTCTTGAATTAGTTTTTTCGAGTCTTACATGGTTCTTTTTTGTTGGTATGAAATCTTAAATTTGGGTCTTGCTCTATTTCTTCCCATACGGGTCTGATGTTGCTTATTAGAAATGATGTATTATTTTTTTTGTGGATATCTCAGTGGTTTCCGGAAGAGTTGGAGGCTAGACAGAAAGCAGCGATCTCCACGTTGCAGCATTTTTGGCCCTCTGGTTGTCTAGAGACATTCTTGACGACGGTTCTGGGAAGAAGGAGATATGGTCTGAGCTGATACCAATTGATGTGAAGTTGGAGAAAGCTGAAGTTCTCCCTATTGGAAAGATATTCCTTGGCTCCTCGTACGCGTATCTGGATCACTTAGTCGTGAATATGCGAGTTTCGAATGGTTTCATGAAAGTGGATTCATATGTGCACGTCATTTTTATGCAAGCGTGGCTATGGGATTATTTTGAAAAGTATGCTCCAAAGCTGTTGCCTACGATTCCTACGAGTTGGGGTGGATCTCGAATTCTTCGATGGGAGAATAAGCGTCCAAGAGTTGGTGTGAGCTTGGTTAGCCTTCTTAATAAATCACACGAGATCAATTTTCACCCGTGGGAGCCAGTTCATAGGTCCGTGAATTAAATTGACACTTTTGCTTCTGCTCCGGATGTGATTTTATCTTCAAATGACGACTTGAGAGTTGGTGAAAACTTGTTTATTCAAAGTTTCATCCCCGGTCACATGCCGTCTTTATTTATAGGGGATTTCCAGATTGTTGAGTACAACATTGACCGAGTGGCTCATCACATGGGTTTCGATCAGGGGGTGCCCCTTGCTTTCCGGCTAGAGCTTTCTGAGAATTCATTACATGATGCCCTCGATGCTAGTGCCCTTGGGCCAGGTATCCGTCTTCCCTTATTTCAAACGGAAAGAGAACCCTTGATGACCTTTATTACAACGAGTTCTAGTGCCGTGAGCGTCTTAAGATTCACAAGTTTGTGGATAACGTGGTGGAGAATGTTCGTGGTAAGCCTTCCCAAGAAGTTTTGAAGAAGTACCCAATGTTGAGAGATTTCAAGCGAAAGTCGTCTGGCAATTCTGAAAGTCCCCAAGTGAAAGAGAAGACGACGAAAAACCGTGCTGGTGGGTTTCTAACGGTTTCAATGGATCCTCTTGCAGCCCTTATGTCTTTCAGATCTTCCAATAACCAGGTATATGTCGCCTCTTTGCTGGTTTGTTTCCAAATATGTGAATTTCTGCTGAAGGTATGTTCTCGTTTCTTCCAGGGATTTGGTAGTGTTAATGCTTTTGATGCTCTTGCTCGCTGTCAGGAGACGTTAACTCCTTTGAGTAATTTTGGCGGTATCGAGTCTTCTCACAAAGGTGATGCGCCAGAGAAAGAATAAAGTTTGGCAGAGCAAGAAGAAAGTTCAGAAAGTGAAGGTGATTCTTCTGATAGCATCGCTGGATCCCTTTCGGAAAGAGGCTCAGTAGGCTTCACGCATGTTTTCCTTCCTCCTCCCTTTGAAAACGTCTAACTCAAATATTGCAGGAGGAATCTGATTCAGGATATGGATCTGAGGTGGAAGAACATGAAGACTTGCCCTTGGTGACAACAATCGTCAGTGAAGACCCATAGATGGAAGTTGAAAATCCACCTGTAGTGATTATGACCGCTGATGATGGTTTGGAGACGGAAGTTGATCAATCACAAAGCATGAATGTAGCTCGATCAGGAAATAATTTTATGGTTGCTGGAGCAGATACGGAAGGTAACCCTTCACATATTGAGGATCTGGTTGCAGGCGCCATTTTCGATCCTCCGTACTTGGTTCCTTACCCAGGTTATGTGTTGGTCGGCGGTTTCATCGTGCTGGCCAAATATGAGGCGTCGTATACCAAAATATGGAAGAAGTATGGAAACATGGATATGACCAAGAAGGTCACTAGTCGTATTGCATTGGATAAACGTGTGGAAGAAGCTTTATCTTCTATTGAGGACATACGCGGGGCGACTGGATACACAGTTTCTGAAGACGTCATCGTTAACTGGGAATATCCCCGCGATGTGTGTGTGGAGAAGGAATTCAATGCTTCGTGGTTCGTCAAAAATCTTGATGAGATTCGGAATTTGAAGGATACAGTAGTCGAAATCCCTTTTGCGGAGCATATCAAACGGCAAGAAGCGGAAGATGAGGAGTTTTCCAAGGCGTTAGCTATGAAGAGAGCGGCTATTGAAGATGCGAAGGACCATCTTTCTAAGAAGAGTAAACATCTGCTGGACAACTTCCCTTGAATGTTTCTTATTTAGATTCCCTTTTGTTTATTTCGAGGAACACTTTGGGTGCTTGATTTCGTAGTCTGACTGATTTTGGTAGTTGGTTGATATTTTTTGAGATGTTAGATTATTTTTTGGGATGAATGGTTTTAATATATAACTTTGATTATGCCTTGTGAAGGGAATATTTTTTTTATGAAAGTGTGTGCTAGAAATAACACAAAAAGTAATGGTATGATGGTTTTACTGAGAACCCAAAAACAGATCAGATATCTTGCCCGGGCTAGACTTACTTGCTGTATGGATCTTTTGTCGCAAATATGCATATTTTCGTATAAGAAGTAGTTTTTCCGGTGACTTTGCCAGTAAGTCCCCAGCTGATGGTAACAGTTTTGCTAAAAAAGCCGCTAGCCAGTCCCCAGATCGGAGTCCCCAGCTTCCCATGTAGTTTTTACGGTTGGCAACTGAGTTGTCTGGTAGTTGAGTCGCATATCTCCAAACCGATTGGCTGCTTCTGATGTTGGTGCTTATATCGAGACGCGAGATCGATTTCTAGAAGTAGATATTATAACCGAGAGATTGAAAATCCCGATGTGGTCGCCAATTGTTTATGGGAGAAAATCACCTCTGCCGAATTTGGTAAATTCGATGATGGAGAGACTGGTTTAAACCCTTAAACAAATGTGCTGCACGTGAGAACTTTTGATTCGAGATATCAATCTGTATAACTCTGGCCTAAATCAAGAAGATGGCCTTTACAAATTTGCTTCGGTCACAAAGTAGAGGAGAAGGGTTGATTTGGGGAGGATAACGAAGAAGGGTGATGAGACCAGAGAGTTATGGCTAGGTAGTATATCGACTTGTATCAGAAGCGCGGAAGCTTGTAGAAGCTTGCTAGTGATGGAAGCTTTTGAGGGATCTTGCAAAGTTGCTATATGATAGTGTTGTATTTTTCCTGACCAAGACTTGTGTGTTTTGGCAGAATAGGTGAAACCTATTTATACATGTGAGATTGAACATACCCTGGCCTCATTAAGGAATTGAGTAAATGTGTCAATTTAAACAGAGAGGTGGAAACCGTTGGCTTTATGGTGAAAAACGTTTTCACCATAAATTTCCTTATTTAATTGACCGTATTCATTCCTTGCACGCCTTGATTTATTGCGAGCGTAGTGCACGCTGCACGCTGTGACCGCCAAACCAAAACCCCAAGAAAGCATCTCCCAGTTTGTGTTGATGTCTCGTGAGTCGAGCGCAAGTGGCAATGCCAAAGTTGCTAGTGAAGCATTGCGGCATGTGCCAATGGCATGTGCGGGATGTCTCGACCGAGAGTTGTACTTTGAGTGCGAATGGAAATTCCAAAGTCGCTTAGTGGAGCATTTGTCATGTGCCAATGACATGTGCGGAATTCCTTGGCCGCGAGTTGTACTTTGAGTGCGGATGGCAATGCCAAAGTCGCTTAGTGGAGCATTTGGCATGTGCGTAATGCCTTGGACGCAAGTTGCACTTTGAGTGCGGATGGAAATGCCAAATTCGCTTAGTGGAGCATGTTGCATGTGCCCATGGAATGTGCGGAATGCCTTGGAATAGAAAGTGGCTAGTGGTAACGTGTTTGGCATGTGCCAATGGCACGTACGACCACTTTGGCCATATTCCGGGTGCTACAATGGCATAACGGATTTGGAATGGAAATTTGCTAGTGGTTGCGTGTTGGCATGTGAAAATGGCACGCATGGCAACTTTGGCCAAGTCGCAGGCGCTACAATGGTATAGCGGCTTTGGAATGGGAATGGGCTAGTGGTTGCGTGTTGGCATGTACCAATGGCACGCTCGGCCACCTTGGACAAGTTCCGGGCACTACTTTTTGGCATGTGCCAATAGCATAGCGGCTTGGAATATAAACTGGCTAGTGGTAACTTGTTTGGCATGTGCCAATGGCACGTACGGCCACTTTTTCCAAGTTGCGGGCGTTAGTTTAGCGGCTTGGTAGGAAAAGTGGTTAGTGAGCATTTTGGCATGTGCGGATGGCACGCGTGGCCAAGCTGCAAGGAAGCACTCGCAGTTTAGGATTTTGAAACCCTAATTGGCGCCCTTCACTAAAACCATTGTAGAATTCTCATACGAACTCGGATTTTGACGGTCAGTCTGTCCATATGACGGGAAAAGAATTTCCTATACCCAAGCGGGTGAGTATTTAGGTTTTAAGGCCGCTTAGGGTGTGATAACAGCCTGTAAGTGAAACTCAGAAAGATAAAGTGGCTAGCGGAGCGTTTGGCATGTGCCAATGGCACACACGGCTATTGGGCCAAGTTGTGGGCGCTAGCTTGACATAACGGCTTGAAAATAGAAATTTGCTAGCGGTGCGTGTTGGCATGTGCCAATGGCACGCACGGCCATTTGGGCGAAGTGGCGGCCACTACTTTTGGCACGTTCCAATAGCATAGCGACTTGAAATAGTAATTGGCTAGCGGTGTGTGTTGGCATGTGCCAATGGCACACACATATATGTTGGCCTAGGTAGCACATTTTTCCTCCTAGGGCACTACTTTGGCATGTGCCAATGGCATAACGACTTGGAAAATGGCTAGTGGTGAGTGTTGGCATGTGCCAATGGCACGCAAGGCCATGTTGGCCTAGGTTGCACGGTTTACAAGCCTAGGGAGATATTTTGGCATGTGCCAATGGCATAGAGACTTAGTTTTGCATGGTTGCAGTATGCAGTTTGGTTTTGGCGTCGTTGCCATGGTGCGCAGTATGCAGCTTGGTTTTGGCATCGTTGCCATGGTGCGCAGTATGCGGATTGGTTTTTGCGTCGTAGCCGTGGTGCGCAGTATGCGGCTTGGTTTTGGCGTCGTATCCATGGTGCGCCGTATGCGGCTTGGTTTTGGCGTCGTTTCCATGGTGCGCAATATGCTGCTTGGTTTTGGCATCGTTACCATGGTGCGCAATATGCGGCTTAGTTTTGGAATTAGGGTTTTGTGTCGAAAACCCTAATCTGGTATTTTGAAAAAATACCCCAATTAGTTATTGACACCTGAATTAAATGATCTTAGTTAATGTGTTGCTGGTAACATTAGGTTATAGGGTTTTACGATTTTAACCCTTGTCTAAAATCCACCATCAACACCTGGCTAAAACCCTTTCTGCACGGAAAGAGAACTCTTCACCACATAGGTCACCAATCACCTCTACCAACTCCATTTTGACAAGAAGGCGAACTTGGTTTTGGGGACCTCCGGGACCAACATTAGCTCCACCATGTAGCATTCCTGCATGTCTTACATACTGTTTATATGTAAAAATAGTTTCTACCAGTTTTGGTAATTGCAGGTGTGAAAGGTGAGAAACGGTTTAAACCCTAAACAATGTACTGCAAGGAGTACTTTTAAGTTCGAGAGATCAATTTATACAATTCCGGCCTAAACCAAGAAATGGCCGTTCCAGACTTGCTTCGGTCACAAAGAGGAGGAGAATGGGTTGGTTTTGGGGAGGGAAGCAAGGAGAGTGGTGATACTAGAATAGTTGATTCTGGAAGAGCAGTTGGGTTTCTATGACTTTTTTATCAGAAAAGTAGAAGAGCTCATGAGGGGAGCTAGAAAGTAAGTATTTCTGAGTGTTGTCTTGTCCGAATGAACTTGTCTTCCAATGGAAATAGGTAAGACCTATTTATACAAGTTATAGTATAAACGTACCCTGGTCTCATTAAAGAGTGAGGAGTAAATGGGAGGAGGTGGTAACCGTATGCATGGACTTGATTGTTCCATAAAGTTTTTAACGCATGAAATTGATTTTCATGAAACTATTGAAATTATGGAATTTATGTTCCATAAGGTTGTTAACTCACGGCTTTATGTCCCATGAACGTTTCCCACATAACTCCCATATTTACAAGGAGCCTCACTCTTATGACACTTCCTTATGAGGGGCGTAGTGTACGCCGCACGCTGTAGACCACCAAACCAATAACCAAAAAAAGTATCCCCCAGTTTTTGTTGATGTCTCAAATGTTTTTGGAGAACATGTAATACATTGTTATGGATAGGCAAGTCGAGCTCGGGGAACTTGCTAGCCTGGTGACCTTCGACGGTCGAGATTTTGCATCTTGGGATGTGCATTGTACGCCTTAGTTTTGGTAGTGAGGGCCATCGTGGCGGCGCGACTAGGTTGGCATGGCGTTGGTTTGTCTTGGACAAACTTAGGTTTTCGGACCAAAAATTCATGAGATGACTTTAGACGGCCAGGATTCGCTCCTGGGTTTGAAGGGTGGCCATTGATGGCCGCATGCCTTTCTTTTAGTGGCCGCATATGGAAGGTGCGACCATGGTGTTGTTTAGACTTGGCGCGTGGGGATAATGGTCTGCCATGGGCATAAGGAATGGCTAGGGTCACGGAAAAGGCACTCGGCTTGGCATAGTGGGACTATCATAGCTAGGGCCAAGTCATGGGTGTTTGGATGGGTTCGGCTAGCATGGGTTGGTGCGGTTTTGTTTTGCACGTGGGGCTAATGGTTTTCCATGGTCGCATGGCATAGCTAGGGCCAAGGAAAGGGCGCTTGGCTTGGTGCAGTTTGGTTTGGCGCGCCGGGCCAAGGGATTGCCATGGTCGCATGGCATAGCTAGGGCCAAGGCAAGGGAAATTGGCTTGGTGTGGCTAGCTTGGATAGGTACGGTTTGGTTTGGCGGGTGGGGCCAAGGGTTTGCCATGGTCGCATGGTATAGCTAGGGCCAAGGCAAGGGCGCTTGGCTTGGTGCGGCTAGCTTGGATATGTGCGATTTGGATTGGCGTGTGGGGACCAAGGGTTTTCCATTGTCACATGGCATGGCTAATTTTGGTCAGGTGCGTGACCAAGTTAGGGTTTTTGGGACAAAGTCATGAGGTGACTTTGGGCGGCCAGAATTTGCTCCTGGGATTGAAGGGAAACCGTTGATTGTTGCATGCCTTCTATTTAGTAGCCGTGGGGGAAGGCCAGAAGTGTGGCGCGATATGAGGGCCATGGCGCGGCTAGATCGGGCTAGGTATGGCTGGCATGATTTTCCATTGGCACAAGGGTCATGGTTATCTTAGCTAGGGCCAAGGAAGAGTGCAATTGGCATGGGGCGTATATCTTGGGTTAGGTGTGGCTAGCATGATTTTCCATTGGCACAAGGGTGCGGCTAGCATGGTTGGCATGATTTGGCACGGTTGGTGTGGCTGGCATGATTTTCCATTGGAATAGGGGTGCGGCTAGCATGGTTGGCATGATTTGGCGCGGTTGGTGTGGATGACATGATTTGCCATTGACATAGGGGTGGGGCTAGCATGGTTGGCATGCTTTGGAGCGGTTAGTGTGGCTGGCATGATTTTCCATTGGCACAGAAGTGTGGCTAGCATGGTTGGCATGTTTTGGCACGATTGGTGTGGCTAGCATGATTTTCCATTGTCACAGGGGTGCGGTTAGCAAGGTTGGCATGCTTTGGTTCGGTTGGTGTGGATGGCATGATTTTCCATGGGCACAGGGGTGCGGCTAGCATGGTTGGCATGCTCTAGCGCGGTTGGTGTGGCTGGCATGATTTTCCACTGGCACATGGGTGTGGTTAGTATAGCTAGGGCCAAGGAAGAGTGCGATTGGCATAGCGCGGCTAGCTTGGGCTGGCATGATTTTCCATTGGCACACGTGGGAATTAGGGCTTGGTTTGTTGTAACCCTAATTTGAAAAATATACCCCGGTAATTATTTAGAGATACATTAAAAACTTTTTTTATTAAATGCGCCTAGTAAATGCATGTTTTAAATGTCTGCTAAACGAAGAGAAAAAGGGTCAGTTAAACTGATAAATAGCAAGGAAATGGATAAAGATTACAAATCTCAAAATTATAACCATTGAAGGGTTCTTTGATTATAAATAAACCCCACACAAGCCATTCTTGAACTACACAAAAATACAACAACGGTTTCTCGTACATATACATTTGCATTTAATAGTTTGATAAACAATACTGGGTCCTTTTACTCAAAAACTAAAAGGACTTTACTTTTTATGAACAACATTGACTAAGAAACTGTAAACTATGACCTACCAATAATGTAAAAACTCCATAAAAACTCATAGAAATAACAGAAATCAGAGTAAATGCTCCATTTTGAGTCTTGTTCATACCAAAGAAATAACAATTTGGGGCAATTTTAAAACACCTCTTCCTCAGTTTGCACAAAAACTTCTGACAGTTTTCCAAGTATAATTGATGCCCAGACATTTTTTTAATTTTACAATTAGTTTATATACTTACAACTAATTAAATAGACAATTGACATGAACAATTCTACTTATAACTATTGTTGTGAGAGGAAAAATTATTATGACATTCATTGAGAATCTTGTTGAAGTAGATTCAAAGGAGTTCTCTCAGAAGTCCGTATTAGCATCAAATATGAAATTCCATGTAAGACCAACTGATCAGATCAAGATATGAAGCATTAAGTTTCATCAAGCTTTCTCACCGACATGTCATGCGCTTTGATCTGACTAAATCAAAACTGGACATACTATCAAGCTTCCAAAGAATATCATGCCTCAAAAGAACAAGCCTATCACTGAATCGAATCCAGTTACAAGAAGATAGATCGTTCAAAATAAGCTGAATCGTTCATCATGGATGCAAATTTGGAGGCCGTAGATCCTGTGTTACGAGAGGAAAAATCATTATGACATATGTAATAAGGAGGAGGTTTATTCTTGATCTTCTTTCTCTTCCAGCACCACCGTCCAAAACCACCAGTTTTCAATCTACACTTCTCCATTTGAGTTCGGATCTAAGGGCAACACTAAAAAACTAGCGGAGGAAGGGAGGAGGCAAAAGAAAGTGATGATAGTGGGGAAATGAAATGAGGTTAGGGTTTTAACTTAGTATTTAGTACATCCTGACCGTTGAAATTGCCATCGTTATTGATCGGATTTTGAGATGGGCTCGTGCCTTAGTTCGAGACTATAGTCCCGGCCTAAGGCTGACATAGATCCATATGAAGACCTTTCACTTGAACAACCCTATGTAGTCAATATCTGCCGTATTGGAGAAATTACGGATAATGCTCTTGGAGTGATAGGATAAGCAATATATCGGCGATACGATATCTTCCCGATAATATCGTCCGATACGAAATTTTTCCGATTATCCGGTATTGGTTATTTTAGTCGTTTTGATGGTTTAGGTGCTTTATAAAAGGGAAGGGATTAATCCCTAAAACTTGATCCAAAATATAGTTCTTCAGCCGAAAAACTGAATTGAAAAGAAAAGAGATCAATGTTCTTCAGAAATTTAGTTTAACAGATAAAGTTCTTCTTTTTAATCTCATCAGTGAGAATCTAAATCTAAGGAAGGAACTTTTGATTATTGATCTTCTTCATCTAAATTTCATAGATTATTGTCTAGCAAAAGGTTGGGGTTTTGAATCTTTTGATAATTACTCTCTTGAATTGCTTAGATTATGATTTTTTTTTGTGATTAATGGTGGATTTGTATGGGTAGGTTTAAATTAGTCGACAAATTTGTGTGATTGATATTGTTCCGTTGTCTTGAATCTTGATTATTTTTTTAACGGTGTTGTTGATATAGTAATTATGGCTTAAGTGAATTAGGGTTAGTTTTATGTATGTTTATTTTCTTCAATCTACCTTAGTTTGACATTACCAATGAAAGTTGTAATTATACTATAACCATTTTGTAATTGTGTTACGATTATATTTGTCTTAAAATTTGAAACAGATATTACAATGATATTTCAACGATAATATTCCCGATATAAAGTTGTACCAATATATCGGTCCTGTCCGAGATAAATAGATATCCAATATTAACAACATTAGAACAACCTAAAAACCTTAAGTCACATAAAAGATTGGCCTTGCCCTTATGGGAAAATAAGGATCCTATATTTCAGGTTATGTATGTCTATATGGTTTTTGTGGAGTTTAAATGGAAAGTTTGTTTAGAATTTTTATATGAAACCATGGATACATGAATAATGCTCGTATAAATATATTTAAACTGAAATGTGTTAGCATAGGAGTTGAAAGTCGTATAAAGATGTATTTTCTTTTTTGGAGTGCTATTTATTTACTTTTCAGTTTCAAAGTTTTACCAGCAAAAGAAGCTAAGATTAGGCTAAGTACTATGGTGTGCCATTTCCCTTAGCTATAGTTTATATGAAGCTAAGGAGAATAGGTTTCAGGGAAATTTTACAATGGTGTGATTTTATCCCTTAGCTATACTACACCGAAACTCAATTTTCGTGTAAATAATGCCGAAAGGATACTGAGTATCTGTTTAAATCAATGCTTTGACTTGACTGAATGAGTATTCAATATCCTTTTCTGGAGTATAAACATCCAACAAACCCCCTCAAACTCCTTGTTTTCACCTTCTGATTTTCATGGTGATTCTTTGTGGTTCGTTCGTTGAAATTAAAAGGGTTTAATCCATATTTAAAGGTGATTCCATTGAATTCTTCAATTCTGAATGCTATTAAAAAGAATCAAGTGAATTTAATTGCGTTATCGGAAGAAAAATAAATAAATGAAAAGATTATCCCACACAAACATGTTGAAATGGCATAGAGACATTCAACTGTAGAAACAATAAGCACTATTTGGTTAACACTATATGAACTAGAATTCACCGGAGTAGCTGTGGGAGTGAAGACCTAGCATCAACCAAGGTAGTCAATATCGGTTGTATAGGCCGATATTATAGGTTTTTATCGGATATAGGAAAATACCTATACGATATCGAAAATATCGGCAATACAAAGACGAAATGATATTATCGGTTGTACATGCCAAACTGACCGATATATCGGTTTTACTTGTACATCGATAATATTGGTTTCGTGAATACATTTTTCATCAACATGCTTCTAGTATTTACAGACAAAGTACAATGTCAATATATATTTATAATATAAAATCAATGATTATATGGTAGGATATAAGATGGAAACCACATTTCGGTTGCAAGGCAGAAAAATATAAAAGATAAAAAAAAAGATTTACTGGCATAATGGTACAACAATCACAATGTTGACTAAAATCTTCTCCAATGACATGTGTGTGGAAATAAATGTCAAAATCCACCAAAGATACACATCCAATCATTTTTCTAAAATCGTTCTCCAATCCTGATGTCTTAAACCAATGTATAGTTGACTTTGAGTAGACATTGTCAAAGTGAATGTCTAGTTTTAGACATTGCCCTTGAAATTGTTTACCATTCTAGTCAGCTTTTTCTTAATCGATTGACTTTTGTATATTAACTAACTATTTTCATCTCTAATAAAATCTTAATTATGAAAAATAAAATTTATGCTAATTAAAAGAAGATGTTACATGTAATACTGTTGGAGTTGGATTTTTTCTCTCCCTAATGAAAAATAGATTGAGGATGTCTTATTTGTGTTTCCAAGTAGGAAACACACACAATGACCATTGGAGAATCTCTAATAAACTACCTTGTATTTTGGAAATTTTAGATATGTGTATGATTCTTATAATGTTTTTTACTATGGTTTTATAATTATTTGAAATTCTATATTAAATGATGTATCACTTGTAAAAATAGATATTATCTTTTGTATAGGTGTATAGGACCCGACCAATACGATACCGATACGCGATATTAACTACCTTGGCGTCAACTTATTCCGGTATGATGATTACATGTTTAACTTTCTAATTAATCTTTCTTTCCATGCACCAAAACTTAATATCTACTAAAAAGGACTGCGTTAGTTCGATCAACAGGCCAGCAGTTGTTGTTGTGAAACTGGATTACGGCAGTTCGATCAACCGACTGTAGTAGTTATGTGGAAAAGGACTGCAGCAGTTCGATCAACTGGACTGCATCGGTTTTAACTAACACCGAATATGCCCGTGTTGAGGTTTATGAATCGAACCAGCACTCACGAATTTTGCTCTGCGGGTAGAGACTTGACACAATAGCATTTGCGCTCATTGAACACGTAGTTTTCATTTCATAGTGGTTGCGTGCTGCTCGGAACCTCAAAAATTAAATTTTCCAAAATCATGATTTTTCACCTCCATGTTGTAGGAAATTCAAAGGCGTTTCCAACGAGCCAAAAATCATCCAATTTAGACGTAAAACGAAGAAGTTATTGACGAAACAAGATTTATCTTCGCGCGCGTGCCGCCGCTGACGTGGCATGGTTGCTGACGTGTCACCTTATGACTGGGCAAAATGATGACATGGCACGGTTGATAACGTAGCACCTGATGGCTGGGCAAAATGATGACGTGGCGGTGCTGAAGTGGCACCTAATGACATGGCGATGCTGACGTGGCATGGTTTCTGACGTGGCACCTGATGACTGGCGGTGCTGACGTGGCATACCTTTGTTGAAATTTTATGTAGCATAGAGCATCGAAGTTTTATGTACCTCATATCATCTACGGTTGTTATTCGCTGAACACGAAGTTTGATGTACCCTAAAGCGTCGAAGCTTTCCTGAGAATTGAAGTTTGATGTAGCATGGAACATCAAAGTTGGATGTACCACTAAGGAAAAACGGTCGGTATGCCCAGAACATCGAACTTTGATACACCCCGAGGTATCGAAGTTTGCTGACGTGGGTGATGGAGAATTAAGGGGGGTGAAAAAAAACTAGAAGTGGGTGAACAGATCTTGAGATGGTGCCGTCGGCACAAGGCCGCTGCCGCCGCCGAGCCGCCGGGTATGGGGTTTTGACTTCAAATTTCAATAACTGGCTTGTTTGTACCCAAAATTACTTTTGGGCACGATACACGATTGAATTGATTATTTGGTGTGTTTTTAGGGTTAAAAGACGAATTGAAGAACAAATAAAAGAGACACGGATTTTACGTGGTTAGGCATGGTTTGCCTACGTCCATGGGAGAATCCCCTTGGGGAATGATTTTATTGATATGTAGAATTACAGTGTATGTTTTTCTTGTCTTCGTTCTCCCCATATTGGATACCCCCTTTCCTATCAGAATGTAACTATTTATACCTCTCCATAATTAATTTCGGATTAAACTTAAATTACATTAAAGTGCCAGCATGTCTTCCTTAACTCTGCATGAAACTTCCCATGCATGCCTCCTCTTTAACCCTGCATGTAACTGCTCATTCATGATACCTCTTTAACTCTGCATGTCACTTCTCATTCATGACACCTCTTTAACTCTGCATGAAAACTGCCCCTTTATGCCTTTACCTTAAGTTCTGCATGGAATTATCCATTTATGCCTAGGGCTACACATACCCGACCCCACCCGCCGACCCAACCCGTACCCGACCAAAAATACCCACACCCGACCCAACCCACCAAGACATGGATCGACTATGGGTGAGGCACACCATAACCCACCGTATGTTGGGTCGGTTGTGGGTAGAAACTTCCGTCACCCAAACCGACCCACCCACCCGCCCTACACTATTCCTACCCTTAGATTATGTAATTCTAACCTAGAATAAGTAATGTATGTAAATTTTTTCAATTTTTTTTTTGTTTGTAAGTAATGTGTATTTTATGGTGGGTAACCCACCACCCACCCGACCCAACCCACTGTATAGTTGGGTCAGTTGTGGGTGACAACTTATGTTACCCACCATCAGTGGGTTGGGTGGTGGGTGAGGCCAAACCCGACCCAACCCGACCCATGTGCAACCCTATTTATGCCTTTATCATAAATTCTATATGAAACAACTGGAATTAATTTTGCATGCCTTTATGGTGATTTATGTATAAAACTGCACATTTATGCTTCATGATAAATTCTGCATGCTGGCAAACTGAACTGGTGGCTGGCAGTATGGATGGATGATGGTTGGCAGACTGTTTTGGCTGCATGGGTAGAAAACTGGCTGGCAGTATGGGTAGAGGCTGGCTGGGAATTGGTTAGCAGCATTGCTGGCTACAAGACTGAAAATTGGCTAGGGGGCGACTAACTTCGATAGTTGACCGACGATTGACTTTGACCATTGACCGGCCGTCGACTTTGACCATTGACCTTGATCGGACATTGACTTTGAAAGTTGACCGACTTTGACCATTGACCGGTCGTTGAATTTATGTAATTCTGGTAAGACTGGTGGGATGCCTCGGTTCACTGGTTGGCGGGCTTGGATGAAGACCAAAAGATGATTCAAGTATCAATTTGGCCCATTAAGTGGTATTTTTACTTATGGTACAAACACCGCTATAATTTGAATAAAGATCAAACTCTATAATTTCAATAACCATGCATAACCGGCTATAATTTGAATAACGTTAAGCAGTTTTATGACCCTAGCCCGTGCATTTTGCAGGTGCATGAAAAGATCTTGTATGAAAATAAAATCTAAGTAGGTACGAAGTTTAAGCAGAATAGTGGCATTCATCAAACTAGTTCAGAGTACATATACATTTGCATTCAATAGTTAAAAGGGCTTTACTGTTTTAGTGACTTGAAACGATGACCTAACATAATCACTGAAAAATCCCACCAAAGCAATTCCGTATAAACTCACTGAAATTACAGAAATCAGAGTAAATACTCCATTTAAGCCTTGTTCATTACCACAGAAATAACAATTTTGAGCAATTTTAAAACACATCTCCCTAATGTTGTCATCAGTTTGCACAAACACTGCGAACAATTTTCCAAATGTTACCAGAAATAGATGGTCAAACATTTCTTCAATGTTACAAATTGACATGAAAAATTATACTTACAACTATTGTTTTGAGAGGGAAAGTCATTATAACATACAATCCAAGAATCCTGTTCTCCACCAGCATAAGAAAGGCAGCTTTAAAGGAGTTTTTTCAGAAGTACATATTCACGGCAATTTTGAACTTCCTGATCAAGCTATATCAGACTTACTAAATTTATCATGAGCTTTGATCTTACCAAATCAAAACCAGATCCAGACTTGGTGATACTTCTGAAGAAGATACCCGATCTGTGACTAAGTCACTAAGATCCATAAAAAAAAGCTGCAACGTTGATCATGGATGCCTATACAGAAGGTACAGATCCTATGTTATGAGAGGATAAGTTATTATGACATTGAATAAGGATGAGGTTTCTTCTTGATCTTCTTCTTCCTCTTCCAACACCACCACCACATAAAATCAATACCATTTTTGAATTTAAGCTCCTCCATTTGAGTTGCAGATCGAATCAAAACCTGAAAGAACCAGAGGATCGAGGGAAGAAGAGGAAGAAAGAGATGGAAAAGAGTCATGAATCTGAATCTGAGGGAAATGAAATGTAGGTTAGGGTTTTATGTTCATAATGGAGGAGGATTAAGTATATCCTGACCTTTGAATTTGATCCACCGTGATAGAATTTTGAGATAGGCTTGGGCCCAACAACTTTTGTTCTATATGTTACAGATTATCAAGAACTTCCTAGTGTACAAAGTGGAAAAGATACAAAATGCTTCTTCTGTATGTTACAGATTATCAAGAACTTCTAGTGTACAAGGTGGACATAAAGCTCAAACTTGTTCGGTGGAGTCCAGTCCATAGAATATAGGGCATTCTATCCTCATTATTACCACAAATGTAGCATCTAGAAGTCGTAGGTATACAGCAATTCCATGCTGCAAGAAGGGTTTCCAGAGTTTAGTTGCCCCAATCCACTACATAAATCAATTGACATCAAAATTAAAAACCTTATTAAAAAAAAAAAAAAAGGAGTTGAACCAAAATTTTATAATCAATTGATTAGAAATTGACACGAATAATTATACTTACTAGTACTGTTTTGTGAGGAAAAATCATTACTACATTTAATCTGTGAATAAAGTTAAAAAAACTAAGAAGATTTATTTGAAGTACATATTTGCATATCATATGTCCTACTGAATTGTTGTAAGGCCTTGTTGAAACTTCTCATAAGCTATGATCTTACAAGCAAAACCAGACTGAGACCTACCGATCTTGGATGCTGACATAAACGTTGTAGATCCTGTCTTGTGAGAGTGTTATGAGAGGAGAAGTCATTATGACATATTGAACAATGAGGAGGTCTCTTCTTGATCTTTCTCTTCCTCTTCCAAAACCACCACCACCATATGAAATCACCACCACTTTTCAATCTGCAATCCTCCATTTGAGTTCAGACGGAAATAAAAAACAATGGAGGAAGGGAGAAAGAAAAACAAGAGAGTGATGGCAGAGAGGTTAGGGTTTTAATTTAGGACTAAGTATATCCTGACCGTTGGAAATAGGGATCCCATATTTATCGGATTTTAAAATAGGCTCGAGCCCAAATAACAACCTTTGTTCTCATCCCTGGGCTTCAGTCGATCCAATCTCAAGTCTCGCCATGGTGAAGTGAAGACTGAAGAGAGTCTAAAATTAGGAAAGTGCATGCCGTAGTTAAAATTCTCAAATGTCGCCGCCATGTACGTCCTCTCGAGATCTTGCCTAGGGGGAAAATTCTCATATACTTGTGCAAATTTTAATACAGTAAGCAGTAGAGAAACGAAAACAAAGCTCTAAAATTATCCCCAACAAGCCGAAGTAACTTTAAAACAGATTACAAACAAGCTCAACTAAAACGATAATAAGAAAAGTTAGAAGATGTTATACAATTTACGAAATCCCGGCTATCATAAACAAAACCATATCTTCTACCCAAATAATTGATTTTCTCTATAACAAACGACATTTATAAAAAATCTCCCTAATCAGCCTCTTCATTCCACCTTGCCATGAAAGCTTCTCTGATATACGCGACCTCCATACGTGTTGTCTCTGTTATTAACACGATCTCTGTTACCGCAATGTCCACCATCATGCCTATAGTCAATGTACAAAACCCTATACTTAAAGCAGTCAGACCCCGTGCACACCGAAACTGCCACCTCTTCATTCTATTCCATCTATCCGATGGCATCATCCATTCCTCTTCAGTCAAACCCAAAATCTCTGAAGATTTGTATCTCTTCCCAACATGACCTGCACACTCAAAACACTGAGAAAATATTACAACAATCTGGAAAAGATCTGATAATGCTTCATAGCATTAGTAAGTAAACATGCATAGACATAGACTATGAAATGAAGGAGAGAATTATCATGGTTGACTAAGAAAGTATAAAATTAGCATAGAGAAAAAAATAAATCCAAAAGCAGTTAGGCTCTACAACCTGAGTTCAACTAACATATATTTAACCCAGGCCATCTAAACAAAGTTATCTTTAGTAATAACGATACCATGACGATTCATCTAGCAGGTGTGTTAGGAATAACATTCTAATATTAATGAAAAATTACAATAACTAGACAAGATTTTAGGTAGTCAAATACAACTATACACATAGTACATACTAGCAGTGATTGACAGAGAAACTCAAAACCCCAAAGGTCTCCTAGCTTCAATCATTAAGTACACAGCATGAAAATTAAATCTATGCATGTAGTGAGTTTAAGCAGAACAGTGGCATTCCTCTAACTAGTTGAACGCTAGCCATTTTTTAACAATATGAAAATGCAATAACAGTTTCCCGTACATATACATTTGCATTCAACAGTAACATAAACAATACTGGTTCCTTTTAATTTGTCTCTCTGGATTGATTCAAACTCAAAAAACTAAAAGGATTTCATTGTTGAACTAACAAACTGTAGACAGGCTCTGTAAACCAAAAAAAGCCACGAGCAAAAAATCCTACCAAACCATTTCCATATAAAGCAGAGTTGATACTCCATTTTGAGTCTTGTTCATTACCACAAAAAAAACATCTTGGAGCAATTTTAAAAAAACCTCTTCCTTATGTTCTCATCAGTTTACATAGCACAATTTTCCAAATATTTGCTAAGGAATGTCATGTCCCCATAGTGAGGTGCGCCGCCTTCCATCAATTTTGCTTAGCTTCAAATTAGCTATATCTAAGAGAAATAATTGATCATTGTGTTTGGCCTAAGAAGTTCAATTGTCTAGAAGACCGTAAAAGGCGAGTCTTGCCCTTCAGGGAAAAATTGGAGCTCCTGTATTTGGGTTTGTATTTGTCTATGGGTTTTTATTTTGTCGAGTTTGAATGGGCGGTTTGTCTTGTATGAAATTATGAAATAAATGAAGAATAGTCGAACAAATTATCCTAAATTATCTTATGTCATTATATAGGATATGTAGGAGTTGAATGTTATGGAACTACTTTCACCATACAGAGCAATTCTTACCATCAAAGCAGGTTACAAACAAGCTCTACTAAAACGATAATACGAATGGGAAAACTAGATCAGATCAAGCTATTCATGTTGAGCTTCATCAAGCTTACTAGTAGATCTATTATGAGCTTAAGGTCTGACCAAAGCAAAACTATATTGAGACTTGTTGATGCTTCCTAAGAATGTGATGCTTGGGAAGAGATATCTAATCACGGAATCAAATCCAATTAATTCTTGTGTTATGAGAGAAAAAGTCATTATGACATATTGAAGGAGGAAGAGGAGGTTTCTTCTTGATCTTCTTTTTCCACCACCACCACCATTCAAAATCACCACCACTTATCGATCTACACTTCTCCATTTGAGTTGAGGAAGAAGAGAGTGATGAAGGGAGACACAGGAAGAAGAGAGTGATGAGGGAAATGAAATGATGTTAGGGTATTTTCTAGAAACTATATAAATGCCCTTAATCTAACGGATATGGATGTCCAACGGATTTTAAAGGTTGCATCCGGGTCCAATCCGTAATCCGTTGGATTTCAAAAATCTCATCCACGTCCAACCCATTAGCGAACGGTCCAGATATCCAACAATAAAAATACGGTTGGTCCTAGTTAAATCCGTGGATTAGGGATAAAATGCTCACCCCTAGACTTATGAATTTAAATTTAACACCCATTATTTATAAAACTTTGATGGCTAAAATATGCTTTCCGTTTATTAATAATGACTAACTTAGTTAAGATAATAGATTATGTTAGTAAGATTAGATAATATGTCTGATTTAGTATTACTGTAAGAGAATTAAAATTAAAAGATCATTTGAAAGAGAAGAAGGAAAAGAAAAGTTTTCGTGAAAACTTTAAAAAAAAAACTAGGTTTTGAGATTCTTGTATTCAAAACTTAAGCCAATTCAGAGTGATTTGTGAAGATTAAAACTTTTAAAATGTAAATAGGCAAACTAGTCATAGACTCGACAAGGAAAACATAAGTACATGTAGCCAAACTTCGTATTTACTGAAGTCTTGGACTAGGTTCTGCTAGGATAACAAAAGTACGGTTAGCCGAACACCCTCTTTAATGGTGCGTGGACTAGGTTCGACTTGGAAAACTCAAGAAACAACTAACCGAACTTCCACTTTACATTATAACAGAGTTATGTTCTGCAATGCAAGACCATCATGTTTCTATCCGAACCTAAGATGAACGAAAACATCCATTTACAGAAAGTTTGTCCAGGAAACTAGAACGTTCGGCTAGGAAATTATAAAGTTCGGCTAGAATTTTTTTTTCCGAAATTGCCGAACATACAATTATATAAAGTTCGGCTAGAATTTCTTTTTCCGAAATTTGGCATCCGCATCCAATCCAATATCCAACGGATGCAAATAAGGAGGAGACATTAGACTAGAATTAATAAAGAGAACTTGAATACGGTGACCAATTAAGAAAAAAAAGAGAAAATTAGACTAGAATTTGCATCTCAACCCAAGCCCTAAATGTTTGATGGATGAAAATAAGGAGGAGACATGTTTTTTATATACAGTGGACTATTAAAAACACTAAGCTATCCCCATAGTTTATAAAAATATCAATGGGTGCGGATGTCCAACGGATTTTAAATTCTGCGTCCACTCCCAATCCAAAATCCGTTGGATTTCAAAAACTGTATCCGCGTACAATCCATTAATAAACGGTTTGGGCACCCATCCGCAAAAATGCGGTTGGTCCGGATAAAATCCACGAATTTCGGACCAAATGCTCACCCCTCCCAATGTACACATCGATCCACTTTCTTCATTCGGAGATGTATCTCATTTCTTGAAACTCGAAAGTTTTACCAGCAGTATGGGATAGATTACTTATGGTTTTGGGACTAAAAATGCAGCAAGGTTAATAAGTAAATTACAATTGCATGTGAATTTGGACTTTAGGTTGCGCATAATAATCGAACTAACGAGTACTTATTCTTCGGTTATGTCAGTGATACTCCCTCCATCCTAGTTTAAATGAAGGTGTATGTATTTTCACACAGATTAAGAAAAAAGAAAGAGATTAAAAACTTTCCAAATCTACGCTCATTAATAATTCCTAAAGTATTGAAGTCTTTAATTTTTAATTCCTAGATTCTAATGTAAATTTGGAATCTAGTGAATTGTTTAAGAATTTCATTTTGGGAAATTGAACTTCCACAATATTTTATATTTGTATATGATTTCAAAGCAGGGACAAATCATGAAATTATAGGGAAAAATAGGGAAACCTTCAAGTAATATGGGACTTACAAAAAACCTAAAACCTTCGTCTAAAATTAGATGGAGGGAGTATTAATATTGGAATGAATGCGCAAAACAGAAAAATTATATTGCACATCCGTCTGCCACCACATTCTCTAAGGGTCTTGCCAAAATCTCACAGAAAGTTACTAGTATCAAGCCAAAACCACCCTCCAATTAGTGGATAGCCCCAACCAGGTAACCAGCAAATGGATATATCAGTACTTTTGCTTGTAAAATTTGGTCATATGCCAAATGTGATCATCAAATGGAACCAACCAATCAGTTAGGGGATAGCCCCCAACCAAGTAACCAACCTGTACAAATACATATTTTGTACTCATACTGGTAAAATTTGATCATAATATGTCAAGTTTGATTATCAAATCAAACCAACCACAACCAACAGTAAAGGCACGATGAAATATAGGATTACTATTGGTTACTGGTTAGTAATAATCTTACTATAATAAACAAAAGACTCCCTTTTGGTGAAGCTTTTTCTTGGTCACAAGAAAACAAAATAGTTTGATGTCACCTTGATATTATTAATATGACCTTAAATATCAATCATTATTATGCGTATATTCATGGGTAAGAGTATATATTTAACTAATGATTATATATTAAAATAAATGCCGTTGTTTTAAAATTATATCTAAATTTTTTAAAACTTAATATCTTTTAAAATACATACCGGATTTTTGCAAAATTAGTATATTCGGAAAACTCTTTGAATTATCTACGTAACGAGTACAAATAAGAATATTAAAAAAAAATATTAAGATTTTTGTTTATTACCATCAAATTTAGTGTTGTTAAAGTAATCAAAATTAAGCATGTGCATCGCACATGTGGTCTTACTAGTAAAAATAATTAGAACAGTACAGTGGAAAAAATAAACCTCGTTTTTTATCGTAAAAAATAGATACACTAGAACATACAAGAAGAAAATTGATTGGTCAACAATTAAACAACAACTGATACAGTCAAGTCAAAAAATGTATACGATTGACATGCTACAAATGCAGTCAAACGACATCCTTCTACAAATGGAACAACCTCCTGTGTATATCAAATAATAAGAAATAAAAAAGAAAATGCACTATGTCATGAATAGATTACTTGAGAGATCGAAGTTTGAACTCTGGTCCTTTGCCAAATTTCCCAAGAAAATGTACGAATACCAGTTCAAGAGAACAAGCTTGGTTTTGGAGACCTCCAGGACCAACATTAGCACCATCCGGTACCATTCCTTCTTTGATTATTACACACTAATGCCAAACGAAGTAAAAAAAAAAAAGTCAGTTGAACTGATAAATAACAAGGAGATCAAGTGGATAAAGATTGCAATCTCACAATTATAACCGTAGAAGGATTTCTTTGATTAACAAAAATCAGGTGAACTTAACGAAATTATACGAACAAAAATAGATAAATGAAAATATTATCCCCCCATAGTCAGAGACATGTTGAAATGACATAGATTACGGAAACATTCAAATGCAGAAACACTAAGCAATGTCATGGAAACTTAGTTAACACTAATATGAACAACATCCATATACATTGTTTGGGAATGAAAAATTCCCTGGTCTAAATAAGTGGAGTAGCTGTGAGATGTGAAGATCCTAGAGTCAACTCATTCTTGTGTGACAATAACATGTTCAACTTTCTAATCTTTCATCCAATGCACCAAAACATAACGTCTGGAGACGTACTCCAATTAATTAACTTAAAGCTCAACTGTCTCCCTTATAAAGCACAGTTTGTCTAACTTAGCCTATCTGAGTGGTGGTCAAGATTTGTTCTCCCAAAAGATAAATCCACGGCTGTCGTTACCCGCTAAACCCTTTAAGGTGGTGATATCACCTGTGTGTTAGTGGCCTCCTTTCCCAAACCTAACTTCCTCCTCCTCTTCCTCTACCTTACTTTCTTTTTTCCTTCGCAGATCAATCGATTCACCTCCCCATCTCTCTCTAATTCCCATTTTCACTTGGAACATCTCTCTAATCACCTCCTCCATATCCCGCATTCTAAAATATGATTCTCTACATTTTAGGGGTTTTTTAATTTTGATTACAGTTGTTCATGTTTAGGTTGAAGGATTTGGGATTGAAATTAATAATAACATAATAATCTCTCCATGTTTCCGAGAAATTGCAGGTTTCAGAAATGGTCTAGAAAACTAGATTTCTTTATGAAAAATGGTAACTTTTGTTGCTTTAGATTTTGCTCAAATAATTGAAGAAGATGGTGATGAAATTGACAATCCTGGTGGAGATTGGGGGGATTGTGAAGGGGGTAAGTAATGAATAAATTTATAATGAGTCTTTTGAAGATGCTAAACTCTATTTTGGGAATTTGGCTTATGATATTGATAGGGAGAGCTTAGCTAATCTTTTTGACCAAGATGGTTCAGGTATAAATTTTCTACTTTATATGTTTCATTTCTTTGTCATTTGTTGAATCTTGACTATATGGATTGTTAGATTGAATCTTAAGAAGATAGAGGGTGGGAAAAGAACATAACTTTGGTCTCCTTTTAAGATACAATAGATGATTAATATATGATTCTTATGTACTTCAGTAACTTTCACTTTGTTCATGATGTCTATCCACACTGAATTTGGTTTGTGGTCTTTTCTTTAGATGGCATAGGGCAAAGTATCATATAGAAAAGGTTTGGTTCCCTTATAAATATCATTTGAAAAGCCAAAATCATTTTGTTGTGTTATGATCAGTAGAATCAAGAGCGTTTTTAGTTTATTTGTGCTTCTTAATTGTTATTAATGAGTCCAATCCCGCAAAATATATGGACTTCACGTAGAAGATAAAAGACTTTAGTTTATTTGAAACTCTTAACTAAGAGTTACGTGAACGATTCACATACCAGATACGATAGCAACCGAGAACTAATCATTTTCCTGGAAAATACTACAATATATACACTTTGTAAGCTATATACCCTTTTTGCTAATTCTACAATCATTTTATACTTTTTTGGGTTCCATGTTTTCCAAACTGCTTTATGAGACTAAAGAATGCTAATTTTCTTCATGTTCCCTGTTGTACCAAGATCCCAATAACCTTTATTGTGTTTATTTGGTCACAGTATTATTCGATTCAGTGTCACAAATGTATTTGTTTCCTGGAAATATGTTTTCCAGAGACACAAAATGTAGAATTTTACTGTTCTGTTTTCGTAGTGGTTACTGTCAGGTGAATTACTTACACAACCAATGACTCAACCATACTGAGTTAAAGTTAGAAATGTGCTTTAAGTCCAGAGGATAAGCATAAGTTTTATTCTTCACAAGTACTGCATCCCATTTAATCCCTGCAATCGTAGGAAAATGTGATATCTACGTGACCCTTTTTTTTGTAATAATGAATACTCCTGATTTACTAAATAGCTGTTAATCCAAGTATTGTAGTGTACATGTGGATACAGTCTTAGAAGCAGGGTTTTAAATTGTCTACATACCATATATATATGGTTTCTATTGTTGGTAAATTAGGATGCAGTAAAGGGAGAGAACCTTAAACTGAGACTACCATGATGACGAGTGCTTCTTAAACCCTGAGCCATCAAGGAGGTTGTTAATATGAGCCACTCGAGCAAGCAAGGTTTTCCTATAAATAATGCAAATTAATCTATGATATGTTTTGGAGTTCTGATGCTATATTATTACCAGTTGAAATGTGTCGTTGCTTGGGATTTCATGACAAGGTTCAACGTTTCTAACCTCTATATTTTTATTTTTATTTTATCTAGATACAAGAAATAAAGAGAATTGAATAAACCATTAGAACTAGAAGTAGTCTTGAGTCAATCATCCGCTAAGTCAGCCCAGTTAGAAGTTTGTTGCTGCTACTTCTTCCATAACATGGCCTAGACCCTTTTGATTACCATAAGTTACAACTTCCCAGCTATGGCATGAGCCTTTTTTTTTTTTTTTTGACATAATATGGTGTTTTTGGAATTTAATAATTACTACATTTCATGCTTCATATGTAATGAAATGTGTTTCTTATCTAGAACATCAGAAGTACAAATAAGGAGGACAATTCAATCATACTAAAACTTTGTGATTCATTTATAAGCTGAGATTCTTCATCCAGATAAGATCATGGGAGAATAAAAATAAAACAGTGTGTGCAGCTCAATCAGGACATGAAAAAAGACAAGTCAACATATTGGTGGAGGTTGCCTGGACCTATGGAGAATGAAATTATTGACATGACCAAAATAGACCGCGAGGACATCGTAAGTATAAGCAGGTGTGTATTTTCAAAAAACAGTGGCGGTGGGAAAATTTTAAATGTTAATGTTTAGCATTGATTTAAACTTGGGAAACTAATTAGAATGGTCACATGTTTCTATAATGATGAAATGCTTACTATATTGTAACTATAAATGCCTGTTTTTTTATATTTATTTGTGTGCTATTATTTTCAACTGATTTGTTTATCTGATCCAATTTTCTTATTTTACGTCTATTAATTCCAAATATTAGTTGGTTGCTACTGCTTTCTTTATGGTCTTTGATTATATATGTTAATCTTCTGAATTAGTTTACTCTTATGTCTAATAAAGGAATCCTTTGATGTTTTCGCTTATGTCAAGGCCTCTTCTTCTTTTTTTTTTGGTGGTAATCCAGAGCCTTGCATTATGATTTATACTTTTTAGGTGGTCATCTATGGGACTATTCTTAAGCGAAAACAGTGGCAACACAGTGAACTCAATTATGGCCGCCAATGGAAGAGGAGGAGATGGTGGCCTTGACTCTCTTACATCCAATTTTATTAGTTTGTCAGCAGCCTTAATATCTATCAAATTGGGTGCAGTTCAAAACTCTACTAATCTTCAATCTGTTTACGTCATCTTAAAGATATGGTTGCTGCTGACAATGAAGCAGTACTGCATGACATTGGAGAACGTGGGTTGTTATCTTGCAGGTTTGAGCTCTTTGGATGATGAATATATTATGTTCTTGCTACCGACGATCTCACCTCTGTTCTTTTGAGATTTACGATTCAGTTAAGTGTGCATTTTTTGAATGAAACTCAAATTTGTTAGGGTTATAGTTGTTGATCTCCAGGAAATTGTTAAACTTTTCAAGAGGTGCGGTTGAGCATAGATGAGTGTAGTTGTGTTGGCAGCAAAAGCTTAATCTTTATTGAAGTTTGTTTGTCCTCATAAATCCATTTGTCTTAATTACTTTGAAGAAGTTGATGGAGTGGAATTATTGAAGTATGTCATCTATAAATGCGAAAAACCTGATTCTTTCATTTCCTGCAAAATCGGTAGCTTCTTGCATTTCCTGGAGGCGCAAAACTCAAATTTCACTGAGATGAGCGCTGCTGGCGACAATGGGGAAGCCTTGCAGCTCAGTTCCGAAGGAAGTCGAGGTTGGCCTGTAGTTAAAGTAGTTTGCTAATTCCTTTGTATTATTATATTATGTACTTTTTTGGTTGGTTAATAAAACATTCGGATTTAAATTGCTTCCCGTGCCGTTACGGCACGGGTTAAGCCCTAGTACGATGATAAAATATCCCCAAAACACAGTTATAGCTGCAAGCCGATTCTTAATCACCGAAGTTAGTATGTTCTACATGAATCAATAACCTAGGCCTATCTGAACAAAGTCATCTTGAGTTAGCAACTGGAATCACACAGCTTAAGAACAGAAGAATGATGGCAGTCTCATCTAAGTAACTCTCATGAGATACAATTAAATTAAAACAATGTTGTACTTTGGATAGACCACTGAAAAGTATACTAGCACAAAGAGCAGTATGCAAAAGAAAAAAATGGAACTTGTTTTGTGATCATCCTATCCAATTGTGTGATGTTTAAGGTTTTTGAAGATATTTCTCTACCCGCAGCAAAGGCAAATGTTGTTGCTTACCAAGTTTCGTACCACTATATCCAACAGATCTACCACAACGATTTATCCGGTGAGTGCTTGGGCAATAAAATCCAACATTATTAATGGGAAATCACAGTAACTAGACAAATGTGAAACTACCATAGCATTATACTGCCCAGGCAAAATGTTAGGTGAGTGACCGCATTATTCTATCTACATACTAGTAATTGAAAGAAAATAATCATAATCCCAAAGGTCCTGTAACTTCAATAATTAAGCATACAACACGCAAATTAAATCTAAGCATGTATGAATTTTAAGCAAACATTGGGATTCATCAAATTAATTCAGAGCAATCCATTTCTGAAAACTATAACAGTTTCATCATACAGTTTAAGTATATAATCCTTCCAACTAATTAACTAGAAATTGTTATGAATAATTATACTTACAACTATTGTTTGAGAGGAAAAATCATTATGACATTCAATCATAGATTCGTATTCTCTACAAGCAGCAGAGAGGTGCATTCAATTCAAAGGTGTTTTCTCAGATGTACATATTCAAGGTATCTTTGAACTTCCATCTACGAGCAACTAATCGGATCAAGCTATTCAGTTTACTACTATATTTGTAGTGAGCTTCTATCTGACTAAAGCAAAACCAGATCGAGACTTCTTAATACTACTGAAGAATGTGATGCTTCCAAAGAAGACGTCAAATCAACAAAATCAGATGCTTAGCTGGAGGATTTACAGGAGCTCAGCAAAAATCAAGATGGTGTGGCACCTATTACCTTTCGCGATATGTTGGGAGATTTGGAATGTGCGCAACAATATAGTTCATGGAGGAAGATGTAAGTCATTGTATGAACTTCAGATTGCTGTTAAGCAATGGATTTATTTATGGACCTCACACTCGGACATTTTCAAGAATTATTCAGTGAATAACATCAATCACCAGTGGGAGGATATATTGAACTTGTAGTTACAGTATTCCCTTTTCCTTTGATGGCCTTTTGACCTTGTAATTACCTTGTACATATTTTTTCTCTTTTCAATATATCCTTCTTTCTTTCAAAAAAAAAAAAATCAACAAAATCAGATGTAGCTAAAAGAAAGCGAGGAGGGGATCAGCCGAATCCATGATCTGCAGTGTTGATCATGTATGCAGACAGAGAGGATGTAGATCATGCGTTATGAGAGGATAAGTCATTATGACGTTGAAGGAGGAGGAGGTTTCTTCTTCATCTTCTTCTTCCTCTTCCCTGACCACCAATGCCACACAAAATCAATACCAATTGTCAATCTGCAGTCCTCCATTTGAGATCTGGTTGAAGTGAAACACTAAAGAAAACTAGCGGAGGCAAAAAGAGAAAAGAAGAGACTAGAGAGGGAAATGAAATCGAGGTTAGGGTTTTAAGTGGTTATCAGATTGGAAGGCGGATTAAATATATCCTGACCGTTGAACTGGGATCCGCAGTTATATAATTTTGAGATGGGCTCGTGCCAACCGGCCTTATTTCTAGTCACTGCTGGGCTGACATCCAAAAATGTTCGAGCAGCACCAGAATAAAAATAATTCCAGAAACTATATAATATGATGTGTATTAGCAAGGAAAGTGAATGTTAAACTACTTTTGGGAATGCATTTCATTATTCTGAACTATATTTAATTTTATGTCAACCGAAAGTTTACTAGAAAAAGTAACTAAAACAACCTAGATAATTTCATTAATAAGACAAATGGAGTAAAGGAGGAGATAAGCCATTGAGCTTGAAAAAAAATGTTCTTGTGGTCAAATTTTCCGAAAAAGTAGGTATGAAACCCGATTAAATTATCTTACATATGATCGATATTTCTTACAAAGGGATAGAAAGAAATTTGTTTGATTTCAGATCAAAGAATATTATTATATTAGTTGGTAAAGATTCACTTATTTGTACCCATTGAAGATTCTATAAGTTAGTTGTTCACCCTTTAACTCAAGTTATTGTGTAAAATCCATCAAGATTAAAATTTCTATTGAACAGGAAGTTCTTATTTGATTCTCATATATCAACTAAAATAAATTTGTATATAGCACCTCCACAAAAGTTTTCTCAAGGAGGTAAGAATTAAACCCATTATAACTTAAGAATCAATTAATTATTTTGACCTGCAGGTCCATGTTCGATTCACATTTTCATTTTTCCTTGATGGAAAAATGAGATTCCAAAGTTAGGAACTATAGTCATAGTGTATAGGAACCTCACCGTTGACTATTTTCTTCATACTTGCTTAAGACAACATTTTGTTTCTACTCGATCATCATTAATGGCAAATCACCATCATAGTTTCGAGAGTCCTTGGAGATGTGCCGCTACTAGATTTTCATATCTCTTTCATGGTTAAAAAAATATTACAATCGAACTAAAAGATATGACTTATTTGTCTAATTTAGAACTTGATTCATATCCTAAAAATCAAAGAAACGAACTCAGGACATTAATTGTATAATTGGATTGTTGTTGAGGAGAAGAAACAATCAAGAACCCTTTTTTGTTGTTGAGGAGAAGAGAGAGTCAAGAAAAGTGTTAAAAGGAAGAGAGAGAGAGGAATCTCGAGTTCAATGAGAGTCTTTGTTTCTCAAAATACTCTGATTTACAAAAAACAAAAAAGCAACAAAGTCAATAACTAGGGTTAAGTGAATAGCCTATAACAACGGGAGGAATGTGCACCCCTGGTTTAGTAGGGGTGCACAAAGTTGCACTCGGTTTATAATGATGAAATAGTATCCAATTTTCTCGAATCGGTTTTTGTTTTTTTTTTTTTTTAAAAAAACCACGGCAAAAAGCATTTCATGGAAGGGTTCTTTCAAGTAACCCTAATAAAAGGAGTCCCTTTGGTCTAGATTTGGGTTTAAGCACTGTTGGAAGTTAAACCAAGATATGATGATTTGATTCGTTTATGTTGATCCAGTCTGAATGGGTCAACTGATGCAGTTGACACAGTCAAGTTGGATCAACATACGCTGTTGACACACTGTGCGATATTTGTAAATTCGAGTTAACTAAAAGAGTAAGTTGTGTCGGTTGCTTGTTTTAGAGTTTTACTATATTTAGAGTTTTTTTGTGTTTCTAGAAGTGTGCTTTATTTAGAGTTTGATTTTATTAGGAAGTACTTTGAGTGATTGTCAAGTTTGTGAGACTATAAGTAGGCTGTTAAGCCATGAGAGAATGTACACCAAATTTGATTATCAATATAGTCGTTTATTTCTTTTGTGTGTGCTCTCCTCTCTCTTGCTCGATCCTACATATGGTATCAGAGCAAGGTGAGAGGAAGAGAGAGGAGAAGGAGAAAGAGAAAGAGTTAGTCTTGAAGCTGCGTTTGTTTGCTGGGAAGAAGGAGAAGAAGAGTTGTTGTTGTTTTTCAGAGAAAGGAAGATGTTGTCATGAAAGCAAGTTTACTGTCGTGACCTGTTGGATGTCCAACAGTGTGTGTTTAGTTCGTGTGAGTCCTGAAGGAATAGGACTTTGAGCAAGGTCAAGTGATTTATTAAAAAAGAAAGTTGCGATTGTCCCGTTGTGATGAAGATGTAAGGTTTACAACTTCTTTAGGTTATAACACCGTGACTGGTGGTTGTAGCCATATTCATGTTGTTTTGTTCGCGATTTTGAAGGAAAAAAGCATGGGAAACTGAGAATGGTTTCCGGTGATTTATGAGATAGTGGTGCTGAGAAAACATGGATTCTGGTAGGTAATACTGCTGCTTCCATAGATTTGATTAACAGAGGAGAACCTAACAGTACACTCGTATGACGTGAATTCTAAGTTAAGAGGATGAGTTAGCTGCGTCGAGGTAACGATGATGAACATAAGTAGAAGAGTTTGTTGCTGCTACAAAAACACTGAGAAGAAGGTTCCCTAGTATTATCTTGCTGCACTCAACGACGTTTTATTTATAAAAAAAAACCCGAGAAGTTCAGGGAATTGTGATAGAAGAGCTTGGCAGGTGAGAATCTTGCTGCCAATGTTGAGCAGAAAAGAACTTGATGATTGCTACCAGATCAAGGATGGAATTTGAACTACGGAGCTTTATCCACAGTTGGTGACAAATATCGGCGATGGGGCTAGATGTTGCAGGGAAAAGAGCAATTAGGTTTTTGCCTCGATTGAGGAGATGAATGCGGCAGTTGAGATTTAGAAGATTCAAATGTTAGTTTGTCTTTCATCTTGCAGAGAAGAACTCTTGTGAGTATTATGGTGCGCGAAGATTTTAAATCATGAGATTAGAAGGTCGTTCTTGATTCGTGATTAAGGAAGATTAAGACATAAGATTCTGACAGAATCCAAGATGGTCAAGCAACTAAACCGGCGAATTAGGAGAGTTTAAAAATAAGAACGAGACAGTTTATGGGTTTCATGACCTAACAAATCTAGTGAGAACAGGTACTATTGCAGGACGTTAAAAAAAAGGTGTTACTGAAAGTTCGGGTGTTACAAAGGATAGTGTTACAGTTGGAAAGAACTGTTATAGATGAGAAAAAGTGTTATTTAAGAATTGTTATAGAAGAAAGTGTCACAGTTTGTGACATTAAGTGTGACGAAACGTGACAGTTTCTGTCAGAGGCGTTGCAAAAAGCAGATTTGATTTTAGAAGGTAAGAAGATTTGGGTAAGTGGTTGATTCGAAGGGTTAAGTCATGAATTCGAAATCAATGAGGATGGAGGATCAAAGATGGTATTTCATTCAAGAAGGACTGGTACAGTTTGAAGTAGGATCAAAGGTATCAAGGTCAAAAAGGACTGATACGGTTTGAATAAGTTGACTAGAATTCATAAACTTATAATGACAAAGAATGTTGGGTGGTTTTGTTTGATCTTAAGGGAGGATGCTATCATATTGAGCTCAAACATGGTGATTGAAGAGTTTGTGGAAGAAACTTGGAAATCCTACAAAGTGTGGCAGAATTTGTGTTAGTTATTTCTTGTGACAGAAGCGCAACAAGAGAAAGATTGTGAGAAAATCTTGAAAATAAAAGAAGTTTGAAGGTTTCGTAACAATAGCGCGACTGGAAGAAAATTAGAAAAGAAGAAACAACAACAAGGTTGTGAAGAAAAGAGAAGTAATCACCAAGGGTGATGTGTGAGAAGACAACAAGATTGTAGGCGAGTAAAGTCTATAAGTTGAAGTGAAGCAATCCCAGTATGGAGATTTGGCTAAGAGTTGATTGAAGCAGTACCAGTGGAGATTTGGCTAGAATTGTGTGAAGCAATCCCATTGGGGATTTTTCTAGAGTTGTGAAGATATTCCAGGGTGGAATTTTTGTTTGGTTGAGTTGTAGTTGGTGCTGCAATTTGAGAAGAGAGTGATCAACAAAAGGAGGTTATAATACCTATGAATTGAGGAGAACATCACAATAATTAACAAGGTTGTGATCGTGAAGATATGGCAACATGTGTAATTTAGAAGAGAAGAAAGGTTTGTGAACTGTGAAAAGATCGGTTCTAGACATCAATAACTGTCGGTTGTGACTTTTGTTAAAATAACATGTGAAGAGAAGATTGAAAGAAGAAGATGAGCTACAATGCTCGGTGTTGAGTTAAAGAATTTGTTTTTGTGTTTGGTTAGCAAATTGTATAGAGCATAATGAGGTGTTTCTAGCTTGTTAAGGTTTGTGTTCTGCTGCGATGAAGAAGAATGTGAACTGAGTGTTTGATGATTGTTGTGAAGAAGATTGGTTTGTGAATTGAGTTTGATAATGATGACGAAATTATGGTATGAGAAAAGACAAGAACGTGTTATCGTTTTCAATGGAAGAAGAGGAATATAAAATAATAAAAGACAAGGACGTGCAAACGTTTATCAATGGAAGAAGAGGGTTACAAAATTCTCGTTGAATGATATCTTGGTTTAAGGGAGGATGTTGGAAGTTAAACCAAGATATGGTGACTTGATTCCTGGATCAACTGCTGCAGTTGACGCAGTCAAGTAGGATCAACATACGTTGTTGACACACTGTGCGATATTTGGAAGTTCTAGTTAACTAGAAGAGCAAGTTGTGTCGGTTGCTTGTTTTAGAGTATTACTATATTTAGAGTTTCTTTGTGTTTCTAGAAGTGTGCTTTATTTAGATTTTGATTTTATTAAGAAAATACTTTGGGTGATTGTCAAGTCTGTGAGACTATAAGTAGGCTGTTAAGCCATGAGAGAATGTACACCGAAATTTATTTTCAATGAAGTCGTTTATTGTTTCCGTGTGTGCTCTCCTCTCTCTTGCTCATCTTACAAGCACCACTTTATATGTATGATATCATTTGCACGCGATCACAGACACAAGACAAAAAAAAACATACCTTTTTGAAAGTGTAGATTTCATTGTGATACAATAACTGATCAAACTCATCTCTTAAATTGATTAATGATTACACTGCCTGTGATCGATTTCGAGTCTGAGACATCTTTTGAGTATTAAATAAATTTGGATGAAGATGGTTACATAACTGTAGTGGTTAAAAATACGGTACCGGTCTTGTACCAGACCGGTATTACAGGTACAGGTAGAGGTACAACTCCAGGTACAAGTATCGGTCCTCAAAATGAGGGACCGGTCAACACCAGGCAAAGGGACCGGTTCCAACATAAAACTAGACTGTACCACCTCTTGTGCAACCTTAGATGAGCCTGAAAAAATATGTTCCCTGTAGTCAATTTTTCGCATAAAATTTGAACCTCCATCTAAGACCAACTAATCAAATCAAGATATGAAGCACGAGTTCCATCAAGCTTACTAACAGAGTTGTCATAAGCTTTGGTTTGACTAAAGAAAAACTAGACTGAGACTTGTTGATGATTCCAATGAATGTATTGCCTCAAAAGAACATGCAGATCACTAAATCGGATCCAGTTACAACAATATCGATCTTTCCAAGAATCGTTAATCATGGATGCAGATTTGGAGGCCGTAGACCATGTGGTATGCGAGAAAAATTCATTCTGACATACTTCCTCCGTCCCAAATTAGATGAGCTAGTTGGTTTTAAATTTTGTTCCATTATAGATGAGGTATCTCTCTAATCAAGGGGATATTTATAAAACTACCATTTTAATTGATTATTATTACTATAAAAAATATGTATAATTTAATACCCATGTTTGTACTCGTTAGGTAGGTATTTTAAAATGATTTTCAACGGTATAAAGTTTTAAAAAATCGTGGTATAGTTTAAGAGATACATCATTTCTGAATATTATTAGTTCTTATCCATAAGGGTATAAATTGTAAAAAATACTTAAACATACTCCATTTTCATTTTTGCCTTAATTGTTATGCAAACTACAACTATCTCATCTAATTTGGGATGGAGGGAGTATATTGAATAAGGAGGAAGTTTCTTTTTGATCTTGTTCCTCTTCCAGCGAAGGAAGGGAGAATGAGGCAAACACTAACAGTTCTCCATTTGAGTTTAGATCTAAGGAAAACACTAACAAACCAGCGGAGGAAGGGATAAGGAGGCAAAAGATAGTGATGATGATAGTGGGGAAATAAACTGAGGTTCGGGTTTTAAATTAAGATTAAATATATCCTGATCGTTAAAATTGGGATTTCATCGTTGTCGGATTTGAGATGGTCTGGTGCCCAACGGCCTTAGTTCTGTTTCCATGAAGATATACTTTTGATGGGTATCACAGAAAAAAGAAAAGCAATGGAGAGAATGGAGGTTATGGGTATCTGGCGTTGGTACTCCTCTTGCTGCTGTGACCAGATATTCCAACGTTGGATTTCATCATTTTATCATAATATGGAGGGTTGCTGAAGTGCTTTACGTCTTGCTAACCAGTCCCACGGAGACTCGATGATCATCTGGACTGCAGGAGATGCGTACATATTTGGACTGCAGTAGCTTCCATCAGCTGGAATGCAGCAGCAACAAGCAAAGATGCACCGCAGCAGCTGCGATCAGCTAGACTGCAGGAGATGCGAACTTAGCTGGACTGCAGCATCTTCGATCAGCTGGAATATATCAGCAATGAGCAAAGCTGCACTGCAACAGCTACGATCAGGAGGACTGCAATAGCAATGAACATAATTTTTACTGTAGCAGCTTTGATCAGCTAGACTGCAGCAGTTGCTGAGGAACTTGATCAATATAGTTCGATAAACCTAGGTGTAAGTTACAAATAAAACCAGACTGCATCAGTTGTGTCTAACTGAGTGCATAAATGATGAGCAAAAATGGACTGCATTAGTTGCGTCCAACTGAGTGCAGCAGTTTCTTAGGAACTGGGCTACATCAGTTCGATCAACTTAACTGTAGCAGTTTAACATTACTGATTTCCCCCTCTTAATCATGTAACTCGTTGGAGGATTAAGAAGTTTTGGTTACCTTTTGTTTCGATTCCCAAAAGCTGAATTTTGGATCGCATTTTGGTGCCACGTAAACTCGCCCCAAAAGAGTTACTTTAGACCATAAGGTGTTACATATCTCACCCCCAATTGATGGTCATCTACGTTGAAGTAATATGCAACTCGCCCCTATAAGATAGTGATTCTCATATTTCTCGATGATCGCACAAGGGTGCACAACCTTGCTGCATCTTGCTGATGTGGGATGCTGAGTGACGCTTAGATCATGATGTGGCATGCTGACGTGGTTTTCCACCACTGACGTAGCGCATGTTAACGGACGTGCACTCCTTGCTGAAGTTTGATGTAGCATAGAGCATCGAAGTTTGATGTACCACAGAGCATCAATGGTTGATATACGCATGGAATCGAAGTTTGATATAACCCGCAACATTGAATTTTTTCAGAGTGCACGTAGGGAATTGAGAATGGCCGCCGACCTTTTTTTTTTTTTTTTAAACTTTTCTCCACGGTTCTTCTGAATCGTTGGTATTGTTTTTAAACTTTTATAACAGTCCCTCTGAACTGGTGTCTTTTCATATGCCCTTTTGCAACAGTTTTTTGTGAACTTTTGTCTTTTCTTTAGACCTTCTCTGCAACAGTTTTCTGCAACGGTTCATGCCCAAGTGTTGCCGTTTTCCATGGACTTTTTTGTCAATGTTTTGCTATACTTTCGTGGCCTTTTCAGGAACTTCTTGAGATGCTTTTCTGGAGGTCTTTTTTTTTGGGTTTCCAGTGCCTAGATATGTGGGCAACTAGACAAACCCGCGAACATGACATCAGTGATTTGTGTTGAGCATGTTAATGATTCGTCATTAGAAGAAATTTTTTCCAACTTTGGACTTGAACATGTTGCGGATCGAACATCCTGCCAAGAGTTTTAGCAATCTTTACGGTGAGTCAGTTTTGATGGCTTCCGACTATGAAGATGGACTACAGCAATTACGATCAACTGGACTGCAGTAACTGTGATTAACTGGAATGCATCAGCTGCGATCAGCTGGACTGCAGTGACTGAAATCAAAACTGGACTCAACCATGTTGCGGATCGAATATCCAGCAATAATTTTGATGATGTTTTTACGCCATCTTTTACCATGGACCGAACATCCTAGGGGTGGTTTCATCGGTCTTGACAGTGATGCAATTTCAATGGTTTCCGAAGGTAATAGCTTCAGCAAATCTCGATCCAGGAATCTGGATTGCAGCAGTTGCAATCAACTGGACTGCAGTATATGCGATTATATGGTCAGCAGTTGTGATCAGCTGGACTGCAACAACTGCGATCAAACTAGACTTCATCAGTTGCGATCAACTGGACTGCAGCAGTGATTTTTTCAAGATGTTCAAACTGTTTTTTGACGGACATGATTTTGAAGTATTTTGTACAACTTTTCTCAATGGGAAAACACGATCTCGTGGTCAAGGGTTCGGTCCCCTTAGTCGGCGCCAATGTTTGCACACAGAAATATTTTCGGGCACTAAACACTTTGATTTTGGAGTTGTTGATGGAAACATGGTAAAAAACATGAAACTAGAATAAGGAAATCAGACACAGAGTTTACGTGGTTCAGCATGGTTTGCCTACATCCACGGACGAATCCCCTTGGGGAGTAATATTTTATTGATATTTGTATTACAGTGTATTTTTTTCTCTATCAGCCATCTCCCCCTTCCCCCCTCCTCCTCTATGATTTCTGCTCCACTATTTATACAACTCCGAATATAAATGGTATTTACTTCCCTTACATGAAACTCCTCATTCATGCCTCCTGAATTAATTCGCATGAAACTGCTTTAGCATGCTTCTTGAATTAATTCTGCATGCTGGTAGACTGGATTGATGGTTGATAGGAAAACCATGCCGAATGGACTAACTGGATGACATGCATAATGGAAGGAAGCATGGATGGAGGCTGGCTGATAGACTGGATTGACTAGCTGACATGCATAATGGATGGCATCATAGATGGATGCTGGCTGGCAGACTAGACTGACTGGCTGACAGCATGGATGGATGCTGGCTAGCGGACTGAACTGACTGGCTGACATGCATAATGGCAGGTAGCATGGATGGAGGTTGGCTGGCATACTGGATTGACTGTTTGACATGCATAATGGCTGGCAGCATGGATGGAGGTTGGATGGTAGCACAGCTGAAAGCACGGGTAGAGACTGGCTGGCAGTGCGATAGAGTACTTAGCTAGGAATTGGTTAGCAGCACCGCTGGTATCACGGTCTTGACATGACTGATGGTTGACTTTGACCGTTGATTTGTCATTGAATTTGACCATTGACCTTGACTATTGACCGTGCGTTGACTTTGACCATTGACCGGTCATTGAATTTATGTAATATTAGGCAGGCTGGTGGGGTGCTTCGTTTGACTGGTTAGGAGGCTTGGACGAGGACCAAAAGATGATTCAAGTACCAATTTGGCCCATTATGTGGCATTTTTACTTATGGTACAAACAATTGGAATGAATGCACAAAACAGAAAAATTATATTGCACATCCTTCTGCCACCACATTCTCTATAGGGCTTGCCAAAATCCCACAGAAAGTTACTAGTATCAAGCCAAAATCACCCTCCAATTAAGGGATAGCCCCAACCAGGGGCTAAGACACACTGGGACTAGGGGGATAGTTGTCCTCCCTAGTTTCCGGTAAACATAAAATCAGTAGAGATGATTTGGTTAAGTTGCAATATTTGTCCCCCTTAGTTTTTCTGCTTTACAGTTAGCAGATACATTTTCTGAAAGTTACCTTTTACAAAGCTTCTTCACCTTGTTGAGAAGGAACTGAATAACTTTGTTTCTATGAGATGATGCACAAAAGTTGGCCTCCTAAAACTCCCAGATGTCTCATGGCCCCTATTTTCACCATTTTATCCTCCCCTTGTTACCACCAATCCAAAACCTCTCTAAATACCTCCTTGATAGAGATGGTAGTAATAATGGATCACCACCAATACGTGTAAAAATTTTTTTGAGGCCATATAGTGCGACGATATCATCCTCCATCCCATATAAATTTGTCCTCCCAGCCAATATTTCCTAGCTCCGCCCCTGGCCTCAACCAGGTAACCAACGAATGGATATCAGAACTTTTTGTTGTAAAATTTGGTCATATGCCAAATGTGATCATCAAATGGAACCAATTAAGTATCTAACCTGTACAAATACATATTTTTGTACTCATACTGGTAAAATTTGATGATAATATGTCAAGTTTGATTATCAACCACAACCAACAATAAAGGCACGATGAAATATAAAATTACTATTAGTTACTGGTTAGTAATAATAAATGAAAAATAATTAGAACAGTACAGTGGAAAAAATCAACCTCGTTTTTTATCGTAAAAAATAGATACACTAAAACATACAAGAAGAGAATTGTTTGGTGACTTTCGTCAATAAAACAACAACAGTTACAGTCAAGTCGAAAAATGTATACAATTGACATGCTACAAATGCCTTCAAACCACATCCTTCTACAAATGGAACAACCTCCTGTGTATATCAAATAATAAGAAATAAAAAAGAAAATGTACTATGTCAAGAATAGAATACTTGAGAGATCGAAGTTTGAACTCTGGTCCTTTGCCAAATTTCCAAAGAAAATGTACGACTACCAGCTCAAGAGAACAAGCTTGGTTTTGGAGACCTCCAGGACCAACATTAGCACCACCAGGTACCATTCCAGCTTTGATTATTACATACTAATGCCAAACGAAGGAAAAAAAAAAGGCAGTTTTACTGATAAATAACAAGGAGATCAAGTGGATAAATATTGAAATCTCACAATTATAACCGTAGAAGGATTTCTTTGATCAACAAAAATCAGGTGAACTTAACGAAATTATACGAACAAAAATAGATAAATGAAAAGATTATCCCCCCATAGTCATAGACATGTTGAAATGACATAGACTAGTGTCTTTCCCGTGCGTTGCACGGGATTTAGTTCATGAGACATGTTACATTTGATGTTGCACTCATTACAGGTTGCATACAACAAATGTAGTTTGCTCCCTACTCGGTAGTCTTTCAACCTGTTTCTGCTTAAAAATATTGAGAAGGGAACCGATAAAAAATGCTAGTCATCTTTAAATCACATTTCTATGATTAATGTGTATGTGTATTATTGTACCACGGACGATACATAAAGGCAATGCCGAAAGGCAAATTTTATTATCTTGAAATATTTGATGGATGTTATTATCTTGACAAATGTCTCGGAGAAAAAGACATGGGTACTACTCAAAGGAATTTGATTAACCGAATTATTATATCAATTTTTTTTCCTTTCAAAGCCATGACCGTGTCATGAATTCCATGCTTTTGTAGCTTCTGATGTGCAAGGACCTCTTTTTTCAGTTTTATGGATTGTTTTTCTATTATGTTCTTGTTATATCATACAAAAAGTACGAAACGAATGCTTTGTATATATATGCACCCCCTCGCCCAAGTACTATGGCTTGTACCATGGTCTTGTTATACCATTCACAACTTATGCAACTATTATAGACGGTATCGGCAGTACATCCTAGTCTAAACATAAAAAAATTAAAGTACGTACGACAAAAGGTTAGTCAAATGTTATAAATAGGAAAAGATAGTCCTTACAATCATTTCATAGAAGCCATTGCCATCTTGGTATGTATTCCGAGTCCCATGTTGACACCCTTCTTGGTGGTGCAGACTGTAGGAAACTAATTATAAATTTACGAATTATGGGGAAACAAAAATTAACCGTTTTATGTGCATGGAATAATGAAATCTTCATAATTAAAATCTCCATTATTAATAATAAACCACTAAAGAAAAATGACGACTATATTTTGTCACAGAAGGATTTTCTCGTCTGATAGTGAAAATTGGATAACAAATACGAAAACAGAGCGTGTAGACAATTTTTTATTTGGGAGTATATCAATACACTACAACATGTCCCACGTGACATTAACTATTAAATTAATAAAATCTAAGGTGACAATTGAGAGAACAATGGAGGTGTTGATAGGAGTGGCATCGTTCTTCATTAAATACTTGTGTATTGGCAGGAGCGACATACAAAATTTCTGGTAATACAATAATGGAAATCCTCAAATCTTCCTGCATAACTTGGATATAGTGTCGAATATTTCTAGGAGTTGCTAAATTAATTCAATCTTTTTAACATGAGCAATAAGCTGCCAACATAGTTGCTATGGAGATGAAGAGGAACAAAAGACCAAGTATCAATTTCTTCGGCAGAGATGTCAGGAAATCGCGCTCAGCATATCGAGTGGTTAATAGTGTGAAGAACATCAAGATAGACGTGCAGGACGCGAAAAGCGAAATTGAATCTGATACTATAAAGAAAAAGAAGGGCTTTGATTTTAAGAACATTGGCAGGCCTGTATTTTGATCATTACCGCCAGGTATTGTGAATGCTGCTGTGAACATGACTGTGGCTATGAGTGTTGAGACAACCGTACAAGCTTGCGAAGCTTCTTTTACCCATGTTTCTCCATCTTTCACCAAGTTTTCATGTTGTTGTGTGAACAAAGCTTCAGGTTTTACACCTTTCCCATTCTTCATCTCTCTATACTTTAGTTTCACCACTTTTCGACTTCCTACGCATATATTAGTATACGTGATGTGTACATGATGACAGAATATGATAAAACACATTCAAGAAATTAATTAATGAGTGAATGAGGGTATGTAAATACTGAAAAACGAACAAGCAATGCGATATATACATACCTTAAACCATTGAATCTCCCTTTGCAACTGTAGAGCTGCGCCAGAAACTTTATGTAAATGCAATAATGGTCGCCAAAATCCAGCACAATGTAAGATGTTGTTCTCATTTTTATCTAAAGGAGCAGTAGTGGGGTGTTGCATTCCCATATCTAAAATTGCCTTAAAGACATTTTCTTGGCGATGCAGAACAGCAAGTTGAAATAAACCATCTCCGTTTTCATCTCTTGCAAGCATAAGACTACCATTAGATTTGGTAAGCGCGGTGAATAATTCAACAAACCCGTGAATGACTGATAAAGAGACAGCGTCATGTGCTCTCGACTCTGTTATTTTATTGTAGTTAAAGTCCACAATCCCAGTTGAAATGATGTCAACTATTTCATTGACTTGATTATGTTTTAGCTTCTTGTCATGTAACTTTTTCAGATATGGAACTGTAACAAACACATATCTATGTGCTACACATACCTCGCAACATATCTTGTTTTTTTCTTGAACGTGTATAAGAGAAAATACATAATTATTCATCACCCGGAACCAGAATTGAAGGAGTTGCAACATAATTACCTGTTAGTTTAAGTGCTTTCCCAACTAGTCCACAGCTACCAACTCCAGCTGTAACAAAACCAAACGAGAAAATAATTAATGGGTTATTGTATTGCTTTATCGAAATATCAACTAGTCATAATTATACAAGAAAGAGATCGCCAACCTATCCGGTATATGCATTTTTGGATAAATCCAAATCGATTTCCACTTGGAAAGGCAGAAGGCTTCCCAGCAATTACATGCAAAGCAATACATTAAGAAGATCATATAGCAACACATGCAAAGCAACAAATGCGGTGTATACCTCTCTTCACAAACAAATTCTTTGTAGCAGGCTTCCATCGTCCAATGTGGGTGCCTACGAATAGCATTTGTCCAGCTGCAGACCCAAAAGAAAATTAGGAAAAGTCATGACATGCCAATTCAAGTTACTGAATCTATACTAGTTACTCGGAAAGAGTACATAAATGCATACATAACTCAATTTAGGGTCTGGATCCTTGTTCCGGGTTCTACAACCTAGGACACGAATTATTGATGCCCCTGTAAAAAAATCCTATATAACAGAAGTAGTAACTGGTATCAGTGAATCTCTCCGGTACTGAATGCAGATAACTATAAATATAAAATAGATATACAAAATGTTGAAAATTAGTAGGAAAATTACCTAATGATCACCTCATACCCTCCAATGCTTAAGAATACCCGTACAATAGTAAGGTGAACCTGAGCAACAATGATTGAGAAAATTCATATATGTGCAGGTCAAATAACAATCAAATCACACGAGGATCACAAATTGAACATCAGAATCATTAAGAATACCCATATAACAAAATTTGCAGTTCAAAAACAATAATAAGAACATTAAAACCCAAAACCAACAATTACATTATCATGCTCATAATTAAAATCCAAACTTCATCATTTGAACCCTAAGAAATCGAAAAAAATACATAGATCATATATTACAAAATTAGATCGAAAAATCAAACCCAAGCCACTAAATGATAGAAGAAGAAAAAGAAAACCCTAGATTTGTTTCAATATTCTACAGACACGACTAAGAAGAAGAGAAAACATTCAACAAAAAAGAAAAAAAAAAGTGAAAACCCCTTATACCAAATCAAAATGAATCGAAAATCGATTTGCATATGGTTTTATTTGGAGTTAGATAAGGGATGGAAGAGTTACCATGAATTCGCATGAGATCTATAGAGAAGTGGGTTTGATAAGGATCGATTGAAACCAAATCTGGGATTCAGGGAGAGTACAAGATAAAAAGAGAGAAAATAGAATTAGAGGAGGAGAGCGAGGGGGCTTTCTCTCTCTGCTTTAATATATAGATAAGGTAAATCCGAATGTGGGAGATGTTTCATCTCCAACCGTCCATAATTAAAAAGAATAAATCCTAACCATACAATTATCACATAAAGGATACACTCGAGTTGTCGTTGTATAAGTCAACAAAAGTCCTCGTAGAACGGCGGTTTGACTTTAGTCAGAGATAAACCGACTGCGTCGTTGAAGAAGTCAATAAAAGTCTTACCACAACTACAATTTGACTTTAGTCAACGACACTTTCCCTGTGTAGTGACATCGCCATATTTAACTTGTGTCATTTCATAATGTCTCAGATAGCCCATTTTCCACTAGTGTTTTTGTTACATAAACTCCAATTAACTCTATCAAAAGCCTTCTCCAGATCAATCTTACAAATAATTCCATGTGATTTAGATTTCAATATTGAATCCACCAACTCATTTGCTATGAGAGTTCCATCAATGATCTTCCTACCCTCTATATGTGTAGGCACACTAAAAAGGTGAACATGTTTTTTCATGACCAATTTTAATCTAGAACCAAGCACTTTGGCCAGAATCTTGTAAACACTTGTGAGGAGACAGATTGGTCTACAATCCTTGATAGTCTCAATATGATATTTCTTAGGTACAAGCATTATAAAAGTCGTGTTATGCCTAGTACCAAAACTACTTTTGTCACAAAGTTCATTGACAGTACTTATGATATCACCTATGATAAATCTCCAGCATTTCTAAAATACATATGATAGGAAATCCCATTAGGTCCAGGTGCCTTATCTTGCCCAAAATCTTGAATAGCTTGCAAAACTTCAGCTTCAATGAACTTAGGATCAAGAATGTTAAATTCAATATTAGAAATACTCTCAAACTCAATGCCCTCAAGATAGACCTGATAATCTCTTCCTCCTTGAAGAGATTTTCATAAAAATTAAAAACAATACACTGTTATAGTTGGGTTGGGGCAATAAGTGTTGCGCCAAAACCTACGGAAGCGTTAGGTTGCACTAATACAATGGTACTCGAATACTTCCAAGAACACAATCATACACACAAGAAGAACAAGTATTTAACGAGGTTGAATCCTCGGAAAGGAATAAGCAATTTTATATATCGCCGTATAAGTTGGAATATACAAAGCTTTAGACGAGAAAAAGAGAACTCTTACTTAGTTCTGGTGTATTTTCTCTAGTTCTCTCTATAGCTATTTATACACATCAATAGGACTGGACACATTCCTTAACAAGGATTACTTTCCTACAAGTATAACTTAGCTCTAAGAGACAAACCTCTTATGCTGCTATACTCAGGACACAATGCATTCATTCATGAGACGATCAATAGATAAAATCACCTCCATCTTCCAACGTCGATTGAACCATCACTGGCTTCCTACGTATCCTCAATAGGAATCAAACCCGACCGTAGTTCTCTCAAATGGACTTGCTAGAAGACCTCCACCAGGTTCCTAAGAACCTCTACCCCAAAAAGAGCCTTTCTCCAAACCGGAAGGATGTGGATCAATTTCGAACAATGTCGAAATTTGATCTCAGATACTACTTTAGTCAACATATCAGCTGGATTGTCTTTGGTATCGATATTCACAAGTAGAATGTCATCTTCTTCAAGAATTTCTCTCACAAAGTGAAATTGTACGTCTATATGTTTAGTTCTAGCATGATGCACTTGATTATTAGCCAAATAAATTGCACTTAGACTATCACAATGCACAGGAAGTTGGTCTTGCATAACTCCTAAGTCATCTAGTAAACCTTGTAACCATATAGACTCTTTAAATGCCTCAGTCACTGCCATATACTCTTCCTCCGTAGTTGAAAGCGCCACAATAAACTGCAAGATTGATCTCCAACTTACTGGTGCTCCTGCTATGGTAAATACATACCCTGTAGTTGAACGTCTCTTGTCCAAATCACCAGCATAGTCAGAATCCACATACCCAACACACAACTAATTGTCACTTTTATCCTTCACAAACTCCAAGCCAACATCAATTGTACCATAAAGATAACTCAAAATCCATTTCACATCTTGCCAATGTTCCTTGCCAGGACAATGCATATAACGGCTGACCATACTAACTGCATGTGAAATGTCCGGCCTTGTACATACCATCATATACATCAAGCTACCAACATCCTCAGCATATGGGACTTGGGCCATATACATTCGCTCTACTTCAGTAGTGGGAGACATACGAGCATTCAACTTAAAATGAGCACCAAGGGGAGTACTTACAGATTTAGTTCCTTCGTAGACACCAAACTTATGTAACACTTTATTCAAATATGCCTTCTGAGACAAACAAACCTTACCCTTCTCTCTATTACGTTTGAATCTCCATACCAAGAATCTTCTTAGACTCTCCCAGATCTTTCATCTCAAACTCAGATGACAACTTGCACTTCAATTTATCAACCTCTTTCTTGTTATTCGATGTAATCAGCATATCATTGACATACAAGAGAAAATATATTAAAGATCCATCACGTATCTTCTTAAAGTATACAAAATGGTTATAGTGACTTCTTGTGCATGTTTGGGCTATCATAAACTGATCAAATCGCTTGTACCATTGTCTTGGAGACTGCTTCAGCCCGTAAAACGATCCCTTTAGTTTACATACACAATTTTATTTTCCAGCAACCTTGAACCCACTCGGCTGAGTCATATAGATCACCTCTTCTAGATCACCATGTAAGAATGATGTCTTAACATCTAGCTGAACTAGGTCTAAATCATATTGTACTACCAAGGCCAATAAAATTCGGATTGATGAGTGCTTCACAACTGGAGAGAATACCTCATTGTAGTCAATCCCTTCTCTTTGAGAATAACCTTTTGCAACTAACCTTACCTTGTAGCGTACTTGATTCACTTGTGATCCTTCTTTCTTAGCATATACCCATTTTCACCCAATGGCCTTCTTACCGTTCGGAAGCTTCATAATAATCCATGTGCCATTCTTATAAAGAGACTCCATCTCGTCCTGCATTGAACCTTCCCATTCTTTACACTCTGCACTACGTACAGCTTATAAATAGGAAGTAGGAGTACCATCTTCTATAACTGGTAATGCATAAGCAATATAATCATTCATACAACCAGGCTTCCTAGTTGATCTTCTTGGTTTGCTGGTTGTTATGGTCTCCGTGACCGTAGCTTCTGTATCTTCTACTGACTCTTGTTCCTCTTCCTCAACAGTGTTATTATCATTTGGAACTTCAGTAGTTACCTCTCTTGTAGACCCAATGTCTTCATAAGTATTCTGAACAGATACAGACTTAGCCAGAATTAGTGGAGTTGCATCAATCTCCACATGCTGCAAAGGCTCACTAGTACTGGTTCTTCTGTCCTCCACCTGCCAAGAACCCCAAGACTTTACCATAGACATCTCAATAAATGTGATATCTCTACTCATGACTACCTTCTTCTCAACTGGATTCCAAATATTGAACCCTTTTACTCCACTCTTCATACCCACAAAGATTTCTTTCATAACACGGTTATCAAGCTTGTTTTCACCAACATGATACCACGCAGGACAACCAAAGATTTGAATTGAGTCATAATCATAAGCTTGTTTACCAAACCACTTCTCCATAGGAGTTTTACTTTATAATGCAGCTGATGGCAACTTATTAATGAGGAAGCACACATATGTAACTTCCTCAACCCAAAACGCCTTACCTAATCCAGCATTAGATAACATACGTCGTACCTTCTCCAGCAAAGTACGATTCATGCGTTTAGCTACCCCATTTTGTTTCGGTGTCTTCTTAAATGTGGAGTGCCTCTTTATCCCCTCATCCTGACATACTTACAAGAACGGATCACTCTTGTACTCTCCACCATTGTCCGAACGTAGTACTTTCATCTTTCTGCCAGTTTGAGTCTCAGTTTCCTTTTTCCACCTCACAAAGATTTCTAGGACTTCATCCTTATGCCTCATGGTGTACACCCATACACGCCTAGAATAGTCATCAATGAATGACATAAACCAATGTTTCCCTCCCAATGATGCATTCTTGGAAGGACCCCAAACATCTGAGTGAACATAGTCAAGAACTCCACTAGTATTGTCGATAGATGTGCCAAAGCTTGTTCTTGTTTTCTTTCCCTTAACACAATGCTCATAAAATGCTAACTTGTAGGCGATAACACCTTTCAACAAGTCTTGTTGAATCAACCTAAGCAACGACTTCTTACCTGGATGTGCAAGTCTCATGTGACATAACTTCGTCTTCTCGGTAGATGCACTCTCGATGTGTTCGAAAATAGACACATCCCCTGTTGTTGTACTCCCAATCAAGTAATACAAGTTATGATGATGTGTGCCCTTCATGATTACCATAGATCTAGAGATTACCTTTATAATACCATTTTCAGCGACTAACTTGTAGCCATTAGCTTCCAAAGTTCCGAGTGAAATCAGATTCTTCTTTATGGAAGGTACAAATCTTATCTCCTTCAGCACTCTAACCATACCATCATGCATCTTAATACGAACACTAACAATCCCAATCACCTTGCAGGTATGATTGTTTCCCATACGTATTTCTCCATCAAGCTCTTAAAAACTTGAGAACTAGTCCCGATATGGACATATATGATACGTTGCTCCAGTATCTAATACCCATGTACCATCTATAATAGTACAAGCTGAGGGTGTCACAGTTAGCGAAAAATCAGAAGCATCATATGATTCTTCATTAACTTTAGCAATGTTCACCTCGGTATTACTATTATCTCCTTCTCTTTCCTTACGCTTGGTACAATCCTTAGCCCAATGACCAAAGTCATGACACCAAGAACACGCATCTTTCTGCAGTCGCGTCCTACACTTAGAACGTCCTCTACCTTTACCATAAACACCATTCTTCTTTCTCCTGTCTGTTGAACGACCTCTTGCAAGAATCAAGTCATTATTATCTTCACTTTCAAGGTCTTCATGATCCATCTTCCTGAAATCCTCACTACTCAATGCTGTAGTGACCTCGGCGTATGTCATCTTGTCCTTGACATGCATTAATGCTTTAATCACGGGTTCTTACTTTTCATGAAGAGATTTTATCAGACACAAAGCTTGTTCCTCGTCATTGATCTTCTCATCGTATTTAACCAACTCAGCAAGAAGTTTATTTTATGAATTTAGGTGCTCGGTTAGGGTTGCACAATTCGGCATAATCTAGAGAAGACAAGGAAAAAAAGCTTCCTCGGCAGCGTCTTGCTTGTTTTCTTCCTTAAGTTTGTCAATATAAGCCTTGAACTTCAGAATTAATTTTTCCCATCTCAATTCCCTCCTTCCACCACTAAAATAAATGAACCGAACTGATTGGAGGTGTCGAAACAAGTTTTCAGTTTCATCTTCGAACTATAATTAAAAATTTGACAGACATACACCATCAGAAATTTTTTAGTAGGACCATCATTTAAATCCAATTTAGTCAATGATTCACATGTACAAAGAGATACGGGAATTAAAAAAGGTATGTCTTATCTTTGTTTTAAGGTATTCAAATTGACTTTGTTTTCTTTGTAGGAGCATTGGGTACATAGGGTTCAAGAATAAAAGATAGACAATATGCTACATTTCTTATCTTGCTATGCAGTGAGAAAACCTTTGCTTTGGTTGTACTTCATTGCCCAATCAATTAGGAAAAACCCAGTGCACTAAGAGGCTAATGAACTGGCCAGATACAAGCACAATCAATAAGGCAGCAACCAGTACTCCAAATTTTTTAGATACAAGCACAAGGCTTGAAGCATGAAATTCAAGGAAGTGACCAGACAATTTGATTTAGAAGTAACGTTCTCACCCAATAAAAAGTAGGGAAACCTTTGACCTTCTATGATTTAGTGGTATTCTCTTGATCAAAGAAAAGATAAAAACTACTTGGGGGATATACCTGAGTTTGGAGAATTGATGCGGAAGTTGTATAAATAAGTTCCCATTTCCCATTCAGTAGATCAGATTTCAGTGGATCTTTTACTGAATTCACTTTTTCTAGCTCACAGGCAATTTAAATAATCAAAACAAATGCTTTAAAATAATAGAAATAGAGTTAAAGATAAGACAAAAAAGAATCAAATTTCACATTTCATTCAAACAAACGGAATCACAAAATCAATTTTCCTCAAACACTAAATACTCATACAAAGAACGACAGAGAAATCAATCAAAAACTAACAAAAAGTAAGAGATTCGGAGGTAGATTCACAAACATTTTAACAAACCAACCAGCTTCAAATCCCTCATTGATCATATGATGAAATTGAACAATCAATGAACAGAAAAAATGCCCTAAAAAACAACATCAAAAATTTAAATTGAATCATTTTCGTTACCAGATACCAAAAGCACCAGTAGAAAAGAATACATCCCAAATCCCGCCATTGATCTTGCGATGAAATTAAAGGGATAATCAATTTAATTGAGAAATTGCAAATGAACAGAAAAATCCACTAAAATCATCAACATTTATACAAAAATAAACACGAACTAAAACCCAAAGAGATTGTTTCAGAACCAAAGATTAAATAAAACGTTATCATCAAGAACAACACAAGTTCATAGTCATCAATTTTATTAAAACCCCTTAAAAATAAAGTTTCACAACTCTTAAATTATTAAGGAAAAAAGAGAGAAAGAACATAGGAACCCTAAGCAAAAGAGACGGCTGTGAAAATGGAAATACATGAGAAGAAAAATTCAGAAAAATCAGCCTTCAACCCAAGATTCTATCACAGTTAAAGGCTTCAGTGAAACATAAGCTAAATCGCATCTAACCGGATAAGTAATGAATAAAGAGCAAGAATTTTGCATAATCAAATAGAGAAATGTAAAAAGTAAGAAAAATAAGACCCCATTTTCTTCTTCTTGTTCGAAAAAAATTGAAAATAAAAGAAAAGAGAAAGAAGCTGCTTCTTCAACTGAGTTCTCGATTCAATCTCCTCCACAGTCTCAGATCCAATCTCCTTCAATCAACAGTTAGAAACTCCCATTAAACCACCGTCTCTATCTCAATCAAACCCTAGATTTTCTGTTCTTGTCTACAGTAACAATCAAATCGAGATAAACCCCCAATTTACTCTCAAACCCTCACTACTGAGGATATCAAATTCTTATTCTATGATTCTTCACCATCTTTAATCTCGAGCTCACCTTGTACTGATTTCAGAACTAAATTGAACCCAATCTTCGATTTCCTTATAAACTTCGAAATCTAGTCATTAACATACCCTTAAGAAATATCCATGAAATTCATAGTACCATCGTAAACAAACTCTAACTTCTGATCGTTTCCTGGTTAGGGTTTTCTTAGGAAGGCGGAAGAGATGAGAGGAAGTTGAAGAAGTGAAGAGAGAGAATTTTCTTCTTCTTCTTCTTCTTCTTTTTATTTTATATATATAAAAATATTTGAACGGTATATATTTCATTACGGAAGGTCATACGGATCATGGAAGTCTGTGAACGGTAGATATTTGATTAGGGAAGGTCATACGAATCAACCCCACTATGTGAGAAGTTTGTGTTTCTTTGCTAAAATAAATTCGGTTTTATGTTCAACTTTCGATATGAAAAAAATATAAAAAATATATCAATAAATTTTAGATATTATTATGAAACTTCAGTTATAAAAAAAATCCGAAAAACATATAGGAATGAAGTTGAAAAATAAGATATGAATTTGATATTTGGTGTGTTTCCTTGTCATTTTGTGCTTCTTGTTTGTGATTCCGGTTTAAATTTTGACTAGTCACAAAGGTCATGAAGTAATTTCGACTAGTCATATAGGTCATGAAGTATCTTTAGTTCACACTGGTAGACTCAATAAGCATAAAAAATAAGTTCAGACTTCAAACTTAGCATGATACATCATCGAAATCGATAAATATGAAGCTCGGTGTCGATTCGAACTTCAAACTTGGTATAATGGCATCTAATCTATGAACCACGAAGCTCTGGGAGGGTTCTGACTTTAAATTTAGCATGATACATCATCAAAATCGATAAATATGAAGCTTAGTGATGATTCAAACTTCAAATGTGGTATAACGACATACAAACTATGAACAAAGAAGCTCTGAGAGGGTTCTGACTTCAAACTTAGTATGATACATCATCAAAATCGATAAATTTGAAGTTCAATATCGATTTGAACTTCAAACTTGGTATAATGGCATATAATCTATGAACCACGATGCTCTGAGAGGGTTCTGACTTCAAAATTGACATGATACATCATCGAAATTAATGAATATGAAACTCAGTGTCGATTCAAACTTCAAGTTCGGTATAATGACTTACAAACTATGAACCAAGAAGTCTGAAAGTTCACAAAAATGATGAATCCAACCATTTAGTGGTAAGATTCCATGGAAATATTCCGCGAAACCTTAAACATACACAAAACTTAGTAAGAACGGTGAATCCATCCATTTACTGGTAAGATTCCTTCGGAATATTCTACTAAACCTTAAACAAACTCTATTTCTTCATATTATATGCATACCAGGCTCCAAGATCCAAACCTAGCCGCGAGTTGACTACTATAAATCAGAAACTTTGTAAGAACGATGAATCCATCCATTTACTGGTAAGATTCCTTCGAAATATTCTACGAAACCTTAAACAAACTCTATTTATTCATATTATATGCATACCAGGCTGCGAGATAGAAACCTAGCCGCGAGTTGACTACTATAAATCATAAAATTGGTAAGAACGGTGAATCCATCCATTTACAGGTAAGATTTCTTCGGAATATTCTATGAAACCTTAAACAAACCCTATTTATGCATACTGTATGCATACCTTAAACAAACCCTATTCTCGGGTTCAAAGATTACTAGAGTTGGACATGAGTTTCTCATTCGGATGAACTGAAAATGAAATCTATCAGATTTGGACATCACATGTTCGAAGATTACTAGAGTTGGACCTGAGTTTCAAATTTGGATGGACTGAAGATGAAATTTATCAGATTTGAACATCATAGGTTCAAAGATTACTAGAGTTGGACCTGAGTTTCTCATTCGGATGAACTAAAGATGAAATTTACTAGATTTGAACATCACAGGTTCAAAGATTACTAGAGTTGGACCTGAGTTTCTCATTCAGATGAAATGAATATGAAATTTTTCAGATTTGAAAGTCACGGGTTCGAAGATAACAAGAGTTCGACCTGGGTTTCTCATTCGGATGAACTGAAGATGAAATTTATCATATTTGAACATCCCCGGTTCAAAGATTGCTGGAGTTGGACCTGAGTTTCTCATTTGGATGAACTGAAGATGAAATTTATCATATTTGAACATCACCGGTTCAAAGATTGCTAGAGTTGGACCTAAGTTTCTCATTCGGGTGAACCGAAAATGAAATTTATCAGATTTGAACATCACAAGTTCAAAGATTGCTAGAGTTGGACCTGAGTTTCAAATTCGGGTGAACTGAAGATGAAATTTATTAGATTTGAACATCACAGGTTCAAATATTACTAGAGTTGGACCTGAGTTTCTCACTCGGATGAACTGAAAATGAAATTTATCATATTTGAACATCACGAGTTCAAAGATTACTAAAGTTCGACCTGAGTTTCTCATTCGGATGAACTGAATATGAAATTTATCAGATTTGAACATCACCGGTTCAAAGATTACTAGAGTTGGACCTAAGTTTCTCATTCGGGTGAACCGAAAATGAAATTTATCAGATTTGGTGCAATAAATATTATGGAGACTGTGAAAATGACCAGACTACCCTTATTGGAAATATGTAAAGTAAATATTACAGAATGTGAAAATGACGATATTACCCTTAATGGAAATAAGTGCAATAAATATTATAGAGACTGTGAAAATGACCAGACTACCCTTATTGAAAATAACTAAAGAAAATATTACAGACTATGAAAATGACCATATTACCCTTAGTGAAAATAAGTGCAATAAATATTATCGAAACTTTAATAATGACCAGACTACCCTTATCGGAAATAAGTAAGGTAAATATTACACTTTGAAAATGACCATATTACCCTTGATGTAAATAAGTGCAATAAATATTATGGAGACTGTGAAAATGACTAGACTACCCTTATTGGAAATAGGTAAAGTAAATATTATAAAATATGAAAATGATCATATTACCCTTAATGAAAATAAGTGCAATAAATATTATGGAGACTGTGAAAAATGACAAGACTACCCTTATCGGAAATAGGTAAAGTAAATATTTCAGAATGTGAAAATGACCATATTACCCTTGTTGGAAAAAAGTGCAATAAACATTATGGAGACTGTGAAATGACCAGAATACCCTTATCGGAAATAAGTAATTTTCAGAGAAGGCTTCGCGCTGTTTGCGGCTCAGTTACCTGAGCATTATTTTTTGAGCATTACATTTAAGTTAGTGGTGTAGATTTACAACACTTATGAAGGGTTGTCATAAAGTTAGTGTATTAAAGAACCACAAACTTGACAGAACCTGTGATAGTGTAGGATGGTTAGTGGTGTAGATTTCCATGCCTGAGGCTCAGGATCGAATCCCCCTAACTTGATTTTTTCCAACATTGTATATTTTTACTTCAATAACACTTATAAGTGTTGTTATAGGTTTCTATTTTTAAAAAATGAAAAAAAAACAAAACTGGTGAACTGAAAGTATGGTTGACGAGCTAGACTTCCATGTAGTAGGTTCATGTTCGAATCTCCCCTCTAGACTTCCATGTAGTAGGTTCATGTTCAAACAAGAGGTCTCCCTCTAACATATTTTAACATAACATTATCAATATTTTTTTCATTGTTCTTCAACAACACTTGTGAGAGTTGTGATAGGCTAAGTCACTACACTTATAAAACAGAGTTGTTATAGCTAAATGTACATTCTAAAAATAACAATAACAACCATGACAAAAGATGCCACGTGTCATAATTTTATTGGCCAATTAAATTTTATTAAATCCGTTACAAAAATTTATAACAATTAGAACCATAATTAAAAAAGACACATGTCATCTCCTTAACGGTCGTTCACACCTGTAATAAAATATTTTATTACTAATTACCACCATTACAAAGTTAATGATAAGCATAATATATCATTTTTGGTTAAACCATAACAAACTTAATATGATGGATTATAGTTATAATATTAATTATATATTAATTATTTTCTGTAATGGATATTAGTTGTCATATTAAAACTGTGAAACTAATTATAACACCATATTTAGCACATTTATAATCCATGATAAATATTTTAAGTGATGGATTTATTGTATAACAAAAACCTTAATATGGTGTAGTGTGTCGTCACAACTCTTTTTTTTAAAGAGTTGTCGTTTGTTTTCTTAGTGCAACCCCTTGGTCCTAAGTGTTGGTAGTGATGATATACGACAACTCTTACTTTGAAAAAAGTTGTAAAACATAAGACTTTCTACGATATTTAGAAAAGAGTTGTAAAACCCCAGTTGTAGATGTATATTTTTCCGGTAGTGAGATTGTTCGAAAAATTTAACTTGTATGGATATGATGCAAAATGGTGGGAAATCCATTTCATTTATAATGGAAAAACTGATTGCTAATTCTACCAAGAAAATCTTGAGATTATCGCACCTGACTTGCGTATTTCGGGAGGGTGTTCTGCTCATGATGTTCGAGAAAAAATTCACAAAATGAAGGCCTAGTACATAACCCAGAGGCTATCTCGATTGATTGATCCTTATCGTCGTTTAAAACTTAAAAGCAACAGAAAATTTGAAGTTGTTTTATGCACATAAGTTAGTTACCATAAGAGTTGGAGGAAAAAAATTCTATTAAGCCGAACTTATCAAAACACCAGTTGCAACCAAGCATGGTTCACAATAGTAGAGGAACGTGTTTTCATCTATCAAAGGGATCGAAGCCAAAAATTCGTGAGTGTATTTATGAAACAAAAATAAAAAATGATTCTCAATGGGGAGAGTTATTTTTTTAAATCCACCCCAAGATCAGCTTTCCCTTTAGTAAAATTGGCTTTTCCCTTAATAATCATCATTTATTTGAAGCCTGGTTACTTCCACCTGGCTGCCAAAAAGAGATTTAGGAGGAACAAAATTGATTATATACAAAAAGATGATGGCTCCTGGACTCATAACAGTGAGGCTATTACTAGATCTTTCACAAATCATTTTGCTTCCATGGAAATAGCTGAACCTATAGACACTAATCCTTTCATCCTAAACCTCATACCCACAACTATAACCACTCAAGAAAATCAGAACCTTCTTAGAACTCCTGATGCCTTGGAAATAAAGAACATTCTCTTTAGCATCGTTGGAGAAAAAGCCCTTGGGCCTAATGGATTTCCCCCTAATTTCTTCCAAGCCAATTGGGATATTGTTGGTAAGGACATAACTCTCATGGTTCAAAAATTCTTCTCATCTGGGCATATCCTAAAAGAAATGAAATCCACCTTCATCTCCCTCATTCCCAAAATTGAGAAACCCACCACACCAGCACACTTTAAGCCAATCTCCCTATGCAATAATACCTACAAAATCATATCAAAACTCTTAGCCCAAAGACTCAAACCCCTTCTCCCTAAAATTATATCTCCCTTCCAGTCTGCCTTCATTCATGGTAGACAAATCTCTGACAATATTGCTATTTCCCATGAATTAATCAATCACATGAATACCAGAAAAGGAAAAAAAGGAAACAATGGAACTATGGGCATCAAAATTGACATGGCCAAAGCCTTTGCCAGAGTGAATTGGGATTTCTTACTCAAAGTCCTATCCCAAATGGGTTTCAGCCCCCAATGGTGTAATCTAATCCATCAGTGTATCTCTACTACCAGCATGGCAGTCCTTGTCAATGGGTCTCCAGGGAATTTCTTTAAACCTTCTAGGGGATTGAGACAAGGGGACCCCTTATCCCCTTACCTATTCCTCTTCTTCATGGAAGATCTCTCAAGGTATTTAACTCATGCTTAATCCCAACAACAAATTAATGGAATTAGGATCTGCAAGGATGCTCCAGACATTAACCACCTTCTCTTTGTTGATGACTGCATGATCTTCTACAAATCCAACATGCATGAGTGTAACAACCTCATCAACATATTTCATGAATTTGGAAAATCATCAGGTCAACTGATAAACTTCTCTAAGTCTGGGATTTTCTTCAGCGGAAAAACAGATCCTTCTCTAGATGATAGCATAAGCACTACTATGAATGTTCAAAGGATCTGTACTTCTGATAAATATCTGGGTTCCCCTTTATTCACAACTAAAAATAAAGTTCAAGATTTCAGGCCTTGTGTGGATAAGCTCAAGTTCAGGTTTGCTGGTTGGAAATCTAACCTATCCACTACTGGGAAAATGACTATGATCCAATCTGTTACCTCTACCTCCATCATTTACCAGATGAACTGTTTCAAGATACCAAAAACTATCAACAATGAAATCAATGCTATCTAAATGGACTTCTTCTGGAATAAAGAACATGACAAATCTAAAGGTCTATACTATTTTGCTTGGGATGCTGTCAACAAACCTAAGGAGCTTGGAGGATTGGGATTCAAGAATATGGACATTTTTAACTTGGCTATGCTTTCAAGAATTGCTTGGAGATTAATCAAGGAACCAAACTCTCTCTGGAGCAGCACCATGAAAGCTTCACACTTTCCCAACACTGAAATTATAAGGATGGATACCAAACCAAAGTACAATGACTCATGGATATGGAAAGGAATCCTGGAAAGCATTAATATAATTCAGCAGAACTACATTTGGAAGATTAGTAATGGAAGACAAATCCATATATGGGAAGATATATGGATAACTAATACCTCTGATAAACTTCTCAAACCTACCCTCTGCCCTGAAAACCTCACCACTGTCAACCAGCTTCTAACCATTTCTAGAGAATGGGATACTAGTATCTTAAATCAATGGTTCACTCCTAACATTCAACACCTCATCCTTCAAACACCGGTCTACCCCTATGTTCATGATGAAATTCAGTGGTCTCTCACCACCAACAATAAATTATCTGTCAAATCCTTATATGATAAGCAAATACATGACAAGTATATCAATGATACCCAGGTTTCTCCATGGAATCGAATTTGGGATCTGGATACTAGCCCAGCCATTCACATGTTCATTGGAAATGTGCTCATGGTATTCTACCAACTGCTTCTAAAACTGCTAGCATTTTGAGCTATATAAATCCGATATGCACTTTCTGAAACAATGAAGTTGAGGATATTACCCATGTTCTCCTATCCTGCCCTGCTGCCTCTGAAGTTTGGAGGCAACTCTTTGGGGATCACTGGTAGGCTCAGAAAGATACCTACTATTGTGTATACTGCAAATGCACAGTGTCGACAAACAACACAGGGCAAGCACAGGTCGAACCACAGAGACTTGGAGAGTGTAGAAGTTGATTCTAAATCCTGATTCAGAGATTAACCAAAAGGGGTTTGATTTTGTCGATACGACGATATGATTTTCAAGTGACTGAAATAATAAAAGTAAAAGATGCAAATAACAAGATATGTAAACAATGATAATATGGATACTAGGGTATTCAAATCCACCAATAACCTATGATATGCATTCAACTTGTAATATTATTCTTGTCCTTATAGTAGATTCAAGTCTACCGTATAACTAAGGTGATTCTCCAATGGATAATTTAATCACAACTAAAGTATTTCTCCAAAGCATTAATTGTCTAATTAAGCACAACTAATCTAAAGATCAATATTTGGTTAAGCATGAGTTGTAGCATAATCAACATAGAGATATTCTAACTACAATGGATACATGGCATACATTGTGAGAGCAAGATGTTGAAAAACTTGGATTAAATTATATGTTTAAACAATTCTAAACTTTCAAGAACAAGATACAAGATATGAATACATACCAATGAGATTAGGGCTTCATCTAAACCCTAGTAAATGAAATTAGAACATGAAGAACATTACAAAATTGAAATTTGATAAACTAACATGAACAAGCTATTCTTGGATCGTTTTTCAACACAACAACCCTCTCTATTTATACACAAAATTCCCTCAAGCACTTGGATCCGAATTTTGGCACTCATCCACTCAACAAAACATGTTTTCTTAATTGATGGAATATATTTGGTTGTGGGAAACAAATTGGGAGTGATTGAGAGAGAATGGGGGTGAGGTGATGTTTTGGAAAGAATCCAATGGGGGTGAGGTGGATGTTTTGGAAAGAATCCAATGGGGGTGAGGTGGATGTTTTGGAAAGAATCCAATGGGGGTGAGGTGGAAATGGATTTGGGTCTTGGGTTTTGGATCATGGGTTTGTAAACAAGTTGCCACTGATGCGCGAGCGGGTTGCAATGCTTCCAACTTTCTTCTCTTTTGTCTTCTCAATTCTTCCAAGCTTTATTTAGTACTTAAAAACACAAAATTAATTAATACAAATATTTATTCTTGAAAATGGTAAAAATGCCAAATTTGGGATAATATATGACTTTGAAGCGCGAAAGATGAGTTAAGTGCCAATGAAAAGGTGTATGAATATGCAATATTTGGCACTCATCAATCACCACAACCTATTCTCTGCCTTCTCATCCTTCCATCATTGGTTCAATAACTGGTTCCAGGAAGATAACCCCCATAACAGCTGGAATGAAACCTATGCTACTATTTGCTGGTTCATCTGGAAAGCTAGATGTGATTGGGTTTTTAGAAAAATCACTCAAGTTGCTAGAGATACTGCTAAAGATATAACATAACACCTTTGCAGTCATAGTAGACTGCATCATAAACCAAGGCATATCATGAACAATATTCTTTATCAAGCTAACAACTCTGATTCTCCTCTAGAGAACTACAATCAACACAGACTTATCTCTGACAAATTTGGAATCACTATTAGCATGCACTTTGAATTAGTGGAACCTGACCATGCTACTAGTGATACTTCTCCTTATACTAATTACTCCTTTGTTGCTATGTCATTTGCAGGCCAATGTAAGGGAACAAGAAACTTCAAATACTATAACCATGGAATCGGCAGAGCAGAAAAAACTCGAAGAGGAGCTCAACTGGCCGTAAATTGGGGGAAGACTATGCGACAAATGAACATCAACTTTTCTACTGAAGAGGGATAAACACTATAAGCCATCAAAACTAATTACCAACAAGAGGTGCAGAATAGGTTCAAAGGAGGACCAGACACAACTAATGGCAACATCAATAACAAAGACCCCATCGATTTTTTCTTAGGGAGACTTATCATTGTTAACGCCTAACAAAACTCTATTGCTGTCAATCTTGCTAGAATTACTAGACAGTCCAACTCTTTCTCTAATTCTACTTGAGGAGGAAGGAACCTACACACCATTTTGCTAGATTTAAAAAATCCTAGTGCTATTACCAACAATCAATTGGATTACTGTAATAACTATATCTTAAGTGACATGTCTGAGGAGGCTTACAGCCCGGACATTATCTGCACTGTAATCATGAGCGGGTGGGCTTAGTTAATATAATAGATTATGTTAGTAAGATTAAATTATATGTCTAATTTAGTATTACTGTAAGAGAATTAAGATTAAAGATAGAAGATTTTTTTTTACAAAAACTAGGTTTTGAGATTCTAGTATTCAAAACAAATGATTTGAAAGCCAATTTGGAGGATTGCGAATATTTAATCTTCATACAATCCTATAATGACTGATTTTTGAAGATTAAAACTTATAAAATGTAAATAGGCAAACTAGTCATAGATTCGACAAGGAAAACATAAGTACATGTAGCCAAACATCGTATTTACTGAAGTTTTGGACTAGGTTCTGCTAAGATAACAAAAGTATGATTAACCGAACATCCTCTTTAATGGTGTGTGGACTAAGTTCGACGTGGAAAACTCAAGAACAATTAACCAAACCTTAGATGCAAGACCATCATGTTTCTAGCCGAACCTAAGATGAACCAAAACATCCACTTACAGAAAGTTTGTCCATGAAACTAGAAGGTTCGCTAGGAAATTATAAAGTTCGACTAGAATTTCTTTTTCCGAAATTTGGCATCCGCATCCAATCCAACATCCAACAGATTTGCATTCAATGGATGCACGGATGAACGGTTTGGATACGGATAATCAAATGATTTTTTTTTAAAAATAAAACTTTAAATTGGAAGAAATTAATAAATTGAACTTGAATACAGTGACCAACTAAGAAAAAAAATAAAATTAGACAACAATTTGCATCTCAATCCAAGCCCTAAATGTTTGATGGAAGAAAATAAGAACGAGACAAGTTTGTTATATATAGTGGACTATTAAAAATACTAAGCTATCCCAATAGTTTATAGAAATATCAATGGGTGCGGATGTCCAACGGATTTTAAATTCATCACCCACACCCAATCCACAATCCGTTGGATTTCAAAAATTGCATCCGCATCCAATCCATTAATAAACGGTTATGACACCCATCTACAAAAATGTGGTTGGTCCGGATAAAATCCACGGATTTCAGGCCAAATGCTCACCCCTACGTGGGTAGACATTGATCCACTTTCATGATTCGGGGATGTATCTCATTTCTTGGAACTCGAAAATTTTACCAGCGCTATGGAATAGATTACTTCAGGTTTTGGGACTAAAAATGCAGCAAGGTTAATAAGTAAATTACAATTGCATGTGAATTTCGACTTTAGGTTGCGCATAATAACCGAACTAACGAGTACTTATTCTTCGGTTATATCAATGGCATTAATATTGGTATGAATGCACAAAACAGAAAAATTATATTGCGCATTCTGCCACCACATTCGCTATGGGGCTTGCCAAAATCCCACAGAAAGTTACTAGTATCAAGCCAAAGCCACCCTCCAATTAGGGGATAGCCCCAACCAGGTAACCACTAACCAGCAAATTATCAAATCCAACCACAACCAACAGTAAATGCACGATGACATATAGAATTAGTATTGGTTACTGGAAAAATAATTAGAACAGTATAGTGGAAAAAATCAACCTCGTTTTTTATTGTAAAAATAAATACACTAGAACATACAAGAAGAGAATTGTTTGGTCAACAATTAAACAACAACAGATACAGTCAAGTCGAAAATTGTATACAATTGACATGCTACAACTGCATTCAAACGACATCCTTCTACAAATGGAACAACCTCCCATGTATATCCAAGAAAAAGAAATAAAAAAGAAAATGTACTATGTCTGGAATAGATTACTTGTGAGATCGAAGTTTGAACTCTGGTCCTTTGCCAAATTTCCCAAGAAAATGTACGACTACCAGTTAAAGGAACTGTGCCCATGTTGACAAGAGAACTAGCTTGGTTTTTGGAGACCTCCAGGACCAACATTAGCACCACCAGGTACCATTCCATCTTTGGTTATTACATACTAATGCCAAAAAAAAAAGTCTGTTGAACTGATTAATAACAAGGAGATCAAGTGGATAAAGATTGCAATTTCACAATTATAACCGTAGAAGGATTTCTTTGATCAACAAAAATCAGGTGAACTTAAGAAAATTATACTAACAAAAATAGATAAATGAAAACATTATCCCCCATAGACATGTTGAAATGACATAGAGTCCGGAAACATTCAAATGCAGAAACACTGAGCACTGTCATGGAAACTTGGTTAACGCTATATGAACAACATCCATATACGTTGTTTGGGAATGGAAAATTTGCTGGTCTAAATAAGCGTTTAGCTGTGAGATGTGAAGATCTTAGACTCAACTCATTCGTGTGACAATAACATGTTTAATCTTTCTTCCAAATGCATCAAAACTCAACGTCTGGAGACGTACTGCAATTAACTAATAGCTCAACTCTACGCTGATAAAATATCCTAGGCCCATCTGAACAAAGTCATCTTTAGTGAGCAACTTGGAATCACACAGCTTAAGAACAGCAGAATGATGGCAGTCTCATCTAAGAAACTTTCATGAGATACAATTAAATTAAAACAACGTTGTACTTTTCATAGACAACTGAAAAGATGTACGTACTACCACAAAGAGCAGTATGCAAAAGAAAAAATTTGAACTTATTTTCTAATCATCCTATCCAATTGTGTGATGTTGAAGGTTTCTTTAGACCTTTCTCTACCCGAAGCAAAGGCAAATGTTGTTGCTTACCAGGTTTCGTACCACTATCTCTAACAGATCTACCACAATGATCCATCTGGTGTGTGGCCAATAAAATCCAACATTAATCGGAAATCACAATAACTAGACAAATGTGAAACTACCATAGTATTATACTGCCCAGGCAACATGTTAGGTAAGTAACCGCATTATTCTATCTACATACTTGTAATTGAAAGAAAATAATCAAAACCCCAAAGGTCCTGTAACTTCAATAATTAAGCATACAACACGCAAATTAAATCTAAACGTGTATGAATTTGAAGCAAACAGTGGGATTATCAATTTAATTCAGAGCAAGCCATTTTTGAAAAATATAACAACAGATTCATCAAACAGCTTAAGTATATAATCCTTCCAACTAAAGAATTAGCAATTGACATGAATAATTATACTTACAACTACTGTTTGAGAGGAAAATTCATTATGACACTCAATCCAATATTCTTATTCAGAGAGGTGCCTTCAATTCAAATGAGTTTTCTCAGAAGTACATATTCAAGGTATCTTTGAACTTCCATCTACGAGCAACTGATCGGATCAAGCTATTCAGTTTACTACTATATTTGTAGTGAGCTTCAATCCGACTAAAGCAAAACCAGATCCAGACTTCTTAATACTATTGAAGAAAGTGATGCTTCCAAAGAAGACGTCAAATCAATAAAATCAGATGTAGCTAAAAGAAAGTTGAAGGAGAGAACGTAGATCATGCGTTATGAGAGGATAAGTCATTATGACATTAAAGAACGAGGAGGTTTCTTCTTGATCTTCCTCTTCCATGACTACCACTGCCACACAAAATCAATACCAATTGTCAATCTGCGCTCCTCCATTTGAGATCTGGTTGAAGTGAAACACTAAAGAAAACTAGCGGACGCAGAAAGAGAAAAGAAGAGACTAGAGAGGGAAATGAAATTGAGGTTAGGGTTTTAAGTGGTTATCAGATTGGAAGGAGGATTAAATATATCCTGACCGTTGAACTGGGATCCGCAGTTATAGAATTTTGAGATGGGCTCGTGCCAACCGGCCTTTCTTCGAGTCACTGCTGGGCTGACATCGAAAAATGTTCGAGAAGCAGGAGAGTAAAAATAATTCCCGAAACTATATAATATGATGTGTATTTTCAAGTAGGGGTGAGTATTTTATCCGTAATCCACGGATTTAACCGGGACCAACTGTATTTTTGCGGATGGATGTCCGGACCGTTCGCTAATGGGTTGGACGCAGATGATATTTTTGAAATCCAACGGATTACGAATTGGGTGGGGATGCAATCTTGAAAATCCGTTGGACATCCATATCAGTTAGATTAAGGCCATTTATATAGGTTCTAGAAAATATATAGAAATTTTGGAATTTTTAAGGTGTTTGCTTGGAGTGTTGTCCATGGCACTTCTATATTTATATACATATATAAAATGTGTAGGTTCCATAAGAAGTCATCTATATCTTCTCCCTTAAAGGCCTTGACAAATAAATCTCTCACGTTAAACGGTGATGAAACCCTCAATTCCTATTGGCTGAAATAGGCTTTTTCTAATGCAGAAGCTATGGTGCGGACACTTGGCATAACTCTATTGGTTATAATAATTAAAAATTGGTTACTCTTTGGTTATATCAAATACTTAACTTTTGTTAGTAACGGCATAGACAAAAAAGTAGGTGGACAATACTTATGTCAACATTTGAGCTTAAATAATTTGGTTACACCGTGTTTACACCAAAACTTAACTGTACATTACTAACACCGTCAAAGGTGGACGACACTTGCATCATAAAAATCGTTAAAAAAAAACGCAAAACTCTTAATTAAGGAAATTCATTCAATTAAGGAAATCGTGTTACAAAGTAATTAAGGAAATCGTGTTACCAAAGAAATTGGTATACTTAATTAAGGAAATTGTGTTATGGTGTTCGTATGAAAATCGTGTTATTTTGTTTATATATGCAATTCTTCAATACTACAACATTGTCTTGAATGTTTCCTCCGGGTACAGTAATAGCAGAGGCAAATATTACACTGATTATTGATGTCTCCATTGGTATTGTGAGCCATCAAACATAACACGCTTTCTTCAATTATAGAGTTTCCGCATAAATCATGGCAGCCTGAGAGGTATTTTATTTTATGATTTAGTTTGCCATGATAAACACAATCAGCAGCTTGGTACTTTTCTCTCCGTGCTCCTAGAATATGGATTAGCATCTCAAGAAGCTCGATCAGCAGTTGTTGATGCTGCTCAGAAAAGGTTAATTCTAGGAGCACGAGAAATAAAAAAAGGTTTTGGGAGAAAATTGTGTACCTGAAACCCAAGGTTCCGTTGATCCTTACACTATTGGGTGAAAAATTCTGTGTTGATTACCTGTGATTTTTGAAATATGGGTTTTGCACAAATAGACCGAAATTAAGTTCGGCATAAATAGGCATTCCATGTACAGATTTATACAGGAACTTATTTATTATGGCTTAATTACAATTCAGATTGTACATGTCTGCACGACCTTAATAAGGATTGTACATGTCTCCAGTTCATTTCAACTCTCTTTAAGAAGTATGTGAATCATTGCTTTAGTCAGGTGATTAGACAATAATCTTATATGCAAATCCTTTAATGTGTGCTCCTAAAGCTAATACCCCGAGGTAATATCGTTACGTGTGCTCAGCTAAATTCTGGCTTTTTATTGGTATTTTAAACACGGATCTAACTTAGGAGTGATTAAAAAGTTTGGATTTGAGGAGAAACCGTTACTAAGTGGGGGTTTCTATTTTGAGGGGTCCCCTGCATCACTTTAATTTCGAAAACTAGGAGGAATTGATCAGTGATGATTTTAAATTGGTTGCCTTTGATATTTCTATACCTTACAACGGTAAACTGCAGCTAATAGATCTATCAAACCAAATGATGAGATAGTCCTTTTTCGTATTTTGAGAAACCTTGGTGGCTTAGTTAACGGATGTGTTGTGGGGAACACATCTGATTGAAGCAGGGATCTCAAGATTTGCTCGATGGGATGAGAAAGACTATCTCAAAACAATTTAGTAACCCAAATTTTTTCGTGCATGATTTTTGCATGCAAGAGGGAAATTGGTCTTTCTGGTAGTACCCTGTCACTCTTATAGATTTTGTTTTAGCATTATAAACAACTTCGAGGGGTCACTGATAAATAGTGACAAGTATTTTGTTGGTGTTAATAGTGTTATTTCTTGAATCTTTTGGATGTAAAGATGGTAAACAAATTTGAGGTGTTAATAGTGTTTCCTTTTCACTGATAAATATGTCAAGTATTACAGGGAAACATTATGAGAAGCGGAAGGCAAGGATGACAAGGTGGTAACAGTACCATGGTTTCAGCTGGGAATGTGAATTTTGTTTTTTTCCAATCCAGATCTAAGTACAGTAAGTTCTCATGGGAATGTAAATTTGGTTTTCAGAGAATAATTTTGGATTGTAGAATTTATTTATATGATTTTCTCACTAACTTGGTGTTTCTTATTGTCCGAATCTCTTCAAATTTGTGCTAAAAAATCTGTGTTTTAATGCCAACTTATTTTGATGTTGTATGTGTAAAGGAAACAAATAGTATTTGCTGGTCTTTGAAATAACGTGACCCATTCTGGGATCAAGGAAGGCGTTTAACGAATGATACCTTCCAAACCTTGATCAAGCAAAGTTATTGGGTGGAGACAAATTAAATAGCAGGTTAGGTTCTATAATGTTGAACAAAATTCAAATGATTCAAATGCTCTCAATAATAAACTATCTCTTCTTTAATTAGGTGTCCTTTAAGCCTTTCTTGAATACCAACCATTGACTGAACTAGAGCTTTTTCTAGACTATGTAATCAGTGTTTATAATTATGTGATTCAAAAAACGTTGTAGCCTTAGGCGTTTCTTTTTCCTTTTGGTACCTTTGATTCTTCTGACCTATAAGTGATATTTTTCTTGCATTGTTATCGTTTATTTCCTTAATAATAATTCATTTTAAATTTTCCATTATAGAAGTGGATAGAAAGAAATTCCAAAACTTCTTCTATGTACAATAAGAACTTGCTCCACTGAAAGGGGGAGAAAGCATCTAATGGAGAAGTTACTGATTCTCAAGAAAGAATTCAAAAACAAGTACAATCATTTAGCCAACTACATATTGTTTTTCTTACAGTTACGTGTCTAAGCTATTACTCTTTGCAAGAACCGATGTTGGACCTGCCCAAAATAAAGTAGCAAGCCAGGCTGAAGCCAAGGGGTTTGGGTTTGGCTTTAACATTTAGCTATATCTTTGGCATAGGGGTTTGACTTTAGCATTGGGATTTCCCTAATGCAATCGTGGTGGATTATATCCTTGCATCATCAGGTATACAAAGTATTTCTTCATTTGTTTTGCGGGACCCTAAGTTTTTGTTTTGGTTGTTGCAAAAATGAATGTTGTTTGTAAAACCAATCTTTGTGCATGAAATCAGTTTAATGAGGTATTATTCTTTTAGCTGATTTATAGAATTGAGTTTAGAAGACAAAAACTTTTTGTGCAACTATCATTCTTTTCCTATTTTCCTCACTACATTTTGTACATCGTAAAGATCTTATTCTCCAACTCGCTGCTATGAAGGTTGTATCCTCTCTTACAATACAAATATGAGATTTCCACTGTAGCCATAACCTGAGTCTGCTAAGAAAGAAATATCATAAGCACTTGGGACCAGACACCTAAATCCATGTCTTGAAGTGGTCCCGGGAAACATAAACTGAATACTTTATTGTAGTGTCTCTTAGCCCATCAAGAATGGCCTGATGCTGCTGTGCAAAACCTAATCGGCCAATCTAGAAATATATTTATTCAGCCTCAAACTTTGCTATTTTTATGACGGCCTGTGAAAGCTGCAATTAAAAGTTCTAAAGCGTATCTAAAGCTCCCACGTTGAACTACAAGGGAATCCTCGCCACACCAAAAATAAAAAATGCATCGTCAAGGGGTGGGGCGAAGTCCCGCACATCAAATCAAAAATACATCGTCGGGACGGGACGGAATCCCACACGCACCAAATTAAAAGAAAAAAATGCCCGGTGCGTAGCACGGGCACTAATCTAGTTAGTTTTATTTTTTCATTATAAATTTTAACTAACACAAATCCATTGGATTATCCGCACCCAATCCGTTCATCCATGCATCCATTAGATGTTGGATTGGATGCGGATGCCAAATTTGAAATCCGTAGTGAATTGAATTGGATGCGGATGAGGTAAAAACCGGTCCATACCGGCCCATGCTCACCTCTATTTGCAAGGGAACTGAATGTTAAACTACTTTTGGGAATGCATTTCATTATTCAGAATGATATTTAATTTTATCGTCCACCGAAAGTTTACCAGAAAAATAAACTAAAACAACCTAGATAATTTCGTTAATAAGGAAAATGGAGTGAAGGAGGAGATGAGCCATTTAGCCTGAAAAAATAAGTTCTTGTAGTCAAATTTTCCGAAATATGTTACAACACTTGTTAATCCGAACTTGTAACGTCTTTTCAGTTCTCTCTATAATCGGATCCCAATAGACCTTACTTATATGACTTACTTATATGGAGGATTCATTACTTGTCTTTTGATATCCTAATCTTCAATTTATGATTCAATTTTTTGTTGTTGTTTCTATGATCAATTGTAATGAAATACAATGGATCCATTAGTATATTTAGTGTTAGCAAATTTGCAAGACCATGATGCCATACCACGAGAATCAACGGTACCTCTACAAATGGAAACCATAAACATTTTCAAACGTAATTAAGAGCTAGGGACAAATCACTGTATGCTGATCATTTTTTATTTGTTCCGTTATTGTTAATCAAAGTTTGAACATGTGTTGGAAGTTAAACCTTGTTAGGATCGAACAAGAGAGAGGAGAGCACACGAATAAGCAAGTAAAATGATTACATTGATAATAAGTTTGGTGTACAATTCTTATGGCTCAATAGCCTATTTATAGTCTCACAAACTTGATGATCACTCAAAGACTTTCCTACTAAAATCAAACTCTAAACAAAACAAAGACACTTTCCTAACATAAAGCAAACTCTAAAATAGAATTTTTTTAGAACTCTCTAGAACAAAAACACAATATCTTAGTTTAACTTACAACAACATTGATGTAGTAATTCACAGGGTGACTCACCGAGGGTTGAAATTAAGAGGTATTGTTTATAGTTGGAATGGATCGAGATCCTGTATATATTAAATAATATGAAGGACAAACTAAAAGATGGCGATGTGCGACAACATTACTCTTTTATAGTTGACGTTGGAATAGACTCCGATAGAGATGTACTACTTACTGCTTATCGTGATTTCGTTTATGCTAATTACGGGTAGCTTGGCAGGATAAACAACTCCCAAAATAATTTTTTAAGCTCCACTAATGAATGCTACCTGTCACTGACGTGTAAATAGTTGACATAGGTTTTAATAAATTTTATTTAGTGTAAAAATAATTACAACCCAAATTAGGTAGTAACAGATCTACACAGCTAATGACCACAGCCAAGTTTGATAACGTGCTATCAAATATCAACTACTTGTTGCATCCAAAAATATATAGTTGATCAAATCTACTACAAGTGGCATACTTATATTTATAATACCTAATTAAGGCTAGTTGTTTTATTTTCTAAACAAAGTGTTCCAACTTGTCTCTATGTGTAGTTGCAAGAAATTCCACAACTACAACCTGTTAAGATCACACAAATATTTACTCAAATTTCAAGAACTTTTATCTAAATTTCATTAGAATTTCTTAAAGATCTTACAAAGAAAATAAGAGTACAAGAAAATCAAAATAACTCTCAAACTTTTCTCTCTCTTATTTGCTATCTAACTCTCACCAAAAAGATCTCTCCCTTCTCCAATCTACTTGGCTATATATATAGGGTATTACATAGTGGATGACATCTAAGCTTTTTTTTTTATTTCGGATCTGGCTTGCGATATTCTCGCAAGCTTATAATGGTTTATTTCGCAAAGCTCTTCCATCTCGCAGGATCTTCGCACTTTCTTCATGATTATGCTGACGTCATCTGCTATGTCATTCTTCAAGTAGTCTGCGAGGTCTTCGAAAATTCTTATTGACCATAGTTTCACTGGCAGGTAGTTATTGCGAGATTTTGCTCCTACATCTTTCCTCTTCTCATGTCTTCTATGCGAAGAACATAATGATATGAGAATTTTTAATTCAACATGCCGCAACCGCTCATCTTTCCACAGTCTTATCCTCTGGAATGATTTCGTACTCTACGCATAGTCAATTACATGCGTCTCTTCCTCCATTCAATTCTCGACACGTCCTTTTCAACCGTCACTTCTCAACCGTTCATGTCTCCCCTTCGCATTTAATAAGTTTATCTTCTCGAGAACTTCTTCTCTTTATATATACCTTTCCTATTCTTCTCTTTTTTCCATTTTACTTTCTTCTCATCTCCTCTGCAATTTTACTGTTCTTCCGCAAATTCCGCTTCTGCTACTGTAATTATTTGTTTTTTTTTTCTTTTTTTTTCTTCGATTTTCACTTCTTCATTCCCATTCTAAAAGATTCCATGGGCACATGGAGTGACTAGCTTGGTCTAGGTGCGGTTTTGGCTTGGCATGTGGGGCCAAGGGGTAGCCATGGGAGCATGGCGTGACTAGCTTGGGCTAGGTGCGATTTTGGCTTGGTATGTGGGGCTAAGAGGTAGCCATGGGCGTATGGCGTGACTAGCTTGGGCTAGGTGTGGTTTTGGCTTGTCATGTGGGGCCAAGGGGCACATGGCGTGACTAGCTTGGGCTAGGCGCGTGACCAAGCTAGGGTTTTGGGCCAAAGGTCGTGAGGGGACCTTAGAAGGCCAGGATTTGCTCTTGGGATTGAAGTGCAACCGTTGATTGTTGCACGCCTTCACTTTGGTAGCCGCATGGGGTAGGCCAGCATGGTGGCGCGGCATGAGGGGCCATGGAGAGACGTGTTTGGCATGGCATGATTGGCTTGGCTAGCTTTGGCTAGGTGCGTTGGGTTTTGGGCCAAAGGTCGTGAGGGGACCTTAGACGACCAGGATTTGCTCATGGGATTGAAGGGAAACCATTGATTGTTGCACGCCTTCACTTTGGTAGCCGCATGGGGAAGGCCATCATGGTAGCGCGGCATGAGGGGCCATGGAGAGACGTGTTTGGCATAGCGCGGTTGGCGTGGCTGACATGATTTTCCATTGGCACAGAGTTGCGGCTAGCATGGTTGGCATGCCTCGGCGCGGTCGGTGTGGCTGGCATGATTTTCCATTGGCATAGAGGTGCGGCTAGCATGGTTGGCATGCTTTGGCGCGGTTAGTGTGGCTGGCATGATTTTCCATTGGCACAGAGGTGTGGCTAGCATGGTTGGCATGCTTTGGCGCGGTCGGTGTGGCTGGCATGATTTTCCATTGGCACACATGGGAATTAGGGTTTGGCTCGTTGTTACAATAATTTGAAAAATATACCCCGGTAATTACTTTAGAGACACATTAAAGGTTTCATTAAATGTTCCTAGTAAATGCTTGTTCCTTTAAATGTTGTGACATCATTTTCTGCCAGGGTTTAGTGTTTTATGATTTTAACCGTGAACTAAAAACCACCATCAACATTGTGTCCCCTGCTTATCTTAGAACAGGTGCCTTGTTACGAGGTAAGCATATGATGGTGACAGACAAGGGCTGAATCGAGACGTAAATCATTGCACAGATGGTCAGGATAATCTGACTAACCTTTTTGAATGGTAAAGAGAGTTTTGGCATCCCGTGTTGGCAGCCCTGCGTAAGTCGTACTGAGAATTCATACCGTGGAGTGGTGAGACGAAAGTGACCGGCTTGGTATGGTCGTACATCTCCAAGGAAAATGGGTGTGATCTTGGAAGGCGACGCAAGTGGACGGCTTGGCTTGAGGGGCCAAGAGGTGGCATGGTCTTCATAAGGAAAACGTGCATGGATGATATGGTCGCGTCAGTGGAGCAGGCATCTTGGCATAGTGTGGCCTTGGAAAGACGAGACGTACATGGACGGCTAGGCGTGGTGGGGCCGTGGAAATTGAGTGATGACTTAGCAGGGGGTCCGCGGAAATGGCATGGTGGAACGTGCAAGGACGGCTAGGCGTGGTGGGGGCCGCGATAATAGAGCGAATGGCTTGGCCGGCCATGACAAGGCGCGGTTTGGTGAGGTGAGACGTGCACATATGACCAGTAGCGGTGAGGATAAGATATGGCATGGATTGCTTGGTGATTTATCTTCAAGGTCTTGGTTGCCTCTTTCCTTATTTGACTCGACCAGGAAGTTCTTCTTCTCATCAACCCAAAACATTACGCCCACAAAAAGAGGAAAAGCGTTACTCTTTCTTCCTTTAGGGATTCCATAGTATTTACTCATGGTGAAGTTGTGTCTTGAGAGTGATCGTTCGAATGTAAGTCTCCAGTTATGGAGCGGTAGCGGCGGTGATGCCCAGCCAAACCATGCATACCCTTGGCATGGTGGCGCTGCTTTGTTGGCATGCCATTGGCATGGTGTGGGCATAACCTAAGCACAAACTGTTGATGGCTGATTGTTTCAAAAACAGAATGTGGAGCGCTGGCAAGACTTGCACTGGCAACGAAATCGTGGATGTCTTGGGAGTGGCAGGGCTTGTTCTTGTGGGACCGATTGCTTTTCTTCATGTACGGCTTTAACATGGAATTCTTTCCTTATTCAAAAATATTCTTCTAGAGGTAGGTAGCATCCGTAATCCTTTTATCTGGTAGCTTTGCACAAATCCTGGTATGATTGGGTGTCTTTCGGGCTAGGATTTGGAACGCTAGGCGGAGCTGCTAGCATGGACTTGGCATGAAGGGGACCCATTAGCACTGACGGGCATGGAACGGGTGTGCGTGGGACGCTCTGCAAAGCGCTTGGCAAGGCATGAAGCTGGTAAGGGGAGCGCTTTGGAAGGGAATCACTTGCAATGGAAATGCTTGCGGTTTAGGGTTTGACACACCGAAACCCTAATTAGCGCCCTTTACTAGAATCGCTGTACAATCCGAGTACGGACTCAAATTTTGATGGTCTGCCCGTTTATCGGACACGAAACAGAATTCTGTATCTCACGCGCGGGAATATTTAGGTTTAGAGCTCGCTTGGGAGGTGATAACGGCTCGACAGTGAAAATCAGGAAGAAGTCAGGAGGGATGTTGCAAGCCCGGGGTGGCACAGTCGCGCTCCAGTCACCTATTCACGTTCATGGAGAAAGAAGGAATATTCATTCTGTTCAAGCTCTAAAAAGTCTGTCCGCATGAAAAGAGATATTGACCATCTTCTATTTTTCTGTTGTTCTTCTAGATCCATGTTTTCATCTGCAGTGTCTCTCCAGTGGATTCCAAAAATTTACTAAAACTCCGTTGTATTCTTGGGACGGATGGATGAAATGTATGCTAGGAAACGATCATGTCAAGGATAATCTTGGAGATTGTGGTTGCGTCGTCGGTCCATCCTCGACCTTAGGTTGTTCAGTGGACCTTCTGATCGTGATGATGATGTGTTGTGACTGCTTGCATAGTCGAAAACTTCTGCCGCCCCGGTATGAAATAGGGAGGCGTTCCATTGCTGATGCGCTACTATCAAGTCTTTCGGTACTTTTTTCCAAGTTAATCCTTCAAATCATCTTCTGAATCTTGGACTATCGTACGGAATAGGATGCGGTGAGAAGTCCTCGGTCATACTTCGGTTTGATATGATAGCATGGATGAATACGTGAATGTAACCTTCTGGCGTGCTTTTGGAGTCTGGTTGAGGGGAGTGAAAGCGTATCATACTGGTAGTCCCCATGCATAACCTTCTTTCATTACATTTCCTTGAATCCCCGTCCACGGGATTTGATATAAGCCTAACGTACTCTTCTTGATGTGACACTGGGATGCTCAGAAATTACATGATGAAATATTCTGGATAGTGTAGGGTTGGGATCCTCTGCGGCCTCGTAAATTTTTGAAGGCATCTTCTAGACAGAGAGGTGATGATATTCTTGCACTGCACCCTTGAAGAGTAGATGACCCTATTGTGGCTATGGCCTTTTTGGTTAACTACATCTTCTGAGCTTTGACCATGAAGGGATTCCGTGCTTGGCGTGGATGCTGGCTAGGCATGGACGCTAGCTTGGAATTTGGTACGGCGTGGACCGTTGGTTGGGCATGGCGAGAACCGTTGGTTTGGCACGGTACTGGCTTGACACGACGTTGTCTTGGACTTTGGTACGGCGTGGACCGTTGGCTGGGTATGGCACAAACCGTTGGTTTTGCACGGTGCTGGCTTGTTCTTGCGGGCACAGTTTCCTCTTCCCATATGTAGCTCAAACAAGAAATCCTTTTCGTGGTAGCAATAAAGTGGGAAAGCATATTCCATCTATGTACTCCAGCGTTTCTCTTTCAATTCGTTCTCTTGTTTTCTCGTGTGGTGCAAACCCTGTAGATTTTTTTTTTCTGAACTGGTGTAAACCTTGGCCATGGGTATGCCTTTCTTGTAGAAATACTTCATCATAAACAATTCCTCTTCAAATATTACCGTAGTAACGTCGGTTACCTCATGAATAGTGACAGGTAATTATTATGCAAAGTAGGAACGGACGGGTAGGTGACTATATTTTTATTTTTTTTATTTTTTTTGAAAGGAAATCAAAGCGTCTAGTTTATGGTTTTTGATTTTTGATTTTCTGGTTTTCTTGGGTTAATAGATAAATGCTACCTTGAAGGTTTTGGATTATATATTTTTTGAATGAAATGTTTAGAATTGAATTGTATTGGTTATGATTGAAAGTGACACAGACATCCCAGGAAAAACCTTAGAACCATGTGTTGGTGGATGACATGGGGTAAACTATGTATCTTGTCTTGAAAACTTGTCTAGGTAAGAATTACTTTTTTTTTAGGTCTCCTGATGAAAAGTGAACCTTCCGGGTGTAATACCGAGTTTTGTGGGAAACATCGCCATGGGAAGTCCCTAGTTGTTACTGAGCCGTCTGATAAGCGAGTCGTTGATCCTTGGGCGGCTCGTCTGCTTCTATGCTCTGGGAAGTCTCCAGTCATCCCTTGTCGTGTCATGACTGATAATCAATCCGCCAGGTAAGTGAGTCGGAGTAGATCATCATCCTTTACCATCTTGACGTCTGGGTCGAATAACGAGATCAATGGTCGAAAATTGACATTGTAACCGAAAGATCGAACCTCCCGCTGTGGTTGCCAATTGTTTATAGGTGAAAATAGTTTCTGTTGATTTTGGTAATTTCGAGTGTGTACGGGTGAGAAACAATTTAAACCCTAAACAATGTACTGCAAGGGAGTACTTTATGTTCGAGAGATCAATCTGTACAAGTCCATCTTAATCCAAGAAATGGTCGTTCCGGACTTGCTTCAGTCACAATGTGGAGGAGAATGGGCTAATTTTTGGGAGGGAAGCAAGGACAGTGGTGAGACCAGAATAATTCTAGAGTAGCACTTGACTTGTATCAGAATGTGAAAGCTTTTGGGAAAGCTATCAAGAGTTTCTTTTATGAGTGCGGTGTTTTTCTCCTGACCAAGAACATGTGTTCTGGTGGAAATAGGTAAGCCTATTTATACAAGTCAAGAAAGAAACGTACTCTGGCCTCATAATAGAAGGAAACGGGTGAGTTAAATTGGAAGAGGTGGTAACGCCTGGCATTGATGGGATTTAATAAGATTGATGTCCCATTATGGAAGAGTGTTTCACCGTTGCTTCTTTAATTTACTGACCGCCTTACTCCCATTACACTATCTTGAAATGGGCATTTGAGTATGCTGCAAGCTATAGACCACCAAACCAAAACCCTAATGAGTATCCCCAAGTTTTTGTTGATGTCTCGAACGTTTTGGAAGACATGTAAAACGTTATTGTGGCTTGGATAGTCGAGCTTGGGGAACTTGCTAGCCAGGTGACCTTCGACGGTCGAGATGTTGCATCTTGAAAGGAGGGGAAACCGTTGATCGTTGCACTCCTTCACTTTGGTAGCCGTGTAGCGAGGTCCAACAGTGTGGCACGACTAGGGTGTGTTCAGACTTGGCATAAGGATCCAAGGATTTGCCATGGGTGCTAGATACGCGACCAAGCTAGGGTTTCGGGTCTAAGGTCGTGAGGGGACTTTAGACGACCAGGATTTTCTCCTGGGATTGAAGGGTAACTGTTGATGGTCGCCTGTCTTCTATTTGATATCCGCATGGGGAAGTCCAGTAGGGTGGCGCGGCATGAAGGTCCACGGTGAGGCGTGCTTGTCATAGCGCTACTAGATTGTCTAGGTGCGTGACCAAGCTAGGATAAAGTCATGAGGAGACTTTGTACGGCCAGGATTTTCTCCTGGGACTGAAGGGAAACCATTGATGGGCGTCTGGCTTCAATTTGGTAGCCGCATGGGAAGCCCAGTAGGGTGGCACGGCATGAAGGGACAAGGTGAGGCGTGTTTAGCATGGCGCGACTAGCTTGGCTAGGTGCATGACCAAGCTAGGGATAAAGTCATGATGATACTTTATACGGACAGGATTTGCTCCTGGGATTCAAGGGCAACCGTTGATGGGCGCCAGGCTTTAATTTGGTAGCCGCATGGGGAAGGCCAGTAGGGTGGCGCGGCTTGAAGGGCCATGGTGAGGCGTGTTTAGCATGGCGCGGCTAGCTTGGCTAGGTGCGTGACCAAGCTAGGGATAAAGTCATGAGGAGACTTTATACGGTCAGGATTTTCTCCTGGGATTGAAGTGCAACCGTTTATGGGTGCCTAGATTTAATTTGATAGCCGCATGGGGAAGGCCAGTAGGGTGGAACGGCGTGAAGGGCCATGGTGAGGAGGGTTTAGCATGGCGCGGATAGCTTTGCTAGGTGCTTGACCAAGCTAGGGATTAAGTCATGAGGAGACTTTATACGTCCAGGATTTTCTCCTAGGATTGAAGGGAAACCGTTGATGGGCACCTGGATTCAATTTGGTAGCCGCATGGGGAAGGCCAGTAGGGTTGCACGGCATGAAGGGCCATGGTGAGGCGTGTTTAGCATGGCGCGTCTAGCTTGGCTAGGTGCATGACCAAGATAGGGATAAAGTCATGAGGATACTTTATATGGCCAGGATTTGCTCCTGGGATTGAAGGGCAACCGTTGATGGGCGCCTGGCTTCAATTTTTTAGCCGCATGGGGAAGGCCAGTAGGGTTGCGCGGCATGAAGGGCCATGGTGAGGCGTGTTTAGCATGGCGCGACTAGCTTGGCTAGGTGCATGACCAAGATAGGAATAAAGTCATGAGGAGACTTTATTTGTCCAGGATTTGCTCCTGGGATTGAAGGGAAACCGTTGATGGGCGCCTGGCTTCAATTTGGTTTAGAAACCCTAATTGGTTCCCCTCACTAGAACCGCTACAAAATTCTAGTACGGACTCGGATTTCGACGGTCCGCCCTTCAAATAAACCGGAAAAGAATTTCCTATCTCCTCACGAGGGCATATTTAGGTTTTGAACTCGTTCGTGGGGGGAAAATAGCCAGAAAGCAAGACTCAAGAATATTTTATGAGGGACAGCTGTGTGGCCAGGCTATCATGGCATGCCACGGTGTAACTAGGTTGGCATATGGGACCAAAGGTTTTCCATGGGTGCATGGCGTGGCTAGGGCCAAGTTATGGCGCAACTAGCTCGAGCTAGGTGTGGCTGGCATGATTTTCCATCGGCACACGAGACCTGGATAGCATGGCTAGGGCCATGGCATGGTGCAATCGGCATGGCGCGGCTAGCTTGGGCTAGGCGTGGCTGGCATCATTTTCCATTGGCACACGGGGTGCGGCTAGCATAGCTAGTTCCATGGCATGGTGCAATTGGCATGGCACGGCTAGCTTGGGCTAGGCGTGGCTGGCATGATTTTTCATTGGCACGCAGGGTGCGGCTAGTATGGTTGGCATGCTTTGGCGCGGTAGGGTGTGGCTGGCATGGTTTTCCATTGGCACACGAGATGCGGCTAGCATAGCTAGGGCCATGGCACGGTGTGATTGGCATGGCGCGCCTAGATTGGGCTAGGCGTGGCTGGCATGATTTTCCATTGGCACGGGGGGCGCGGTTAGCATGATTGGCATGCTTTGGCGCGATAGGGTGCGGCTGACATGATTTGCCATTGGCATACGAGATGCGACTATCATAGCTAGGGCCATGGCACGGTGCGATTGGCTTGTCGCGGCTAGCTTGGGCCAGGCGTGGCTGGCATAATTTTCCATTGGCACGCGGGGGAATTAGGGTTTGGTTTGTCGTAACCCTAATTTGAAAAAATATACCCTGGTAATTATTAGGGACATATTAATAGCTTTTATTAATGCGCCTAGTAAATGCTTGTTTTAAATGTCTGCTAGGGTTTAGCGTTTAACGATTTTAACCCTAAACTAAAGACCACCATCAACAATGATATAATGAGAAATAAAAGTACGTACAAAGAATGTGATCCGGACGATAAGAAATCGAACCTGAAAGAAACAACCGACAAGAAAGAGGAAGCATTCACAGTTGAGCATTAAGAGACAACGCGTATTGGAGTGTCATAGTGTTTCTAGAAGAACAGTAATTAAATCTCAACATCATCGTGTACAAGGAAATGAGTTGGATACATATGTTCAACAAATGGATAGTTAAACGTCAGAGCGGAAAGTTGGAACTTAAAAAGAACATCATAAACTGCATGTAGTCATGGTTGTAGAGTGTTATTTTTTTGTATTATGAACACCATATTTGCACACACACAAAAGAAAAAAATCGAAATCTACTTTGATTTTAGAATGAAAGGTTTGATATAGTGGTTTTCAACACAAATTTTACTAAGAGAGCAATCAATTCCAACATAAAAAGTTAGCCGTTCGGTGTTCGAAACAATATACATTGGTGTAATACACATTAGTTTTCTACCCGCAGAAGTTAAAAGGGACACATTAATTGTTGGATTTTTAATGGTTGCAGGAGCTAACATTATCGGAATGCTTGGAAGAATGTTCTTTATATCTCAAGTTTTGTGAAGAAAATGAATAAGGTATGTGAACATCATGCGTCTTTCTCAAGTTTTATTAAACATTACACTTCACAAACCAAGGTTTTAGTGACTGCACATAAATGTATCTCCCACCTATGTTATCAATCCGGTGCATATGCACCGGGTTAGGGGCTTGTATATATTATTATAACAATTTGATTTTTACTAGTCGGGAATATATCATAATTGACCACACCCACTTTTTTTCTGTTTAGGGAGACTGAGAGATGTTACAGAGTTTTTAAAAAGGGTGCAGGGATCTTCATCTTCTCATGATGCAGGAGCCAACTCAGAAGAAATAACTCTTCTAACACCAAGCAACTACGGAACTTGGAAAAATGACATGAAAGCTCACTTCAAAAAATCAGGCCTGTGGCACTGTGTGAAGCATCAAGGTGATGATGATTACAAGTACGATAAGGATGTCGAGGCTTATGAAACCATAAAAAAGCATTGTGGAGTAGAGATGTTACCACATATTATGTACACAGATGACCCCAGAGAAGCTTGGGATGTTGCTTCTCCCAAAGAAAAAGGTTTGCTAGAATATACTTAGAAAAATATGCTTAAATTGCGAATGGACACCTATAAATGGTAATCATGGTGATCTAAGCTTTATCATTACCTTCTTTCACATGCGATCTTAATACTCTTTTACCTTTTGTGCATATATATTTATCGATGAATTGATAATTCTTCAGAACGATACAAAGAAATTTTGCAAGAAGGAAAAACATCAAGACTTACCTACATGGATGACGTTATAAAAGCAATTGATGGATACAGACCAACTTTCGAACAATGCAAACCCAAAATTGAAGAGTACTTGAGAATTCTACATATATGGGATATCGTTGGTGGAACAGGAAATGAGCTGCCAACTATTCACAACTTGTCTTCTTGGAGGAATAAAAATAATGTGGCTTTGGAGATCATGAAAACTTGTTCGGTTTGGAATATATATCGTCCCATTAGTGGATTCAAATTCGCGGAACAAGCTTGGTACGAGGCAGGGGAACCGACAAATGCAGATGATAGTGATCTAGATACTCTTAAAGAAGGTATGTTTTTTTTTTTAAGAAAAGAGAAAAATTGCGTCTATTTTGTTTATTTTTGGAAGCATGAAAACGAACATATACCCTCTCTCTCTCTCTCTCTCTCTGCTATTTTATGCGTATTTGATTATTTTTTTAATTAGGGGTAGTTTTTTTTCCATAAAGATAATTTTGTATACTTCCTCGGTGTCTCCCTTCCATAAAAGGTGGATTTTTCGGTTTTTCATTTTCTTCTTCTTCATTAATAATGTTTACAGATCCGCAGACAAGGTTACGACCAATAGAGGACCTTATTAGAAAAGATGAACCGATTTGCGGTTTTGCGAGAACTTTCTTGGAGACCTTTCCGGAAATTATGAGTGAATGCTTCACATCTAATGGGATGACGCTTCTGCACTATGTATTTATGTCTGGGAAATTAAAATTTGGAAAAGATCTAATAGGTATGATGGATCCCAAACAATTAAGAAAGAAAACAGGCGAGGGAAATGCTGCCATCTCATTTGCAGTGGAAGCTAATAACATAGAAATGGTAAAACTCATGGTATGCAAGAGTAGTAAATTTCTTCTAAAACGTAATGAGCATGGCCATATCCCATTGATTACCTCTGCAATCAACGGAGACGAAGAAATGTTGCGTTATCTTTTCAGTGTGACACCAATGGAAGATGAATTTTCTAAAGTACTCAGCAGGAGTGAAGGTGCTACTTCGGAAAAAAGAAAACAAAAAGAGAAGGAAGGTGCTACTCTTATTACAGCTGCATTAAGAGTTGAGATATATGGTAATTAAGATGCAAACTCTCATAGTGTTTTCGTAATTTTCAATATATATAGATGAAGTCCCAAATTAACAAACTTAAATAAATACATAACGCATTTCTACAGATATTGCTCTGAAACTACTAAAATTATTCCCAACATTAGCTACCACTCAAGATGCTGATGAAAAGACAGCTATCAATGTACTGGCCCAGAAGCCTTCTGCCTTTCCAAGTGGAAATCAATTTGGGTTTTTCCAAAGATGCCTATACCGGAGAGGTTGGTTATCACTTATTCTATATATATGTATTTTGCTGAGCCTCGCAATATGGGGCTAAATTTGAGACTTAGCTACACCTGGAATAATTCTAGTTGTGCATAATCTCAAATATAGCCTATGATCACACTTAGTCTCATATATGGCTTTGATACGATGCAACATTGTGATGGTCTAAATATATTTTTCATATGAAACTAGTCATAGCTCTATACTCATCGTCTTCTTTTCGGTTTTGTTATAGCTGGAGTTGGCAGCTATGGACGAGTTGGGGAAGCTCTTAAAGTAAGAGGTATGTGATTATGTGATGATGAAATAATTATGTATATAATTTTATTTTATTTTTGTGAGGTATGTGTAACACATAGATGTGTGTGTATGTAACAGTTCCATTTGAAAAAATTGCACGACAAGAAGCTACAACATAATCAAGTTGATGAGATAGTTGGCATCATTTGTACTCAGCTTGTGGGCTCTAAGGACAATCAGCTAATACAGTCAAAAGCATTTGACGCAGTCTCTTTAACAGTCATTCACGGAATTGTTGAGTTGTTCACTGCGCTTACCAAATCTAATGCTAAACTCACTAATCAAAGAGATAAAGACGGAAACGGTTTATTTCAACTTGCTGTTCTGCACCGCCAAGAAAATATATTTGAGGCAATAATAGATATGGGACTACAATACCCCACCACTGCTCCTTTAGATAAAAAAGAGAACAACATCTTACATTGTGCTGGATTTTGGCTACCATTATTGCATTTGCATAAAGTTTCTGGCGCAGCTCTCCAAATGCAAAGGGAGATTCAATGGTTCAAGCAAGGTATATGCATTTATTTTTAGGTTTTCAAATTTTCACATACCCTATCTCATAAATAAATGAAATTCTGGTACATGTTTTATGGTATTCGGCCATCACATACAAATCATAATAATATGCGTAGGAGGTAGAAAGGGTGGTGAAACCAAAGTATAGAGAGATGAAGAACCGGAAAGGTGTGAAACCTGAAGCTTTGTTCACACAACAACATGCAAACTTGGTTAGAGAGGGAGAAAAATGGGTAAAAGAAGCTTCACAAGCTTGTATGGTTGTCTCAACGCTCATAGCCACGGTTATGTTTGCAGCCGCTTTCACAGTACCTGGCGGGAATGATCAAAATACAGGATTCCCAATGTTCTTAACATCAAGGCCCTTCCTTTTCTCTATAGTATCTGATGAAGTTTCGCTTTTCGCGTCATGCACATCTATCTTGATGTTCTTCACGCTATTAACCACTCGATATGCTGAGCGTGATTTTTTGACATCTGTGCCGACAAAATTGATACTTGGTCTTTTGTTCCTCTTCATCGCCATAGCAACTATGTTGGCAACTTTTGCAGCTATCCTTATTATTGTATTGCGTAAGCAAATTACTTGGGTTTATATTCCTATCACCTATGATTGTTTTAGCAGCTATCCCGGTGGTCCTATTCGGTTCGTTACAATTTCCAATCTTTGTTGAGATAGTCATGTCCACCTATGGCCGTGGTATTTTTACTAGGAGGAAGAATCCAGCATTTTGGTATAACACCATGAGGAGGGTGTCAACATGGTGTGTCAACAACAAGCTTTACACTTTCTTTTCCAAATCAACATGGTGTGTTAACAACAAGCTTTACACTTTCTTCTTCAGAAAGAAAACAAGATCTAAAATTCTAAAGAGCCCAGACTTGCAGGTATAATATCTCTTCTTTGTGGATTAGTATTGGCCGGTTTGCATGCATTTGTAGTTTGTTGTTTTACATCTTCATTGCATTTATAAAATCCTTGCATATAAATGGGAGGTTGCACCAATTTGTAACCTTAACTATAAGGAATTTATTTCGAATTGAGTATATGTATCACAAAATTGGTCTAATAGCCATAAAACAATAATTCCTGGGTGAAAAAGACATATTGAAAAGTCTGATACTGTTTAAATATTCGGGAATTAAAAAGATACTTCTTCGAACACCTCCGCTTGACTTACTTGAGAAGGCACGTAGAGACCTATGGTCTCACTTGTGGTGCGGTTGGTCCATTTTGATTGTATTGGCCTCTTTTCTTAGGTTCCGTCTCATCTTGAAATTCAGCTTCCGAACGCTCCTGCCTAGAAAATATTCTTTTATTAGACAAATACTCCTTCAATTCTTTTCCTTGGATGGCCCTTCACACATTGTTGTTCGGCCTACCCGCCCCCTTTTGCTTAATAGGTTCACCAAGGCACTTCCCAAAGTTAAATTTCTACATTTCCGTGAACTACTAAGAGTAGAAGAACATCACATTAAGGAGGATATTTTTGAGAGTTAATGTAATGTTCCAGTAATGTCAAGTTCCAGATAATTTAGTGTGATGACATTAGGATGCATCTGTTTTAGTTTGTAGTAGAAGTTGTATGGACAAGAGAAGTCCACATGTAACTCTTGACTTGGGTCATATAATGACCAAGCAGTGAAGAAAGAAAATGTAAGAAGAAGATATTATCTTCCAAGTTAATGAAAACGGAGAGTGAGAGGAACTAAAATAGTTCCCACTTCTCAATTAACAAAATCATCACAAACATCACTTTTAATCACCCAAAGTAATCAACAAGATGAAATCAACTGAAAAATCTATCCAGGGGAGAAGATGAAATCAATAGAATTTCAAGTTAATTAATTAATATATGTATTATCGTTGTTGGAACCAAAGAATTGATTTGGAGAGGATCGATGAGAAAAAACAAAAAGGAGCAGCAGAAGAACTTGTCCTCTCGTACAAACACAGACAAATAGACGAATTCAATGGTACTCTTATTGTCTCCATCCATCTTATTGGGTACAAATACTACAGGTACCATTGAATAAGAGGACGAATTCAATGGTACTCTTATTGGATGCAAATCTTATAGCACAGGTGATAAATGGGTTGGTGATGACGGTGGAGAAGTAGACGAATTCAATGAAGTCGAAATAGGGAGAGAAGATTTAGAAGAAACAGATGTTGTATTGGAGGGATCAACATTAATAAACAGTGGAGAAGAAGAAGTACGTAGCTGTGATGATGAAAAGGGAAAGTGAGTGGCTGCAACCGAATTAGGCCAACTGAGAAGAGTTTGTGTAGCTGGAGACGTGGATTTAATGTGAAGCTTAACACCAATATCAGTTGGATATGGAAAAAGAGACTCATCAAAAATGACATGATGTGAAATATAAACACGATTACTGGTGACTTATAAACACTTGTAGCCCTTATGATGATCACTATAACCAATAAAGATACATGGAAGAGTCATTAGTTGTAACTTGTCTTGGAGAAAGTGAGACAAGAGAGGGTAACAACGACATCCAAAGGCTTTGAGAAACTCATAATCAGGAGAGCGCTGATGCACAACAAAAAAAGGAGAAGTATTGGACATGATAGGAGTAGGAAGTCGATTTATCAAATAAGTAGTTGTGGCATAGAATTCAGCCCAAAACTTCTCAGGGAGACCACTTTGCAACATCAAGGCACGACCAGTTTCTGTAATGTGATGTATTTTCCATTCAACAAGACCATTTTGTTGCGGTGTGTTAGGACAGGAAAAGTGATGCTGTATGCCATTGGAAATTAAAAATGATTTCAACGGATCACTATACTCAGTTCCGCCATCAGTTTGCAAAACAAGAATGGAAGTAGAGAATTGCTTTCCAATCATGGCTTTGAAATCCAAAAAACAATGAAACACTTGAGTTTTATCAGATAGGAAGTAAATCCATGTGAAACGGGAGCATTCATCCACAAATAAGAGAAAATAACGAAAGCCACAATTAGACTGGAGAGGTGCAGGGCACCATAAATCAGAGTGAATAATAGAACCAACTTTATTTGAATAAACTGTTCGTGACTGAAAGGGAAGTAGAACTAGAATTGAAAGACAAGAGTTTATTATTCTTAAGAGTATGGAAAGCATTACTATTTGGATGACCTAAGTGCATGTGCCATGTAGCTGGATTCGCACGAATGCCAATGGTAGTGGCAGAGAAGGATGATGAAATAGAATACTGGGCTGGAGAGGAGACACGACAGGAAATTGGATACATGCCAGCTTCATTCTTGCCCTTGTATAGAGGATCCCCCGTTCATCGATCCTGAATAGAAAAACCATCACGATCAGAAAGAAAAACACAATCAGCATCACATGTACGTTGTCCAACAGAGACGAGATTTTTGGCAATGGAAGGCACATGAAGAGTGTTCTTCAAACACAACCGAGATGAAGGAGAAGTGAGAGTAATATCACCAATTCCTAAGATAGGTAAGAGTTGACCATTACCAACAAGGATTTTATCATTACCGTTGTAGTCGACTCGATTCACCATGTGAGATGCATCAGATGTCATATGAGCAGATGCAGCGGTGTCAACAAACCAATGGTTTTCATAAGGCATGGATTGATTGTGCATAGCCGAGAAAGACTGATGCAGATCGATGTTTGGAGCTTGAGTTAAACGAATGCAGTTTTGAGCAGTGTGACCATTAGCTCCACACCATTGACAGGTGATGGATGATTGCGGAGGAGGACCAAGGATTGAAGGTGCAGGTGAGACACGGCCAGAATTTGAATTTTCGCGACCATAGGGTCTAGGATTGTTCTGAAAGCCACCATTGTAGCCTCTCCCATTACCAGTATTCCAGTTTCCATTGGAATAGATGGTGTTCCAGCCACCATTGTTGGAGTGCCCGCGACCACCATTAGTCCAAGTATTACGATTTCCATGATTCCAGTTGCCACGACCAGAACCATTACCTCGTCCACGAAAATAACCATTACCATGGCCACGAGAAGAACCACTAGGATTGACAGCATAGGAAGATGGACCACGACCATCAGACGAAGCACCAGAAAAGAAGGAGGTTGGATTTTGTAGATCAGAAACATTATGTTGGAGATTTTGAAGATACTGCAAGTGAGACTCATGGTATAAAAGTAAAGCATGCAGTTCAGTGAATGTTGGAAGGGTTGTTCTAGCAATAACAGCAATGTATATACTAGTTCAATCAGCACCCAAGCCACGAAAGGTAGTAGATACAATCTCAAGATCAGAGACGGGTTGGAGGACAGCAGCCAATGAGTCATAAATTTCTTTGATCTTTAGGATATATTCATAGATAGTGGAGTTACCCTTTTGGATGGTCGAGAGGTTGGCTTTCAGCTGGAGTATACGAGCAGGGTTGATGGTTGCATAGGTATCACGAAGATATTTCCAAACTTCACGAGAGTTTCCACGACGAACGCATTCAGATTTGAGAGTTTCAGTAAGGTAGCAGTTGATCCAAGAGATAATAGTTTGGTCAAGAACTTCCCATTCTTCATAGGAAGGATTGGGAGTTTTGTCTTCCGTAACTGCATCGACGAGCTCCTTGGCAGGTATAACAAACGAATCTTCAAGATACTTGTAGAGTCTTTGAGATTTGAGAACTGGGACTATTTGAGATTCCCAGAGAAGATAATTAGTTATGTCCAAGAGAACGATTTTGGTAGAAGAAGGAATATGCGGTGCTTTGTCAGAGGATGACATAAGAGAACCAATACTAACAGACGCAGAAGCAGCAATGGTTGGAGATCCGACTTCAGAGATAGCTGGACTCGTTTGCGATATAGTTGACATGGTGGGAGAACGAAGAAAAAGATCTTGTTCTTTGAGCGTATATATATATTTAACTAGGGTTTTCAGAAACATTGTTTACGAGAACACTATTCACCGACGTTACTGTCCACCGACGTACTGTTCACGGAAACAGTTTTGTTCGCCGGAGGTTGCTGTTCGTCATAGGAGAAAAACAAGCAGATAAGATTAGAATAGGGTTATGTGAAGAAAAATATTGAAGACTAGGGTTGGTAAAGAATAATAAAAAGTTTTTGAGGCTAGGGTTTGTGAAGAAGAAAAGGTTTTGAGGCTAGGGTTTTAGATAGAGAGATCGTTCTGTCTCTAGATACCATGAACGATTATGAAAGCTCTCTTAACCTTGTAGGGTTATGAGACACATATATTTATAGTGTAACATATGGATACAGAACGTTATGGACCCAAATACAAATGGACCGGACTTACATATAGACAAGCATAAGCATATACATTCTACAGTTTCCATGTATGGAGGATATTATATGGAAGGTAATCTACCAGTACCACCCAGAATTCTGAAATTTTGCTGCTCAATCTCCACCATTGGTATGCTTCCTGATTCATCAGAATTGAGTTCGTTTTCATAATCATAGTTTGTTTAGAAAATTGAGTTCGTCTCCATAATCCTAGTTGGTTTAGAAGAATATACTAGTTCTGTGTTGGTTTCGACTTTTTTGAGCCTATATAAGGAAGCGATCACGTACTGCCCTATAACCACAAACAATACATATACATAATATAATCTGATTTATAGTTTTAGTTGTCGTCCCACAAAAATTCTAGTTCTTTTTATTTTCTTTCGCCAAAACATGAGGTTTTTACAGGTAATTCTCACCTTCTCCTTATTGTTTGTTGTTCCATTACTAGTTGCCGGGTCCTCATCTTCGTCTTCGTCTTCGAATAACAATTTAGTCGGAAACATAACAAGAGTTTCATATCTCTCGTTGAATGATACCAGTCCTTATTGGCTTTCACCCTCCGGTAACCTTGCTTTTGGTTTCTACCAATTACCATCTACAGATTCTTGACCCAGTGGTCCTGATCGATATGTAGTAGGTATATGGTTTGTTAAATATCCTTCTAAAACCCTAGTTTAGACAGCTAACCCAAACGATCTTCCGTTACATAAACCATCTTCAATTCTCTTCACCAGAGAAGGAAAGTTTATGCTGCGGATAATGCCTAACAATAAAGAGAAACCTTTATTGTCCAAGATACAAGAACCAATATCATATGCAATGATGCATGATGTTGGAAACTTTGTTTTATATGGTTCAGAATCTCAAATTGTATGGGAAAGTTTCGACTATCCTACTGACACTATTCTTGGTGGTCAAAAGTTAAAAGCTGGAATTAATCTGATCTCCATAACTTACATGTTATCAGCTAGACAGACGGATGGTTTAGTTGCTATATACAATATGGATCATGAAATTTCAAAAATAGTGTCAGATGAGATTGAAGGTTTAGTAAGTACTCCAATTACATTGAACTTGGACACTGCGGGTAACTTATATCTTGTTGGTTCTGATGGTGTAGTACTTGAATATCTTTATCGAAACAGGAATCAAGAACAAGAAGATGGAAGTATTAATGTGAAGGAGGATATGTATAGAGAAACACTGGATTCAGAAGGGACTTTTAATCTTTACAAGGACATAAGAATCGATGGAATAATAGTAGTGATCATAAAGAAAAATATTCTTCTATTCTAGTACAAGGATGGAAACCAGATGATTATACAAGTTTAAGGGTAGTCGCATTTATACTAACTATGATGACTGTTGTGATATATTTATTTTCCCCTTGTTTAGTCGCCATGATAAAGGAAATCCTCCAAGAACCGACAACAGAGAAAGCTGAACAGAAGGGAACCATAGGTGGAGATTTAGAATTAGGACAAACAGAAACATTAGTTAATTGAGGTCGAGTTTTGTAATTTTCTTTTCATCTATGTAACAAGTAAATTATTTATTGTTCCTACTTTTTCTATAATTATTATTGGTGTGGTGCAAAATAGTAAAATTACAGAAATTATACCAGGCTAAGTCAGGAGTACTCAAAGCTCATTGTCCAGAAAAGGCAGAAGCTCTGTGTAGGTTTCTTAGGTTTTAAATTCACTATCACAAGTGGTTATCAAGTGGAAAATAAACTGGAAAAGGATGCAAGGAAATATTCACTCTTCAATGCATGGAAGGAAGAAATGCCAAACTTCTTTAGTCAGTTTCTTTTGGTAGACAAAATAGGTGGTGGTAATAGTATGGAGTGCAGGCAGTACGTATCTCCCTCTAATGCTTCTCTACTGCAATTTTTTGTAAATAGTACTACGAACTCTAATTTGTCTTTAAATTCCCCTAATACCGATGAAAATATATAGCCTAAAGATCACAATAGGGAGTCTGTTCCCATAGTGATACAATGACAACATTTTGAATGCCGGTTGCACTACACCAAATCCAAGTTTTTGTAATGGAAAGAAAGTGTTACGGAAAAATAAAAGATAATTTCCCTAACTAAGAAAAATAGTTATGGATAGGATGTTATATAATGTGTTAGTATTTATCTAACTCTTTTAATCCATTAGGAAAATTAAATAGGCTAACACATTGTTCCATTACAATATTTATCCTAACTATTTACATTTTACACTTTATATTTACTTTGTAATGTAAATTTTGTGTTATAACCATTGCTAACTCTTTCTATTACTATTAAAATGACCACTAAAGATATGACAAGTGTCTAGTTTACCAAAATTCAGTAACACCTTTACTATATTAGGAAATTGTAATATTTTAATAAAAAGAAAAGGCCCTTTCAGGTGATCCCGGCCTGAGATTTCACCTGTAAATGCCCAGTTCCGGTCACCTGAGAAAGCCACGTTCAGGTCACCTGAAATTTTCAGGCTACTAGTATATTCTCAAATTCGAACTATGAAACTTCAAATTTATAATCATTCTTGTTTGTGAAATTACAATACGTTCATATATTCATATTCATATCCAGTGAATTTATGAAACCATTCACTAAAATAGAAGGTTGATACACTAGGAAAAAAATGATGAACAACCTACTTTTATCAGTGTAATCCTATCTAAAGGTTACATCATGCATTAATAAATCAAAGTACACTACATGACCGCTCGGATGGTGGGTGTGCAACATTTGAGTCTCCATGTGATCCCTGCGTTCAAACATTAAGTAGACATACAATTGCAATCAATGTTAACAAGATGGACCTGGTAGCCAATGATGGTGCAAAGAATGTAAAAGATGGACACATACGATACACAACACTGATGCAAGACAGAATAAGGCTAAGGAAAAGTTGAATAGGGTCTTACCGTATATTGGCAACTGAAATGTCGTATACTTGGTAAATCTTTATGCACAGGAAGTTTTTCCTGAAAATAACAGCACCAAACGGCTTGGTAACTACAGTATCCCAAACATGCAGCAGCGAAGAATAATTTGCAGGGGCATAATTAAGAAAGTGAAAGATGGTACCTTAGATAGCTGATAGAACCAGGAATTAGCATAGCAATTTGCAAGTCGTGGGATGATATATTTCTGCATCAAAGACAACAAGGAGTGCGATATCAAGAATTCCTGACTTGTCAACATAAACATGATAAATCTATCTTTTAAATATGATATTCTGCATATACTGAGTAGTTGATTCGAATTAAAATAATGTATCTTACCTTCTGCCTTAAAATCTTAACAAACTTCCTTGGAGGATCAAAATATTTAGGAGAGTGCTGCAATCATTTATTTGCTAGATTTTTAAGTACACCTTGTCCTGCAGTCACACATGTTTTAGAGAGCCCAATATCTCGGATAAACTAAAACCAACTCACTATTAAAATTAGAATGATCAGTTAGCAAATTGATACAAACTGTAGGAGCAACAAGAATTCCTTACAAGTATTTGTAAATATCTGTGTTTTGGCTCAACGACTTTAAGCAAACACCAGCAGCTTCTTTAGATAATTCAGGAGCACCTATGTAACAAAAATGATCACAGCCCAAGCACATTATGCAGATATCCATATAGTGAAGTTTGTAACCTATTAAAAGTAAGTAATCTAAGCGAGAAAATTTAACTCACACTTTCCTACAGTTTTGAGCAAGAAAGTAAATATTTGTTGGGTAACTTGCTTCTTGCTTTGCATCATATTAAACAAACTGTCAGTGGCCAGCCTTTACTAATCAGCTATGAAAATGGAATTACCTTTGAGAATATGGATGTTTATCCCAATATGAATCATGTTTCCAAATACGCGAGGTTGAACCCTATAGAAACCAGTGTTATAATACAGAATAATGATGTAGACATGCAAAAAAAAAAAAATAAAAAAAATCTTAAGAGGTGAGGAGAATAGGCAACGAGTCTTACTGCAAACCCTAAGTTATGAAGTGCAGGAGCGGCCAAGGCCGGTACAACTAGATTTAGAAGTTGCACCATGTATCTGTTTATCAAGTGCTATCATTAGAATTAATCCATTAAATGTTCACGGATATTTTACGAAACTGTAATCGAGTTTTTAGTAATATATACCCTAGAGAAGCTGCAAGCTCTTCCGACAGGACAGAATGGGGATCAAGTCCTCTAGGTAAACGTGCATTGCAAATTTTATCATATGGGCCACTAAATCCATCTTTTTTCTCGCCGTCCATATTGACCTTCCAACCAAAAACAAGATAATTCTTTAAGCATTTCACACCTCAAACCTCTAAGTTTCCAACAAAAATAGATTAATCATCATCAACACGTCTAGAGTAGCATCACAGAATACATAACCATGAAGCATGATTGATGCTGCTAAGTGCTAGAGGTGCTAACCTAATTAACTCGAGCTGCGGACGCGGGAAATGTAAGTCGCATTAAAAGCTGAAGGTGGAACCATAAGCTGACCGTTTCTATCCGTGCCATTTAATTTAACAAGATAGGGCGATCTTCCAAAGATGACAAGATTTTGAAACCAAAAAAGGACATAAAAAAATTTCAGGTACATAACATAAAAACCAATAACAAGTAATCAAAAACAAACACTTCAAGTCAAAACCAACCTCTCCGCTAATTGCAATATGCCAATATCAAATCCATTTACTGGGGATTAAATGGTTTTGCATTGATGATGAGTAGAAAACCATATCCCATGCATACATCTCGAAATCCATGTCTCTGTGATAGGCCTATACATAGAAAAAATTAAATTACAATTTAACCAAATCCCTAATGCCAATAAACATCTAAAGAAAAATAGTAATTATCCTAAAACAGAATGAAACAAAATAAAAACCAAAGAAAGTTGCAACACTACAGAACCATCACCTGCATTTCCATCTCAGTACCTACACCACCAATAATCCATCTCCAGTTCTGTTTCCATTTTACCTTCACAATTCATACCTAAGTCCTACATCTAATCCTTATCAAACAACTTCAATACTAAAATAGAAACACCATCAAAATAAACAATCTATAAGGTTAAAATAAAGAACAGTTACCTCATAATAGCTTGCATCAACCAAATCGAAACCAACCCCTTATTTCATCTGATTCAAACAAATCAATACAACATCATCTCCTCCCTAAACCATCTGCTCAATTCTCAAAACCCTAGTTCTTAATTTGGGGAAGAACAGAACATAGATTTAATTTCTCCAACTCTTCACGAAAAACTCATATCAACCAATTTAACTTCATCCCATTCCTCAATTCATCTTGTACATCACCAAATCCACTTTGAATTAATTCTCTAAGAAACCCTAATTCTTAAATTATTTTCTGAAGTTTGAGAATTAAATTCTAACTCATATTCTTTGAGTTCCACAAACAATACCCATCATCAATTACTTGATTTCCTATTTAGTTTCTCATAAATCTTCAGAAGATTTCATCTCACATAAACCCTAATTCAACTTCTCCCTGATTAACCCTTTCGGTTGAATTCTAACTCAACTACTCAAACATCACCACCAACAACAAACGTTCTATAATCTTTCCCCTCATATATTAATCTCAGAATCCTCACAGAATCGCCATAGGCGGAGAACAGAAGAAGAAGAAAGAAGAAGAGAAGAACAGAGAGAGGCGAAAGATTGGAGAGATTGAATGGGAAGTTAAGTGAAGGAAATTTCTTTTGTGTTTTAGATTAAAAGAATTGAACGATAGAGATTTAGTTAAGGAATGTCATACGGATTAGGGATATCTTTGGACGGTGGATATTTGACTAGGAATTGTCATACCGATAAAGGAAGCGTGTTTTCTTTGTGTTTCTTTGTGCTTTTGTGCTTTCTATTTGTGCTTTTGGTTTGAATTTCGACTAGTCACATGGGTCATGAAGTAATTTTTACTAGTCATACAGGTCATGAAGTAGCTTTAGTTCACACTAGTAGCCCAAGAAGCATAAAAACTATGAACCAAGAAGCTCCGGCAGGGTTCTGACTTAAAACTTAGTAGGATACATCATCGAAATCGATAAACATGAAGCTCAGTATTGATTCAAACTTCAAATATGGTATAACGTCATACAAACTATGAAGCAAAAAGCTCCGGGAGGGTTCTGACTTCAAACTTAGCATGATACATCATCGAAATCGATAAATATGAAGCTCGATGTTGATTCGAACTTCAAATATGGTATAACGACATACAAATTATGAACCACAAAGCTCCGGAAGGGTTCTGACTTCAAACTTAGCATAATACATCATCGAAATCGATAAATATGAAGCTCAATGTTGATTCGAACTTCAAATATGGTATAACGACATACAAACTATGAACCACAAAGCTCCGAGAGGGTTCTGACTTCAAACTTAGCATGATACATCATATAAATGCACTTTCTAAACTGAGTAGTAGGTTTTAGATAACAAGGTTGATCTAATTTATATAAGAGAATCCATTTTTAAAACGAGATCTAGGAAATCCAAGTAATTACACAAAATCGGAAGATTTTGAGTCACTAATTACTTTCTGAGACATAAATCCATTTTAGTTAAAAACTTCAGATATTTCGTTGTATAACAACACAAACCCGTGTCTCATGGACGTTATCAGATTGTGATGCTCTTTTCTAAAACAAATAGTAGGTTTCAGACAACAAGGTCAATCGAATTTTTATTCGGGAATCCATTTTTAAAACTTCGAATATTTCGTTGGATAATGACACGAACTTGTGTCTAAAGGACGTTATCTGATTGAGATTAACTTGTCTAAACCAAATAATAGGTTTCTGATAACAAGGTCAATCTAATTTCTATTCGGAAATCCATTTGTAAAATGAGATTTGAGGAAATTGAAGTAATTGTACAAAATAGGAAGATTTCGAGTCATTAATCAGTTTCTGAGACACGAATTCGATTTTGTTATAAACTTCTGACATTTCGTTGATTAAGAACACAAACTTGTGTCTTGAGGACATTATCAGGCTGAGATGTACTTGTCTAAACCAAATAGTAGGTTCGGATAATAAAGTCGATCTAATTTCTAATCAGGAATCCATTTAAAACGAGATCGAAGAAATAGAAGTAAGCGCACAAATTCGGCATATTTCGAATCACTCATCAATTTCTGAGATTTCGAGTCGCTCATCAGTTTGAGAAACAGATCCGATTTTATTATGGATATTTCGTTAGATAACAACACAAACTTGTGTCATGTTGACAATGAGAAGAAATCCATATGATGATAATAATTTGGGAAAATTGCTATCCTTAATATTTCTTTAGAGAAAGAATCCTTAATATTTCGTCACAACAAAAAATTCAGCGAATCGTCAAATGCTATGTTTTTACTTATTACTGAACCAAGAACTCAGTTTCACCAGTTACTTTCCAATTTCTCTAAAGTAAAACCAACAAAACTTCACAAAATACATTGTTACTTGCAACAGACTACATTTTATCAAGTTAGATTAGTAAATCACTTAGTTATTGTTATTGCTTATATAAATCCAGTTACATCTTGACAACAAAATGAACACATGCCAGAGAGAGACTAATCTACTGACAAGGATTCACAGAAATATGAGAGAGCTTTAGACAAGAAAACTGTAGCATCAAAGGAAATCCAAGTGATATCGAGATGGCAATACGGTCACAGAATCAACGGCAGACAATTTTGTGAACATTCAATCAGTACACCTGATGCAGGAAAAAAAGAACAAAAATTTATCAGATTTCAATGAAACCGAAAGGCTGCAGATGATGTACCATAAACTAAGCAAAATATCTTATCCAAATAACAGATTGCCACACTATCCGACGAGAAAGTTGTTTTGAATTACTGAGAAACGTAAACATTCCATATGAACCTTCACGCACAATTTCACACAAATAATTTGCATTACAATAAGTGAACCTGGCATGAATCGAACACGCATTTTCTGCCTTGATGTCAGACGTGCTACCATTGCACCACAGATTCAAGCATATTAAAAAAAAATCAAACACACAGTTTCATGATACCCTTACGAAAAAGTGATTTGCAGTTTAGTCGCTCAAGTGACACAATGAGTCAGAAGAGGGATTGGAAAATTGTGTGGGATAAAAAACTGAAACATAACAGTCAGCAGCAAGTTTTCCTTCCATAATCCAACCTCCTCAGTTGGTTCAACATAAGAAAAACCATGTGGATTCAGCATACACTAAATATTGCTCGTATACTAGTCACGAAGTCAATGTTGCTAAAGAAACTCAATGTATCAAACATCAAGCACCAAGTCACTGCAGGTATGCAAGGCAAAAAAATATGAAAAAGAGCTGATGCAACTAGTTCACTGGGAAGAAACAATAAGAATTACAGCAGCAAAAAAAGAAAAAAAAGAAGAAGATATAAGAAAAGAGAAGTTACAAGTTAGCAGCAGTGAGAAGAAGATGGAGCTTAGCTTCTTTCTGTCTAATAATCCAAGGAGGGAAATAGAATCTAACTCAAAATCAAAAGAAATAAATCCATTTAAATATCCCTAGGTTCAGAAACCCCCAATTTAAATCCAATTTTAAAAATCCCATTTAAGGAAACAAAGAAAGGAAAAGTATGAATGAAAAGACATCCACGCATCAACTTCATCATCCAAACACTATCCAACTATTGAACTCCTTAAGAGGACCACCAATTAACAATTGTTTTTGTCGGCTAACCTACTTTTAAGTTATCTTGTTTAACTGAATAAGCTAATAATCACAATCATATGAAACATCCATCACAATTATTGTAAAGTCGGCAAGAACTTACTTTTTTTTCCTTGTTTATCCCCTTCTCCTTAGTATCCCCAAATGAATTTGAAAGAGGACAAGGCTTCTGAAAATTATATATTCAGATTAAATTTACTTATTGAGATTCAGATTGATAACTCACTAGTCCAATTAATAAAAAAAGACGTCAACAACACTTGCCAGACTAACAATTTGAATAAAAAGCTAGTCAAATCTAGCATTGGGATGCTAGTTCATCAGATCAATAATAGACCATGCAAGGTCCTTGCACATTGCCCCGTCTACTTATAGTAACCTGACCTGCCAAAAGAGAAATGTATTGTATAAAATTTTCCTTTAATGTCATTCAAATCAACTGCAAAACATTTAAGCAACTTCACTAATTATCCCAATCATATAATCCCTAAATGACATAGACATATCCCTTGCACACATCACTATCTAAAATAAGTTGCTAGATTGACCAAGAATCTGAATACGATCATGTAGAGGTCGTTGTTTGAATAAAAAACCAATTGGCTAAATATTGAAATACATATAGTAATAGCAGGGGTACGCTCCATATCATTACTCCACAACGGGCAAGCCCCTAGAGTTTCATAAGGAAACTCTCGTTCTCTCCATGGAGATACACCTTTATCATTTTTAAAGTAGTTCCTACTTAAAAGAGTAACACTGCTTGACAACAAAAACAGTCATACGAACATTTCTATATCATAAATACATAACGCCTTATCCTGCTTAAACATGAAGAAGGTCTAAATTTGTCTTCTTCTAACCTCAACTATTGTAACTAGTAATTTCTCTATTTAGCCACAGAGTTGGATAATATCATACAAGTGAATAATCCCAAAATCATAAAACCTAATCAACCTCAACAACTGTAATCGTCACCGCACCTCAAAATCTATCCAAACTATATCTGCACACCATCAGCTCATTATTTCGAACCTTGGTTACCTAGAGAAAAATTCTAAAGGTTGATGCTTTATCACCATCTACACTTGATCCAAATTTCTCAACAATGAAATGAAATTAAAATATTGTTAACAATTAGTGGATTTCCTTCGGCTTAAAATCGAAAAAAAAGAAGTTCAAACCTGATTTCAAAACTACCATTCAGATCCGAATGGGGAATTTTCCAAAAACTAAATTAGTTCAAGTCGACGAGCTTCATTTTTATGCTTCCTTGTTATAGGCTTCCCTTCCTGCTTTCTCATCAGCATCCTCTCTTTTTTTTTCCCTTTTCCTTCGCTTGGCTTCTTCTGCTTGTTTTTCGAGTTCCTCTTGCCTGAGGTGCCCTTCTTCCTCCCTCCTTTCTTTCTCTTCCTATTCCCTACTCATTCTCTCTTCAAGTTATTTACGCCTTTGCAAAGCATCCTGCATTTTTATAACATGATTCGGTCGCTTTTCAATCCGTTTTTTACTCTTTGTTTCCTCCTGGATTGCATCCTGAACTCCCACTGCAGCTGCATCAGCTTCCTTCTTCTCCTTCTCCTTCTTCTTTTTGTTCTTCTTTGCTGCTGCAGACTTCCCTGTTTCTGCCTCCGCTTCCTTCTCCCCATCCAGTAGCACCAACCGAGCCTAACTGTTCAGGTTGATCTTGAACCTTTTCTTCTTTCGGAGAATCAGGATGTTTTGGAGAAATGGGAGCATTATCGTGCTCGGCCAGAACTTTGTCTAGGTCATCTTCCTCCTGAGATGTTCTTTTATTCTTTTCTCTATTGTTTATAATGGCTTCGGCATCGGCTTCGCTAGAGCTTCTACCAAGTTACCAAGAGTTGGTATTTTCATCCCCACTTCCGGTAATGCAATAGTCATCATATTCTACGACATGGTCTTTTTTCTTCGATGTGGACGCCTCACTTGGTAGAACAAGGGAGTTCCTCTGGTCACAAACTAAAGTTTTCTTTTGATCCATTTATTCACGGATTTCGTAAAAATCATAATTTGGTTAAAGAACCTGATACAAGGAATAAAAAAGAAATTAAAACCAGAGAGATACAAAATTTTGGATCCAATAATCAAACAATATCTTGGATGAATCAATAAACTCACACAAGCAGTTGCAAAACTAGTAAATAATAGCTGTGAAAAGAAAATGGGATTTTTTTTACAAAATGTGAAAATCCATAATCAAAATGGGATTCTTTTACCTAACCTTAAACATAACAACACGAATTTCTTACAAAATTAAGCTAATTGACAGTTAGGTAAACCACATTTAATCTTCACAAAATCATCCCACATTTTCTCCACATTTTGTTTATCTTTAACCATAATCACCCAAATAGAAAAACTAAAAAAATCATAATCACAATCAGAAACTCCCAATTGAACCCAATTCTAAAAATCCCTCAATGTTTAAACCCTAGGTTCATAATTGAAAAACTGAAATAAGAGTAATCGAAGAATAAGAAGATAAATCATACCAGAAACGATATGAATGAGTTGAAGAAAACGAATTTGGTCAGAAATGAATCTCCTTCATCGTTATTACTTCTCTTCAAGTTCCTCTGAAGTTAATGAGTTAAAGAAACAAAGAGAAATCAATCAGACCATGGGTATTTAATCAATTGGATTCGAATTTGATTGACTTTTCTTTTGATTCGATGAGAAGCCTAGGGTCTGATTTAGCGCAGCCGCAGGAGGAGAAAGAAAATTTGTTGTGTCTCACTGTTTTTTGTTAAAAAGAAACTCGATTTTGGTTTGGTTATGTCAACGACTCAAAGTGGAACCCAATTTTTGGTTCCCACACCGACAGGATTAGTTCCGGGTTTAGGTCATCCCAGGGTTTTAGAACCATTTTTTGTTCCAAACAAAAGATTTATAAAATCTTAAAATTTGTATTTGTATTTTCTAAATTTCAAAATAAACCATTGTGTTAGCTATGTACAAGTGTGTTACTAATAAAAATGATAAAGAGTTATAAAGATGGGGTTGATTTTAGTAAACATCTATTTTGGGTAGGAATAGTTGTAATAGTGATTTAGTAGAAAATGTGTTAGGGATGCATAACTAATGATCTCACACTTTGAATGGTTATTTATTTTTTATGAATTAATTCCTAATTATGCTAACTATTACTTAATTTGCTAATCCTTTACAAGAGTTACTAGATTTATAATGAATGATTTGAGTTACCAAAATAAAACTAGTTAGGAATCCCATTGTTAGGAAAACCTTGATTTGGTGTAGTGTTGCCTTAGTCTTGTCCGTTTGTTTTTTCTTCTTTTGGAATGAATTCATCTTTATGCTCAAAAAAAAAAAAAAAATATATATATATATTTATATTTATATTTATTTATTTATTTATTGTTCCTACTTGTTCTATAATTATTATTGGTGTGGTGCAAAATGTTAACACAACATTAGGTACGTATGTAACATAACACACGTTACCTGGTAATCAAGAAAGTTTTAGTCTTTTGTATATTAGGAAACTAGACCTATTTAAGAAATATAGTAGCTTAAAGTTCAAGGAAATTCATGTATAAATATCTGTATCTCAGTTCAATGTAAATAAACACAAATTAATCAATAAACATGTCTTTTATTCTGTCAAGTTCTCATTAGTTGTTTGTCTTCTGTTAAACATAAAACCTAACTAGTTCTAGCTTGGTTTCGTATAAAGCGAAATCCTGATGGTACAATTGCACTTCATAAATCTCGCTTAGTTGCAAAAGGATACAATCAACAAGAGGGGATTGATTACTCTGAAACGTTTAGTCCGGTAGTTAAACCATGCACTATACGTATTATTCTTACATTGGCTTTATCTTCCAATTGGCCAATTCATCAACTGGATGTGGAAAATGCCTTTCTACATGGGGAACTTCAGGAAGAAGTGTACATGAAACAGCCTCCAGGTTATGTCGATTCTCGTTTTCCTACACATGTTTGCAAATTACATCGTTCTCTTTATGGTCTTAAACAGGCTCCTCGTGCGTGGTATCACAGGCTTAATATCTTTTTGCTACAAATTGGGTTTATTACTTCAAAGTGTGACTCATCCTTATTTATCTACAATGGAACTTATGGTGCTATTTATTTGTTGGTCTATGTGGACGACATTATTGTCACAGGATCAAGTACTATAGGTATTGCCTCTATTCTCACTCGTTTACAACAAGAATTTGCAATTAAAGATCTTGGTCAATTGTCTTATTTTCTTGGCATCGAGGCAATTCGTACTTCTTCTGGTTTATTTCTTTCTCAACAACGTTATGCTCATGATCTTCTTGTTCGAACAAAAATGGATGGAGTCAAACCAATTACCACTCCACTGAGTACTTCTGGTGATATTTCTTCTGATCGTAGCACTTTATTAACTGATGCTACTGAATATCGTAGTATTATTGGAGCATTCCAATACTTAACATTTACTCGTCCAGATCTTGCATTTCCTGTCAATAAAGTTTGTCAATTTATGCATGCTCCTACCGAGTTTCACTGGGGTTTAGTTAAGCGTATTCTTCGCTATCTCAAGAGTACAAGTACCTTTGGTATACTTCTTCGGCCATCTCCTTCTCTACATTTGTCATTCAGTGCGTATAATGACTCTGATTGGGCTGGTTCTCTTGATGATCGTCGTTCTACTAGTGGTTATTCTGTTAACTTGGGTGGTAATATTATCTCTTGGAGTGCTCGTAAGAAGAAAATGGTATCTCTTTCTAGTACTGAAGCCGAATACCGAGTTCTTGCCATTGTTATTGCTGAAATTATGTGGATCCAATCACTTCTTTCAGAACTTTGTGTATCTACTCAATCTCCTCATGTTCTATGGTGTGACAATCTTGGTGCTACTTATCTCACTTTCAATCATATATTCCATGCAAGGACAAAGCATATTGAGATTGACTATCATTTTGTTCGTGATCAAGTTGCTTCTAAACTTCTTGATGTTCGGTTTATATCGTCTAAGGATCAAATTGCGGATATCTTTACAAAACCGCTATCCAAATATCGTTTTTCGCTTTTAAGGTTCAAGCTAACGGTTCAAGAGAACCCGTTACCCTTGCGGGAGGGTGTTAACACAACATTAGGTACGTGTGTCACATAACACACGTTACCTATTAATCAAGAAAGTTCTAGTCTTTTGTATATTAGGAAACTAGACCTGTTTAGGAAATATAGTAGCTTCAAGTTCAAGGAAATTCATGTATAAATATTTGTATCTCAGTTCAATGTAAATACACACAAATTAATCAATAAACACGTCTTCTATTTTGTCCAGTTCTCATTAGTTCTTTGTCTTCTATTAAACATAAACCCTAACTAGTTCTAGCTCAAAATAGTAAAATTACGCGGGTTTTTTTACGAAGGCAAGAAATTATACCAATTTTAGAAATTGTACTGCAAGAATATGTCTGTTCAAAGATAATATTCATATACAACTCCGGAAGACACTTACGTAAGTCGTCAGAACTTAGTTTGCGAAGCACTTCGTGAATCATGTAACCTTAATCATCTAGCAATAGATACTTGGTGCTTTCTGCTTGTCGCTAACAATCATCACCAATAGGCAACACTATAAGAAACTTAATATATTGCAGCACCCTATAGTTGTGGCATAAACCCCTATTAGTGTCGCGATAACCTATGTAGCAAGAAGTCCTTTTTGCAACAACAATTTTATTGCTGCAGCAAGAGATTATACTTTTTTGCCACTCTCTTTTTATATTGTTGTCACAATTGTGTGGCAAAAATTTCATTTTGCAGCACTAAATTATATCTTTTAGCTGCAGCTGAAAAGTACTGTGACTAGAAATTTGCTTTTGCAACACCTATATTAAAGGTGTGGAAATATATGGTGTAGCAATAGCTATACTCTCTTGTAGTGCAATGGCATAATAAACCCCTAGTTTCACACTGTGCACCATTTGAAACTTCAATCACCGGAGTGATCACAGAAGCCCTCTAATTATTGTGAAAGGCTAGTTGCAGCCTGGTTTAGCCTCTTCATATGTCTGTCCGTATAGAATAAAAATGCAATTAAATGCCTCGAAATCCGATGGAGGGCGCATTAGAAGGGATGAAAGTAATAAGAAATATGATTACTTTTAGAGTGGTTCTGGACGGACCGTTTTAGTATTCGTTTGTGTCACGGCCATTTTTAGGAAGTTCAAAATGGCTGTCTGCCAAAAAAAGATTTTGTCATTTTTATCCCTTTATTATGTGGTCCCTCCGTCAATTTCCGTTAGATTTTGCCACCAACATTATAACATCAGAAATTCTTAGTGAAACCTTGGTTTACAACATATATAATGGAAAAACCACAGACAACATATATAATAAACAGACCCTCTGTTTTTCTCAAGGCGGATCCACCAGTTTTATGTCTGCACGGTTTTCTCGTGGTCTAAAACTACGCTTTATATAGAACCATTTCAATAATTTTTGTCACCTATTAAAAGTCAACTACATGATCCCAAAGATTTATGATGCGGTATGTTGAGTGGTGGATTGGATATCAAAAGCAAAAAGTCTATCCTAAAAATCAAAAACAAAAACATTTTAATTTAGAAAAACTTAAAAATCAAAAACAAAAACAATTTGATTTAGAAAAACTTATTCCCAAATAAGTCGAATGAATTTGTTTTATAAAATAACTAAAATCCGTCAAATCCCACACAACCAAAATGACAAGCCTAAACACATTAAATTTCAAATTTTCAATACCAAATGATTATAATTTAATAAACAATCAACCAACCGAGTTGTCTCCTTGTTTACTGTCAGTTGCCAAGATCGCCTTTAACGGGTCAAGTAGGAGTGTGTTGACAGGGTCGACTACGAGCTTGAGTATGAGCGCATGAACCGAGTCATCTGTGAGCCACGGGAGCATGCATTGTCTCGGTTGATTCTGAATAATGGCTTGATTCGGTCGAATAATGACTCCTTTGACGACAAGGTTTCTTTTCCAATTTCCGCCGTGTTCAAACAGACGGAAACTGATTTCCTTTTTTCCACGATTAGGCTGGAGTGGTGGTGTTGTAAAATCTCCGACGTAAATATCAATCCACTCCGATTCCGGCTTGGTTTCGAAGTCCTCTTCATGAACTAGTTCTTGTCCATCTGGGAGTATAAGGCGAAGATTCACCGGTACATCCCATCCGGTGCTTGCCTATTTCAGCATCACTCTGAATATGACCTCATAGTTTACTCCAGGATTTAGTTTTGATATGTCAAATCTCCCATTTACGTCCAGCCAACACACCTCTAAAACTTCTGCCACTTCTATATTCACTCTGTCGGCGCCCCTGAGAGATAAAAATCAACATTAGCACTTTTAAGTCTTTAACTCACAACGGTGAAAAGGATTTAATTTATTAATTGTTTGAAATTCTTATTTTGCACCTTGATGAATCTGGTCTTGAACGCCATACCCAGTACTGGCTATTGTCTCCCCAACAAATATTAAGCATCCTTGGAAACAACATGAAGCAGTTGCGGCCAGAGCCATCAATGCAGTATTTCTGAATATAGATTATATATATACAGACAAAAATAAGTGCATACACATGAACAACAAAAAACATATATATATATATCTACTTGTATGCTAATTAGGAGCATCTACTTTGGACTTGCCTCTTTGTTTTGATTTAAGAAGATCCCTGACGATCTACGAGCAAGAAGCTGCTCCGAGCTCATCTCTACATTCCGAGTAATGTATTCATAATCGTGAGGGAGAAGAGGTGCTGCTAACCTGTTATTCCGCTCTTGCTTTTTGATCCAAAAAGCAATAACGTAGATGAGTAAAAGGATTGCAATATATTGCATCAGTTGTTCTGCAAAAGTTTCTGCTCTTGGAAGGGAAAACCATCCACCGCCGAAACTGATATCGATCTGCACCATCTGGTGTATGGGGACTACTGTGAAGAAGCTTAAGCCTTCGGGTTCATCAACAATAATAATGTTGGATGAGTTTATACATCTCCGAAGGAGGTATGTATGTATGGTATTTACCAAGTAAACGAAAACAAAGTCTTTACAAACCGTGTTCTCTTTTATTTTTTGGACGTCACAAACCGTGTTGTAAAAATGGAAGTCAAATTTCTAACTACTAATTATTCAGCAAGTACTACTACTACCACTTGTGCATTTTGCTTCTTAGCATTTGGCACCGATTTTATAACTTTGTTGAAGGTTTATTCAGTGGTTTTTTAATAATAATAATGATTCATGACGTAGAACGGTAGAAGCAATCAACTGGACTAAGGAAGGGGACCACAAAGGAAGCTGCAGAGAAACCATCCAAGCTAGGGGTGTTCATGGTCGGTTTTGGTTCGGTTTCAAGCCAAACCAAAACCGAAACCAATACTATCGGTTTCTACAAATTGAAACCAAACCAATCCATTAACCATTGGTTCGGTTTCCAAATGGTTCCGGCCTGTTTCTGTTTTTCCCAATGGTTTTTGGTTAACCAATAATTATGTCAAACCAAAAAAAAAAAATTACACAAATTTACAGAAAAAAAATAGTATTGGTTTACAAAAATTTAAAGACAAAAAATAAATAAAAAGAATATCAAGAGTAGTTAAAGCTTACTCTAAATCTAGAGATCAAAAGAAGATTTAACTAATGGTAAGCTATACAGTGACACCTCTAATGAAAATTTAATCAAATATTTTTTTTTAATCAATATTCGGTTAACCATTGGTTATTGGTTCGGTTTCTCTATCATACCAAAACCAAACCATTAATCTCGGTTTTCATCTTTCCTAAACCAAAATCAACCATTAGTTAATGGCTTGGTTCGGTTTCCCCCTAATCAGTTTGGTTTGGTTCGGTTTCTCGGTTAACCATTAACCATGAACACCCCTAATCCAAGCAGTTAATGCCTTGATGGAGAAAAACAATTTTTCGGACTGGAAAGCTATGACCAGAAATGAACTTTCTAAATCTTTAAAAGCTTCAAACAATTTAATGCTCTTGTTTGGAAAACTTTTACCAGAATTGAACCGGATAGAGAACTCATTATGAAATCCGGTAACTCCTATAATGTTTTATTGACTGGTAGGACACTTGCTAGCAATCCAAGATATCTAAAGTTTTATTCTTCCGTTGATGTAAACTTTTTATCTTTATAATGTTGGACTGCCTAAAAAAAAAAAAAAATTTAATAAGAAAGAAAATTTTCATTGAAACTTAGAATAGGTTTACATTAAGTTCATCCCTTATAAGAGATTTAACCCAAATGGGAAAATCTGAGTTCCAATATTCATCAGTTCTAGAAATTCTAGCTCTCTTTGCTAAACTACTAGCTACTTCATTGGATTCTCTATGCAAAAATGTGCATTTCCAACTTGTAAAACTTCCTAATAAAAACTTGCAATCATGGATTACATTATTATTTGTCCATCTAACAGACCCTAAACTACCATTGATAGCATTCACCACATTCAGACAATCACCTTCTAAATGAAGTTTCTGCACAACCTCAGCTTTTTCCCACATTATAGCTTCTAGTGCTGCCAAAGCCTCAGCCTATTCCTCATCATTAGCTATCCCACTGATGGATTGAGCCCCTCCACATTGGCCTACATCATTAAAATAAATTAGTCCCATTCCCATATGTTTACTCTCTTTCACAGAAGATGCATCAAAATTTAATTTCTGTAAACCATAATCTGGTAAAAGTCAGGGCAACACAGCTCTGCTTTGACTAGAAGCAGTACTGACTGCTGAAAGTCTCTTTGTATTAGCATTCCACTCACTAATGTCTTTATTTACTTGAGAAACCAAGTTAGGCAGATGAACCTGGGCATTATTAAACACCATATTACATTTAAGCTTCCAAATTTTCCACATAGAAAAACTGACAAACTGAATGAATTTTTCCTGGTTTTCCCTGTGATTTCTATTCAGATAAAACCATCTAGATATCCAATCCTGCAAATTCATATTAGCCATGCTACCTGCAATATTAGGATCTAGAACAAACCACAATCTCTTAGTAATTTCACAATCAACAAGGAGATGATTCAAGGTTTCAGGATACAAAAAGGACATTCACTAGGAATAGAAGAAACAAACCTGGATAACTTACTTCTAACAGAAACACAATCATGAATACATTTCTACAGAAAATGCTTTATCTTCTGAGGAAAATTCAGTTTCCACAAAGACTTCCAAGGGAAGCTATCATTTTGATTACCATGAATTTCCTGCATAATACAGTTATAGGCTGACTTAAAAGTAAACTGTCCATTTTGAGTGGGCTTCCATCTAAGGGTATCTTTACCATTAGAGGAAATTCTTATTTGACAAATGTCCTTAATAGTGTTCCTATCAAAGAGACTTCTGAGAACTTCTATATCCCACTGCCCTGTTTCGTGATCAATTAACTGGTTAACTGTTTTCATATTTATAGAAACATAAGTAGAATCAAGGCGAGAATTTTTATTTGGAACCCACTTATCTTTCCATATTTCAGTAGAAGATCCATCTCCCACTTCCCAAAAATAGTGCTTCCTAATTAATTCTAGCCCCCTGCAAATTCCCTTCCATATCCAAGACACAGAAACATTGTTAGTAGCATGCAAAGGATTAGCATTGAAAAAGTACTCATGACACAGAATTTGAACCCAAAGAGCCTCAGGTTCATTCAGCATTCTCCGATCCAGTTTGGCTAAAAGAGCAGTATTTAGGTGTTCTGTTTTCCTAATATTCAAACCTCCTAATTCAACAGGTTTAGTAACATTGTCATAGTTTATGAAATAACCCCCCTAGAAGAGCCTTTCTTATTCCACCAGAACCTTCTATGAGTAGCATCTAACTTATCAGTTAACTTTTTTGGCATATGAAAAATAGAGAGGTGATGAGAAGCTAAAGTTCCTAAGGTATACTTAATAAGAACAATCTTTCCAGGCTGATTCAGATACTTATCTTGCCATGTAGCTAACCTTTTTTCAAAGGCCTCATCAAGGTGATTAAGATTCCATTTTATTCCTCTGAAGCAACAAAGGTACCCCTAGATACTTGTCAACAAGCCCCAAATTTTTAATACACAAGATGGATATAATTTGTGATTTAGTTATAGGATCAGTTTTAGGACTAAAATCTAAACTTGACATATCAAAGTTTATAGCTTGACCAGAATACTTACGTGAAATTTTCAAGCATACTCTCTAAGAACTTATCACCTTTGATTGTAGCCCTAGTAAACACAAGACAATCATCAGCAAAAAAACAAGTGACTAACAGAAGGGGCAGAAGTAGTAACCTTAATACCTTGAATACTATTTTTTCTTTTAGCATCAATGAGCATTTTAGACAGAACATCCATGCAAATTATAAATAAGTAGGGAGATAAGTGGTCTCCCTATCTAAGACCCCTTGTTGGATAGTAAACCTCACCTGGTGCTCAATTTAAAAGAATAGAGGTTGACACAGTAGTGATGCATTGTTCAATTAACCCACACCAATGATCATGAAAACCTAATTTCTTTAGAATATCAAGAAGAAAATTCCACTCTATCCTATCAAAATCCTTAGACATATCTAATTTGATAGGCATAAGTCCAGATTTAGTTTTATTTTTCCTCATAGTGTCAACAATTTCATGGGCAATCACAATATTATCTGTTATTTTCCAGAAAAGCAGCTTGATAAGGTGAGATAAATTTGTTCATCACAGTTTTGAGTCTACTAGAAAGTAACTTAGATTTAATCTTATAGCTCACATTACTTAAACTTATAGGCCTAAAATCAGAAGGAGTTCTAGGAGCATTATTCTTAGGAATTAAAGACACAAAGTTATGATTCATTTGCTTAAGCATATGACCAAAATGAAAGAAACTCTTAACCATTTCAACAGTGTCAGAAAGTACTATATCCCACATTTGTTGATAAAAACCAGGAGGGTACCCATCAGGGCCAGGGCTAGTCCATGGCTGCATTTTCCAAACTATAGACTTAATTTCCTCATCAGAAGGAGGCCTAATAAGGAAAGCATTCTCTTCAGCAGTAATACAAGGAGAAAGAACATCTAGAAAACCCCTATCTCTAGGAGGATTAGTAGTCCTACTAATTTTACTAAAGTGTTCTCTAAGCTCATTAGCAATCATGTTTTTTTTCAGTTAACCAGACCCCAATGCTACTCTGAATGCAATCAATTTGAGTTCTTCTTTTCCTGAAATTAACTTTAACATGAAAATACTTAGTTTTTTTATCATCAAAAGTTAAAACATTTTCCTTGGCTCTTTGCATGTAATAGTCATGTCTAACACCATACCAATATTTTAGAGACTCCTCAAGACTTTTTTTCACAGCAACATTATTAACGTCATGCATATCAGAAGAAACATCTTGTAATTGTTTTTGAATATCATTAATGTGAGATTGAAAGTTTCCAAAGGAATAAAGATTCCAATTCCTAAGAGCTAACTTCACATTGTACAAGCATTTAGCATGCATATAAGCTTTAGATCCCCTAACCTCAGTGTTCCAGTTTTCAACTATGACATCCTTACAAGAATTATTTCTTAGAAAATACCTATTAAACCTAAGAGGTTTTCTAGAGTTACTATCCTCCTTTGAAGTTACTAACAAAATAGGGATATGATCACTAGATACCTCCAACATATGATAAACAATAGCATTTGGGAAAAACTCAAGCCAATTAGAGTTAGCTAAGACCATATCCAATCTCTCAACAATGAGAGATTTTCCACTTCTGTGATTACTCCAGGTAAAAGGATTACCAATGAAATTCAGGTCAGTAAGACCCAAGTGATCGAAATGATTTTTAACACTATCCAATTGGCTTTGAGGAATTCTGTTGCCACCAACTTTTTCCTCTTGCCTAATAACAAAATTCAGATCACCTATAATAATCCAAGGGCAATTATATCTAGTAGCTAGATTATCCAAGTAATCCTATTGTCTATCCCATCCTAGATCATCCAAGGCACCATACATACAATTAAGAAGAGTATGACCACTTCTAGAATCCATATTCACTACCAAGGAAATGAAATTAACATTCATATCAACAACATCTATATGTATACCATCCTTCCAAAGAAAAAATAGGCCACCTGAGGCACCAATTGGATTCACATATAAGAAGTTCATGTAATTAAACCTATAAGTAAACTTTTGCATTTTCACATTCAAGGTTTTAGTTTCAAATAAGAAAATTAAGTCTGGATCATTGGCTCTAATCAGTGCATCTTGATGTTGTATAGTATCCTCATTTCCAAATCCTTGCACATTCCAGGAAAGAATTTTCATTTTTTGATAATTAGGTTTGATGGGAAAAACAATTTCTAGGTCTAAATTGGTCTGACACAAGCTAATATTGAAATCCACCTAGCAGTTCTCAATTCAATACTTATGAATAGAAAACCTAAGTGATAGTTTACCAAGGGAAACAAAAATACGACAATATATGATAAAGAAACAAACCTAATTTGATGCACTCCTTCGTGTAACTATATGTGGTGGGTGATTGGATCCTTCACTTCCCCCCTCATTGTCTGCATCCGTCATGTTCAAATCTTCACCAGAAAAAGTTGGATTTTGATTAACACTATGATATTCTCCACCAGTCTGAGGTCCTTGGCCTCCATCAGTAAGAGCAAGAGGATTGTCAAGAACGACATAATTATCCTCAATTCCAGAATCACGGGTTCTTTTGTTCTTTCTCACATCTTACCCATCTTCATTTTCCTGACCGACCCACTAGAAGAACCATTTTGGTCTTCTCCAACATCCTCCTTTTCTTTCTGCTTCTCATAAGCTTCCACCATATGAGCATGTTCAACATAAAAATCTTCAAACTCTTTATCTGTTAAACCATAAATGAAGATTTTCCAAGCCCTCACACTTCTCCTCATCATGATCAATCACATAACACTGTGGACATGTAGATTTCGGCTACTTTTCGAAATGATATTTCACCCACACCTTTTGTTTAGCTGCATTATAAATCCAGACTCCTCTCTTCAGCGGTTCTTTTAAGTCGACCAAAATCTTTCCAGTAACTACCCTTCCCCTTATTGTAACATATTTATTACCATCAATCTCTATTGGTAGACCAATATCCTTAGCCATCTTTTCAATTATGCCATCATCAATGTGTTCTAAGGCAAGGTTCCTAAAGATTACTGAAAAAATTTGATGTGTAAAAGAGTAGCTCTCTATTGAAACTGAGTTTCCGTATTCCTGGAGGACTATCAACATAAATTTAATCACCCAAGGAACTCTTTTAAGCACCTCCCTCTTGTCATTTTCAGTTCTGAATTTGAAAACGAAGAGATTTCGACCCATAGTATTCAGTTCTACACGCTTGTATTTTCGCCAGATAATATTGATCTCCTTTTTCACAGTATCAGGCTCAATGTCGTCTTTATGAATTACCTTACCAATAAGGCAATTCTTCCATTTGTTTGCTGCTTCACCAATCTCTGAAGCGGAGACCAAACTACTTTTCACATCTCTAGCTTAACCCATGTTGATTCTTGTGTTCTGCATTCTTCTTGTTAACGTTGCAAGTTATTTTGCTGTGGCATCTTTTTTTGATTTAGTATATTGATACTCTCCTTTTGTTGGTGTTGAAGGATCTCAACTTTTAGCAAATTTATAGCTATAACTTTAGGGTTAGAGTTTATTTTCCTTCCTTCAGTGTTTCCATCTTTAACCCGATGACCCAACTCATATACAGTTAATAAAGGAATATTTTGTGGAGAAAATATATGCTCTGACTTGGAAAAAAAATTCTAAATTTTGAATTCCAGTAATAGCGCTTTCTTCTTTGATGCATTACCCTTTTTACCCTCTTCAGAATTGATGTTGCGACTTTGGTAATGTGCAGAGACGAGATTCTCCATCTTAGGAGAATGGACAGAATGATGACTGATGGCAAATCCTACTGATTTGTGTATCATATAAACAGAAAGATAGAAAACACACCAAACAAAAAAGCACTACTGTTTTTTGATCTCCAACTTTTGTTGATAATCTGAACATATCCATGACAGATAAAGATAAACCACTGATATAAGAGGGGATTGAAAATCTCCTACACCACTGTTATATAAAACCACCACTGGATCACCACTGTTACACTAATAGAATGATGCAAAATCAGAAAGAGGAGATTAGTTCCACATGAAAAATATAGTAAAATAGAATTTCCAAAGTAAAGCTTAAGAAAGAAAACCAAAGACAAGATTAAAAAATAAATCCTAATCACTTCTTAGCTAAATCCAGATGAATCACAACGAAAACGTTTAGATAAAGGAATAAAAAGAATAAAATTAAAGAAAGAACAGGGAAGATTTAGAAAATCATTTGAAAATAGAGAACGATTTATGTTACTGGGTTGACTCCGCCATTCTCCGGATCAATCTTCTATGAACAAGATTGATCCCTTTGGTGTCCATTTCACTCATACTAGTAATTGAATGTTTCAGTTCATATTTTTTCAGTGTGATTTTGAGTTGTAAATGCAGGATGAATCTATCCTTCTTTTGAGCGACCTTGACATTTGAATTTAATTAGCAATAAATCTCTTGAAAAAGGTTTATTTAACATTTCAGTGCCTCTGGATATACTATGAGATACAAATTTAGTGATTGACTTGTGCTAAGTCTCAAATATCTACATCATACCTATTCGACAAATATAATAAAATAGCTATTTCACATTCGCGAGCAAGGAAAGCTTCAACAATGGGAGATGTTACGGTAGATACATTGTTGGGTACTTTTTAAATACCTTGCCGGCCAAAAAATAGACGGAAGGGTATTTTCTAAATACCTTGACGGCCAAAAAAACAGCCGGAAGGGTATTTTCTAAATACCTTGCCGGCCAATATTTTTTTCAGCAGCCGGCGGGTTTTTTTTTGTTGACCTTGCCGACTAATATTTTTCAATAGCCATCTCCTATGTGTCAAAAAAATAAAGTCGGCATATTCTTCATTTAAATACCTTGCCGGCCAAAAAAATGGTCGGCATTTTGTTCATCCAAGGACCATGCCGGCTAAACCCGGTCGGCATCTTATTCAAACGTATACCATGCCGGCGAATTATAGCCGACACCTTATTCAAACGTCGACCTTGCCGACCTATCACATTTTTGAAAACCAATTTTTTTGATCTTAATCGAACTCATAAGACGGATTAAAGGTTTAACCTACTGAATTTTCATTTTCAAAATTTTAATCTAAACTCAATTAATTAGCCTAATCAGTTTTTTTTGTGTTAATTAAACAAGGGCATTTTCACCATTTTGAAAATATTTGGTTAATGGGTGACCACTTTTACTTCAAAATGACCCTATTTTGTCTCATTTGGTATACGCCAATTAATCTGGGTATACCCCAATCTCGCCAGGAAATGGAAGGGTGCGTATTGCGTAACGTTGGAGCAGGAATAATTTTTACTGCATCCAAATTCTGGGCTAATGTTTTAGCCCAACACTTTACACCCTCGTTCATTTGCGTCGATATTCGACCTCAAATCTCTGTTAATTTTGTGCATACCTTTGTTTATTTTCAAATTGGAAATTTTTCCAAATGACTTATTTCATAGACGTGATTGAAATAACTTTTATTGTATTGTAAATTGTAAATAAGTATATATATTTTGATCAGTCGTCATCATTCCGGGGATATGCTTAATACACCTTAAGCGATAGCGAATCTGAAGCCTTCTGGGATATGCTCGTCTAATAAATATCTATACCCACAAAAATTGAACACATTCTGAAACCTATAATTTCATCATCTACTACTTTGAAAATCAACCATCGAAAAATAACGAATTTTCAACCATTGAAATTAAGATTGGGAGATGGTGAGGTTAGATATTTCAGAATGTGCTCATATTTTATGTGTATGTAGCAAGAATGCACATCTTCATCTATCAATCCTTTTTCTTTCACTGCTCTTAAATAAGTAAGGTTGAGTTTACGCTTACCCAATAATTGGATGATAAACTCATTATATAACAAGACACCAGAAAATACTTGTTTGACGTTACCACCAAATTCAAGCTGAAAATATGATACGATGGAGTTGAATTGAAGACACACTCTCTCATGATACGATGGAGTTGTTTGTTACAAGATATGATTTCTTGTACAAACCAGAATCACTCTTATATTACAGATGATGCTTAGAACTAATGAAGAGAAAAGATAGAAAAAACTTGATTGTATAGAATGGCCACAAGACAAAGGTATTTATAGTAATCTGACATCTCTTCATGAAACATCACATCCCTTCATGGTGTCCGTTGATCTCCAACAGACATCAAATTCAGTTTCAAACTCAATTGACATGTCTGTTGAGAATGTGTCTCTTGGACATACTGAATAATCACCACCATCAAATAGCAACTCAGGCTGCTATCTTTGCCTCTCCCATGAATCTGAGGACTGGTTTGAGACCAGCTGACACGGTCCAAGACTGCATATCATGCTGGCTCATGGAAGGTGGTGATTATTCCACACCTGCCCTTCCCTTGGCGCATCCACTACACAGTTAGCAGAATTAGGGATTGTTTAAACAAGTTTAACTCCCTCCTTAGCAGCTCATGTTGTTTCTACCCACACTTTAGATGTGTGGTTATCTACCCCTCTTTCTTGTATCGCTACTCTCATTGAGAGTGAAGCGTCTCTTTTTCTGTAGTTTTTTTTCCTCTTTTTCTTTTTATCTCTTTGTTAAAAAAAAATTTAAAAAAAAATCAATTTATAGGGCCACTCTTTGTGATGCTTTTATGCTGGACAGAAACTATATTCTTGATGACACAGATCTCACGTCTGGATGACGTTGATTTTTTCGCAGTTCACCTTGATCAATTAGCAAGCATGCTGCATACATCGTACATGCACACTATGGACTGGCAAACTAAACAAATTTGAAATGAGCAAGAGAGATAACAAGCTGATATTGTTACTTTAGAAAATGTAAATAATTGAAATGCAAACTGCAGAGCGAGAATCTATCTTCTCATAAATAGAAGAAAATAAACACCCAAACATCAAACGGATTCTAGTAATAATTCAAGCCTTGGGCATCAGGAGACGCACATTGGGTCTTTCTGCCCTGAAAAACTGTTCAAGAGCGAAATTCCTTGGAATGTTGTCTTCATATAAATTGGAAAGCTTGTTACACCCATCACACAAAGCTTTTAATCCTAGAGGACATAATTTCCGGCAATCAACTACATAAAGAGCTTTCAAGTTTCTGCAATACAGACCAATAGCCTTCCATCCTTCAAGTGTAACCTCATGACAAGATTTTAGCTGCAATACCTTTAGGAGAGGACACATTGTTGAAATAGTTTTAACTGCTTCGTTATTAACTGAATTTCCTGATAAATATAAAGATTTAAGCCCTCCTCCACTCACAATTGCTTTTATCCCATCTGTTGTAAGTTTGCTCACGCCGACTGCATCAACATGAGTCAAGGTTTTTGGACACCCAAGAAAGCCAGTACCTGTCACACTGAAACATGATGTAATATTAAGTGAATGGAGTTTGGAACAGTTTTGCATGAGAAAACTCATTCCTGAATCAGTAATACAATTACTGCCCGTGAGGTCCACTTTCTCCAAGGATGCACAATATTTTACCAGGACTTCTAAACCCTCATCAGTAATATCAGTACTGATCAGACGTAGGGTTTCCAAACGAGGGAACCAAGAAAAGAAAAGAGACAACGTCATATTTGAATACCCGGAGCGATGATGTTTTAAGCATGTATCAAGGCGACTAGCTTTTAGAGACAAAAATTTGGCATGTTGAAATCGAATATGGAGCCAACGACGGCAAACTAAACCAAAATAAATACGGTCAGTACTGGATTCCAGGCTCTGATATATACGGCTTAGACAGTCATCTAGGAGATCTGTAATTGACGATTTTTCACAGGTACTTTCGGACGGATGGACACCATCTATCATCAATCTTTCGTCTAATACTTCTTTTGAAATAAGCTGCAGGAGCATAGCTAACCCTTCGCAGTCACTTTTGCTGAATGATGAACTCATTATAAACCCACTCGAAGATATTTGTTCTACCAATGCGAACAGAAAATCTTAGTCTCCTTTGGCGTCTACAATAAACAATGATAACTTGTGTGAAATCAACAGATTCACAAAAGCAACAACAAAACGAGAAAACATTAATAGCTAAGAAAATAACATACAAGGCCTTACTATATATATATATATGCTTCGATGATTCCTAAATAATAGTAGGAATAAGAAAAGAAAATCAAAATAAATTAAGAAACCTATTAGAACTAGGAAGGGATATCCTAAATTAACATAAACTAAGAACAGAAAGTTATTGTCGGAGTTTACACAGGGATAAATTGGTCAGTTGGATGTCCTACATCATTACCCAAACCGACCTTGTGATCGCAAAACTTGTTACCTTATGTTATTTACTCCAGATGTCTAGAGCTCTCAAGATTGGATGACGTTGATTTATTACAGATCACTCTGATGAGCAAGCATTAATGATTGCACAAGCACACAATATATGGACAATCAATATCTAACCGGTATCGTTCCCTAGAATGCTCCAGAAAATTTCACCGGAAAATTTTACAAACTTGCAGCCTTCATATGTTAGCAAACTTTAGAAAAATTCGTTAAGCCTTAAAATGAAGTAGGAAATTGCATACTCTTCCACCAGTGCAACGAATTTCAGCAGCGGACATGAAGGATAGAAGAGAAAAGGGTCTTTGTTATCATTGCGATGAAAAGTACACAAGGAGCCACATTTGTAAGAACCCGCGGTTATTTTTAATCGATGGCTGCTGGCCAGAAACTGAGATAAAAACGACTCATGAAGTTACTGTCGGAGTTGAAGAAATCGAACAAGAGTCATCTCCGGAAATATCACATGTTGTTGGAACTGTGTTTAATAAATCTATATCAATTGGTATCAGAGCCGTTCGATTCTTGTCGGACTTCTACGCTGCTGGAGATGTTATATACAGTGCATGAAACGAAGATGTGAAGAATAAAGATGATCAAAATATGTAGGACCTCCACGGACCGCCGCACCCTCTCCGGGCACGGCCACATAGCACCGATAATGTCTCCACCTTGAGGTTAGGTGTGGGGTTTTATCCAAAAGGCCTCGGTACTATGTATGGAGAATGCCTTGCTTATATATCACCATATGGAACTTGTTCTCCTCCATGTGGGACTATCCTTAGCAATCACATGTGTGTATTTGAGCCACACAACTCCAACAAAATATATGCTTGTCTGTCGCACACAATGCTGCAGGTGCTTGGGAGATCTTGAAAGACATGTCTGAAGAGAAAAATAGAGTTTGTGACAGAAACAGTAGACTACCAATCTTCTAACCTGTACAACAAGTGTGTTGCAGTTCTTCTTCAAACACAACCTTGAGGACAAGGTTGTACTCCAACAGGGATGGAATGATACGACCCTTAATGGATATGTACGGGAAGTTATTTGTAGTTATTTAGTTTGTTGATTTGGGTCTATGTGTCAACAGTCTATTGGGTTCTCTTATGGGTAGTTATTTCTAGGATTGTTATATATATCTGTAATCCGAACATGTAATCAGATTATCCATGAGGAGATGGATCAATGGAACTTCTTGTGTCTGATGCCTTCTTTCTGAATTCTAGTATTCGTCTTGCTTCTATTCTGAATATCTTCCCCTCTTGTCTGATTATTTCACTCTAATTTCTCCCTGATCATTGATTGATGAGTTTTTGGGCTCATCAGATAGAATTTCAGTGCTTAGACTCAGGCTTTTATAGCAAGTAGTGTGAGAACCAAAACCATACGACTAAACTCGGCAATTAGCAAACACATCCATCGTAAGTCACCTTTTTGCTGCTGGATTGTGTGAGAACCAAAAACATACGACTAAACTCGGCAATTAGCAAACACATCCATCGTAAGTTACCTTTTTGCTGCTGGATTTGTTAAAAATAAATAAAAACTTAGTAATTTGTGATGTTAAAACTAGAATTATCTAGATTAGTCTAAATAGACATGTGAGGATAAACTCCTCCATACTTATCCTTGTATTCTAAACTAGATAAGTATTAGTCAAATTAGACATGTGAAGGATAATCTCATAGATGCTTATCCTTGGTATTATACTCTAGAATATTCCCTCTAGATAAGAGTGTAATGAGAGTGTAAAGAAGAGTCTAGATAGAACTATCTAGAGAAATAAGTGAGTCTATAAATAGGCAAGTCTTGGTTCATTTGAAACCATCCAAAAACCAAGTGAGCAAAGCAAGTAGCAAGAGAGTAGCAAGAGTGAGAGCTAGTAGAAAAACCCAAAGAGCCTTTGTAAACATTCCAAAAATAATAAAAACCTCCTCTTTTCATAAACCAACCTCTTTTCCTAAATTCATTTCCTAATTCATTTCCATAAAACCCATCACATTTCCAAGATTGCCAACAAATTTGGTATCGAGCAAACCTATCCCGATAATCCTAAAACTCTACCCATGGCAAGTATTCAAAGTTTCAACTATGCCCAAAGTATAATTCCAATTTTTGATGGTGAGAGTTTTGATTATTGGAGTCTACAAATGAAGACTCTTTTCATTTCACAAGACCTATGGGATCTTGTAGAAGATGGTTATAAGGTACCCGAGTCGGAAGCAATTCAATCGTCATGGACGGAGGCGAGAGAAAAAAGAGTATAAGGATAATAAGAAGAAAGATGCTAAAGCATTACCGTTCATACAAATAGGGGTAAGCAAAAACTATTTTTCCTCAATTTGGTGAGCTAAAACTTCAAGGAGGCCCTGGAATATTCTCAAAGTTGCATTCCAAGGTTCAAAAAAGGTAATCTCCATTAAACTACAAAATTTATGGCGAGATTTTGATAATTTACTCATGAAAGAAAATGAAACTATCCAGAACTTCTTTACAAGAGTTACTGGTATAGTGAATCAAATTAGTAGTTATGGAGATACCATTGAAAACAAAAGAATTGTAGAAAAAATTCTAAGAAGCTTACCTTTCAAATTCGATCATATTATCGCTGCTATTGAGGAGTCCAAAAATTTATCGACTCTCTCCGCATTACCTAATTAATGGGTTCACTAGAAGCATGAAAAAGGATAAATAGGTTCAGGGAGCAGCGATTGAAAAGCGTTTCAATCAAAAATAAATTTCAAAGAAAAGAAAAATATAGAAGCCAAAAGAAAGCTCCAGAGGGGATCATCATCAAACTCGCAATACGAAAAGGATCATCATCAAATCAAGGATCCGAAACTCCTACCATGGACGTGGAAGAGGAAAAGGAGGTTATAAAAACAACAATCAAAGGTACGGAAAAATTACTCCTCCAATTTACGATGCAATGTTTGCAAAAGTTTGGCCATCCAACCTAAAATTGCGATATAAGTGCACCAAGTGTGATAAATTAAATCACATGGAAAAGGATTGTTGGTTTAAAAATAATGAAGCCAACTATTCCGAAAAAAGATTTTCAAAATCAAGTATTTTATTCTGCTCACCTCGAACAAGATGCGTAAGGTATATGGTATGTTGATAGCGGATCACAGACCATATGACAGAAATGAGAATACTTCGTAAAGTTGGAGGAGCAACATATTCCACCACCAAACTCTTGAGATGGAAAGTATCTAATGTTGAAGGAAGAGGAGTCATATACGTGAACAAGGTCAGGTAAAACTCGATACATCCGATGTTCTTTATGTTCCCCGCCTAGCTCAAAATTTATTAAGTGTTGGACAACTTATAAGAAAAAGGTACTACTACATTTCAAGACGGAGAATGCACAATTTATGATAAAATTAATAAGCAATTGGTGGCAAAAGTAAAAATGATGAGAAAATTTTGTCTTTCCTTCTTTATGCCATCAATTGAGATTGTGCAATGAGTACCAATCACATAGATGAATGCAAGTTATGGCATTTGAGATATCGGGCATCTCAACTACAGATCCTGGAAAGTTCTAAAATCAAAGAACATGGTCATCGGTCTTCCTAATATCAACGGTGGAGATAAAGTATGAAGGATGTATTTTGGAAAGTTTCATAGACTTCCGTTCACAAGCACATCGTGGAGAGCAAGAAGGCCCCTCGAATTGGTGCACGCAGATATATGCGGTCCGACAAGAATAACTTCACTCAATAATGCAAGATGTTTTCTCTTATTCGTGATGATCATACCAGGATGATGATGGGTGTATATTCTCGAGCAAAAGTCCGAGGCATTCACTAAATTCCTAGAGTTCAAGGAGTTGGTAGAGAAGCAAAGTGGTCATCAACTAAAGGTTTTCCGATCTGATCGTAGTGGAGAATTTACTTCAAATAAATTTATCAACTATCGCAAAGAAAATGGAATTAAGAAGGAGCTTATCGCTTCGATACACTCCACAGCAAAACGCGTCGCGGAAAGGAAAATCGATGCGATCGTAGAAATGGCTCGCAGTATGCTAAAAGCAAGGAAGCTACCCAATTCATCGGTCAATATCATAACACTACCGCGTCTACATCCTTAATCGTTCGGCCAACAAAAGCGCTTCTCAACAAAACTCCATATGAGGCTTGGCATAAGAAAAAACCCGAGGTAACTTCTTTCAGAATTTTTGCGCGTAGATACTCACATATTCCATCCCAACATAGAGAAAAGTTCGATGAAAAGGAGAAAAGCTAATATTCATCGGATACAAATCGAAGAATCTAAAGCATATAGACTTCTCAATCCGGATACAAAGGAGCTGGTAATTTCAAGAGATGTTATCTTTGATGAATTCAAATCATGGGATTGAATGATGAAATGACAACCACGAGTTACCCCTACTCATTGAAGACGGAGACAGATCAGCCACGCCGGATGAAAGAACTCCACCAGCTAGACCTAAATCTCCAAGTCCAACACAACAAAGTCCATTCATCAAAAGCAAGTGCCACACCTCCAAGTTCATCGAAACAAGTCCCACACCTAGAAAGGTGTGTTCCCTAGTAGATATTTATAATACATCTAATTGTGCATTTATAGCACTAGAACCTCAAAAATATGAGGAAGCTTTAAAAGAAGAAAAATGGAGACATGCCATGGACAAAGAAATGTGAGTAATCGATAAAAATAAGACATGGGAGCTTGTAAATCAGCCAATGGACAAAGAAATAATTGGTCCAAGTGGTCTACAAGAAAAATATAATGAAGATGGGTCGATTCAAAAGCACAGGCAAGGATAGTTGCAAAGGATATTCTCAAGAATAACAGAATTGACTACACCGAAACATTTTCCCCACGCTCGCATGGAAACAATTCGATGGTGTTAGCTTTGGCAGCTCAACTTAAAATGAAGGTCTTCCAATTGGACGTAAAGTAGTGTTCCTAAACTAGAACTGAAGAAGAGGTGTACGTTGAACAACCTCAGGATATGTCCTAAAAGGAAAATAAAAATGGTTTATCGTCTACAAAGCACTATATGGTCTCAAACAAGCACCACAATGCATGGAACAACAAAATTGACAAATACTTCCAGGGATAACGATTTGAGAAAGTCCAAGTGAGCCATACCTCTACATAAGAAGACAAGGTATGGATTTCCTAATCGTCTCTCTATGTTGATGATTTAATTTATGCCAAAGACAAAACAAGAGATGGCAGAAAAATTTAAGAAGGAGATGATGAAAGAATATGAGATGACCATTTAGGACTTATGCGATATTTTCTTGGATTCAAGTAAAACAATCTCCGCAGAAATATTCATTTCCCAAGAAAATATGAAGACATAATTTAAAAAAGTTCAACATGATGGATTGCAAACCAATTGCAACTCCAATGGGTGCTGAAAGAGAAAATTGATAAAAAATGATGGAGCAACTAAAGTGGATCCAACCTCATTCAAGTCTAGCTACATCATGATCTACTTAACAAATACAAGGCTGACATAGTCAATGCAACCAAAAGATTGTTTCTCGGTTTATGAGCGAGCCAAGCAAGTTACAATCAGCTGCAAAGAGAATTCTTCGATATATCAAGGGAACAAAGGATTTTGGCATCAAGTATACAAGAGAAAAGGATAATGATTTAATTGGATTCACAGATAGCGATTGGGCAAGTTCTATTGAAGATCGAAAAAGCACATCGGCTATGTTTTACGTATGGAACAAAAGTTATTTCTGAGTTCTAAAAAGCAAAGTAATGGAACTATCATCAAATAAGTTTTTAATACATAGCACAACAAGTGCAAGATGATGTTAAGTAAAAGTATGGTTGAGAAGAATTATGACCCACTCTGACAACAAAGGCAAAAGCGGGAGCAACTATATCTTTGTGACAATATGTCTACAATTGCAATGACAAAAAATCCATCTTCCACGGATCAATGAAGCACATCGAGCTACGACACCACTTCATCGAGAACTAGTGGAAAACAAAGAAATTGAGCTTCAATTAAGTCCGATTTAAGAACAAAATGCGGACATTTTCACAAAAGCGTCACGTGGATAAGTTCCATCATTTCAGAGAGACAAGCTAAACATCACAAATTAAGAGGTGTTAAAAATAAATAAAAACTTAGTAATTTGTGATGTTAAAACTAGAATTATCTAGATTAGTCTAAATAGACATGTGAGGATAAACTCCTCCATACTTATCCTTGTATTCTAGACTAGATAAGTATTAGTCAAATTAGACATGTGAAGGATAATCCAGATGCTTATCCTTGGTATTATACTCTCTAGAATATTCCCTCTAGATAAGAGTGTAATGAGAGGAAAGAAGAGTCTAGATAGAACTATCTAGAGAAATAAGTGAGTCTATAAATAGGCAAGTCTTGGTTCATTTGAAACCATCCAAAACCAAGTGAGCAAAGCAAGTAGCAGAGAGTAGCAAGAGTGAGAGCTAGTAGAAAAACCCAAAGAGCCTTTGTAAACATTCCAAAAATAATAAAAACCTCCTCTTTTCATAAACCAACCTCTTTTCCTAAATTCATTTCCTAATTCATTTCCATAAAACCCATCACATTTCCGCATAGCGCCAACAGGATTGTCTTGTTTTTGGATTTTTGATGCACAGATGTGTTGTTAATATTGTAAAAGATTTCTAATTTTTTGACTGCACAAATTTGTGTTGATGATTAGAAAGGATGTCAGGGATCTTGACTCTACTGAAAGTCGCAAATTTACTGAATGTCAGCGAAAAATTCATGTGATGGTATTTTGATTTCTGGTTCTTCGCTTCCTAAATACAAGATAGTAATACCCAAACCCACTGATAACAAGAAGAATGATCAATACATCAACAACCCCTCCCATGATCAGAAGTCATCTCTTTAAAACTGAGTTTTTCCCCTCTGCTCCAACAATTCCCTTGGGAACCTTAACCAAGTAACTCAACATATTTACAGTCATCTCTCCTTCTTCCATTTGTTTTAAACCCCTGATCATACCATATTGAACACACCGTTGACGAACATCTCCGGCATCAACGCCATTATCGGAGTATAACAGAGCAACACAGGTACAATCATCAATGCACATACTCAGGCAGTCAGGCAAACATCTTTCCTGACATTAAAAATTTGAGGACTTTCAGTATACTTTAAAACACCCTTTATTTCAATCATCTCAATGGGTTCAGTTTTGCCACAGAACTCGCCGGGAAAACCCACATTGAAATCAGATTGCTTTATGTTAGCCTTCTCTGAAAACTGGATGTATTTACAAGTACCGGACAGAGTACATATACTGTAAGGTCCACAAGCTAAAGGGAAATCACATATTACATTCAGAGATTTAAAGGAAGCTTCAAATTTTCTCTTTTCAAGTGAATAATGATACAATCCCAGATTCCCATTTGTTTCAGACAATGCTAGAAATCTCACAAGTTTTTGTTTTCTTGAAGATATCTGTGCAAATTTACGATGGTTTTGGTCGAAAAGCTTTAGTCCCGTAGAACCCAATTCGGCAGATGCAACGTTTCGGCCTTCTGTAGGACTGAATTCCCAATAAGAATAATTGAATTTACCTGAGTTCAGATACAATCCTATCCTGCTGTTTTGAATCTCAAAAGAGTAGAACATTGTTGAGTTGCCAGAGATGGAATTAGTCAGTCGAGACGAGAAGTTGAATACTTGACCCCAGAGAATTACATTCGCCGGGAAATCAAAACTCTGCCATTTTATACGGTCCATTGCATCCAGTAGAACAAGATTGCCTATACGCAGCAACTGTAATCTCTGCAAAAGCTGCAAACATCATGAACATGTAATATCCACGCAAAAGGCAGGTTCTAAAACACAACCTTCAGAAAATTTACCTCAACGCCTTACTCGGATGTCCCACTAGTCCCTCCAATTTGTCGCTCTGAACCCCTCAACAACAACACATCACCTTCTGTAAACTCCAACATGCATTTATTCTTCGAATACTCATGTATGCCTGAAATCAAATTTCCGCCGGAAACTCGGAAACTAGTTATTGTTGTTGTCAGATTTGTTCTGGTTTTACTGTGTTTTATTAAATCGAGTTCTATTACTGACTTTAAGATCGAGTCATTGAGAAGTACTAAAATTATGTAATAGGATTGGAATGAAAATGTTTTTGTTGGTGTGACAATTTTATTATGATTGTGTTGGTGCAGTCCTACGCAAGCATGCACTAGAAAAAATAAAGAAAAGTGTCTATGAAAAAACATTTCAGATCAATTTATAGGACCTCCCTTTATGATGAGTCCTTTTATGGTGGCCTATAAATTTTGTTCTAGATGACACAGATCTCACGACTGGATGACGTTGATTTTTTCGAAGTACACCTTGATTAATTTAAAAAAACACTTAAATAACAATTAGTGATCATTCAGCCTGAAAACACTAAATTGGGTCTTTCTCGCTTGAAAAGCTCACGAGAAAAATTACTTTGTGTACGTACGACTCTTTACAGTTAAAGAGGAAAGTTTGTCACACCCATAAGCCATAACACAAAGCTTTCAACCCTTGATCACATAAATTCCGGCTCCCAATCACCGAAAGGTGTTCCAAGTTTTTGCAATATAGGCCAATAGCTTTCCATCTTCAAGGTGCACCTCGTCAACACATTCTAGCCACAACGATTTTAATACAGGGCAACCTTTTGAAATAGTTATAACTGCTTCGTCATTAACTACATCTCCCATTAGACTTAGAGATTGAATCCCACCTCCACTTGCAATATCTTTAGTCCCTTGTGCTGTAAGATTATACACATTTAATGCCTTAACTGCAGTTAAGGTCTTCGGACACCCATGAAAGTCTATACCAGTTACATTGCTGCAGAATGAAATGCCAAGTGAATGGAGTTTGGAACAATTGTTTAAGACAGAACTTATTTCTGAATCAGTAGTCCATTCACCACCACTGAGATCGACTATCTCTAAAGATACACTACGTTTTGTCAGGAATTACTAGTGCTAAATTTTTATACGGTCCAACTGTAGCTGAGAAATAACGATACTAGGCCTTGTTAAATAGGCTTCAATGATTCCTAATATTAGTACCAAGACTAATAAAAGGAAATTGAATTAAATTAAGAAACTTATTAGAATCAGGAAAAGTAAATCCTCAGTTAACACAAAAAGTTGTTTGAATAAATCTCAAGAACTGAAGCTAAATACTTATAAATATAAAACCACTGCAAAAAAGATCTAAGAAAATAGCTAAACGATAGCAGCAAACTGAAGTTTGTTGCAGTGTGAATGTCGCAAACCAAATTGCTAGCTTTCGTTCATTACAACTTCAACAATACATGACATTAGTCATTAGTGATCATTCATCATCTGAGATAAACGTTGGATCTTTCTCGCTTGAAAAGCTCACTCTTGATCACATATCGGTGGACAATCATACATGTAAAGATTTTCCAAGTTTCTGCAATACAGACCAATAGCTTTCCATCCTTGAAGCTGTACCTCCTCATGACTAGATTGTAACCACAGTATCTTCAAAAAAGGGCAACTTTTTGAAACAGTTATAATTGCTTTGTCATTAATTACTTTTCCTGATAGCCCTAGAGCTTGAATCCCACCTCCACTCACAATGGCGTTAATCCTCTCCGTTGTAAGTTTAGGCACATTGCAGGCAGTGCAATGTGCGATCTGCCCAAACATCAGTCAAGGTCTTTGGGCAACCAAGAAAGCCAATACCAGTAATTCTGCTGCAATCTGTAATTATAGTTGAATGGAGTTTTGAGCAGTTTTGTATAAGAAAACTTATTCCTGAATCAGTAATCCTTTGACAGTTTGTTAAATCGAGAATAAGCTAGATCCCATAAGGTCTGAATGACGGAAAACCAAATCGAAGGAACTAATGTCAGACAGGAGAAAATATTTGTTCCACCAATGAAGACTAAAATCTTTCCTTTATTGATGGGTGTTAATACCTTCTGAACAATTTAAAAAAAAAAAAAGAGTAATACCTTCGCCGTCTCACTTAATCGAAAAGGAATCAAATCCTAAATAAACCTTCAGAACTTTTTCACATATATATATAAGTAGGGTTTTTGGTTATTCAGTATTACAAAATCTTATATCTAGCGACCTTGGTAAAGTCAAGGGGTGTCTTAGTCTCTTGGTTAATGGATACTCCAAGAGATCTGGGTTGGATTCAACTAATCAACTGTTAAGGAAAAAAAAATGCAAAAGAAGGGATTGAAACCTGTTGATACCTAGAAAAATACCAAAGAGGATATCTGGCCTCCCCATATCCTAGAAGGAGCACGACATAGCGTCTCATACAAAGGAGGGCATCTGGTTTCCCCATATCCTAGAAGGAGTACTGCCGAGCGTTCCGCCCTCTTTGGCATTTAAGTTCATGTGGGAGCAGTCATCTAGAAGAATCTAAAGTACACTTGTACTACTCTAGGCACAGATGTAAGATAAGAAAAGATAGGAGAGGATACATGTTGGATATTCTCATTTCAAGAAATGTCTATAAATAGGGATCCTCTCTCAACTAATAGGAGAGAGCTAACTTCTTGTGGCTAACCATATACTACTTTCTAGAGTAGGCTTCCAACTCTACTATGATATTTGTACCCATTACAAAACCTAACTGTTAGGTAACTAGCAAACTCTACTTTCAAAGAAAACTCATTGTCCGGTGGAACGAAATTTATTGCTATTCTTTCTTCTTGATCTTAATTATCTAGGATCATTGGAGCTGCTTCTATGAACTTCCATATCATGAGAAGCTCGATGGTGGTGGTGTAACAGTTGGCAGTTATTAATTAATCTCATAGCACAGAACTCGTACTCTGGGAGGTACCCATATGGCTTGTTGGGGTGCCCATATCCCATGTTTACCCCTTGTCCTTTTTTTGGTTTCTCTTTTTATTTTTTTCTTCTTTTGGAAAGAAAAACAGAAAGAGTTTTTGTGCCCATATCCCATGAATTTCTGCGCAAGCAGTCTCTTTTCTGGTTCAATGCAAAACAGAAAGAGTTTCTCAAATTGAGAATTTGGGATTGTCGCAGTTGAGGTAATCTTCTTCAATTGTAACTCGATCGTGGTTTATGTGGCTATCTTCTATGTTCATCTTTAGGTTCTGTCTACAAGTTCACTCCTGTTAGAATACTTCAAAACCTACAAAATTTCTTTTGTTAGTGATTCAACGGCAACACTAAGATATATTCATCGAGGTTAGTTCCTTTGCCTTTCTGTACAAGAGTCCCATGGGTTTGAAGAAACAAAAGTTATTACCTGACGGACAAGACAACATGGGTGAGGCAGAGGATAGGATTAGCGAATTATCCGACTCACTTCTTCATCATATCCTCTCTTTCCTTGAAACTAAGTGTGTTGCTCGTACTTCTCTACTATCTAAAAGATGGAACCAGATATGGACCTCTATCCCCACTCTTGTTTTTCCATCCTGGAATTATGACAATCCCCATTCATTATCTGAGATCAATAAATTCATGGATTTTTTGTGGATGGAACACTGCAACGTCGATATCATGCATCAAACATTCAGAAGTTCTGTCTTTACACGGATAGAAACATGAATGCGTCTAGGGTTTGCTCATGGATCGAAAATTTAACAAGGTGTTGCAACGTCGAAGACCTCATCCTCTATATAGATCTAAACGAAGATTTTTTTGTTCCTTCATCTCTTTTTACATCTGAATCATTGATTAAATTGGAGCTAAGTGCACCATCATGCGATTCACGCTCTATGACTATCCATCTTCCAAAAAGTTTCTCTTGTCCAAAACTCAAGAGCCTTACACTCCATCAAATCCAATTTACTGAAGATAATTGCTGAAATGACCAACACTTTTCTAATTGCCCTCTCCTTGAAGATTTAACGTTGGAAGACTGCACTTGGTCTAATGTGCGCAATTTCTGTATCTCAACTCCTGCACCGAAACTGTTGGACGGTGCCTAAGTTCTAGAATATGTGGTTGTTGAAGAGTCCAATTTTGAATGGAACTCTAATAACCATGTGAGAAAATCTATTCTAGAATATGGGTTCTTGAGAGTCCAATTTTGAATGGAACTCTAATAACCATGTGAAAAATATTGGTTGGTGGAAGAGTTCCCTAGCTTTCCCTTTCCCACTTGTTCATACATGTATTCAAACAAGGTTGGTCATAGAGTCCTAGTTTGTAGGAACTCAATTTGGAGTTGGTCACTTAGAGGTTAAGTTATATATCTAGCTAACTAGTATAAATAGAGGTCCTTGGTAGTGTTTATGAAGACAATCCAACCTAGAAGAGTAGTAAATCCTTGTGCTTAGGATTTTGGTCTCTTTGGTAGGGAGGGTTGAGTACTACCGTGAAGGTCAGTATCGGTGTGAGAGAAAAACTTATAGAGAGAGGATTTTGGTGTTCTAGTGTGTCGGGTTTAGGGCTTTTCCCTATACCAAGTTTATAGACGGTTTCCATGTTTCTCCTCTGTTACTGGCAACCATGAAGACGGTGTAGAAGAGAAGACATAAGGATGGTTTGAGGAATGGTTAGAGAATTGGTTTCTATGGTTTCTTCGATGGTGTTCTCGGGTATGTCTTGTTAACTCTTTGGTTCTTGTCTTGGGTTGCGGAAAGAGCATGTAATGGTCTTTGTTTTAATGGAAGTTTTTTTGGTGTTGTTGGCCGTGGATGTAGCCTGTAAATGTGAACCACGTATATCTTGTGTTTTGGTTGTGTGATCTTCTTTATCTTCTGTCTTTCTCCTATTATTTCTCCCATGTTTGGTTCAAATCACCAATTTCCCTTTGTGATCATGTGATTCCGCTGCGCTCGGGGGGGTCCTAATTTCCCAACAGAAACTCTTGAAATTTTACGCTTGGGATCAAGATGATGATAGTTTACAAGACTGTGCTCTCAAAATTAATGTACCAAATCCAGTGTCACTTACCTATTTTGGTCGTTTGGCGAAGGGATATGTTCTTTCCAGCTTTCCAAAACTAGAGTCTGCAGAAGTTCTCCTTTGTATCTATAGTGTACGAAGATTGAAAAAGATTGGGTACGGTGCAGCTGCAAGCAAGTTTTTTCAAGCGCTTTCACACGTACAATGTCAAGAAATACATGTTGGATCTTACCAGGTGATCTTCTTTCTTTTTAAATTGTATATATGATTTTTGTTCTGTCCTTATACTTGTTATTGACTTGTGATGAACATGCTCACCCTGCGCTAGATGATTTCGTACATACCCTACCTGTGTATCATAATCTTAAAAGGTTGATCCTGAAAGAAGGATTTACCACTGATAAATCATTAATATCTTTGCTCAAAGCAGTACTTGATTTGAGGTGGCTTTATTTTGAAGAGGCAAGTGCACACAGGTTATTATGTTTATTACAAGGTATTAGACATATAGTCTAGGCAGCTGTGACTACACAGTTTCACCGCCAGTCCAAGTATAGTCCAAGTCTTTAGGAGTATAGTTATTGAAGCTGTTGTAAATTTGAGTCCTCTGTACTTTTGGTTATTGTAACAAGTCATGTAAACTCGTTGTATCTGTTAGGTCATTCTTCCCTTGTAACTTGTACTGATGCATATAAATACTTAATGAAGTATCAATCTATCTACACAGTTGTGAAATAATAAATCAATAATCTAGAATCTTTGATGGTATCATCTTGATCCATCCTAGGACCTATCTTTATCTCTTCCGCTGCCTTATCAATTACTTTTGTTTTCTCACAATGGTGGAAACTTCAGATCAATCATCTCCTTCAAGTCTAGTTCATCCAACCAATGAAACCCAAACTAACAATGAAACCCAATTAAATTCTCCAGGGAATAATCGAACCCTAGAACCTTACATAATTAACCCAAGTGATAATCCTGCAACAGTGCTTTCTTCTCCTCTTTTGCAGGGGGATTATTATGGTTCCTGGGTTAGGGGAATAACTAAGGCTCTGAATGCTAAGGGTAAGCTAGGTTTTGTTGACGGAATTCTTCCTCCTCCAAAATATGAATTGCAGTATTAATGTTGGAAGCGATGTGATGATCTCGTCGGCAGTTGGCTCCTAAACTCTTGTCAACCAGACATCAGGGATAGATGCTTATATGCTCCTTCCTCTCGAGCAATTTGGAAGGACTTACAGGTGAGATTCTGTATATCTAATGCTCCTATTTTATTTCGACTCAAGTCTGCTATAGCTGCCATTAGGCAAGAATCTATGTCGGTCTCTATGTACTACACCAAAATCAAAACCTTATGGGATCAATACGATTCCTTAGTTGCTAAAACTGAAGTCTGTATTTGTGGTATCGGCAAGTCTCTTCTTGAGATACTCGAACACGAAAGAGCCATGAAGTTTCTTCAGGGTTTGCATGATCGCTTCTCTAACCTCAGAAGTCAAATTCTGATGATGGATCCCTTCCCCACTGCTCTTCGTATTTTCAATATGGTGCAACAGGAGGAAGCACAACAACACATTACGGACAGTCCTCTTCCAAGCATCGACTCAACTGCTCTCAATACAAATCGATTTTCAGCATCATTTTCTGTTACTCGATCTGCTACCAGTCAGCACAAGAGGCCGAGACAACACTGTGATTATTGCAATCGGCATGGGCATGTTCGAGATCGCTGCTATCGTCTCCATGGTTTCCCCTAGCCAGCTGCATCACATCTTGTTGCAGCCAATACCACTACTGTACATCTTGATTCTCAGTCTGCTCATCAATCTGCACTGCCTACCTTTTCTGTTGAACAATACTCTCTTCTGGCACTCATCAATCCTCCATCTGAGGATACTTCAATGGAACCAAAGGTGAACTTTGCTGGTAAGTAGATCTTTGTAAAACTAGCATATTCCTAGAATATGAACTTAAAATACGCTACCGTTTAAGTTTTTTTAAGAAACATGTATCCCAAAGTGTGAGACAGTGTAAAGTTAAGAGTGTAAGGGGATCCTACCTATTTTTTGATTAGGTAAAAGGTTATTTCTATAATTCGAGCATGCTGCCATGACTGACACTCTATGGAGTATCATTTTGGGTATAATAGAATTTGCTCTTCTATTTTATTTTTCCACAAATCGTTAATTTTCCTCTTGCAAAAACTAAATGACAAATGGTCCATGATAAAGTTATACATCCATCCAGGTGAAAACGTGATTTTGATATAGATTGTGACTATCATATATAGACTACCGGGTTCAATTTTCACAGCCAATTGTCGTTATCCCATGGCTTTGCGGCTTTGCCGAAGGATTTAGCTAGCCTAGTTCCCCTGAGCACCCTTTACCACCAAAACCACGTACACATTGTTATTGCTAATTCAACCACCATTTGATCCAATGGGCGTTGAGGTGGTTGAGAAAAATGTGGGTTCTTGGATTGTTAGTCCGATAACGTGAAGTACCTCTCTTCCTCATTGGCAATTTTTTAGCGTTAGAAAAAGAAAATCTTCTCAAACAACGTTCAGCACTACTCATAAGTCACATCTTCTCGATTTCGATTTTAAACTTTATCTAGGTTTAGATTTAGTTCGTAATATTCCACACTTACTTTCTGTTAAGGTTTATGCCCTTTTTTTTTTAATACGCGAAAGCCGGACCCAGGCCCCTACCCGAACCCAGCCAGTTGGACTGGCCCTACTGCCAGACCCAACACCGCTAAACCCACTATACAACTAATCTACTACAAACATTTACGATGACGGGAATTGAACTCCTGACTTCCTCCTTACTAAAATTGATGGGATACCACAGAGTTATGCTCTTGGACGCTTTAATGGTGCTTCTCTTCTGCCCTTTTAAGTGGTGCTTCTGTTTTTGCTTCAAGAGCAATTCTTTGTGGTAATAACAGCGTTTCGTGGATTGGGTTATGTGGGTTTTTGTTCTCAGGTAATGGATTCCGACCAACAAATTTATCTCGCAATTCAAGACATTGGGCTAATCACTCCTTTGATTTAAGTGTACATTGAAGAAGACATCAAAAAAATGGTTGGTGTATGTACCGGAAACCATTCCTCCTCTAATAAATTGGGTCTCTCACCGTAGACGTAATTATGCTTTCCTACCGGAGTTACTTCTTTTTTCTTGTTGGAGCTTTCGATTAAAAGCCCAAAGGTTATATTAACTTTTAAACTTCAAAGAGCTCTACTACATACAAGCCCAGGTAGCTTTGAAAAGAAAGAATCATTTTTACGGACTACTCAAAGAAGGTGGAGGACTACTTTGTGATAGAAATGTCCACCCTACAATGATAAGAGGTGTCCTAAAATGTGGAAATGACTAACCTACCCTTAACATATATATATGTTACCACCTCCTCCCATCACCACCACCTATATATATAACCACCTCCTCCCATCACCCCCGCCGCTCACTACCACCGACCACCACCACCACAGACCACCTCAAACCACCACCCACAACCACCTCAATGTATAGCTTAATTTAAATCATTAACAAAACAAAATCAAAATCAAAATTATAACAAACCCTTACTTGTCATTCGTTTTTTGTTGCAAAAATAAGAAGTAATCATTAAAATGAGTTGAAAATGTAAGTTAAAGAGAGAAGTGCAACTAGGAATTATGTGAAAAACTTTGTCGAACTAGCCGAACTCAACTTTTAATGGAGGTTTTTCTTTTAGAGAAAAGTTCGGTTACGTCGTAATTTTTTTTTCCTAACCGAACTTTAGTTCGGTACGTCGCAAAAAATTTTTTCCTAAAGTTCGGTTACGTCGCAATTTTTTTTTCCTAACCGAACTTTTCTCTGAAAACCTATATATTGAGTTCGGTTACGTCGCAACTTTTTTCATTTTTTTCTCCCAGCCGAACTTTTTGTTCGGTTACGTTGTGTTTTTTTTTCCTAAACGAACTTTTCTCTGAAACAAAAAAATCCATTAAAGCTGAGTTCGACTACCTGTGTTTTTAGAAACATTAACGAACTACACTTGCAGATGAGTTCGATAACCTGTTCATCAAATGTTGTAGCCGAACTTTGTAAACCAAACGGAAATCAATTTGTAAATTGTACATTTTTAGGAATATTTTGGCCAATTCAAGCACCATTAGCTATATTTGAAGTATCCATGAGTACCCAAAACATCATACTCTTGTTGTGGCTCTTAAAGAAAAAGATCTAAGGTAAATGAAGATGATGGTGAGTTAGACTAAAAACATCATACTCTTGTTTTCATCACTAATCACTAATCACTAACTAATCAGTTTTTAATCATTAGACTAACTAAGTTTATCATCAAGGGTAAAGTTGGTATTAAAAACAAAAATTATAAGGGGTGACCAAATATTACTTCCAATATCCACCCCTAAAACTTAAGCGTAGTCCCCCCATTTTTTGGGTAGTCCCCAAAAAATGATAGAAATAGAAATCCTCTATACCAATACTGGTGAGTTTGGAACACAAATCCATTTGTAACCTTGATTTATCCTTAATACAAAAATAAAATAAAAAATCTTATAATTAAAAACGAAAATAATAGATATCCCGTCAGATTCTCCCACAGCTTCTCTTGTAAGAGAGAGAAAATAAGCAACCACATTCCAGTGCTCGTATCTTAATGTTCAGAACACGGCCAAAGGCCAGGTTGGCATTCGGGACAAAATCATCGCCCCGAGTCCAGACTACAAAGCCACTGTGGCCCTACAGTAGGGTCATGTGTGCCTGGTGGCAAATCTCAATCAAAATCAAGAAGGGATAAAGCCCCGTGACCGTGGTAGGGCACGTATCTATTTATTTACCCTTTCCCTTTTCACTCGACCAGATCCCGAACCCCTAAATCCATCCCCAAAACCCCTTCCGCAGCTCAAGAACGCACACCATTAATGGCAGAAACTACTGAAACCTCTTCTCCTTCTTCTGCTGCATCTCCTCCTCCACCAGATTTAGACAACATATACCCCGTCGTCATTCGGGTCAAGCGAAAGTATACCAAAAACAACAACCCCATAGCTGAGTTCTGTGATTGTGAGTACAAATTTCAACTCAATCCTTACTCGATTCATGCATTTTAATGGATTTCATTGCAACTGATTGTGTATTTTTGTTGATTGTTGTTGTCCCTTAATGGTGCTTCTTTAATTTTACGCTTTAATGGTGCTTCTATTTTTGATCTAAGAGCAATTCTTTGTAATATTAATGGTGTTTTCATGGTTTGGGTCATGTGAGTTTTTGTTCTCCGATGATGAATTCTGGACGACAAATTTATCTCTCGATTCAAGACCTTGGGCTAATCACTTCTTTGATTTAACAGGGGTGTATTAAATTAAGATTTAAATGGATAAATAACAATTTTAAAAATTCCTAGGTATTCAATTAGGATTTATAAGGTATCATTATATATCCATGGTATTCAATTACGATAGTTTTAGATTCCACAAATATCTTAGGTATTCAATTCATTTAAGATTTCTTAGGATAGTTAAGAGCCAAGATATATATGGATTCTTATGGATATTTATAATCAAAATATGTGGGTTATTATCTCATATTAATCTCAACTCACACCACAAGAGTTTTATAGATTCTTATGGATAATTTTTTATTACATCTTGCTATGTTTTTCCACCGCCACCGCTCACTACCACCACTACCAACTAGCACCGCAACCGTCACCACCACCACCAACGACAACCATTACTGACCACCACCATCGACCACCACCGAAAACAACCACCACAGTCACCACCACATACACCACCCACCACCAATAACAACCACCATCACTGCCACCTTCACACACCATCACCCACCACCTCAAATTATGGATGGTTTTTTTTTAATGGGAACAAGATGCAATTTAATATAAATCTAAACTAATCCTAATTTATCTATTATAATTTAAAAATTATATATCTATAAGAATCTATAAGATTTCTTAAAGAAACATTATAAATACATTAGATTCCCGCAGACTAGTATCTATTTTTATCCATACAAATCTTGTTCCAATACACCCCTGTAAGAGTATATTGAAGAAGACATCAAAAAAAACTGGTTGGCGTATGTACCGAAAACTATTCCTCCTTTGATTCAACCGGGTCTCTCGTCATAAATGTAATTATGCTTTACCCAGTTATTTATTTTTCCTTGTTGGACCTTGGATTAAAAGCCCAAAGGTTATATTAACATTTAAACTTAAAAGAGGTCTACTACCTACACGTCGAGGTAGGTATGAAAAGAAAGAAAAAGATATCCCTATATCAATACTAACGAGTTTTGAACTTAAGTCCATTTGTAACCCTGATTTATCATTAATACAAAAAAAAAAAAAAATCTTTTAATTAAAAACCGAAATGATAGATATATCTAACATATTCTCCCACATTTTATCTTCCAAGAGAGAAAATAGGGATCCACATTCCAATGTTGAGAACGCTCCCAACGACCGTTGGATTGGCATTCGGAACATATTGCGGGAAAAATGCACGATGAGTCTATTATTTCCCAATTAAAAAATAAAATCACCACTACCATATTCTTTACCAACAAATTTGTTTTTTTAAATGACCGCGCCTACATCTCCATGACAGTACCTTCAAACTTCAAACCAATATCACAAAACACTCATTTGATCAAACCCTTACTTAATCAAGTTTGTGGATTGGTATTAGCTTTAAGTAAGTAACAATAATAAAACAACAGTTGCGCACGCTGTCCTGATTCAATAGAAACCCTAGTTCAAATTGAGCCATGAAGAAAATTAAGTTTGAATCCATGATCTTATATTTCCTTTTCTTTAAAAACCAAGGATTTTTAGTTTAACCAAGCCATGATGGTATAAATTGCTACCTCATTCTCGTTCTCCGGATTGATTCACTAAAACATCTTAATATACTGTCTTGTTCATCTTTGATTTTGATCGAGATTTAAATTATTCTTCATCAAAATTGGAAATTGAACATATCCTAATTTTGTAATATGGATTTTCTATCCTGATCAGACCTTCCTCAACCAGTACCGTCACATTTTCAACCACATTACTTCCGCTTGCACCACCACCAACTAATGACATCATAAAGCTCTTGTCTGTAGCACTAGTAATACAACCACCATCTTCAAGCATTTCATCTAACCTAGTACTAAAAGGTAATCCATTAAGCCTACATTTAATATCTATATTATCTTCTTCTTGTTGTTGAGAGCTGCGGCGGCGCGTGGGGGGTGGAAACGGTCCTGTATATAACATTAATGGGCCCTTTTGTATAGCTGCGGTCAAAATAATCACCATCCAGTCCCAACCACAAGCCCACCGTGGCCCTACAGTAGTGGATAAAGCCCCTTGACAGTGGTAGGGCACGTATCTATTTATTTCCCATTTCACCTTTCCCTTTTCACTCGACCAGATCCCGAACCCCTAAATCCATCCCCAAAACCCCTTCCGCAGCTCAAGAACGCACACCATTAATGGCAGAAACTACTGAAACCTCTTCTCCTTCTTCTTCTGCATCTCCTCCTCCACCAGATTTAGACAACATATACCCTGTCGTCATTCGGGTCAAGCGAAAATCTACCAAAAACAACAACCCCATAGCTGAGTTCTGTGATTGTGAGTACAAATTTCAACTCAATCCTTACTTGATTAATGCATTTTCGTGGATTTCATTCAAACTGATTATGTATTTTTGTGGATTGTTTTTGTCAGGGTTAGAAGATGAGGAGGATGATGATGAAAGACCTCTTAAAAGAACTTCAATTGATTTTGAAAAGCTCTCCATCTCCGATCCATCTGAGAAAAAGGGTAAATTGATTCCAACTCCATTGACATTTGTTTGTATTGTTGTTGAATTTTTGGTTCTATTAAGTGGTTTTTGTTCTTGGTTTGCTGATTAGGGTTGGAAATTGGGGAAAAGGGCTCCCCATTGAAACAATCATTGGTGGATTTTGATAAACTGTCTATCTCTGGGTCAAATGATAAAGAAGGTAATTTGTGAAAATGGGTTGTTTTCGGGTTTTTGTTTTTGTTGATTTTTGAAACAGAGCTTATTTTTTGTGCTTGTTTACTACATGTAGAGAGTGTTAGTTGTAGCTCGAAAGCTAAAGTCAAGGAATGGAAGCTTCCTGTCAGACATTGCGTCTCTAGTAGAATGTTGCAGCCTTCGAAACATGTCAATGTAAGTAGATATCACTTTGAACTACGAAACAGGATAATGTGTTATACAGTTTGAACTATGACCATGTGGATAGTACAAAAAGAGGAGGTGTAATTTGGATGGTTTCGATATGTGATAGACTTTGAAATATGACAATGCGAATGGTTTAAAAAAGGTGTAATTTGAATGGTTTTGTATTTTACAATGCTACTTGTTAGGATGCACATGCTGAACAAAAATGGAAGCGGCGAGAACGAAAGAAAGTTCCGAAGAAGGATGTCTCGATAAATGACTTATGTCGTCGTTGTGATGTTCTGCGTGTGGATGATGAGGAAGAAATGTCAAAGGAGGCAGAGTATGTAGATGCTGCTTGTCTGCGTAGTTGGATTTCTAGTTTTAGTGTTCCATAGTATTTCTTGATCGAATCGGGTTGTTTGCATTTCATGTGAATTGCAGTGAGATCTCATCGGCGGATAGTGAATTGCTTTATAAATTTATGCCTTTGTTAAGAGAGTGTCTTCCAGATGTGGCTGATAACGTTCAAATGGAAATTCAACCGTTCTTATTCTCCAAGGTGCTGTCACTGTGATTTACTATCCTCAGATTAGTCAGTCATCCTGCCTCATCAAATGTGCATATGTCTCGTTCACTTTTTGCTGGGCAAGTTCAGTTGCTATAACACGGTTAAGAGCCTTTCACTGGATAGAACTCAGGTTTGTCGGCATCGTCTCTTCCTGCTTCTTCATTTCATGTTTTCCTTCTTTAGTGTTGAAGTGGATTAGCTGGGAAGTTTGGTAAGAATCTCTTTCTGTGGAATAATTTCTGTTTTCCCGTTCTAGTTTCTACTAATTTCAAGACTCTTGTTCATTTCTTAAGTTCAGTTCAGGCTTATTTTCTGGTTTGTTTAGTCTTTTAGGTCTTTTGTAAACGTAATTACTAGTATATGAGTTCGGGCACTAACAGATGCCTACTTAGGAAGGTTTATGATGCTAATTTTGTATAGCAGTTCTCACACAAGGAACAGATGCTGCTGAATCTGACTACAAAATGTATGGTTACATTTGTAAATTTTCGTAGGTAAATAAATGCATTTTGTGATACATTTTATTTTTTTTGATTCCTTTGTCTTGTGCGCTTTTGCAACAATTTTGTACTAGAATGTGAACTCTGGACCATGAATACATTAATGATGGGAGCGAGAAGTGCCATGTGAACTGAGAGAAATTTAAGAAATGAGACACTAAGTTGCCATTTTTTCATACGGTGTTCGTAGACTAGAGAATTATGGAATTGTTTTGGCAGTGTCTTTCGAGTTCATCTTTGGAGATGGACCTGTCACAAAGTGCCTGTAAGTTCACTGGTAGTTCTCAAGTGCACGGTCCGTTATTTGTTGCTATTAGTAACTGCATAATGGTGATATTGTTTATCAGTATAAGGCTCATTACAATAACAATACTGACTCTGTTATCAGTCACTATGGTGATATGAACTTATAGTTGAAGTTGAATCTGGTAGGGTTACTGAAAGGCATACGAACTCATGTACGAATGAGTTATCAGTTCTCTGATTTTCTGATATAGCTGGTAGGCCTCTTGTTAGTAGTATGGTTACTAAGTGATGCTGCTGACTGTTGATTCTCCGTATGTGAAGTGTATGGTGTTTTCAGAGTAGATAGAATGCATTTATGATCAAGAATTTTAGTTGCCAATATTAGATACATGTTGGATTCCTCCTATTATTCTAGGGGGTTCTTTTCTGATCAGAACATTTGCTTCAGGTCTTCACCAGAAGGTAAAAAAAAAAACCTGACATTTTCTGGAAATAAGAGAAATGATCTCTGAACTGAGAAAATAAAGAGCTGATTGTAGTTGGATGTCTATTAGGACCGGGATACGTAACAATGAACACATAGGTTTGGAGTATCACTTGCTTCCATGTATACTTATGCATTCAGAAATCTTTTCCAGTGCTGATTTGAGTAAAGACTTGACAGAAATTCTGCAGAAACTGCGACTTTTATTTATTATTAACAATTTTTACTTTGAAGCTTGCAATACGAGGGAATATTGGTCCGTCTTGCCAAGAATCGGTTCCAAGAATCTGAATAGGTACTCCTTGCCCGCAAGCCTCGACACCAGTTTAATCAGTGCCGAAATAGACACTATTTGCCTTGGTTTATTGTGTGAAAATGTTAATCCTACTATTTTAGTGTATATTGCAAGTATTCTACTCTTGCACCAGGGATTATCTGTTCAAGGTTTAGGCATTTTTGGTACCTCTCTGAGAGAGCATTGTGCTGTACAATCCAAATTCGGCTAAAATTCACACGGAAGCCCAACTCTTTTACCCATTACCCTAAGGTCCGTTACCTGAGCCTAAAGCCTGTGACATGAACCTAAATCTGACTTGGCCATTTCAAGGGTGAGACTGAGAGAGGACATTGACCCCTCGGAACATGCCGTAAAAGTTAGTCTGGGCCGTCACTTTGGAAATAGACCTATCACTTATGGTATTTGGTACCTTCTACCTTCCACAGTAGTCTAAGTCTTGGCACCCCATTAGAGCAAGTCTTATGGTGGAATCCATCTATTTTTCATCTTCCACGCCACTTCAGCACTTGGAACTGTGGATGGGAGCGCAAGTGTAATGGTGGAATAGTAAAAATGCTATTCTTAATGGAGCTAAAAAAATGTCAATAAAATTGGCGCTAAAAAACGCAAATAAGAATGGAACTTTTTTTCTAGCAGTTGGATTTCAACAACTCATCTTAAATCTACGGATTAAAAAAAAAAACGCAATTCTTAATGGCGTTTTTTTAGCGCCAATCTTATTGGCGTTTAGCGCTATTCTTATTGGCGTTTAGATGGATTCCACGAACCCTTCCACCAAACCATGGAACCCTCATTGGATTTTTTGTGGAAAGCCCAAACTTGGAAACCACTAGACTTGACATTCCATGATTTTTCCACACTTGGAATTGCTTGGATTCCACCATATGACTTGCTCTTACTAGTAATCATGGGAACACTATTATTTGCAGGGCCGGCCCTCCCACTGCAGCAAGGAAAGGCCGAACGGCCTCCGGGCGCCTGTCCATCTTTACATATCGCCCCACGTGGCGAAAATCCTGGCTAAAAAAGGAATCGCAAAAATAGATCTAAGTAGAAATTTCTAGCTCCAAATCCTGAATCTCTTCGTATTTCCCTAGCTTGCTTTCGAGGTTTATTGATTTACATAATCAACAAGGGGGTTTTGCTTGATTGTTTCCTGAATATACAGAAGAAGTGAGGCTGGATTTCCATAAAGTAAAAGATGATTTCTTCTTCTTCTTCAACAAAGCAAAGTGGAGTAGCAAAAGGTAAGATTTCTGATAATAATGAAAATTCATCTCCATCATCATATCTTATAGGTGGTAATATTGATATCCTAACACTTATTCTGATTCGATTACCATCAAAATCTCTACTTGTGTTCAAATCCGTATCGAAACAGTTCTTATCTACAATAACAGATCCCCAATTTATTCACAAACATTTCCTTCAAAACCCTAAATTTTCAAACCCAAATTTTCAATCCCAGGATTCGAACTCTGGATTTTTTTGATGGAAATGCTTCTTATCTCCGTATGAAAACTCTAAATTCTGAATTTGAGAGCTTGCGTTTTAAGGTTCTGCAATCTTGTAATGGCTTACTCTTATTTAGTACACAATCTGATCGTGATTCTACTTATTACGTTTTCAATCCCTTCACAAACAAGTACAAAGTGTTACCTCCTCTCAGTTTCGGTTCGGACCACTATAGCGTTAGTTTAGCGTTCGATCCATTCAAATCCCCATATTACAAAGTTATAGCTGCTATAAACCCTACAGAATATAGAATTGAAATGTACGATTCCGAAATATCCTCATGGAGGTTCTCTGGATTTTGTTCTTCTACTGCCGAAAAGTTCTGTTAAAAAGTTTGATTGTGGTTTACTTTGATGTTGATCGAGAATCAGTAGGGGAAGTGCCACTGCCAAGTTCTGTTAAAAAGTTTAATGCTAGATCGTATTGCTGAGTATCGGGGCCATTTGTATCTTATTGGGAGCGATCGCACTGTTCGTTGTTATAGCATATTTGAGATGGATGCTGCCAACTCTAGTTGGATTTTTATAGGCCAGGTTGATGTGAGTTTAAATCCATATGGCAGTTCTATATCTGATTCTACATTCCTGCCTGAACGTGATGATATCGTATTCATTATTCAGGGAGGAGAAGAAAACGAGTCAACCAAGGTTGTGCTGCTAGCAAAAAATTGTATGGTTGTCTCTTATTATGATCTAAAAGATAAGACATTCACCAAAATTTGTGACCTATCAGCACGTCAAGAAATTTGTTTTTATGTCCAATCTTATCAAAATATTGAATCCTTAGCTTGTGTTTAGCCCTGTTATCTCCGAATATATCAAGGACCAGGATACTGAATAATGAACATATCGGGATGGACTGTCACTTGCTTTTGTCGCATACTTATATACTCAGAAATATTTTCCAGTGCTGAGATGATTCAAGATTGTTGGAAGTCTGAAATTCTGCAAAAACTGCCCTTTTTTTTTCAATTTTTTCTTTGAAAGCTTGTAATACCAGGGAAAATTGGTCTTGTCTTGCCAAGAATTGGTTCTAACAGTCTGCTTAGTGGTCAGTGAAGATGATGCTACTTACTCTCAGTCCTCAACTCCAGTTTCATCAGTGCCAAACGCAATCATGTCTACACTTGCTCCACCAGTTCTCTTTTACTTTGATGAAGGTGTTCAGCATAACATTGGGTTCGGGGTCAAAGGGCCAAATATTATCCCCAACAGAGAGTGAAATTCTACTATGGCAAAATTCGGTTCTCTCTTGTTATGACCTTAAAGCTACAACTGCAAGGGAACTATGGGGCTCACAGTGTACGATTTAATAGCCCTGTTTCATTGAAAGATCTTGATGAAATAGTTTGTTTAATTGATTGTTAAGAAATGCATCCAAAAAATGTTATCTTGAATTGCTAGATTGAGGAATGAGTGTTTGAATTCACGTCGAAAAGTCTATGACATTTGAACTGGTATTATTCATAGTACTTTCTTTCATGTCTTTAGTATTTTACATTTCCAGGTGGAGTTGGATTTGCTCTAAGCCTCTAGCAATTCATTTTTTAAGCATGTTTACAGGGATAACTCCTTTGCAGATTTCTTTGGGGAAAAAAGGGGTCAGGTTCTGAAATTTAGTTCTAGACCTTGTAGCTTGACTAAGTTAGAGCTTCCTAACAGTGCTTAAATGGATTTAGATGATTACCTTGCAACCTGTTTTTTTTTCTTTTTGCTGTTTTTCGGGAACTTGGGCCTTTTTTTTCTTGTTGTTTGCGTCTCTTGTAGTAACTTTTTTTGGTTAAAAGCAACTTCCATTCCCTAATGGTTTTTTATGTTCTTTACAAGATGACACCGTATAAGGCGTCTAAGCCCTTTGAGATGCTAGTTTTTCGATATAATTCCACTGCTGAAATTGAGTTCAACAATGTCAGAAGAGCAAAACTCCGCAGGAAAATTTTACAAAGATTTTCTTTGAAGCTTGGAAGGTTGTTCTAGTCTTGACTGTGATTTGTGATCAGTGAAGTTGGTTGCTGTGTAATCACCCTAAACTCCAGTTCCATCGGTTCCAGAAGGACACTAGCCTTGGATGTCGATTTGTAAAAGCTTCTCAGTTCCAACTTCCAAGTCAAAAGAAATGTCAGATAGGGCATTCTTCCGTGCAGTCCAAGATTGGCTTGGAAACTTTGTACCCTATTTTTTCCTAGAGGTCCTCAAACTGAACTTAAATCCCATCCCATGAACCTAAATCTCACAAGAAGTTCATGGGATTATATGTTGGATATAAATTTTGAAGAGGATTATATTTTTTAAAGGAGATTTTGATTTTGGGTCACAAAAAATTGACCAGAGTTGCGTTTGGGTCACAGTTTTTTTTTTTTTTAATTTGAGTTTGGGTCACAAAACCATTACTGAAATAATAATTTTTTTTTATAAAATTAATTTGCATTTAAGTAACATCGTTAGTGATTGTTTGCACGTGACTCGCAAAATTACTCCTAAAGAGTATATTTTAAGTGGATGATAAAAATGAACTAGCACTATTTGGATAATAAAAATAAACTATGTTCTTGACGCGTGAAAACGAAATCCCATGTCTCAAACCCTTTCGGAGGTTGAATTGACTTAATATAATTTTAAATATGCCAAAAACTAAACTCTAAAAATTTAAAATATACCCGCAAGGGTATTTATGAAGACTTCTGGAAAAGAGGGGTATTTATATTCATTCCACAGTTTTGAACTCACTTTTATTTAGACTTATGAGATTTCGGTGTAGAAGCCAAAATATTTCTGCTTCCAACTTTCTCCCAAACATGCTCCAAAATTCATGGTAAACATTGTTTCGAAATCACGTTGGAAAAACGAGTCCGATTTTGTGCACACTCCTTGGCGAGTATGCACGTAACATTTCAATCTCCACCGTTGATTACATTTAGGGAATTATGTAAGGAGAGTCATGATTCTAAACATAGAGAGTAATGGGCCCTATCCCTAACTAAACAACCGATCAAAATGATGTGTCAAATATACACTCTTTAGAGGGGTGTGCACAAAATTGAACTCTGGAAAAACTGAAATCGAAAGAACTTTTCCAATTATTATACTGTTAGATAAAAATAAAAAATAATAAAAATATCATATTTTTCCGAAACAACCCAAAAATAGTGCGAAACAAATTGGACTAGTAAAGTCAACTCTAAAACTTGACTAGTCGAGTAACTCTAAAAATAAGAGGGCAATGCAAAATATTTACTGGGCCAATATTTGGAGTGACTGAAAAAATTCCGGCCCATCACTTTGGTACTAAAGTGCTGAGCGTGGAACAGGTTTCACACATTTCAGTGACAGCCTCCTCTCTCCATTTTTTCTTCCTCTTGGGACGAAAACCCTAAAACCTAAAATCCATGGCGGACACCGAAGGAGATATCTCAAGCTCTTCATCGTCATCAAAACCTTTGATCGTTAGAGTCAAGAGAAAATCTTCACAATCCCCACTCGAAGCTCTCTGTAAGTAAAACCTCTTCTATTATCACCATTCTGAAATCCCTAATTTCTTTTTTGCTGACATTTTTCTTCTTCTTCTTCAATTTGTAGGGTTAGAAATCAATGAAAGACCACTTAAAAGACCATTATTGGACTTTGAGAAACTCTCTATCACCACCGATTCATCCATTACAGGTCAGAATTCAATCAATCAATCACACAATTTAACAATTTTTTTTTTCTGATTTTTTTTTTTGTTTTTTTCAGAGATTGTAGAGAGAAAGAAAGTATTGGTAAAACATGTAGAGACAGTTGCTAGTTCAAAAGCTTCGATCCAAGTCTTGCAATCAATTGTGGTGGTTAGTGTTCTGTGAATTTCTTCGAGTATTTTGGCGTAAATTTGACCTAGTTATTGTGATTTGTGTGGTAATTTAGCAATTGAGCTTCTTTTTTTTTGTTGTTGTTATGAGCAGCCTAACTCTGATGACGCTGTTGATTTCAAAACTAAGGTTGAGGAGCGAAGACAGACTTTCAAACAAGAGAATGTAAGGGGTTTTATCTCGATTTCTTTGCAATTATGTGGAATTCGGTCGTTTGTTGGTTTGATTGTTTGAATTAACATTTGGGGTTCATGTGTTGATGTCTGCAGAAGACAGATAAGTTGTTGTTGAGAGCTAGAGAAAAGCATGAGGTAAGTTTTATTAAAGAAACGGAGTTCAGATTTTGTTTTGTTTGTTAATGTGATATTTGAATGGAGTGTATATACTTGGTAATGTTAGGATATGGCAAAAAATGCTCGGTTTGAGCAAATATGGAAGAGGAGAAAGGGAAAGGGCATACATGAAATGTGCAATATTTATGATGTTGTTCGGGTTGATGAAGAGGAAGAAGTACCAAAGAAGGTGGAACAGACAGAGTATGTGATTCTAATCTGCCTTTCTTGGTTGTTTTTCATCACTATATGGATCTATCATTTTGCCTTTGGGGAATTTTACTAATTATATTTGTCGTATTGCAGAGATATGTCTTTGGAGGATAGTCAAATCTTGTGCAACTTTTTGCCTCTTCTAAGAGAGTATCTTCCGGAGGTTGCCTCAGAGATTCAATCTGATATGTACTCATACATTAACAACGGTGAAGGTGCTCCCCATATGATTCACTCTTCTTGTCCTGGTCACTCCTCATTTTATGTGCTTGATGTTTGGATATCTATGTGGTGTATCTGACCAATCCCTTCATTCATTGAGCATGAATATGTTATAAATATTGATCCTTGTCCAACTCATGAATTTTGTGTTGTGTCCTTCGTAGGTGCAGCTATGATAGATGATTATGTTTATGACTTGTACGCTGTGAAGGACGAGATGAACACAGCTGAAGAAGAAGATGATCTGGATGCATATCCCCTGTAAGAATTGCTGCTTATCATGCTCGACTTTGAAATTTGAATGTTGAAGGATTATCCTGTATTTAACCATGTCTGTGTTATCTTGTTTAGAGTTCAGGTAGGCGAAGACGATGATTACTATGATGGACCACAGGAATCTGAGTGGGATACCAGCGATTCAAATGGTATGATCTGCTTATTTTGTTACCCTTCTTACTTTGATTTGGTGATGCTATCGTCCATTGATTGCTAGACTAGGACCTTCTCTTTTCCATTATTTTGTATGTGTTTCACTGTTTCTGTTCTGCTGAAGATAATCCACCGAATGAATACCTCGACGAGGTTTCAGAACGTAGACGTTAGATAGATAGTAGCTGAGAGGATAGATAGTAGGTACTACTTGCGAGGTGTCGGAGAGAGACAATGTATACAAAAACACTAACTTTGGTTAAAACCGAGGTGTGGTAGTGTTGTTTTTTACATTCTCTCTCTTCTTTTACCCCGCAAGTAACACCATTTATCTCCCGTATGAATTGCTGATTATTTCATTTAGCAGGACCCTGTCTGTGTTTTGACTTGAGCCTGTCTTTTCGATACTATATGACTACTTTTCAGCCACTATGCTACTATCTATCTAATACGTGTAGTATTATAAAAATTTGATTTAAGTATCAAAATAAAAATTAGTAGAAAGGCTACACAAAGACCTTGTGATAGCATTAACAATGGATGCCAACAAAAAAACCCTCAAATATTAAATATGGCTTTATTTTCAAGTACAACGAAAGGAGGTAAATGTGACAAATGCTAAATCTTCCAAATTCATCTGTCGAACTGGACTTGGCACACTTTTAAAATATGTCCCACGCTAGACGCATTTAAAGTGAACCTGGCAAAGTGAGTACTTTAAAAGTGTGCTTGACAACTAGTAATTTAGCAGACTCAGTTTAAAATTGAGCCTGGTGTGTGGTGAAGTCTGCCTAAAGTGCTAGTTGGTGTGAGAAGGGTTTCACCTTCCCACCTAATTTATTTATTCTATTGCATAAGAAAATTAATGGAGTTTATAATGACGCTCGACTATATTGGAGTTTTTCTTGCTGTCTATTCACTCAAAAGCCATAACTAAAGACAACTACATCTTGTCATTTTTTTTTTTCGATCCTGAAATTCAAATAGTTTTTTTTTAATATTATTTTGTGTCTTTTCTTACTTGGTTTTGGTGATCCTATCCTCCATTGTTCGTTAGACTGGTATTCTCTCTTTTCTCAGTAATTTTTGTATTCTCATTAATTTTTGTATCCGTCTCTGTTCAGCTGAAGATAATCCACTGAATGAATACCCAGACGAGGAGTCGTCAGAAGAAGAAACTGAGGAAGAGGAAGATGAAGACGGCGAGGATGAGGATGAGGATGAGGATGAGGATGAGGATGAGGATGAGGATGAGGAGGGCGTGACTCGTGTCAAAGGCTTCAGAGAACTTGAAGAGTACGGTAAAACTAAGATCCTCCACAGTTCTGAAGACGAGTACTCGTATGAGGACGAGGACGAAGATGAAGATACATTAGCTGATGATGAAGAGGATGAAGATGAAGATAGCTGGAAATGGAAACATCGCTGAGGCATTGCTTCTACATGTTCAGATGGAATTTTGAGGTCTGGGTCTATGAACTTTAGTGAATATTGTCAACTGAATAGAATTTCAGTGTTTAGACTCAGGCTTTTATAGTACGTAGTGTAAGAACCAAAAACATATAACTAAACTCGGCAATTAGCAAACACTACTCCATCCTAACTCTCTATTTTGCTGATGGATTGTCTTGTTTCTTAATTTTTGACTGAGAAAATTTACTGATTTTCGGTAAAAATTCATATGTTCATATTTTCATTTCTTGTCCTTCTCTTCCTAATTACAAGGTAGTAATACCCAAACCCACCCATAACAAGAAGAATGAGCAGTACATCAACAGCCCCTCCCATGATCAGAAGCCATCTCTTTAAAACTGAGTTTTTCCCCTCTGCTCCAACAATTCCCTTGGGAACCTTTACCCAGTAACTCCACATATTCACAATCACCTCTTCTTCTTCCATTTGTTTTAAACCCCTGGTCAAACCATAATGAACACACCGTTGACGAACATCTCCGGCATAAACGCCATTATCGGAGTATAACAGAGCAACACAGGTACAATCATCAATGCACATACTCAGGCATACATCTTTTCCGACATTAAAAATTTGAGGACTTTTCAGGATACTTTCAACACCCTTTATCTCAATCATCTCGACGGGTTCAGTTTTGCCACAGAACTCACCGGAAAAACCCACATTGCAATCAGATTGCTTTATGTTAGCCTTCTCTGAAAACTGGATGCATTTACAAGTACCGGACAGAGTACATATACTGTAAGGTCCACAAGCTAAAGGGAAATCACATATTTCATTCAGAGATTTAAAGGAAGCTTCAAATTTTCTCTTTTCAAGTGAATAATGATACAATCCTAGATTCCCATTTGTTTCAGACAATGCTAGAAGTCTCACAAGATTTTGTTTTCTTGACGATATCTGTGCAAATTTACGATGGTTTTGGTCGAAAAGCTTTAATCCAGTAGAACCCATTTCAGCAGACACAATATTTCTGCCTTCTGTAGGACTGAATTCCCAATAAGAATACTTGAATTTACCTAAGTTCAGATACAATCCTATCCTGTTGTTTTGAATCTCAAAAGAGTAGAACATAGTTGAGTTAGAAGAAGTCAGTCGAGTCGAGAAGTTGAATACTTGACCCCAGAGAATTACATTCGCCGGGAAATCAAAACTCTGCCATTTTACACGGTCCATTGCATCCAGCAGAACAAGATTTCCTATACGCAGCAACTGTAATCTCTGCAAAAGCTGCAAACATATCACAAACATGTAATAACCTTGCAATAAACAGACGTTCTAAAACACAACCATCAGAAAATTTACCTCTACGCCTTGCCCGGAAGTCCCACTAGTCCATCCAATTTGTCGTTCTGAACCCCTCAACAACAACACACCACCTTCTGTAAACTCCAACATGCATTTATTCTTCGGATAAAACTTCGAAATATGTCCAGAATCCCAAACTTTGAACTCTCCGAGAAAAATCTGAAGTGAACACGAAAAACTACCATTAAAAGAAGCTTCAACACTCAATGCAACCTTAAAACTAGGTACTGTTATTTGATCAGGCTCCATTAGAAAAGCTCTTCCTGTAAAACCCGCATTATAATCTGATGGTATTGGAATTATTACCTTATACCCTAATGGAATATCAGATTTACAGTGAACCTTGTATGCAATGAAATGAAAACATATTGTAAAAAAAATCCAGTAATATTTGCTCATGTATGGAAATTATGATCAATGTCAACCTGAAACCAAATTTCCGCCGGAAAGAAACTAGTTGTTGTTGTCAGATTTGTTCTGGTTTTACTGTGTTTTATTAAATCGAGTTCTAGTACTGACTTTAAGATCGAGTCATTGAGAAGTAATAAAATCATGAAAATAGGATTGGAATGAAAATGTTTTTGTTGGTGTGACAATTTTATTATGATTGTGTTGGTGCAGTCCTACGCAAGCATGCACTAGAGAAATAAAGAAATGTATCTATCAAATTACATTTCATATCAATTTATAGGACCACTCTTTATGATGATGGGTACTTTTGTGGTGGCCTAGAAACTTTGTTCTAGATGACACAGATCTCACGACTGGATGACGTTGATTTTTTCGAAGTACACCTTGATTAATTTAAAAATACACTAAAATAACCATTAAAAAAAGATCTAAGAAATAGTTAAAAAGCACTTAAATAACCATTAGTGATCATTCATCCTGAAAACTCTAAATTGGGTCTTTCTCGCTTGAAAAGCTCACGAGAAACATTACTATGTGTACGACTCTTTACAGTTAAATAGGAAAATTTGTCACACCCACAACACAAAGCTTTCATCCCTTGATCACATAAATTCCGACTCCCAATCACCAAAAGGTCTTCCAAGTTTCCATCCTTCAAGGTGCACCTCGTCAAAATATAAATCACACAACGAAACGAAGTGAAATCGAAATTTGAATTTATTATTAGTTATTAACTGCATCTCCCATTAGACTTAAACATTCAATCCCAAAGCTTTGTACACAAAGCTTTCATCCCTATAACTGCTTCGTCATTAACTGCATCTCCCATTAGACTTAAACATTCAATCCCACCCCCACTTGCAATCTCTTTAATCCCTTCTGTTGTAAGATTATACACATTTAATGCCTCAACTGCAGTTAAGGTCTTCGGACACCCATGAAAGCCTATAACAGTTACATTGCTGCAAAATGAAATGCCAAGTGAATGGAGTTTGGAACAATTGTTTAAGAGAGAACTTATTTCTGAATCAGTAATCCATTCACAACCACTGAGATCGACTATCTCTAAAGATACACAACGTTTTGTCAGGAATTCTAGACCTTAACCACTGATCCCCTGACAGTGTCCGAGATTAACTTTCTGTAAGGATGCACAACATTTTTCCAGGGCTTCTAAACTTTTATCAGTAATCCCTATCAAGATTGAATCAAAACAAAGAGTTTCATTGAATGAGTTTTCATTTAGATAACATTAATACAATGTTTTTGATATTTTTGGATGATTACAAATGATACTACTCATGCCTATTTATAGATTACAAAAGAAGAAGAGAACTATGCTTATGGAGGCTAACAACTATGCCTATGGAGGCTAACAACTAACAACTATTAATATGGAGGCTTACCTACCATGGATCAACAACTAACAACATGTGTAAAATGAGTCTTCTAAAATGGCCACCTCCATCTCCTTGTGGTAGGTGATAAATAGAATTCAACACTCCCCTCAAGCTAGTGCATATATGTCGCTCATGCCTAGCTTGCCAACAAACTTCAGAAATACCTTACTTGGAACTGCTTTAGTTAAAATATCAGCTACCTGATCTTCCGATCTAATTCTAGGTAACTCCACGATCTCATTGTCCAACTTCTCTTTAATGAAGAACCTATCTATATCCACATGTTTTGTGCGATCATGATGAACTGGATTGTGTGCAATATCACACGCCGCTTTGTTATCACAAGATAAACGAATTGGTTTTCTGGAGGATACCCCAATTCAGTTAGCAGACGTTTTAACCACGTCACTTCGCAGATACCCAGCGCCATACCTCGCCATTCAGCCTCTGCACTTGATCGTGAAACAACTCCTTGTTTTTTGCTTCTCCATGTAACAAGATTACCCCCAACGAAGGTAAAATATCCTGAAGTAGACCTCATATCATCGCATGACCCACCATAGTCAGAATCAGTATATACCTCCATACTTTTGAAGTCTTGAACTTTCTTAAACAAGATACCTTTTCCTGGAGCAGACTTCAGGTATCTTAGGATTTGCATTACCGCATTCATATGTGTTTCTCCAAGATTATGCATGAATTGACTAACAATACTCAATGCATATGCAAGATCGGGTCTTGTATGTGCCAAGTACATTAGTCTACCCACGAGCCTTTGGTATCTTCCTTTATCAAAAGGTACTTGGTTGCCATCCGAACATAATTTCAAACCTGTCTCTACATCGGTGTATCTACAAAGTTGACATGCTGTCATACCTGTTTCATCCAACAAATCAAGGGCATATTTTCTTTGTGACAAGAATATTCCTTCTGTTGATCGAGATACTTCAATTCCAAGGAAGTATTTTAAAGAAGCAAGATCCTTCATCTGAAATTCACTTGATAGATAACTTTGGAGAGCCTTTCTTTCTTCTGGATCATCTCCTGTAACTATCATGTCATCTACATATATGATTAAAGCTGTAATCTTACCTCGATTTTTCTTTAAGAATAAAGTATGATCTGAATTTTCCTGGCGATAACCAAATGCTCTCATAGACTTGGTAAATCTTCCAAACCACGCTCTCGGAGATTGTTTCAGACCATAAAATGACTTGTTTAACCTGCAAACTTTTCTGTTATGCAACTCTGACTCCATCATTCCTGGTGGAAGCTGCATATACACTTCTTCGGACAAATCTCCATGTAAAAAAGCGTTCTTGACATCAAACTATTGCAATGGCCAACCCAAATTTGAAGCAAGAGACAACAAGACTCGCACTGTATTCATTTTAGCTACAGTGCGAATGTCTCATTATAATCTACACCATAAGTATGGATATACCCTTTAGCAACCAATCTTGCCTTAAAGCGTTCAATTTCACCATTTGCCTTGTATTTGACTGTAAAAACCCAGTGACATCCCACGACTTTCTTTCCTTCTGGACATTCAACCATGTCCCAAGTATTATTTTCTTGTAAGGATTTCATCTCATCGATCATATCTTCCCTCCATTTCGGATCAGATAATGATTCATGCACGTTGTTAGGAATAACTACAGTAGATAATTGATTCACAAATGACTTATTTGATTCGGTCAGATGGTGATTAGAGATATAATTACTCATGTGATATTTAGATTTTGATGAAATATCAGGTTCATACATAGTTTTAGGAATACCTCTATTCCGACGTTCTGGCAATTGTTTCTTTGCAGGTTCAAGAACATCTTCAGCGAACGGTTGGATTGGGGTTGGTGATCTATCATTATCTTCTTCAACTTCATCTACATTATCTTCTGATCCATATGCATTATCTTCTTCAACTTCATTTATAGCTTCAATTTCACCATCTGTGTTAATTTCTTCCCCACTAACTTTCTGTTCTTTTGGAATTTCAAGAACAACATCTTCTTCGATTATGTCTTCCTCATAGTCAAGAGTCTGAATTTCTTTTTCATACCCCCCCTGAAGTTCAGAATTCGAGTAATACATCACGTGTTCGTGAAACTTAACATCCAATGTGATGTACATTCGTTTAGTTGGAGGATGGTAGCACCTATATCTTTTATGACTTGCAGCATATCCTACGAAGACACATCTTAAAGCTCGGGGAGATAACTTGCTCCGTTGGTTCTTGTGTAAGTGCACAAATACTACACAACCAAATATGCGTGGAGGCAAGTTTGGAGCTGTTGGTGAAACTGTTGCCTCACTGAGAGCTTGAAAAGGTGTCTGAAAAATGATAGTGCTGGAAGGTGTACGGTTGATCACATATGCTGCAGAGGCAAGAGCTTCACCCCCAATAAGTTAACGGCATATGAGCTGATATTAATGAAGCACACACAACTTCAAGCAAGTGACGATTTTTTCCTTTCAGCTACCCCATTCTGTTAAGGAGTATTAGGACAAGTTGTCTTATGAACAATACCACATTCTTTTAAATAATGTTGAAAATCAGTACTTAAATATTCGCCTCCGTTGTTACTTCGAAGAACTTGAATCTTTGTATTGTATTGTGTGTTGACTACTTTGTGAAACCTCTGAAATAAATTATTCACTTCATCTTTTGATTTCATCAAGCAAACCCACGTCATCCTAGTGCAATCATCAATAAAGGTGACGAACCATCGTGCGCTTCCAAGAGTGTTAACTTCCGACGGCCCCCAAACATCAGAATGAATAGTCATGAATGGAATATGACTTTTATTTAAACTTGATGGAAGCGAAGTACGATGGCTTTTAGCTAGTTCACATTCTTCACATTGAAAACTAGAAACATCAATCTTTGCAAATAGACTAGGAAATAGCCTTTTTAAGTATCCAAAAGAAGCATGCCCTAACCGTCTATTCCATAACCAAATTTTTGATTTCTCCTTCTCCCCCTGAGTATCATTCACAACTAAAGCATTAGATAATCTTTCTGAAATTTTTGACTCCAAATCTAGATAGTATAGCTTTCCTCTTCTAACCCCAGATCCAATCGTCCGCCGTGTTCGAATGTCCATAAACACACAAGAATTAGGCCAAAAGATAACAACACAATTTAAGACTTTAGTAATTTGGGAAACTGATAATAAATTATAATTTAGAGAGGTAACGACTAAAACGGAATCTAGACTCAATGTATCCGTAAGATTTAATGATTGTTCTCCAATTACTGGAGCCAAAGATCCATCTGATGTGAAAACAGAGTTGTGTATGGATGTTTTAAGAGGAGAAACCTGTCTGGAATCAAAAGTCATATGCTCTGTGCAACCCGAATCAATTATCCATGAGCTATTAGGAACAACTTGCAAAATATTAAAAACCTTACCATTGGTTGTTTCCATAGCGGAGGTTAGATTACTAACCACATGTTCTGCTGCAGCGGAATTCTTTTTCTTGGGATCGCATTTATCCCACCAATCTGGATACCCGACAATCTCAAAGCATTTGTATTTGATATGACCACGTTTACTACAATGAGTGCCGGTGGCAGACTTATGTTTAATGTTGTATTGATGACGGGTTGCCATTGCAGAAGTTTCAACACTAGATACAAGGATCCTTCTCCTTGCTCTGATACCATATCAAGATTGAATCAAAACAAAGAGTTTCATTGAATGAGTTTTCATTTAGATAACATTAATACAATGTTTTTGATATTTTTGGATGATTACAAATGATACTACTCATGCCTATTTATAGATTACAAAAGAAGAAGAGAACTATGCTTATGGAGGCTAACAACTATGCCTATGGAGGCTAACAACTAACAACTATTAATATGGAGGCTTACCTACCATGGATCAACAAATAACAACATGTGTAAAATGAGTCTTCTAAAATGGCCACCTCCATCTCCTTGTGGTAGGTGATAAATAGAATTCAACAATCCCTTGACAGCCTGCGAGAACAACTTTCTTTAAGGATGCACAATATTTTTCCAGGCCCTCTAAACCATCATCAGTGATCCTGCACGAGTACCTGAGGTCAATTTTCTCCAAGGATGCACAACATTTTTCTAGGACTTTTAAACCTGTATCAGAAATCCCTTGACATTCTCCAAGGTCAACTTCCTCTAAGGATGCACAATTTTTTGCCAAGACTTTTTTATTAGTCAAAACCTTTGTTAGTAATCTTCTGAAAGTTTCCGAGGTCGACTTTCTGCAAGGATGCATAACATTTTGTCAGGACTTCTAAATCTTTGTCAGTAATATGAGAACTTCTCAGACATTTGGGTGTCAAACAAGGGAATAAAGAAAATATCAATGACAGCTTCTTATCAAAATACTCATTGAAACCATTATATAAATTGATCTTTTGACCCGAAGAACTGTGAATGTTATGCAATATAGTATGTTACGTCAGGGAGACCACTTAGAGAAAAAAAATCTGAGGTGTTGGAATCGAATCAACAATCTGCACAGAATTTTGGAAAAGCTTTCGGGATTCACTTTTGGTGAATAACATAAACTATTTGTATAATCATCAATATTCCATAACGACTCAATATTGCAGTTTTGAATATAGAGCCAGTGACGGTAAATCAAACCAAAGGACATACGGTCAACGAAGTATTCTAGCCTCTAATACACAAGGCTTAGACAGTCATCTGGAAGATCTGTAATTGACAATCTTTTACATGTTTTTTTGCAAGGATTCAATCTTTCTTCTTGTACTGCTTTTGAAATAAGTTTGATCTTACGTTTACCCAACATTTTTTTCTTTGATCAGAAGCTTACCCAACCCTATATATTGTTGGAAAATGATTAATAAAAAAATAATTTTTAAGGTTTTAATAAAATTATAATTTATTGTTTTCTTTGTGAATGAAAAAAAAACTTATTAGTCCCACATCATGGAGTTTCCACTTTTTAGTTGTTTTAAGAAACTATATAAGCTTTTTAGTCCCACATAGGGGAGTTCCTCTTCTTAAGTTGTTTTGTTCCATTATATGAACAAATTTACTACTTTTGTAAAATCTATGGGAAAGGGGTTGCTCTATATTTTATTTTAGAGGGACCCCCAAGGGAAGATATTTTATATGTTTTCTTATGCGTTAGCGATTTTCCTTAAGGATTTTATTTTCTCGGAGTTGTCAAGCTCAAGTTTGAGCATCTACTACGTATGCTAGTAGTAGGTGTAGTAGGGTGTTTTATCCTGGAGATATCCGTCCTGTGAGGGATATGGCATCGCTCTTGAGTGTAGCCGGACACTAATGTCTTAAGGGAAATGTGTTGAACACGTGACTCACTTTCAAAGTTTTGCCTCGTTACTGTGGTGGAGATATGGGAAGCTCGCTCGTTTCGTCAAATCCATCACTTCCATTACAAAGGAGATAAGTATCCATAACTTTTGATTATTTGATTTTTCATTATTTTGATTATTGCACCCAACAATCTTAAGACATTATAAGTTCGTAATAATCATGGAGTGAAAAACAAAAAATGAATTTTTGGTCAGCTGTAGAGTTTCGAATTTATCTATCAACCTAAAAGGAATTTCGATGAACCATTTTGACACAACGTAGTGGACATCCTTATAGTTACCCACGTACAATTTCAGAATTGTTGGAGTTGTAAAAGTATTTTTTTGATATTTTACAAAACAGAGAAGCGTTCCTGAAAAATTCTGACGGGCAGAAATTTGTTGTTAACTAAAGTAGTTTTTACGGGGTAACCATGAGTATTTTGATATGGTGGTTCAAACGCAGTTTGTAAATCTAGATATTATCTTCAAAACTCATATTTTATCTTCCACTTTGGAACTAAGGTTTGTGAGATGTGGTGTATAATTAGGTGATTCAGAAATTACCGTGTCAGTGGTCAAAGTATATACGAAGATTGTGATATGAAATTGAAAAGGGACATGGCTACCAGGCGCATGTGGATGAACACAAGTATTCCAAAGCTGACGAAAGAGAGAACAACCAACACAAATCTAAGCATAGTCTTCATAAGAAAGGTATGTTTCGTAAAACTAAATTACTTTAATTAATGGTGATTGTTATGTTTGTAAAATTCCTGGCCATACGGCAGTAAAGTGTAGACAAAATAAAACCTTACTAAGTATAAAGTAAATGATAATTTAGTTGAAACAAATTAGAACGAGTTAATTGACATGATGTCGGAAGTTATTTTAATAACCAATGTGAGAGACTGGTGGGTGGACTCTGGAGCCACTAAGTATGTTTGTTGAAATAGAGAGCTGTTCACCTCTTATCATAGGATAAGGGATGTCGAGAAACTCAATATGAGTAACTCATCTGCAACAGAGGTTGCATGAAAGGGAAAGGTCGAGCATAAGCTCATATCTGTAATATCCTCACACTGAATGAAGTTATCATGTTCCGAGCATATGCAAGAATCTTGTATCTTGTTCTCTTGAAGATGGTAAAAGATTGAAGATCTTAATTAAATGTGGAAAACTTGTTATAACTAAGGGCATTGATTTTTTTTTAGGCAACAATTATAGGACTTAGGGTTTATATAAGTTTAAAGGAAAATATGATGAAGTGAACATAGTTGATTCTTGTTCTTTCTTTTGTGTGTCTTTGAATGTTTTGCATGGTAGACATGGAACCGTCAAATTATAAGTCAATGCATAAACTGCCTAGCATAGGCTGCGTACCCAAATTTAGTTTGGGTTTTGAACACAAAAGTGAAATCAATATGATCTAAAACCTTTTAGCAAAAATGTTCAGAGTAACTTTAAGCCCTTAAAATTAATTCAGTTAGGCCTAATTGAAATTAGTTCAACCCAAACTAAGGTGGTAAAAGGTGGTTTGTAACTTTCATAGATGATTGTACGAGGTACTCTCTTGTATACATGCTTAGGGGTAAGGATGATTCCTTAGAAGCCTTATGAGTATAAACTTGAAATTAAAAGCGAAGTATATGTTACCACTAAATTGGTTAGGTCTAAACATGATGGAAAGTATGAAATTCATATAGGAGAACTTTACTTATTAAATGGCATTATTCATGAGATCGCACCTCCTTATTCACCATAGTCTAATGGTATAGTTGAACATAAGAAATGAACTATTAAGGAGATGATTTATGCCATGTTGTTTAAAGGATAACCGCAAACTTGTGGGGGGAGGTCGTTCTCTAATTTTGTTATATCCTGAATAGAGTAACCTTTAAAGGATCAGCTAAAAATTCATATGATTATGGAAAGATAGACAAACTTTTTATGCATACGTCAAAGTGTGGGGGTGTTTAGATAAGGTTTCTTAAGTACCCTACTGCATATAGATTTTTTGGTTGTGTGTTCTGATTTTTCAGACTTTGGTGTGATTTTTTCTGACATTGGTGTAAAGATTGTTACGGAATCTAGGGATGCCGAGTTCTTTGAACATGTTATTCTTAAACCTGTGCCTCATTAGATATGTGTTGTTGATCCCCTAGATTTATTTTCAAATAGTCAGAACTTATTTAAAAGGAAGATGGAGTAGAGTTGATCCTACGAGAATTAAAAGGATTAGAACTGAGACTTTTTATGGACCTGATAACATGCCTATCTTAGTATGAGGCCAAACATGTAAAGAAGCCTTGACATCTACTGAAACCCCATTCTGGTAAGAAGCTTCATTTAGTGAAATGGACTTAGTCCGTCGGAACCAGACTTGGGAGCTTGCTAGTTTACCTCAAGGGAGTTAGAACATGGGATGTAAATTAGTCTTTAATAGGAAACGTAAGGTATATGGATTTGTGGAAAATATAAGGCTAAGTTGATAGCTAAAGGCTATAAATTAAAAGTAGGTGTAGATTTCCTTGATTCTTATTCACTTGTAACGAGAATTATTTGTGTTGAGATGTTAATTGCTATTAATTGTTGTCATAAACAGCTTAGAGATACATGAGATGGATGTTAAGACAACTTTTCTAAAACTGTGAATTAGATAAAGAAATTTACATAGAACAACCTGAGGACTTTGTAGTGAAAGGTTATGAAGACAAAATTTTGTAAGTTGAACAAATATTTGTATGGTTTCAAATAAGCACGTAAATAGTGACATGGAAAATTTGATCATGTAATAATGTGTAGTGGATATAAGTTAATAAATCTGACAAGTATATTTACAAGTAACTTGTTAAGGATGCATGTGTGATTATATGCTTGTATGTTGATGATATGCTTATACTTGATACAAACATAGATGTGATTAATTCCACTAAAACATGCACTAAATGAGAATGTTGACTTGAAATACTTAGGCCATTTTGATGTAATCTTAGGGATGAGGATTAGAAGATAATCAAACATTTATAGTCTTAGTCATTCTCATTATGTTGAATTGTGCTTAAGAGATACAATCAGTCTGATTGTAAGCCTGCTCGTACTCCGTACGATTATTCTTGTAGACTCAAGAAAAATAAGGGTAGTGGAGTATCTTAACTTGGATTCTCAAGAGTTATAGGATGTTTGATGAATTTAATGAACTGTAATAGTCAAGACATTGCCTATATTGTGAGTAATTTAAGTAGATATAATTGTAGTCTAGAGCAAGAGCATTCAGATGCACTGAGTAGAGTATTATGGTACCTAAAATACTCTATTACCTTTTATTTGATTTATGAAATGTATCTTGATGTCCTTGAGGGACTTTATGATGCAAACTGGATAGTTGACTCATAGGAGTCTAAGTTTACCAATGGATATGCTTTTACTCTAGCATGAGGGTTTGTTTTTGGAAGATTTATAAACAAACATATACTGCTCAATTCATTATGGAATATGAGAGTATTGTGTTAGATAAATCACGAGAGGGGGCCGAGTGCCTAAGATGCTTTTTAGAAGACATTCCTATCTGGCATAGGCCTGTGCCAGCTATATCTATAGATTGTGTTAGCCAATCTATAATAGCTAAAGCTAAAAATAACTAATCTCAATCGTCATTTTTTCCATTGATTGGATAAAGTCCAAGGAGAATATCGCGCAACCTTTGACGAAAGGTTTATCCAAAGAGATAGTTAGAAATGCATCGAGGGGGATGGGGCTTAAGCTCATAAATTAAACTTGACATGAAGGATACTCAACCTTTCTGACTGGAGATCCCAAGATCAAGGTTTCGAATGACATAACTAATTTGTGGTGGGTAAAGGTAAACACTATCAGAGAATTTTATTCTCTATCCCTTCCCTATGGTGTAGACGTGATAGTGTGACTGCATGTGAAGGATGAATTTTAAAAAGTCTTAATGAGTTCTATAGTTTCAATTTAATATTGAAGTGGGGTGTAGAAGTAACACTCTTTATGGAAACTCACCTATCTGAATGAGGAAGTGGGGTCGCTTCCTATGAGAATATGAGCTTTGATTCTCTAGAGAATTCTAAGAAACAGGATATGTCTAGGGCCAAATTGGACAAAACGGCACGATCTTGGAAGCACCCTGGGAGATATCATGTGTGGTTGTTATTGCGAGTTACACCAAATGTTAGACAGTTCAAGACCTTATAGACAGTGGCTAATAAGTAATTCTGGTAATATCTCACTAAGCAAGGTTCAAGACCTCATGGACACCTCTTCCTAAAATGGTATTTCCTGCGCTTTTTATGTGATTTTTGTTTTGATGGTTTTGGTATTACTGGAACTTAGGACCTAAGGGTCACTAAGGGTTCACTAGTTCATGCTTTTTCACTTTGGTGAAAGGAACCTTTAGTCTCACTTGTGAGGAACTAAAGATGGAAGCTCCCTATATATACTATATGATTTTTGCAATCCATAATATGACCTTGGGGTCAACACACTGTTGTGTGAGGGAGATGACGTTGGAATGTCTAGTATGACTTCAACATACACGATTTGTCTGTCTGTTCAGTCAGTACGGGTCGTGAGATTGGGTTGTTGATTTACCAAGATCTATATGTGTTTTCGTGTTTTATTGAGTTTTCATTCATGTGGGGGATTGTTGGAAAACGATTAATAAAAAAATAATTTTTAAGGTTTTAATAAAATTATAATATACTGTTTTCTTTGTGAATGAAAAAAAACTTATTAGTCCCACATCGTGGAGTTTCCACTTTTTAGTTGTTTTAAGAAACTATATAAGCTTGTTAGTCCCACATCGGGGAGTTCCTCTTCTTAAGTTGTTTTGTTCCATTATATAAACAAATTCACTACTTTTATAAAATCTATGGGAATGGGGTTGATCTATATTTTATTTTAGAGGGACCCCCAAGGGAAGATATTTTATATGTTTTCTTATGCGTTCGCGATTTTCCTTAAGGATTTTTTCGGAGTTGCCAAGCTCAAGTTTGAGCATCTACTACGTATGCTAGTAGTAGGTGTATTAGGGTGTTTTATCCTGGAGATATCCGTCATGTGAGGGATATAGCATCACTCTTGAGTGTAGCCGGGCGCTAATCTCTTAAGGGCAACGTGTTGAACACGTGACTCACACTGTTTTTTCAAAGTTTTGACTCGTTGCTATTGTGGAGATATGGGAAGCTCGCTCGTTTCGTCAAATCCATCACTTCCATTACAAAGGAGCTAAGTATCCATAACTTTTGCTTATTTTATTTTTCATTATTTTGATTATTGCACCCAACATATATATGGATGATAATCTCATTGTCAGACACGATAAAATACTTGTTCCACCAATGCGAAACTAAAATCCCGGGATTGCAACGTTAGACTATTAGGTAACAATCATGAGTACACATTACATCACAGGGGAAATTCCATTGAGTGATGATAGAAATGATTTGAGTTTCAATACCTAAATTCTACTGAACGGTAAAAAAGAGAAACAAAGTCAAGGAGTAATACCTTTGCCATCTCACGTAATTGAAATTTTGGACCCTTTATATATGTAGTAGGGTTTTTCGTTGTTCAGTATTACAGAAAACTTATATCTAACGACCTGGGTTATGTGAAGGGGTGTCTTAGTCTGTTGGTTAATGGATACTGCAAGTGGTCCTGGTTGGATGAAGCTATTCAACTGTTTAAAGAAAATAAGAAGAAGAAGAGATTGGAACTTAGTTACATATAATGCACTTGTGAGTTATGAGTCTTATGACCAGTTTGTGCTAATATAGATCCAACTTACGAAACATTGGTCATGGATAATTTTGGACTGATCTTATTACTCATACTGAAAGATAATGCGTAGACTAGAGGTATCATTATGCTACTTAAATTGAGGATGCACAAGTGACTATTAGTTAAAATCACGAGACAGGCTGCAAAAGCACTGGAAGCTGTGTTTCTACCAATGGGAAACCAAAAGGACATATACTTCGGAAATATGAAAAATATCTGTCCTACAATCTTTGATAAGTAACTTCATCAACGCTGGATACAGAGTTAATCACTCTCCATGTTCCATGGTAAAAAGAACAGGGGTACAATTTGGAGATTTCCCTTGGCCTTTCCATAACTTGATGTTAAATAGTTTATCCATAGTATTGGTTTTATTATCCGCTTCTAGTAATGTTGTTGCAAGGCAAAGAGTATTTGTGCGTAGAAGGTGACAGTATTAAATTTCACATTAGAGTCCTTCCTTACAAGGTCTATTTGTATTATGTGTTGCTTTTAGAGAGAAATCACTTGAGGAAGATAAAAGTTGCTTTTAATGTTTTCTTTGTAAGCATAACAATGAACTGGAGCGTATCGGCGTGCATAATGAACAAACACAAACTAGTTAACAATCTATGTAGATGCTACCTAAGTTTGTCTGTAATTTGTACCGTTTCTTACATATAGACAGTTTGCTTGTTGTGGTTTTTTTTTTTTTTTTTGAAGAAGATTAAGATTCATAACAGAGTGCCAAGAAGGAACAAGAAAACAACAGTACTCAGGACTTAAAAACCTGAAGAGCAAGAGCTACAGCAGGGCAGATCGGAAGAAAAACAAACAAAAGATTACATATTATGAAAATTGTATACTTTCCCATCCCATATCTCTACTAGATCATCTAGGAATAAGCCCTTAAAAGTTTGCGAGGGGAGCCCCCATTGATATAAGAAAGCTTTAACAACTATGATGATCTCGTCTTCTAGTTGGTCCTTGTTGTGGAAGGTTCTTCTATTCCGTTCGAGCCACAACGCCCACCACACCGCATAAGGGAGGTAATTCCATATGAAGTTATGCATGTCATTTGGTAATCTTTTCTTCCACGCATTAATGTATCCTTCCGTCGTTCCCGGCATCGCAAAGTGAATACCACATAAATTCAGAAAGTAGCCCCACACCACAGTAGAGAATTTGCAATGAATGAGGACATGATGAATCGTTTCATCCTCTAGTCTACACAAAACACAATGTTGTGAGGAAAACTGAACTACTCTTCTAGCTAGATTATCCAGAGTTGGAACGAAATTCCAAAGAGCTGACCATAAGAAAAATGAAACCTTGGTTGGAACTACTGCATTCCAAATTAATTTTGGTTTGGTGAAGTCAAAAACATCGGAGTCTCGGTCCACCATCTGAATCTCGTAGCACGATTTAGTAGAGAAGTTGCCTGAAGTCGTAGGTAACCAAGACCTGTCATCTTCTTGTCCCTCTATTAGGTATGGATTGCCAATATCCTCTAACAAATTAATAACCTGCAGAAGTTCCGAATCCGTAAGATGACGCTTGAAATTTAAATTCCATGCAGAGTTAGAATTTGCCCACTCAACAGCTTGATTGATAGTTATTTTTTTCGCTCTACTAAGCTTCCAGAGTTGAGGATATTTGTCCTTCAAAGGAGTTTTAGTGCACCAACTTTCCTCCCAAAAACTTGTGTTATTCCCATTATTGACTGTGAACCGTGTATTGCCTTGGATTAAAGATTTTGATTTCAGGATTCCTTTCCACAATCCCGTACCTTGAACTATTTTGACGTCTTTCGGGAGCCAGACTTCTGCGTTTCCCCCATATTTATCATGTATACGCCTTCTCCATAAATGATTTTTTTCCTTGCCATATCTCCAAACCCACTTCGCTAAAAGAGACATGTTGGTTTTTTTTACTTTCCTGATTCCCCCCCCTTTTGCTTTAATCTACAGACTTTTTTCCATCCAATCCAGTGCTAAACTTTCTTTTCAACTGTATCCCCCCACAAAACGTTCCAGCAGATCTTTTCAATTTTGTTTGCGACTGAGACAGGAATAGGAAACAAGGACAACAAATAAATTGGAAAGCTAGCCAAAGTACTCTTGATGAGCACTAATCTACCTCCTCTTGAGATATATTTCTTCTTCCACGGCGGTAATCTCTTTTCAAGTTTCTCCAAAATTGGGCCCAGATTTGATTTTGACGAGCTTTATCACCTAGGGGTAAGCCTAGGTAAGAGAAAGGAAGCTCCCCAAAGGCACAAGACAATATCTCTGCAGCTTGGAGTCCTAGCTCCTTGAAGAAAAAAACAAGGCACTGTTGGGCTGGTCCCTCTTTATGGTCCAACAACAGGTGAGTCCCCTTAACCATTCAAGGGAGGAAGGTATTAGGTGTCCTTGTTATGTTATAACAAAGGAAGAAAAACATCCAGGAGATTAATTCGAGAGTTTTCATTTTTCTTCTAACCCGTGAAGAGAAGAAGAAAGAGAGGAAGAAGAGAAAGAGAGTGAGGGAGAAAATTAAGACACCATTTTTGGTGAGATTGGTGTTATCTTGAAGAGAAGGAGAAAGGGTTCTTAGCTAAGGATATTTTGGTTGTTGTGGTGAAGATTGAGCTATCAATTTCCACATCTCTTCAAAGGGGAAAAATCTAGGGTTTTTTCAAATCCTAGTAGTAAGTATCTCATCTCTTGCTATTGTCAAATTGATAGTGTATATTATCTATTTGGTGAATGAATTGTTGATCCATCCTTAGAGGTGAGTGTAATTTAGGCAAATTGGTATTCAAGTGCTATAGGCACCTTGAAGTAGAGTGTATCCCCAAATTGGGAGAATTGTGTGTAACCCATTGTTTGAATATAGTGGAAGATTTTCCCGTGGTTTTTTACCCTTCACCTTGGAGGGGTTTTTCCACGTAATTGCCGGTGTTGTGTGATTGCTTTTATATTGCATAGTTTGTGTTATTTCCGCATTTGTATATCATTGCTTGTGTAGGTTTCGTATTACGCATATCGTCTCGGATTTCGCAAGCCTCCCCTAACAGGCACAAGACAATTGTGGTTTCTTCTTATTATTCTGCCCCAGATGAATATTTGAAGACAGAAAAAAGAACAGAAAATATATAAGCCGAAGAGAAAAGTTTAACATAACCAAAAAAAAAAAAGAGAAAAAAAAAAAAAAAATTAGCTTTGAGTGCCTCCTACTCAACGCTTCAATTTTTTTTGTTGCTAAAACGAGTTTGCAACACTAGATTAAGTAAACCAACATTTTGAGTTTTCAGGAGATACAGAGTGCCATCTAGCAGCATTGTCAACAGATACCAGTACAGAATGTAATGGATACGTCATTTGGTAATGGACTCATTGTTACCTAACAATACGCATGAGAAGATTCAAATTTTTTCAACCAAATAACTATTCGGAAACAAATGAAAACAAATATTATATTTGCTCATGTATGGAGATTGTGTTCTCTGTCAACCTGAATCAAATTTCCGCCACAAACTAATTGTTGTTGTCATATTTCTGTTACTTTAGAAAAATTAATTAGTAGATATCTGAACTGCAGAATGTGAATCATCTTGTAACCAGAACAAAAAAATAAACACCTAAATATCGAACTGATGTAAGAAAATAGCCAAACAATATGATAGAATCTTGATTCAGGCTTCAGCCTGTACTCCACATGAGCAGATGCACATTGGGCCTATTTCGCTTGAAAAGATCAAGAGCATAATCAATACAACTGTCTACAAATAAAAAGGAAAGCTTTTCACACCCATTACACAAAGCTTGCACTCCTAGATGACATAACTTCGGGCAATCAACCACGTAAAGTGCTTTCAAGTTTTTGCAATACTGACCAATAGCTTTCCATCCTTCAATTTTTATCCCATGACAAGACTCTAGCTCCAATTGCTTTAATACATGGCAACTTTTTGAAATGGTTTTAACTGCTTCATCATTAACTGCATTTCCTGATAGACGCAGAGATTCAATCCCACCACCGCTAGGGATTTCCTTAATCCCTTCTATTGTAACTTTAGGAACGTTGAATGCATCAACATAAGTCAAAGTCTTCGGACACCCAAGAAAGCCAATACCAGTTACCCTGCTGCAACATGCAATATTAAGTTCATGGAGTTTGGAACAATTTTGTATGAGAAAATTTATTCCCGAATCAGTAATCCCGTCACACCAAGAGAGATCGGCTTTCTCTAAAGATGTACATATTTTTCCCAGGACTTCAACACCTTTATCAGTAATCCGTGCACATTCTCCGAGGTTAACTGTCTTCAAGGATGCACAGTATTTTGCCAAGACTTCTAAGCCTTCATCAGTAATTAATTGGCAGTATTTGAGGCCGATTTTATTCAAGGATGTAAAACATATTGCCAGGAACTCTAAACCTTTATTAGTTATCAATCGACAGTCTCTGAGGTTGATTTCGTTTAAGGATCTACAACATTTTGCAAGGACTTCTATACCTATATCAATAATCCGTTGATCTGTTAATACCTCAGAGACGCCAGTTAGACACAACACTCTGAGCTGATTAGACACAACACTGTAAGCTGATTAAACTGAATCAACAACTTGGAAAGAATTATTGAAAAGTTTTCCGGACCAATACAAGTGTTTTTGCGTAAGCCAGAATCAGAATAAGCGATATCCCATAACGACTTATGAATATTGTTCTGAACATGGAGCCAGTGACAACAAACCAAACCAAAGGAATTATAGTCAGTACTGGATTTTAGGCTCTGATATACAAGGCTTAGACAGTCACCTGGGAGATCTCTAAAATTCCTTCTTTTACCCGTTCTATTTCTCTTTCTTTTTCTTTGACCCATGATGCGAGTGATCTGAGTTCGATGTCGTGAACCCTTTTTTTTTTTTTTTAAGGAAACTTACAACTGCATGAAGTTGTTTTGCCGGAATCAAACCCTAAATATGCCTTCAGACCTTGGTATATAATAGGGTTTTTTATTATCAGTACGCGAGTCATTTTTTTTTCTGGTACGTCTTAAGGAACTTACCTCCATATAAGAATAATTCACAAAAGTATATTGATAATACAGGTCATATCGTACATCAAAATTTAAGGCAAATAAATTCTTTTAACTAATTTGGAAAATACTTTTACTTTTAGCAGGTGTGATGTTTTTGTTTTGCACAACTCATTCAAATATCTTTGATGGTATGATTTTATTCGTCAATTTTCTGTATCATTGTTGAATTTCGTGAGGATTGTGTTACATATCAAACTTCCGGTCCGGCTAGTATGGATACGGGCTCCATAGTCAAGAGTATGAAACCCTTCTATAAAGATGACACCTATCACTATTCAAAGTCTCCTTTATTAAAAACGGTTAATACATGATTAGTTTTAACAAACTCCTAATTTTCATCTCTTACCTTTTTAAACGTGATTCCTGTTAGGATTTACTAGATGTTTCTTTTCACAAAATTAAATAAAAAATATTTTAGGATAGGAAATAATTTTTGAATTTTTTTTCTAAACGTGATCAGTTCTAGAGAAAAACGTATAGGCAATACATTAGCCCCGTAATGCCTCATAAGCTGTAAGGCTTTTTGGTAATGCTTATCCACAATACATAATTCGTGTCTTCACAAGAAATTGTTGATTTAGTAGTTCTAAGTCCATTTTTTTTAATAAATATTATGTAGTTGCCACCAATCTTTAATGGTAGTTAACTTGATCATCCAACGAAAATGGCATTATTCTCTACTGAGACGATCGAGAGGAAAAGTTTCTTCACTAACTTCTGACAAAAACCTGAGAATAGCTTGAGCAAAAAGGAAACAATGTTGAGTCTATTATGTCCAAACTAGCACTTCGAAAAGATAAATTATATACTGCCTCCCCGCCCCTGAATGAAATACATAAGAAAGAAAGAGGCCATGTCTCCACCATTAGCACTTGTAAACTAAAAACATACGAGATATCAAGAAGTTTCATACACAGTCTAATGATTGTGATCCATTACAGCAGTAACAAAAAACAAAATGTATCATTCCAATTGAATATGAAACTACCTCTCTAATTGTAACAAAGTAAATTCAAAGGCTTAGGAACAAAAGGTACTAAAAATGAATCCATATCGATGACATTATAAATCAATTTATCCCTTGTTTCCATTAGCATCAGTAGGTGTGCCACCACCAGTACTAGAATTTGGCTGTGAAACACCAGCACCCTGTTTGACGAACCAAAACTAAATGAAAATATATTTATTGTATAGCAAAAACCAACGAAGCAAATAAGAAAAAAAAAATATACCTGAATGTCTTTTTTTGGTGCCCTCTTAGGAGTTTTTTTCTTGAAAGATATATCGAATGCCGACTTGTACTTAGTATCCTGGTCACCTTTCTTTTTCTTCTTTATCGGTATATCCCTAATTTTAGTTTGTTCATCTACAACATTCCTTCTTTTGGCATTGGGGCCTTTGACATTACCATCTTGTTTACTTTCCTGTTCTTGGCACTTTGTTGCCTCTGTTTCCAAAGTAGTTTTCTGGTAGTTATTTAGTTCTTCTTTACAAGCAGCCAAATGGCGTCTTACAATGGAACTAGACTCTTCATCTATGGACCCCTTCATTGCAAAAACAAGAGTTGTATTTGCTAGATCACTGTAACGCACACTTGAGGATTTATTGTAGTCTACTATTATTGGATCCCCCGAATTGTCAACAATAATACCGTCTCTTGCTTCCATAGTCCACCTCTCAAAGATTCTAAAGAACTGAGTTTAAGAGTCTCACAATTGTGTAGACTTGTGTTCTTTCATTCAGTATTTATACATGTTACATGAGAATAAATCAATAGAATCTGAACGAGTTTACAGGGTAGTTTACATCATAAGACTAGGAATATATGACTAAGTTACAACAAGAGACTAGGACTCTACAACGGAATACAACATATATGTAGCAACGGACACATACTTGGATTTATGATCTGGTGGTGTGTGTGTTGACCATATATTCCAAGCATGTAATATGTGTACGTCTAATACCCCCCCTCAAGTTGGAGGATGGGGACCATCTGCACGAAGACCCAACTTGCTAGCAAGTCGGCGAAAGTGATCCACGCCCAGTGGTTTTGTGAAAAGATCAGCTAGTTTCAATGCTGATGACAGATAAGTAGGCTTGATTAGACCAGAAATTAGTTTGTCACGAATGAAGTAACAATCTGTTTCAATATGTTTAGTTCTTTCGTGAAAAACTAGATTCTCAGAAATATGGATAGAAGCTTGATTATCACAATAAATTGGAATTGGCTTTGGAATAGTGATACGAAGATCACTGAAAATATAATGCAACCATTGTAGTTCAGAAGTGAGTCTTGAAAGAGCACGATATTCTGCTTCAGCAGAGGAAAAAGATACTGTTGGATGTTTCTTGGACTTACAAGGAATATGACTATCTCCAAGCATGGTAAAATAACCTGTCATTGATCGACGAGTAGTAGGAAAACCTTCCCAATCAGAATCGGTATAACCCGAAAGAGTTAAATTGCTTGAGGCAGATGAAAAAAATGCCATGACCAACGGTACCTTTAAGGTAACGAACTACGCGATGTGAAGAATCAAAGTAACCAGAGCATGGGTGCTGCATGAATTGACTTAAATAATTAACAAAGTAAGTGATGTCAGGACGTGTCACTTGAAGATAGATAAGAAGACCTATTAGACGTCGATAGATACTAGGATCATACAGGGGAGCACCAGAAGATTGTAGTATTTTTAGATGTTTTTCCATCGGAGATGGAGAAGGCTTATCCCCTAAAAGACCAAAGTCATTAACAATGTCAAGAGTATATTTATGTTGACAAATAAAAATAGCTTTGGGAGAACGAGATACCTCAATGCCCAAGAAATATTGTAAGCGTCCAAGGTTCTTGAGAGAAAACTGTGATTCAAGTTTATGTTTTAGGTCCTGAATTGTAGAATCATTATTACCGGTGATAATAATACCATCAATGTAAACTAAAACATAAATAGAGATTGCACCAAAATGGAAAGTGAAAATAGAATAGTCAGCATGAGATTGTGTGAAACCTGCATTGAGGAGAGCTGTGGAAAATTTAGCAAACCATTGGCGCGATGATTGCTTAAGTCCATATAAGGACTTATTCAATTTGTAAACACGAGTTTCTCCATTCTTTTGAAAACCTGGAGGAATCTTCATATAAATATATTCTAGAAGATCACCCTGTAAGAAAGTATTATTAACATCAAGTTGATCAAGAGGCCAATTATAAATAGCTGCAATAGATAAAAGAACATGAACCGTGAACAATTTGGCCACTTGAGCAAAAGTTTCATGAAAATCAATTCCTTCTTGTTGCGTATAACCCTTAGAAGCAAGACGCGCCTTACGACGTTTAATCGTACCATCTAGTTGATAGTTGGTTTTAAAAATCCATTTGTATCCAATGGAAGTTTTTCCAGGGGGAAGACCAGTAATAGTGAAGGTGTCATTGTTTTCTAGAGCCGTATGTTCCTTGAATATGGCATCACGACAATCTGGAATTCTAATGGCTTCTTTAAAATTGCGCGGTTCATCATTAGTGAAAACTGACGAGATGAAAGCACGATGTTTGGAGTGAATTGAAAAAGCGATATATAATTGGTAAGAAGATAAGGAGTAGTCGACTTACATTATTTAACGGAACATATATAATCCTTCAAATGTGAAGTTCGATGATGTGCTCATGTCGAACGGCGTAAGAGAGTTGTTTGTAGGTGAAAATGGTTTCTGCTAATTTCGGTAATTGCTGGTGTGCAGGTGAGATATAATTTAAACCCTAAACAATGTACTGCAAGGGAGTACTTTAGATTCGAGAGATCAATCTATACAAGTCCGGCATAAACCAATAAATGGACGTTCCAGACTTTCTTCGTTCACAAAGTGGAGGAGAATGGGTTGGTTTTTGGGAGGGAAGCAAGGAAAGTGGTGAGACCAGAATAGTTGATTCTGGAAGAGTAGTTTGGTTACTACGACTTTTTATCATAAAAGTGAGAGAGCTAACAAGGTGATCTAGCAAGTAAGTATTTGTCAGTTTGTATCTCCCGTATGAACCTGTTGTTCAATGGAAATAGGTAAGACCTATTTATAGAAGTCAGAGTAAAAACGTACCCTAGTCTCATTAAGGAGTGGGGAAGTAAATGGGAGGAGGTGGTAACCGTATGCATGGAATTGATGTTCCATAAAGTGGTTAACACATGAAACTGCTAACATTATGGAATTGATGTCCCATAAAATTGTTAACGCATGTGCTTTATGTCCCATGAACGTTTCACACATAACTTCCCATATTTACTAACCGCCTCACCCTTATTACACTTCCTTATGACGGGCGTAGTGTACGGCGCACGCTGTAAACCGCCAAACCAATACCAAAGAGGATCCCCCAGTTTGTGTTGATGTCTTAAATGTTTTTGGAAAACATGTAGCATGTTGTTGTGGATTGTCAAGTCAATCTCGGGAAACTTTCTAGCCTGGTGACCTTCGAAAGTCGAGATTTTGCATCTTGAGAGGAGGGGAAACCGTTTATCGTTCCACGCCTTCGTTTTGGTAGCCGCGTAGTGAGGGCCAACATGGTGGCGCGACTAGGTTGGCATGGCATGGTTTGGCATGGCCAAATTTAGGTTTTCGTTCCAAAGGTTACCATGTGTCATATGGTAACCTTGGATGGCTAGGATTTTCTCCTGGGATTATAGGTCAACCATTGATTGTTTCACGCCTTCATTTTCATAGACGTGTAGTGAAGGCCAACGTGGTGGCGCGACTAGGTTGGCATGGCATGGTTTGGCGTCGCCAAACTTAGGTATTCGGGACAAAGGTTACCATGTGTCGTCTGGTAACCTTGGATGGCTAGGATTTTCTCTTGGGATTGAAGGGAAACCGTTGATTGTTGCACGCCTTCATTTTGGTATCCGCGTAGTGAGGGACAACGTGGTGATGCATCTAGGTTGGCATGCCATAGTTTTGTGTGGCCAAACTTAGGTTTTCGGGCCAAAGGTTACCATGTGTCATCTGGTAACCTTGGATGGCTAGGATTTTCTCCTAGGATTGAAGGAAAACTGTTGATTATTGTACGCCTTCGTTTTGGTAGCCGCGTGGTGAGGGCCAACGTGCTAGCGCGGCTAGGTTGGCATGGCATGTTTGGCATGGCCAAACTTAGGTTTTCGGGCCAACGGTTACGATATGTCGTCTGGTAACCTTGTATGGATAGGATTTGATCCTAGGATTGAAGGGAAACCGTTGATTATTTCACGCCTTCGTTTTGGTGGCCGCGTAGGTAAGGCCAACACGGTGGCGCGGCTAGGTTAGGCTTGGAATGTGGGGCTAAGGGTTCTCCTTGGGCATGGCTAGCTTTGGCTAGGTGTGTTTTTGGCTTGGAATGTGGGTCCAAGAGTTTTCCATGGGCGTATGGCATGGCTAGGGCCAAGGAAATGGCGTTTGTCTTGGCATGATGTGACTAGCATGGCTAGGGCCAAGGAAAAGTGCATTTGGCATGGAACGACTAGCTTTGCTAGGTTTGGTTTGGCTTGGAATGTGAGGCCAAGGGTTTTCCATGGGTGTATGGAGTGGCTAGGGCTAATGCAAGGGAATTTGGCTTGACATGATGTCACTAGCATGGCTAGGGCCAAGGCAAAGTGCGTTTGGTATGGCGCGACTAGCTTGGCTAGGTTTGGTTTGGCTTGGCATGTGGGTCCAAGGGTTTTCCATGGGCGCATGGCGTGTCTAGGTCCAAGGCAACGACGTTTGGTTTGGCATGGTGTGATTAGCATAGATAGGTCCAAGGCAGAATGCATTTGGCATGATGCGGCTAACTTGGGCTAGGTGCGGTTTTGGCTTGTATATGGGGCCAAGGGGTTGACATAGGCACATGGTGTGGCTAGCTTGGGCTAGGTGCGGTTTTTGGATTGGCACCACATGCCAAGGGTTTTCCATAGGCGTATGGTGTGACTAGCTTGGGCTAGGTGCGGGTTTGGCTTATCATGTGGGGCCAAGGGGTTGCCATAATCGCATAACGTGACTAGTTTGGGATAGGTGCGTGACCAAGCTAGAGTTTTCGGGGCAAAGGTAATTTGGTAACCTTAGATGGCCAAGATTTGCTCCTGGAATTGAAGGGCAACGGTTGATTGTTGGACGCATGCGTTTTGGTAGCCGCGTAGTGAAGGACAATAGGGTGGCGCGTCATGGGGCCATGGCAAGGTGCATTTGGCATGACGCGTTAGGTGTGGCTGGCATGATTTTCCATTGGCACGGAGGTGCAGATAACATGGTTTGCATGCTTTGGCGCGGTTGGTGTGGCTGGCATGATTTTCCATTGGCACAGAGCTACGGCTAGCATGGTTGGCATGCTTTGGCGCAGTGGGTGAGGCTGGCATGATTTTCCTTTGGCACAGAAGTGCGGATAGCATGGTTGGCATGCTTTTGCGCGGTCAATGTGGCAGGGATGATTTTCCATTGGCACGGAGGTGTGGCTATCATGGTTGGCATGCTTTGGTGCGGGCGATGCGGCTGGCATGATTTTCCATTGGCATAGAGGTCCAGCTATCATGGTTGGCATGATTTGGCGAGGTCGGTGTGGCTGGCATGATTTTCCATTGGCACAGAGGTGTGGCTAGCATGGTTGGCATGCTTTGGCGCGGTCGTTCTGGCTGGCATGATTTGCCATTGGCACAGAGTTGCGGCTAGCATGGTTTACATGCTTTGGCGCGGTCGGTGTTGCTGACATGATTTTCCATTGGCACAGATGTGCGGATAGCATGGTTGGCATGATTTGGAGCGGTCGGTGTGGCTAGCATGATTTGCCATTGGCACATAGGTGCGACTAGCAAGGTTGGCATGCTTTGGCGCGGTCGGTACAGCTGGCATGATTTTACATTGGCACAGAGGTGCGGCTAGCATGTTTGGCATGCTTTGGCACGGTCGGTGTGGATGGCATGATTTGCCATTGGCACAGAGGTGCGGCTAGCATGGTTGGCGTGATTTGGCGCAGTCGGTGTGGCTGACATGATTTTCCATTAGCACAGAGGTGCGACTAGCATGGTTATCAGGCTTTGGCGCGGTTAGTGTGGCTGACATGATTTTCCATTGGCAAACCTAGGAATTAGGGTTTGGCTTGTCATAACCCTAATTTGAAAAAGATACCCCAGAAATTATTCATAGACACATTAAAGGTTTCAGTAAATGTACATAGTAAATGCTTGTTACTTTAAATGTTGTGACATCACTGTCTGCTAGGGTTTAGTGTTTTATGATTTTAACCCTAATCTAAAAACCACCATCAACATTAAGTCCCCTGCTTAGCTCGGAATAGGTGCCTTGTTGCGAGGTAAGCATAAGATGGTGAAAAACAAGGACGTAATCGAGGTGTAAATTATTGCAAATGTGGTCCGGAGAATCCGACTAACCTTTTCGAGTGGTAAAGAGAGTTTTGGATTCCCGTGTTGGCATCCTTGCGTAAGTTATAGTGGGAATGCAAACCATGGAGTGGTGAGATAAAAGTTACCGGCTTCGTCTGGTCGTACATATCCCAGCTAAAGGGGGCGCGGTCTTGGAAGGCGAAGCAAGTGGATGACTTGGCTCGAGGGGCGCAGTCTTGGTAAGGCAAATGCGCATGGACGATAGGGACGCATCAGTGGAGCAGGCGGATTGTCATAGTGTGGCCTTGGAAAGATGAGACGTACACGGATGGCTAGGAATGGTGGAACGTGCAAGGACGGCTAGGCGTGGTGGGGCCACAATGATGGAGCAAGGGATTGGATGGGGCCGTGGCAAGGTGAGGCGCGGTTTGATGAGGTGAGGCATGCATAGATGGATAGTAGCGGTGAGGATGATACATGACACGGATTGCTTGGTGATTCAAGGTCTTGGTTGCCTTTTTCCTTATTTGACTCGACCAGGAAGTTCTTATTCTCTTCAACCCAAAACGTTATACCCACAAAAGGAGGAAAAGCGTTACTCTTTATGGTTTCGTTATGTTGCCGGTTTTGCTTCCGGAGATTAGCGTTGGCGGTGGGAAAGGAAAACATGATCTAGTGTGCCTCGAGCATGTTCTTCCATTATTTCTCACCAACCATAATTATTTCTCTCATCCACGCATGAGGTTTAATTAGGATCGGATATCATGCCTTAACTCACGGTCGGTATGAAAAAAATTCCATTTGAGGTTGCGTCATCTTGTTGTACATAAAATATGATCTTGAACTCTACATTCGTGTAGTTCATCTTCGTCCATCCTCTTTACAGGTATCGCCTCGCGTTTCCTTATTAATTTTATTTATCCTCTTTCTTATGTGTGTATAGATAGGATGGAACTTGACTATTTTCCTTGTTCTTTGTAGTGTATGATGGGACCCTCCAGGGATAGCCATGTATTTTATTCTTCGAAGAAGGACTTCAGAATTAGATAAAACCGCTCCTCTTCTCATGATAAGGCATTAGATATAATCGAATCTATGTTCCATGAAGCTGGTGAAATCATCAAGGACCTCCCTTCCATCTATCTCCATGAAGGGCAGGCGCATGTTCGGACTTTCTTGGGTTCGGTGAACATGGAGGAGGGACGAGAAAATGAGGAAGAAACTTGGCGTGTTGAGAAGTTCTAGTGCGGAAAAACCTTTCCTCGGTCCAGTTATAGGGCGGATCGAACTGTTTCTAGGTCGGAGCAACGGAAAATCGAGCATGTGAAGCTTTTAGAGGCAAGCGCCATGGTTCTCTATTTTGATGCGGATGAATCAAAAAATCTTCTTCGAAGGGTCAATGAGAAAACCTCCGAGGGAACGTCTGGAGGGACCGAAGTATCCTTTTGAGTTGACGCCGGAGGTGTCGTTGGCGATATTGGAGGGGTCATGGTGGCGTATGTTGAACCGTTCGTCGAAGCGGACACTGTTGCTGCTGTGCTTGCTTCGGGATGAGATGTTGAGGTTACTGCTGCTAACACCATTGAATGGAATCTTTGTTGCCCGAGAGATTGTTGAGGGAAGTGCTTGAAGATAACCTTGACCAAGGGGACTCGTGTTCCATCCTTCGATGGATGGTTCCTCCTTTTTTTTATTCTTATTAATTGCTCTGTTCCCCTGATGTTCTTCGTAAACTCATATTTACCTTCTTCTTTATCAGTCAACATTTCTCTTTATAGATTTTATTTTATTTTTAATGATTGAATGTGGTAGTTTTGGTTGTGGTATGATGGCTTTGTAGTGGTTTTCTGGGTTAGTTTGATGTGTTTCTCTAATATCTGGAGAACTCGTTTGGAAAGAGATGTATTTATACTCTTTTTTTTTTGACGAAAAATGAAATTCCAGGGAAGAATACAAATGGTGTATTCATCTTGGGGTAATACAACTACTAAGAGGAATTGTTAAAAGAAATAATAATGGGAGAGTGGCTGTAAAAGTACAACATTTTAGGGATTGGAAGCCTTGAGCCATCGCGAGTGAACTATCACGCCTTCAGGTGTGTCTGTGTTTATGAGCTTGCAATATCTTCCTAAAAGGATATCCGCCACTAGATACAGCTTATCTTCTCTTCCATTGGGAGAACCAATTTGAATAGACACTTTTAGCGTCATCTTCCCAACTTAAAACGAACTTTTAACGTCATCTTCCCAACTTAAAACGAGTTTACCTTAACCACTATATCTCTGATGGAAAACGGGTTCAGGCGTCGTGCAACCGCTTGAGTCTTGGCTTCATTGGTTTTTATGGAAGTTTCCAAATTTTTTGCAAAGTGTTCAAATGGCCCAGCACCCCATTCACATTTCTTGACAGCGTCCGTGCTAGTAATCGCGCCGAGTCCCCATGACGGAATATGGGAAGTAATGAATGGTTGTAGAGAAGGTCGTTCGGCCAGACTTACTTGCATTTGAAATCCATGAGCTAGTGCCAACATGTCTTCTCCAGATGTTTTGGTTCCATTGATAACTCGTGGATGCGATAACCGGTGGGATGATTTGTTGGAAATTCTTTCGAGCGTGGACGTCGATAGAGGGTGCACATCTAATTCTACTTTGTTGTCGGGTACCCATATGTGCCCCAATATCATGTCGTGACCCAGTTCTTTGACAATGTGGAATTTGCTATGCGTCATAGCATCTCCTATCTTGATCTCGAGGTTGATGTATGATTCCATGCACATTCAAAGCTTTTCCTATCGGTTTCTTAATCACGGACTGGGAATGGGTAGCGTCTTGAAAGTAATGATGTTAAGATCAGAGGCTGCGTCGATAAGCGTGTTGTCAAATTCGATACCTCTTAAACGGGACGTAGTCAGCAGTCCCTAGTTCTCCCCTTTGATTCCCCACGTTTGGAAATCTTGGGCCCCTGTTATGGTTTCCGAGGAGACAAAAAGTCGTTTGCCGGATACAACGCGATTGAGAGCTGATAAAATATCTTGGCGCTGCACATTAGAAAGATAGAGAATTTCGCATACATGTTGCATCATGGATTGTACATTCTCGTGCAAGGAGTCCCCAGAGAAACCACAGTTTCTTATTCGGAGTGGGTCTCGATGTACTCGTTCGTCTCCTAGTTGGAGCTCTCCGGAATCTATCTTTTCTTTGAAAATATGCTTTAGTCTGTTGCAATCACTGGTTGGGTGGTGAAAGAATCTGTGGTAATTACAATACTTGGGGTTTTCCATCTCAGCCTTTGTTGGTGGACGTCATCTTGAATCCATGATTCTAGCATGGTTGGCATGATTTGGCGTGGTTGGTGAGGCTAGCATGATTTTCCATTGGCATAGAGGTGAGGATAGCATGTTTGACATGCTTTGGCACGGTCGGTATGTCTGGAAATATTTTCCATTAGCACAGAGGTGTGGATAGCATGGTTGGAATGCTTTGGCGTGATCGGTGTGGCTAGCATGATTTTCCATTGACACAGAGGTGCGTCTAGCATGGTTGGAATGCTTTGGAGCGGTCGGTGTGGCTGGCATGATTTCCCATTGTCATAGAGGTGCGTCTAGCATGGTTGTCATGCTTTGGAATGATAGGTGCTGCTATCATGATATGCCATTGACACAGAGGTGCGGGTAGCATGGTTGGCATTATTTGGCGCGGTCGGTGTGGATGGAATGATTTTCCATTGGCACAGTGGTGAGGCTAGCATGGTTGGCATGCTTTGGCGAGGTCGGTGCGGCTGGCATGATTTTCCATTGGCACAGAGGTGCGGCTAGCATGGTTGTCATGCTTTGGCGCGGTCGGTGTGGCTGGCATGATTTTTCATTGGCACAAAGGTACGGCTAGCATGGTTGGTATGCTTTGCCGCGGTAGGTGTGGCTGACATGATTTTCCATTGTCACAGAGGTGCGGATAGCATGGTTGGCATGCTTTGGCGCGGTTGGTGTGGCTGGCATGATTTTTCATTGACACACGTGGGAATTAGGGTTTGGCTTGTCGTAACCCTAATTTGAAAAAGATAACCAGGAAATTATTTAGAGACACATTAAAGGTTTCAGTAAATGTGTGTAGTAAATGCTTGTTACTTTAAATGTTATGACATCACTGTCTGCTTGGGTTTAGTGTTTTACGATTTTAATCCTAAGCTAAAAACCACCATCAACAACAGTATCAGGTGCAACAACCGTATCTGGTGCATCCACCGTGGATAAAGGAGTTGTTTCTGGAATTCTCACAGGGTCTTCATTTGGAAGATAAGGTACTGTAGAAGTAGTGTCATACAAAGAATCACTAGTAGAGTGTAGTGGTGAAATTTTTGTAGACTGAGAAGACGTCTGAGTGGAACACTCCAAATGAGTTTCAGGAGTAGAATGTGAAGATTGCAATTCTGGATAAGAATGAGAATCGTCATAAAAATAATCATCTTGAACATCAGGTTGAAAAATATTATTAGTAGGAACTTGTGCATCTTTTAAAGGAAAAAGATGTTCATGAAATATAACATCACGAGATACAAATGTAGATTTTGTGGAAAGGTCGAGAAAAATATAACATTTATGATTATATGGATAACCACGAAACACTCCTATCATAGCACGCGGATCAAATTTATTGGTTATCTTAGTATTACGATCATTTCATAAACAACCAAAAATACGAAGATGGATATAGTTTGGTTTCGTACCTAATAAGACCTCATGAGGAGATTGTTTAGAAAGCACTGGAGTTTTCATTTTATTGATGAGGTAGGTTGCTGTTTAAATGCATTCACCCCAGTGATAGGCAAATTTTCCTGAAAACGAAGAGCCCTAGAAACATTTAGTAGGTGACGATGTTTCCTTTCAACCACTCCATTTTTTTGTGGAGTTAAAAGACAACTATGCTGATAATGAATACCATTTTCATGGATCCATGCCTGAAATTTGCGAGATAAAAATTCAGTGCCATTGTCTGATTGAAGACGTTATAAGATTGGCAAAATAGGTAAAGAAGTACCTGTAAAAATGGTATGAAGTTGCTTAGAGTACTGAGTCACAAAATGACGAGCAAAAAACTTGAGAAATTTGCATGTTTCACTCTTGGTATGCATAAGATACACCCAAGTACATCTCAAAAAATCATCTACAATGGTGAGAAATTACTTTGCACCAGTCATAGAAGGAGTGGAAAATGGTCCCCATATGTCACAACGAATAAGTTCAAAACAACGAGTAGAAGAAATACGATTTTTATTAAAATATAAACGAGTTTTCTTGGCCATTGGGCATACATCGTAGGAATTAGAAAAACTTGACTGAATATAGTCATATGAATTACATAAATAACGGAAACGATCTAAACTAGGGTTGTCATAGTCGACAATGCCAAATGTTGAAGGACGTCTTATTATTAAAAAAACTTTAGGTTATGCTAGTTGAGATGTAGAACCCCGTAGCTGATAGAGACCATAGGTGAGTTTACCCCGACCAATCACTTTGGTCATGATAAGGTCCTGAAAAGTGAAAGAATCATTTGTAAGAACAACAAAATAATTCAGAGAGCGAGTTAATTGGCTCACAGACAATAGATTAAATTTAAAATTTGGAATATAATGAACATTAGACAATTTCAAAGTTGGTGAGAAAACAACTTTACCAATATGCTTGACAGTAGATAGAGTACCATCAGGGAGTTGCATTTGAATCAAAGACGTAACAGGAGAGTATGATGTGAACTAATACAATGAATTACAAATGTGGTGAGTAGCAACACTATCCACAAACCAAGGTTCAAATAAATAAGTATTAAATAACTAATCTGCAAAGTTCACCCTTGGTTCCATTGTAGTATCCTCATATGGAGAACTTATCAGTGCCAACAGACGAGAGTACTGCTCAGCTGAAAGAGTAGACAATGCAGGTTGATGCGCCGTCTGGGAATCAGTAGGAGCAACAGTGTTGTTAGCAGCAACAGGATGTGATGCAGATGTAGAATGAAAACCGTGAAGATGATAGCAGCGGTCTCAAACATGTCCATGGAGATTACAATAATCACAATGGGGTCTTGGCCTTTTGTTGTGAGTGGTAGCATGTCGATTAGCAGAAGACGATACAGAAAACCAATTCATATTGAGGGTAGGTGGCTCGATGCTATGAAGGGGAGTTGCAGTAATATGCTGTTTTTCTTCCTCCTGCTGCACCATATTGAATATGCAGAGAGAAGTAGGAAATGGATCCATCATTAGGATCTGACTTCTGAGGTTTGAGAAGCGGTCATGTAATCCCTAGAGAACTCCATGGCTTTTTCACGTTCAAATTCTCAAGAAGAGATTTTCCAGCACCACATATACAGACTTCGGTTGCAGCCACAAGAGAATCGTATTGATCCCTCAAAGTTTTAATATTTGTGTAATACAGAGAGATAGACATCGATTCTTTTCTAATAGAAGTTATACAAGACTTAAGTCAAAAAAGAATGGATGCATTAGAGATGCAGAATCTCACCTGGATATCTTTCCAGATGGCATGTGAGAACGGAGCATAAAGACAGCTAGCACGAATATCAGGCTGGCAGGAATTCAGCAACCATCTTCCGACGAGATCATCACATCTTTTCCAACACTGATATTTCAGTTCATCCTTTGTAGGAGTCAGTGAACCATTTACGAAGCCCAGCTTTCCTTTAGCATTCAGAGCTTTGGTTATTCCCCTAACCTAGGAACCGTAGTTATCTCCCTGCAAAAGAGGAGAATATAGAACTCTTGCGAGATTGTCACTTGGGTGAATTATATAAGGGTATAGGGTTCGAATATTCCCTGAAGAATTGGCTTGTGTTTCATGATTTGAATGAGTTGGACTTGGAGGAGTTTGATCGGAATTTGGACTTGGAGGTGATTGATCGGAAGTTTCCACCATTGTCAGGGATATTAGGGTTTGATAATTGAGTGGAATGGATAAAGATAGGTCCTAGGATGGATCAAGATGATACCATCAAAGATTCTAAAGAACTGAGTTTAAGAGTCTCACAATTATGTAGACTTGTGTTCTTTCATTCAGTATTTATACATGTTACATGAGAATAAATCAATAGAATCGGAACGAGTTTACAAGGTAGTTTACATCATAAGACTAGGAATATATGACTAAGTCACAACAAGAGATTAGGACTCTACAAAGGAATACAACATATATGTGGCAACGGACACAGACTTAGATTTATAATCTGGTGGTGTGTGTGCTGACCACACACTCCAAGCATGTAAGATGTGTACGTCTAACAACCTCTTTAGAAAGTAATCCGTAGGAATCTCTGATATTTTTCTCGAAATAAGTACTCTCAATGCATGAACACATAATATTCATATAAATTGAAAACCATTACAACTACAATTTACTTTATTTTCTTTTTTATCAAAATGCACTTTGCGGTCTTTGTCATTCTTGAAGGTAACTAGCATCTCCACCTTATGAATAGAAATCAAATCATTTTCACTTTTAATATGTTCTAAATAACGTCCAATTTTTTTGAGCTTGTCTTGAAACATTTTAAAAAATTTAGAAATATATATCTTGAATGCTTGACTTTCGAATGGTACTGTAGTAATTTGCTTACAGCGATAATCTGCTTGAAGCTCTTTCTCCCTCCAATTCATATTTTCTTTCTCGTACTGCGTTATAAAATCATTTATGCGGAGGCTGGAGTTCACATAACCCTTAATAAAACTATTAACACTTTCACTTCTTTGTCTTGATGTCATTCATGCACAAAAATGTTCTCTTACATACAGAAGAGCCTATTTCTCTCGTAAAGAATAAAAGTTGGTTAACCATTCATTTTCAGACAAAGAGTACTTTGTAATCATAAAAACCCAAAGTGATTCAAATTCTTCTTCAGTCTCAGCATCGTACAGGCAACTTTGAAAATCTTTTGCGAAATCTGTATTAGTTGCATAAACGTGAGAAAGATGCTTCGATGTTGTTGATGGTGGTTTTAGTTTAGGGTTAAAATCGTAAAACACTAAACCCTAGCATACAGTGATGTCACAACATTTAAAGCAACAAGCATTTACTAGGCACATTTACTGAAGCCTTTAATGTGTCTCTAAAATAATTACCCGGGTATCTTTTTCAAATTTGGGTTACGACAAGCCAAACCCTAATTCCCGCGTATGCCAATGGAAAATCTTGCTAGCCACACCGACCGCGCCAAAGCATGACAACTATGCAAGCTGCACCTCTGTGCCAATGGAAAATCATGCCAGCCACACCAACCGAGCCTAAGCATGTCAACCATCCTAGCCGTACCTCTATGCCAATGGAAAATCATGACAGACACCAACCGCGCCAAAGAATGCCAACCATGCTAGCCACACCTCTGTGCCAATGGAAAATCATGCTAGCCATACCAAACGCTCCAAAGCATTCCAACCATGCAAGCCGCACCTCCGTGCCAATGGAAAATCATGCCAGCTACACCAACAACGCCAAAGCATGCCAACCATGCTAGCTGCACCTCCGTGCCAATGACAAATCATACTAGTCACGCTTACCGCGCCATGCCAAACGCACCTCTCCATGGCCCCATGTCGCAACAGCATACTGTCCTTCACTACGCTGCTATCAAAACGAAGGCGTGCAACAATCAACGGTTTCCCTTCAATCTCAGGAGCAAATCCTGGCCGTCTAAGGTTACCAAATGACCTCTACCCCCAAAACCCAAGCTTTCTCATGCACCTAGCACAAGCTAGTCACGCCATGCGCTTATGGCAAACCCTTGGCCCCACATACCAAGATGCACCTAGCCAATCTAGTCGCATCGTGCCAAACACACTCTTCCTTGGCCCTAGCTACGCTAGTCACACCATGCCAAGCCAAACACCTTGCCTTGTCCCTATCCATGCCATACGTCCATGGAAAACCCTTGGCCCCACATGCCAAGCCAAATCCGCACCTAGCCAAGCTAGCCGCTCCATGCCAAATGCACTATGCCTTGGCCCTAGCTACGCTAGTCACACCATGCTAAGCCAAACGCCCTTTCCTTGGCCCTAGCCATACCATACGTCCATGGAAAACCCTTGGCCCCACATGCCAAGCGAAATCAAACCTAGCCAAGCTAGCCGCTCCATGACAAACTCACTTGGCCTTGGCCCTAGCCATGCTAGTCACGTGATTCCAAGCCAAGCGCCCTTGCCTTGGACCTAGCCATGCCATACGCCCATGGAAAACCTTTGGCCCCACATGCCAATCCAAAATAGCACCTAGCCAAAGCTATCCACGCCTAAGGAGAACCCTTGGACCCACATGCCAAGCCTAAACACACCCTAGACATGCCACCATGTTGACCCTCACTACGCGTCTACCAAAACGAAGGCGTGCAACAATCAACGGTTGCCCTTGAATCCTAGGAGCAAATCCTAGCCATCCAAGGTTACCAGATGACACATGGTAACCTTTGGCCTGAAAACCTAAGTTTGTCCACGCCAAACCATGCCATGCCAACGACATGCCGACCTAGCCGCGCCACCACGTTGGCCCTCACTACGCGGCTACCAAAACAAAGGCATGCAACGATCAACGGTTTCCCCTCCTCTCAAGATACAAAATCTCGACCATCGAAGGTCACTAGGCTAGCAAGTTTACCTATCTTGACTTCCCAAGCCACAACAACATGCCACATGTTTTCCAAAAACATTCGAGGCATCAACATAAACTGGGGGATGTTCATTAGGATTTTGGTTTGGTGGTCTATAGCGTGCGACATACACAAATTCCTGTTTCAAGATAGTGAATAAGAATAAGGCAGTTAGTATATGCAAGAAGCAACAGTGAAACGCTCTTTCATTATGGGACATCAAGTCCATCAAATCCCATCAATACCAGGCATTACCACCTCTTCCCATTTAACTCATATTTTTTATTTTCTTAAGAGGCCAGAGTACCTATCTTTTTAGACTTGTATAAATAGGCTTACCTATTTCCACCAAAGACACGAGGTTTTGGTCAGGGAAAATAGCACACTCAGAAAGGAAACTCTTGTTAGCTTTCTCAAAGCTTTCACTTTTTGATACACTACTCTTCCAGAATTATTCTGGTCTCAACACTTTCTTCGCTTCCCTCCCTAAACCAACCCTTCTCCTCCACTTTGTGACCGAAGCAAGTCTGGAACGGCCATTTCTTGGTTTAGGCCGGACTTGTACAAATTTATCTCTCGAATCTGAAAGTACTCCCTTGAAGTACATTGTTTAGGGTTTAAATTGTTTCTCACTTTCACACCTACAATTACCAAAATCAGAAGAAACCATTTTCACCTATAAACAATTGGCTACCACAGCAAGAGGTTCGATCTTTCGGTTACAATGTCAATTTTCAACCAGCAATCTCATTCTTTGAGCTAGATGTCAAGATGGTAAAGGAAGGTGATCCACTACGAATCAATTACTCGACGGCTCGATTATCAATCATGATACGACAAGGGATGATTGGGGACTTCCCAGAGGATAAAATCAGACGATCCGCCCAAGGATAAACGGCTCGGTTATCAGACGGCTCAGTAACGACAGGGGACTTTCCATGGAGGTGTTTCCCATAAAACTAGGTCTTATACTCGGAAGGTTCAATTTTCATTAGGAGACCTAAAAACCGAGAAAGTCTTACCTAGACAAGATACGTGGTTTGCTAGTTTAAGTTTTCAGGACAAGATACATAGTTGTCATCTACCAACACACGGTTCTAAGGTTTTTCCAGGGATGTCTTTGTCACTTTCAATCATAACCAAAGGCAATTCAATTCTAAACATTTCATTCAAAAAAATATATAATCCAAAACCATCAAGGTAACATTTATCTATTAACTCGAGAAAATCAAAAAATCAAAAACCAAAAACCAGGCATCTCATTAGCCTTTCAAAAAAAAAAAGAAACCTAAAGATAAGAGGTCCAAAAGACAGATATATATCCAAGGAAAGTTTTCCAACAACGGCTTGCTCATTTTGGGAAAGGCCTCCCTCGGGCTTTGAAGAGCCTCCCTCTTAAGTTTCAGCTTCCTGCACAACTTCTTGAGATCCGCTTCCTGCTTCTTCATCATGTCTGTGGAAGGACCTTCAACTTCTCCGGCCAACATCAGAGAGACATTCAACGAACCAAGGAACATTGAATTCGAAGCCCATGCACATGTCACGATGGAACTTAGAACTCAAGATTATATCCTCAGAAACTGTATGACCAGTCACGGTGCACATCTCATCAATCGAAGACAAGGCTTCCTTCACACGCTTGACCAACGCATGTCGACTAGTAATATTCTTAGTCATGTCAATGTGACCGTAGATTTCCCAAATCTTAGTGTACAATGTCGCATGTTTAGGTGGAATGCTAAATCCACCAATCAACACATGACCTTGGAAAGGGGCCATATACGGAGGATTGAAGGTGTCACCTGAAACTGAATCAACAACTGGCAGGAGATCCCTAATTACAATTTCACCCCCGAAGTGCTATCCTCCACCTGAGTCATGGAATCTCCCTCGGGATGATGAATCTCCATGTCCAAGTCGCTAGTTGGAACAGTTTTCACAGTGGGAAGTACGACTACGTCTTTACTCTGGTGGTCTTCCACTTAAATATCATCCCCAAGAACGGTTTCCTCCTAAAAATCAAAATTTAGTTTTACTGCAAAAAAAAAAAGTGAAAGAAGAAAAACATGGAGGGGACTCACCGATTCGGTTTCAGACTGACTAGAAGAAGATTCATCACTGCTATCGAAAGAACTACTCCCACCATCTCTGAACTCTGAGCTTTCATCCTTACCGGATTCCCTTCCGTCATGGGTAGGCTCAACATCGCTGCCTTCTGTCTCAAGAGGTGTTGTTTTCTGACTACGTGCAAGTTTTGGAAAGGCGTTCACACTGTTGAGACCCCGGGTAAAGGCACAAGGGCATACACTCAAGAATGAGACAGATACATATGTAATTCGACTAAGTCAGGAATAAAATTATATGTACTCGGATATTGGAGGAGAAAAAAGCCGGGAGAGCCTACAGACCCAACTGAAGACCACTAGAACGATTCTTAGACCTTCGCTCCTTCACTTGGGGACTGTCCATGTCCAAAACGAAAGGTTTCCTTTTGGTTAAAGAAGTATCCCGTAACAACGAATGTTTTTCTAAAATCTCGGCGGAAGGCCTACCACGAGTGTTCTCCTCTACGACTTTAAAAAATTCCTGGATGATGAGGAATTCACTCTGCCAGAATGTGTTATACTTGGAGGTAGTCGACGTATTTCATTCTGAAAGCAAGAAATGGAGGCTTCTGCCCGGCACAAGAATACTAGCATCAAGAACGTCTGATAATGGATCCTTTGGAGCGGCCACCTGACGAACGAGGGGGGCCCCTTGGTCGAAATCCATATGCCGAGCTTCTCGCTCAATATTATAAGAGACTTCCTGACACGATCCTCGAAATAAAGACGGTATATAGACAGACGTGCAACTACGCATGAACACTATCTCTCCCACGCTCAGGCCCTCCTCATCAGAATACAAAGACATATTCGAAGCAGGAGAAAAGGTACTAATCTGAGTTATGGACGCATGCACCAGAGCCCATGGACGAAAACTAATCGCATATGAGTTGTCAAGAAACTTAATAAGTTTCGGACCAGTTTTTCGGCGCCTGTTCGAACATCGCAGTATTCTGGAGCCACCCCAAGACTCAGGAAGTATAGCCAATGGTTTCGGGGCATACTTCTTAAAATGCTCCCACAACCATGCCTGGAGAAAGGAGGCATGAACATACGAATACACTTTCATATGACCGTTCGAGGCGCGCATGTCCGAAACTATATGGTCCAGGTATGCATACAGAGAACCAAGAAACAAACCACTGAGGGGGAGAATGACACCTTTTGCCAATTTTATAGCAAACTTGATAAGTCCATGTCTTATCTCTTTCTTTCCCGAGACGTCATCAAAAATATCTTTGGATAGACAAAGAGCCAAGAACGCTGCAACATGAAGCGTACTGTTCTTCTGGTTCGATTATGACACACTAGGAAACCACTGGGACACCCACCAGTCATAGAAGCACTTCGTTTCATTTTATTTCCGAACGAACCCTTTTGATTTCGCAACTAGGGCGACATGTATTTCTTCTTCATCAGCGGACAACTTAACATCAAGGTTTCCAACTACGGGAAGGTTCATCAGTACAACCACACTCTCCAAGGAAACAGTCATTTCACCCCATATACATACGGCCGTGTAGGTGTCCGGACACCATCTGGTGACAAAATCAACCAAGCCTGGAATGTATTTACTAATCTTAAGAACTGCGGAAGCCGCAACAGCGTCGACAATATGTGCCCTGGTCAAATTGGTATTTACAGGTTCCTGGTCCATCATAAATCGCTTCCATTTCTCAAAGGAACGCAACGGACTTGCAGGGATTTTAAAGTCTATAGAAGAGGCATGGTATTCTTTCCTCTAAAGGCAAAACCTTATTACTCCTCCTAGCCGAACCGATCGATCCTCTCCTTCACTTTTAGAGCCGGTCAGAAGAATCGACACATAGCTGGGATGGTTTCTCCTGACCGTGGCCGATGTGGTGAAGACTTCATCATCTATGTTTGGTTTGGAATTGAAAACGTCTTCCGGCATAACATAACTTTCCTCAAGTGACATCATACTGAAATTTTTCTCAAAAAACTACAGCGGAACAATACGAAGGGAAATTATTACGGAAAGTGCACAAAAGTTAATTTTTCACCCAAGACGCTAGCCAGTTTGTTTCAAGGTCGTACCCTGCAGCATGGAATTCTTATCCAACCAAGGAGGTGCGCCCCACAATGGGAACCACGCACGCGGACATACCAAAACAAGGAACAAACCCTAAACACTAGGTTTTCTTGGGAAGACATGGTAATTACTATGACGTGCCTACCTTGAACAGTGAGTAGGGGTGGTCAACATAACTATGGTATTCATGCCTAAGTGCTACAACAATCTCGGTAAAAGAATACCTAAGATTCATACCAACATTTCTACAAGGTCATGAATAGGTACGCCTACAACTAGGGTTTACACCAGCACAAAAAAAAAAAAGTTAAAAAGAAGTGTTGGAAGGCATACCTGGGATTTGCTCGTCCACTCTGCTTTACTGATGTCACATGGCTGGGAGGAATAAATAGGCGTGAAACAAAAATATAAGCCGACCCTCCTTTTATATATACATGGTACGTGGGAATTTGAACAAATAAAGGATTTCCTATTTTGAGCCAAGAAGGGAAAAGAGGAAATTGGTCCCGCAAAGACCAATATCCATGCCCAAGACCGCTCATGACATTGCCACGCCCACCCACCCACCCTGATAAGCCATCACCCCATTGTTGTGGCCCCACGACGCCTAGACGTCTGTGCACGCTTCACCCCACCGAGCCGCGCCTTGCGATGGCCGCACCAGGCCAAGCCATATGCTCCATTGCCGTGGCCCCACCACATCTAGCATTTTGTGCATGCTTCACCCCACCAAGCCGCACCCTTCCATGGCCAAGCCATCCGCTCCATTTTCGCGGCCCCACCACGCCTATCCGTCTGTGCACGCCTCACCCACCGAGTCGTGCCCTGCCATGGCCGCACCAGATCCATCCCCTCAATATCCGCGGCCCCACTACGCCTATCCGTCTATGCACGCCTCACCCCACCGAGCCGCGCCTTCCATGGCCGCACCAGGCCAAGACATCCGCTCCATTATCGTGACCCCACCACGCATAGCCGTCCATGTACGTCTCATCTTGCCAAGGACACACTATGCCAATCCTCCTGCTCCACTGACGCGACCCTATCATCCACACGCGTTTACCTTACCAAGACCACGCCACCTCTTGGCCCCTCGAGCCAAGATTTCCACTTGCGTCGCCTCCCAATACTGCTCCCCCTTTTCCTTGGAGATGTAGGACCAGAACAAGCCAGTAACTTTCATTTCACCACTCCACGGTATGCATTCCCAGTATAACTTACGCAGGGATGCCAACACGGGATGCCAAAACACTCTTTACCACTCAAACAGGTAAGTCGGATTCTCCTGACCATCTTTGCAATGATTTACACCTCGATTCCGTCCTTGTCTGTCACCATCATATGCTTACCTCGCAACGAGGCACATGTTCCGAGCTACGCAGGGGACTTAATGTTGATGGTGGTTTTTAGTTTAGGGTTAAAATCGTAAAACACTAAACCCTAGCAGACAGTGATGTCACAACATTTAAAGCAACAAGCATTTACTAGGCACATTTACTGAAGCCTTTAATGTGTCTCTAAAATAATTACCCGGGTATGTTTTTCAAATTAGGGTTACAACAAGAAAAACCCTAATTCCCACATATGCCAATGGCAAATCATGCCAGTCACACTGACCGCGCCGAAGCATGCCAACCATCTTAGCTGCACCTTTATGCCAATGGAAAATCATGCCAGCCACACCAACCGCGCCAAAGCATGCCAACCATTCTAACTGCACCTCTGTGCCAATGGCAAATCATGCCATCCACACCAACTGTGCCAAAGCATGCAAACCATGCTAGCCTCAGCTTTGTGCCAATGGAACATCATGCCAGCCACACCAACCGCGCCAAAGCATGCCGACAATGCTAGCCGCACCACTGTGCCAATGAAAAATCATGCCAGCCACACCTACCGCACCATGCCAAATGCACCTCTCCATGGCCCCATGTCGCGCCACCATACTTACCTTTACTACGCGGATATCCAAACGAAGGCGTGAAACAATCAACGGTTTCCCTTCAATCCTAAGAGAAAATTCTGTCCGTATAAGGTTACCAAATGACCTTTTCCACAAAAACCCTAGCTTGGTCATGTACCTAGCCCAATCTAGTCATGACGTGTGCCTATGCCAAACCCTTGGCCTCACATGCAAAGCCGCACCTATCTAAGCTAGCCGTGTCATCCCAAACACACTCTGCCTTGGCCCTAGCTACGCTAGTCACACCATGCCAAGCCAAACGCCCTTGCCTTTGCCCCAGAAATGCCATACGTCCATGGAAAACCATTAGTCCCACATGCCAAGCCAAAGTCACACCTATCCAAGCTAGCCGCGCCATGCCAAATGCACTATTCCTTGGCCCTATCTATGCTAGTCACACCATTCCAAGCCAAATGCCCTTTCCTTGGCCCTAACCATGCCATACTGCATGGAAAACCATTGTCCCACATGGAAGCCAAACCAAACCTAGCCAAGCTAGCCGCGCCATGCCAAACGCACTTTTCCTTGGCCCTAGCCATGCTAGTCACGTAATTCCAAGCTAAGAGCCCTTGCCTTGGAACTAGCCATGCCATATGCCCATGACAAACCCTTGGTCAAACATGCCAAGCCAAAATCGCATCTATCCAAATATAGCCACACCCAAGGCGAAGCTTTGGCCCCACATTTCAATCCTAAACACACCCTAGCCACGCCACCCTGTTGGACCTCACTACGCGGCTACCAAAATGAAAGCGTGCAACAATCAACGGTTGCCCTTTAATCCCAGAAGCAAATCCTAGCCATCCAAGGTTACCAGACGATACATGGTAACCTGTGGCCCGAAAATCTAAGTTTGGCCACCAGGATAGCAAGTTTCCCTAGATTGACTTGCCAAGCCACAACAACATGCTACATGTTTTCCAAAAAATTCGAGACATCAACACAAACTGGGGGATGTTCATTAGGGTTTTGGTTTGGTAGTCTATAGCGTGCATCATACACAAATGCCTGTTTCAAGATAATGTAATAAGAATAAGGTGGTTAGTAAATGCAAGAAGCAACGGTGAAACGTTGTTTCATTATGGGACATCAATTCCATCAAATCCCATCAATACCAGGCGTTATCACCTCTTCCAATTTAACTCATCCATTTTCGTTTTTTTAAGAGGCCAGAGTACGTTTCTTTTTAGAATTTTATAAATAGGATTACCTATTTCCACCAGAGAAACGAGTTTTTGGTTAGGGAAAATACCACACTCAGAAAGGAAACTCTTGTTAGCTTTCTCAAAGCTTTCACCTTATGATACAAGTCAAGCACTACTCTTCCAGAATTATTCTGGTCTCAACACTCTCTTTTCTTCCCTCCCTAAACCAACCTTTCTTCTCCAATTTATAACCGAAGTAAGTCTGGAACGACCATTTCTTGGTTTAGGCTGGACTTGTACAAAATGATCTCTCGAATCTAAAAGTACTCCCTTGTAGTACATTGTTTAGGGTTTAAATTGTTTCTCGCTTTCACACCTGCAATTACCAAAATCAGCAGAAGCCATTTCACATATATACAGCTGTATTTTGATAAACTTCCATAAACACAAACGATGATGTGTATATCGCATAACCTGTTGTATAGCATTACCAATTTATTGGGCTTGGTCTGTAAAAATAGTTTTTGGATGTTTATCGGACATTGCACTAAGAAATGATTCGAACGCCAAAACAAATGATTCTGTTATTTCATATACAAGTAAGGCCATCCCAAATAACACAGACATTCCATGATGGTTAACACCCACAAACGGTGCACATGGCATGCTGTATCTATTAGTCCGAAATGTGGTGTGAAAACAAACAACATCTCTGAAAAATCCATAATCTATTCTCGCTTTTTCATCTGTCCAAAATAAGTTGCATGTTTGGTCATTTTCATCCACTTGCACTTCATAAATAAAATATGGATTTTCTTTCTTCATCCTCCTGAAATAATTTAAAGTAACTTGAGAATCCCCTTCTTTGTATATCTCCCTACGTCTTTTCTGAAACTCATTCTTGCAATCAATTTGGGTAAAGTTCAAATGTTGGGAACCACCAACTTCACCACTCAGAATACGAAATATCTGAGTTGGTCCACAACCTCCGAAATGAAGTGATTCCATGAATTTAGCTTGTTGCGGTAGTATTTTCCTTTCAGACCTCAAAAGATGTGCCTTTGTTGAATCTACAAGTTTGTGATAATTTTCTTCGATGAATTTCATTACAAGAAATTGATCACCCTTAGAAATACACTGAATGCGTGCCATGCATCCTGTACGTATATCTGGGCGTGACTTTTGTGGTGTCCCTTTATTGTGTCTCTCTTTAAAACCTTGTTTTGAGCAAAGAATAACCCTTTTCTGAATTTTATCATCTTTTGTACGTTTAACAGCACATCTACGAATACTAAAACCAACTCTTCTAGCATACTGATTGTAGAACTCATACATTTATTCGTCTGATTGAAATACAGTTCCTTCTACTGGTATATCATAAGCTAATCCGTTACGTAATTGTTTTCTAAAACTTCTTCAAATAATAAGTTATGTTCATCAATTACATCTGTTTTATCTGAACCAATGTTAGAGAAAACATTGTCAGAATAAGTTATGAAATCATTATCATCATAAAATAAAATAGTTAAGGTTTTCGTTACCTTCATTATCGTCGCTTCCTTCCGTATCTAGTTCCCATTGACCATGATTGCAATATTGATCTAAATTATCGCAGTTTTGATCAAGTACTTCATCTGGATTTAGATTTAGATCTCACTGATTAATACATTCTCTTCCCGCCATCGATTTAACAAGTATTCCTTTTTTAACATAACAATACAAAAGACTAGGAGTTTTATAAAAAACTAATGTATTGCCTTTACGTTTTTCTCTAGAACCGATCAGGTTTAGAAAATATTTTATAAAATTATTTCTTATCATAAAATATCTTTTATTTAATTTTCTGAAAAGAAAAATCACGTTTAAAAAGGTAAGATAGAAAAATTAGGAGTTTGTTAAAACTAATTATTTATTAACCATTTTTAATAAAGGAGACTTTGAATAGTGCTAGGTTTCATCTTTATAGAAGGGTTTCATGCTCTTGACTATGGAGCCCATAACCATACTATACGTACCGAAAAACTTCATATATTTAAATAATACATGTGATACTAAACAAATTTTACATGTGAAACTAAACAAAATTTATTTTTTCTTAGGTATTGCATAGGTCCATTGCCTTGCATAGAAAACTTCGTATATTTAACTTCCGTATCATACATGTGAAACTAAAAAAAAAATTAATTAGTATTGCCTAGGCATATTGTGATGTTTTTTGTGCGTAATTATGTTTTATTCTAGGTACATATATAGCAAATTTTTATTGTTAGCTTCAAGGTACACCTCCATATAAGAATAATTTCTTGTGATCCCTAGGATATTCTTATATAGAGGTTCTACTATATTAGAAAACTGAATCTTCTTGCAAGTCTTTTCGGAAATAATTGGCGGTCTGAAGATACACATTAGGTCTTTGTTGCTTGAAAAGATTGATAGCAATCTCACTCCAACTGTCATATATAGATAAATAAGGAATCTTGTTACACCCATCCCGCAGAGCTTGCAAACTTAGATCACATAACATTAGGCAATCATTCACGTAAAGGGCTTTCAAATTTCTACAAATTTTACTAATAGCTTTCCATCCTTCAAGTGTTACCTCAAGACAAGATTTTAGCTATAATGATTTTAATATAGGGAAGTCTTTCGAAATGTTTATAATTGCTTCATTGTTAACTACATTTCCTGATAAATGTAGAGATTGAATTCCACCACCACTCATAATTGCTCCAATACCATCTATTGTAAGTTTACTCGCACCTACTGCATCAACATGAGTCAAGGTATTCGGACAACCTAGAAGGCCAATACCTGTTACTCGACTGCAATATGTTATAGTAATCGATTGGAGTTTGGAAAAGTTTTGTATGAGAAAATATATTCCTGAATCAGTAACCCTTTGAGATATTGTGAGGTCGACTTTCTATAAGGATGCACAACATTCTTCCAGAACACTTAAACCTTTATCATTAATATGAGTAGCAATCAGACGTACCGATGCCAAACAAGGGAACCGAGAAAATATCGAAGACAACTTCATGTTTGAATATCTTGGTTGGCAGTTTCCTATAGACATAAATTTGAAGTGTTGGAATCGGATATGGAGACAGCGATGGCAAACCAAACTAAAGGAACTACGATCACTACTGGATTCCAAACTATGATATACACGGTCTAGACAGTCATCTGGGAGATCCTTTTGATAATAATATCTTAATGGTTTTCTTGCAAGAATGCACATCTTCATCTATCAATCTTTTTACTTTTACTGCTCTTAAATAAGGAAGCTTGAGATTACGCTTACCCAAGAATTTATTGCTGGATGATAAACTCATTGTATATCAAGACACGAGAAAACACAAGGGCTGAATAGAAGACACACTCTCATGATATAATGGAGTGGTTTGTTACAAGATGTTATTTCTTATACAAACCAGAATCACTCTTATATTACTGATGATTCTTAGAACTAATAAAGAGAAAAGATAGATAATACTTGATGTGTACAGAATGTCCACAAGACAAAGGTATTTATAGTAATCTGACATCTGTTCATGAAACATCACATCCTTCATGGTGTCTGTTGATCTCCAACAGACATCAAATTCAGTTTCAATCTCAATAGACATGTCTATTGAGAATGTGTCTCTTGGACGTACTGAATTCTGCCTTTTCAAAAGGGAAAACAATCTTTATTCAATGGACATGTTTAGAAATGAACAAGAAAATAGCACACTGTAATGGTACTTGAGAAAATGTAAATATCAAACTCTTTTTTTTTTTTTTTTAAATTGAATAAAAATCGCGAGTAGTTTATATGGTGTTGTTTTGTTTAAATGGAATTTTTTTATGATTCATTGTTTTCTAGACAGTGTACTTGCAGGAATGTCATTGACATATATGGTTATTACTGTAGTTTCAGAAAATCTTACAACCACATCCCAATGAACTAAATAAGATTCTAAGCAATCACAATGGAATACTTCTATTAAAATAAAGAGTTACAATCGATTTACAAGTATTACAATGACTTTACTTGCTCTCCAAACAAACTTTCTCTCTCTTAGTTTCTTGTCTAACCCCTACCAAAATAATCCCTTTACATGTGATGACCTCTTTCCTTTATATAGGATTCCTCACAGTGAGTGACAACTAAGAGATCCACTATTCTCGGAATCACTGTGCGTTACATTCACGCATTTACACTCACTCATTCTCGCACAGCTTATACTTTGCATAGATCATCAAACTTTACTCGTGACTTTACTGACATCATCCAATGCGTCATCTCAACCTTGCTATGTGAGATGGTCCTCTCTAACGTTAGATCATATTTACTTTTCATTTTTATCATTATGTGCGATATTCCACTCCTACATTTTTCCTCTTCTCATTTCTCTTACTTCATAAAGTGGTGATATGAGAAAGTTCTGTCCTATAATATCACACATATGTATCTTTTCATATTCCATCTTGCCGAAATTTCTCCGGAATTCCAGTTTTCCTTAATTACATGTGTATTTTAGCCACTTATTATCTGACACTTCCTTTTAACCGCCTGTTTTTATCCGTTCATTCTTCACATTAGTGAAACCATATCTCGAAAAATGGGACTAGTTTCTTATCTTTTTCTTATATATCTTATTTCGTCTGCCTATTTTGTTCTTTTTACCTTGTTCTGTTATCTTCTCTACTACTGATCTTGATTTTTATCAAATAATCAATTTATTTCCAATTATGAAGGTCATATATTGCTCTTTTAATACTTTTCTTCTTTGAGAATTATATTTTCTTTTATTTTAACTTGCTTGTTCAAATTTCGCAAAGAAAGAGAAGGATCGTCTTAAAAGGATTGAGGAATTAGAAACTCGCTTGGCTTCTAGAGAAGGAGAGTTATCTGATCGTAACTCCAAATATTATCAATTGAAGAAGACTTTCACTATAATGGTCCAGAATAACAGTAATGATGCTAATCGTGCTCGTGAGACTGCCATTAAGAAAGTCTGCATTGAGAATAATATCCCTCCTTCAAAGTATAAGTTTCCAGAAATTCCTAATAATGAACCTATTCCTGAGATCTTGGACAATGAAGGAGAAGAAAAAGAATCTGCGGAAGAAATAAGTGATTCTGAGGCTGAGCGAGATGAAGAACATGAAGATTAATAATCTTCCTTGTTGTGAATTCTTTTTTGTCTTCTGTATATTTTCATGTAATTATTTTCACTCATTTAATGAAAATTCCCTTTATTCGCACTCGTTTCCAAGATGTCATTCTTTCATGCATGTATATAAGACTATCAAATAGGGGAAATAACATCCCTTTTGCATTCCCATTACTGCCTCTGTTAATTTACACATCTTGATAGACTAAATATGATTAATTTAATCTTCTTGATGTATTTTTTGTGAATGAGTTTGGCGTATCCTCATATCCTTGTTAATTCTTGCTTCTTAAGATATTTGCTATATGATACCTATGTGTGAGTTCATATTTTTGAATTTCCAGCAAAATAAGTGTTAGTTTACATATAATCTTTCTTATGAGGTCTTATCTTGCCTTCCTAAGTAAAGGTCCTATCTTGCCTTAATTTATGTGCGATGAGATCGCAGGCGGTCTTTACACTGTGGTGTATCGACCCATTGATCTCATCTTATCCTATTCTTGTATTATTTCCTCTTCGAGTTTTATTTCATAAATATGATAAGTCTTAATACTCCCTTGAGTAAAAGTCTTATGATATTTAAGTCTTTTGACACATTTCAGCTCCCTAATGGAGGGTGCCATCCTTATCTTCCCCCGGATTTCCCTTTCAAGGAAGCTTACCTCTACTGGGTTAAGGTTATAGATCTTCCCGTCCGGATAATTCAAAAACTAGTTGATTTCGAGGTCTAAGAATCAACTACCGATGAGGTTTATGGTTGCAACACCACACCCTAAGTGGGGTATCTTCGGACCGAGTGCATCATAGTCAGGACTTGTCAAGAGTGGCAAGGTATGCTCCAGATGCCCCGGGCACTCTTGACTCAACTGTGTACCTCGGCGCCCTGATCGAGTTTTTGCACTCCTTAGGAGAGTCTTTCTCACCTTAGTCTCTCAATCTAAGATTATTATCTTTAGACTGAAAATTTAAGGTACCTCTCCCTGATGGGAATTTTCGTTTGTTCTCACCCCAAATCTCTTTGACTCAAGTTCGAGGGTCGGTGTTGCTTTCCCTTGAGTCATTATTTCTAGGTTTCTCCGACTATGACGTGCGATAGGTCTTACTTTTTGCCTCTTGCATGTATGTGAACTAGGTTGCACACCACATTCGGATTCCTTGTTTTATTAAGGTCTTATTATAATGTCTTACATTTGCCTGTTTCTTAATAAAAAAATTCTTATATGTACGATAAAATAGGATATCTGCTCCACTTACTATATATATCAATGTTCTATCAATCATGCATTTTACTGAGTTATCCCTTATGACACTATCTTCTGCTCGTTCAGCTGCGACTTAGCTTTTCAGAATATTGGAATCACATTAAGTCAACTTCTTTTTAGAATATTGTCTTGCATAATTTATTCATTCTCCTTTTTGCGAGAACCACCGCACTCTTCACTTTTATCTCGAGTACACATTTATACCTCTGCATTCCTTTTAAAATTCTGCTTGATCCGCACTACCCATTGCTACTATCTTTTGCTCCATCTCTGTATTGTTCCGTCCTTGATTTCCCTATGAAGTACTCGCAACAACATTTGTTATTTTTGGTAGTAAACTGGCATTTCCACCCTTCGCATCTGGTACTGCCATTGGATAAGACTCCATATTCCTTTTCTCTTCTTCAAGTGCTATGTACTCCTCTTGAAACTAGCGCAACTCCTTCATTGTTATTGTATCCTTTATTCTGAAGATTTGTGTGTATAATAAATCTGTAGGGAAAAGAGCATTGGTAAATGCCAGAATAAGGTATCGCTCACCTACTCATCTTTCCATTTCACTACACATGGTTCTCTAACACGTTGTTAGATGACGTAATCTTTCATTTACTCTTATGCGAAGTTCAAATACGTTTTCAATTCCTGGTATTGACATATTATTGCTGATATATTTTCCTAAGAAGACGTTCTGTAATTGGTGAAACAATTTAATGGTTTCTATTGGTATCCCTTCAAACCATTTCAGAGCTTCTCCTACCAAGATCGCAGCTAAATATTTACACATTACTGCATCATTCTTTTCCCACTTCAATAATGATCGAGTGTAAGCTTTCACATGTTGTATTGCACATGCACTTCCATCGAATATACTAGTGAACACTGGTAAATTGCACTTCATCGGTATTACTGCCATTTGAATTCTCCATGTAAATGAAGTTTTCCCAGCTTCTTCCACTGCTTCTTCTAATTGTTTCCTTTCACCATTTCTTCTCATAGTCATCATTTCCCTTAACTCCGCCAGTTCTTTAAGAAGTTCTGCACTTCAAGTTTTTTCTAGATCATCTCGCACAGGTCTTTTTAATGTGGTTTTCCTCAATCTATTCTCATGATTATTCAGACGTACTGCCTCTTGTATCTCATATTTTTCAAATTCTTCTCTTCTTTTCCTACACCTTTCAGTGTTCACGTCAGTCTGTGCTCTATCATATCTTTCCTCTTCGTCTATGCGATCATGTCGATGCCTTTTCCTTTTTATTTCATGTGGTACGATCCTGCCATGATATGTATCATCTATGCGATAGCGGTCGCATTGCCTTACTCGATTATCGTTTTGACACGATGTTTCCTTCAATTCTCTCTCTTAAACTTATTCCATTCTTTGTATATCTCTTTCTCTCAACATTTCTCTTTCACGTAATATCATTTGTCCTATCCTTGGATCCTCTTATTCTCTTCCAAAATTATCACGTGTGTGACGAAGAAGCTCACATGGATGTTCATACCAATTAGTTCCCAGATCTTGATCTACATTTATTCTCTCATGTCGGTCTTGTAAATTGTCATCTACTTAAAGGTTATCTTCAGTGGTTTCCATGTGAGTCCTTCGTATAACGTTCCCTTGATTAGATCGACTTTGTCTTGATTAACTCCGACTTGATCTTTATATTGACCATGTTGTACTTCTTGATCTCTATTCTCTCAATCTAAGATTCTCCTCTCTTAAATCATCATTCTCACGTGCCAAATTCGCACGCTATTCATCCTCTCTTTGTTATTCTGCAATCAATCTTTGTCCAAATTCTGCAATTGTCATGTTCTCATCATTCCCATTATTTTTTCCTACATTCACAGTTCTTTGTGTTTCCTCTTCAGTTGAATTTGTTTTCCAAGTATGAACGCTCACTCTATCAATATCATCGTTCCGCTCTTGTTCACGTTGAGGTTCAATTGGAATTTCATTTCCCTGATTTTATCTTATTCTTCCCTCCTATTCGTCAAGATTGGTAATTCTCATTCTTTCAGCAATTCTATTACTCCTTCTTGTTGCTATTCCTTTTTCAACAACAGATCCAAGTCTCACCATCTTTAATTACTAGATTTGAACTTCTCTTAGATTCTATGAATTTTCTACCAGGATTTATCACCCTAAGCTGTTTCTAGCGCCAAAAATGTAGTTACAGAAAATCCTACAACCACATCCCAATGAACTAAACAAGATTCTAAGCAATCATAATGGAATATTTCTATTAAAATCAAAAGTTACAATCGATTTACAATAATTACAATGACTTTACTTTCTATCCAAACAAACTTTCTCTCTCCTTGCTAGTTTCTTGTCTAACCCATACCAAAAGAATCCCTTTACATGTGATGAAATCTTTCCTTTATATAGGGTTCCTCACAGTGGATGACATCTAAGAGATCCACTATTCTCGGAATCACTGTGTGTTACATTCGCTCATGTACACTCACTCATTCTCGCACAGCTTATACTTCGCATAGATCATCACACTTTACTCGTGACTTTACTGACATCATCCAATGCATCATCTCAACCATGCCATGTGCGATGGGCCTCACTTACGTTAGATCATATTTACTTCGCATTCTTATCATTATGTGCGATATTCCATTCCTACGATTACATTTGGTTAAATTTTGTTTTACTTTTATTGAATATATGAAATATTGATAACACACTCTGAATCACCTTCAAAACCTAACTTCATAATACCCGGAAGAACTTCTCATAAATGGAACAAAATAAACACTTACTATTAAACCGGTATAAGTAAATAGCGAAGCAAAATTATAAAACCAAAGCTTGTTGCAAATGTGGCACCACAAAACTCCAGGTCTCATTCATCGGAAATCCTTGGTTTTCTGGAGATACACATTAGGTCTTTGTTTCTTAAAACGATTAAAAGCAAACTCGCTCTAACTGTCAATATATAAACTTTGATCACATAAATTTGGGAAATCACTTACGTAAAGGTATTTCAAGTTTCTGCAATTGTATATATAATTTGAGTCCAATTTAAAGAGTTGTGGTTAAAATATGAACAAAGCTCAAATTATAGAGCTTCTGGCCCCACTTGAGAGAATATAGACCAATAGGATTTGTGGGTTTTCAGAACTTTTTGATGATTTTTGCGGCACATGTTTTTAGTAAGTGATGAGTACCTTCCCAAAAATCATACAAAAAAACTAATCTAATCTTCGCTACCCAGTTTTCGCCTCCTTCTACGATTCACTTTTTTCTCTCATGAAACTCTACACATTTGTCTTCTTCCTATCTCTTACGGGAAGACCACTTGAATCTCAAAGGCGTTTTTAGAACAATCGTGATAATATCGATTCCTTTTCGGCGTTATTCTGCATGCCAAAATCTGTAGGTGATATATATCCGATGCTCCTATTTAAAAGCTTCTCTCCAAACCCTAATCGTTATACTCTCTTTTGTAGTATTTTTTTTTTACCGCCTCATATCCTTTCTATGTTCTCATTCTCTCACTATTTATCTTGCAATTTGTTCTTCGTTTATTCTGATTCTCTGTTTTTTTTGTAGGTAGAGTTTTTCTCCTTCCCGGATTATCTAGAACAAATGTAAGGCTCTACAGTTATAATATTTTTATTACAATCTAGGTTTTTTAGGGTATTCACTTTGACTATTCTTTTTGTTTCAAAATTGGAATGCATTTGTAAGGGTTAAGATTTGATACTATGATTTAGTCGTATTGTTGAGATTATGATGCTTAGATGATTTTTCTGGGTTTTTAGCATATGTTGAAGAGTAAATCTATGAGAGGGAGAGACACGGGTTACAAGCAGTCAAGCACAAGAAAGTTATTGCAAGGGCAGATGGTGTATACTTTTCTTCACTTTGAAGTTTTAATTAGCTAATTGAACTACATTATGTGAAGTATATAGTTTTTGTACTATTTTTTTAAAGTTTGCTACTACATTCCTGTGAAGAGGGTAGTGACTATACATGTTGCACTAACTTTGATGTATATATATCTGTAGAAGGACTGGCACTCTAAAGATTACCAAGTAAATGGAGAAAATAATGAAGGTAATTTGTTTCATGAATATATGCTAACGAGCTCGACGGACTTGGATTTCAACTGTTGCTAATTTTGTTTTAGAATATTATTTATTTAGAATTTGTGTTTATTTTACCTAGCTAAATATTATACATAAATGAATTATATTATGTTTGAGATACTTTTCCAAGCATTAGTTTTTTTATTACCTGCTCTATGATGGAAAAATAATTTGATTGAATGCAATAAGGAAGACGAAAAGCTGATTAATACTTTAAGCTTAATATACAAAAATGATATATCCGAATACACTTTAAAGTTTAACCTACAAGACTTAATCTAAATTAAGTGGATTTAAGTGGTTTTTTAGTGAATATAATCCAAACAGTTCAACTACAATACGTTTTGAAAGAGAATTAGCACAGTGAATACAGTCAGTACACCCTTTTTACGCCTTCTCCAAGTCAACGTTGCACAAAATAAAGAAAAACAGAAAATAATTAGACTACAAATTAACAAAAATATAGAAAGTTGTAATTATCAACACTGAAAAATGATACAAAGCAATAACACCTATACCCGTCGATGCACAAACTGTATTCATCTTAGGCTATGTCAAGATGTACAATTTCCTTCGAAAAAGCATCAGATACCCGTGTAATCATATAGAAACATAAGAAGTTTACTAAATTTCCTCCGTAAATGCATCAGATACCCGTGCACTCAAATTGAAACATAAGAAATTTATTTCATTCGGAAATGGTTCGTACTGAGTTCGGGTTTCAGGTGTAACCAAAATTAATAGTACTGAGTTTGTGTGTTCCTTGAATCAACTATAACTGAACGTGCAAACCCTGAAGCTCCGCGTAGTTTATATATATCCATTTAACTTAATCTCCACGAAATTGCTTTTATTTTTTCATTGAATCAGCGCACACACTTGCTAGACTTAGCATCAAGAATCACTAAAACTATCAACAAAATATTTCTGAAAGTTCCCAAACTTTTAATCCAAAATATACTAACAAAAATAGCTTAGTTTATATGCTTGCCGACTCAGGATGACCTTTCGGAGACATCAAAATATGGTAGAATAACAACAAAAATTACTGTTCAAGCCAGATAAATGATATTTATTTTCACAGAATGCAAAACCCTTAGAACAGAGAGCATGCAAAAATCCAATACCTGTTCCTCCCATCCTAATAGAAAATCACACAGACAGTACATATTTACACCAAGCCAACAAAACAAACAATACGGTTACGAAGGTAACCTATATATATACCTCCGTAGCTTGATCACCACGAACTTTCCATAAAATTTTTAATTCAATAATCTTTTTGTCCTCACTAAATTTGGAAAGAGATTCTATATACTAACGACAGCTACAAAAAAAAAAACATACGATTTAAGTTATCCGTATGTTAATTTTATTTTACGAACTGAATAATGTACCATCTGCATACCTATATAAAATCATATGTGGTATCATTTTTCCTGCTAGTAACATCACCTAAAGACAGAAAATCGAAAACTTCTCTTGCAGATGTAAACCTAAGAAACTATCTGGTAAACCTGTTAGAGGGGAAAAGATACTCACACTTTGTTCCATAAGATGAATCTCAAGACCTGATACTTTCAAACTCCTATTGCTTTCAAATTTCCACACCTTCAATGCTGTCACAACTTTATTAGATGTCTTGTTTGGTTCGAGATTGAATCGCGTGTAAAGTGTTCCTGCAATTTTTTTAACCATTATAAGTAAGCAAAGAAACAACAAAATGATCAATCAACAATAAAATTGAATATCTAAACACCGTTGCGTATTCAATTGTTGTTCTAGTAAGTAGTTTTAAGACCTAAAATCAGTGGATCACTAAAAAAAAATTGGTAATATCACAGATTCAATATAATACAGCCCAGATTAAATAGAAACATACAATCAACTTTAAACTGGCGCTCATAGTTTAACCAAAAAAAGAAAAAAAACTAAAACACAAAGTGCTTCGCTTCAAAAAGTTTAATTCTCATAGTATTACAACATATATTTAAATTTTTCCTGAGGATATATTGTACTCGTACCTGTTAACAAATCAACAGAACAGTGAGTCACATCTTCATCTCCACCAACAAACAAAATTCAGGACCTAAGCAAGAATTTCTCAAACAAAATCATGGTTTATAAGTTCTACAAAATAAATCAGTTTTTCTCTTTTAAAAACCTACCTAAAAAAGAAAACCCGTGAAATCATTAGAGATTCTTCATATTTCGCTTCAATGTCCCGATGCTGATAGTTTGATGATGATGAAATCAAAATTAGGGTTCCATCCAACTAACGTAAAAAGAACATGAATCCTAGAAAATGAAAACAGTATCCTGCAAAAAAATCAAGAGGAAATTAAATAAAGAGAAAGAAAACATTTGATAAGGCCATCTTTCCAAATTATGTATCGTCTAAACAAAATCCTCGGTCGCAGCAGCATCATACCCATGCAGAATTAAATACATGACGTAAAAATAAGAAATTCACAATATACATAGTTATTGAAGAACCAATGTTAAGAAACAAAAACTTGCAATATATAGAATAAATTTAACATTTTTTTTTCCGCCTAAACGTAGCATGAGATCTTAAAACGGAAATCATTATCATTGATACTGACAATAGAAATCCATATCTAATTTGAATGGTAAGTGTATCCATTTGTTTATGGTAAGTACCTACATTGATTATATTCTTCCTCAAAATGCATCAACCTATTATTAGCATTAACATCAATCGTCCTATATTATTTCCCAAAATATATCAAACTATTCCGAAAACATATTATAAGCCATAATAATAGCGATAATCTAAATATAGATAGTGAACAGATACTTTTCCATTCATAGATTTGATAACAAAAATATAGTTTAGTCCTAATAAACAACATTCAAAACGTTTCTTTTCATGTCAATTTTTATAGTAATTAATTAATAAAGTTTCGATATTTCATTTTTTTTTATTTATATTTCACGGCCCTTGAATATCTTAGTCCTATTTTAATTCGATTATACGATATGATTTTATTAATTAATATCATGTAAACGTGGTGTAAAAAATATGTGGGCCCTCCCCAAAAGATATTTGTAGATTTTCGAAGATTTGTTTTCCATTAATTACTCATGAAAGAATCCATCTATAGCAAATAATAATCCATGATTTCGAAAAATATTACCCATTCATGATTTCCTTTTCTATAATTAATATTTCCGTTTTTTTCTTTTCTTTTTTACATCTCACGCCCTAAATCATGGCTTAGGTATAAATGAAATGCGGTGTAAGAATTTTTAACAAATCTCAGCCGATTTAAGCATACATTCAATTACATAATGAACCAAGAATAAAAATAAAAATATGAAATATTTAAGGGAGTTTCATCTATAGCAAATAATAATCCATGATTTCGAAAATATATGTTACTAATTTACGTCACCTTTTTTATGATTATCAATGACATATTTAAGGGATTTTTTTTTTGGTTAAAAAATTATGATTTTCAAGATCTTTTCTATAGCAAATAATAATATTTCCTTTTTTTTCTTTTCTTTTTTTACATCTCACGGCCCTAAATCATGGCCTTCTGTTATTGATTCGATTTTACGACATGGATTTTATTAATATTATGTAAATGCGGTGTAAGAATTTTTAACAAATCTCAGCCAAGCAGAACCAAGGGTTTCGTCTACACACCAACATAAAAGAGGGTGGACGCAACCACTAAATTTGGAGCATCCGATCGAATCCACGTAATTAGAAATTGACATCCACGAAATGTAAGGGGGCTAACTTTGATTTCGGCCAATCAGGAGCGAGCATTTTGTTCACCGGCCAATGGGAGAGAAGGTTACCTCAACTCTCGACGTGGTGTGAGAGATGTGGTTGTGTTTTTAGTTTATTGATTAAACCAACTTAATTACAATTTCAAACCAGTAACTAAGTTAACCGAACACTAACTGTGATTTATAATTATAAATCTAAAAGATTAAAAAAGCTTTGATAAAATTCAACTCAATGATTAAAATTTATAATTTAAATACATAGATTTGTGAATACTTACATGTAGATCGAACAGTACTTCCTTCTCCGCAAAACAAAATGATCGTTCATCCTGCCCAATAATCAAATATAAATTATTAAATAGAAAATTGTGATGAACAATACATACTAAGCAAAAATATGAGAATGGGAGAACATAAAACGTTACTAAAAAAAATACAATAGACAAAATGGATGAATTTCGATTTTAATTTTCTAAAAATGGTTAATAAAAAAATTTATATTCCTAAACATGCAAGATATATTCAAATATTTTTGGACAAATTTTTATTACAACTAAATATGGCCATCTAAAAAATGTTATATTTCATTAATTAAAAAAGAAAAAATAAAGGAAAATAAACATAATTTGGACTTGACAATATTCACGCGTGATTTGGTTGGTATATTTATGACTAACAAATAATTGTAACTTAGGTAATTTCAGATTTAAAAGAATATTATTTAAGCTGATATTTTATAAAATAGAAAAACAAATCTTTAAAAGGAGGATTGTTTTTCCTTTTTTCCTAATATACTAGAGTCTTAAACTATTAAATAAGAATGTTTGCCAATCACTCAAAGAATAATACAAAAAGTAAGATATACACGCCGAAATAATAAAATTATGCATTTATTCATATCGACATTATTTTCAGAATTTTTTTTTCTCTATATAAGGTGTTGGAGCAAAAGCTAAACCCAATTTGCTTCTAGCTTAATTTTTTGTTTTAAATGTCGGGTTTTGTTGTCTGATACGCCTATACTGTTTTGTTTGCAGCTTTTAGGAAACAATGTAGTCAGTTGCTTCTTCTTTTTTCCTCCCTGCGTGTTGCTTCTCCGGTAGTACTCATGAAACATTAGAACTGGTAAGATTTCTCTTGATTTTTTGGTGTTTTTGGTGCACAGAATAATCTTCCATTTTTGATGTTTAAACCACCATTTGTAAGGTACTACTTATCCCAAGAACTCTTAATTGTAATCGATTTTGTTGGTGTTGTATTTTGTATGGAGCAAATGAAACAAAACTTTCGCTTCAATCTGGACGGGTTCTGATCACAAAATTTAAGGTATTGTTATTTCATCAGTTTTGTTAAATAATAGACAATATTTATATTAAGATTTAGGGGAAAATATAATAGCAACTGTTATTATATTCAGTACTCTTTCCACAATCTATTGTACTCTTTTTTAATTTCATCTCTTGGTGCTTCTGTTTTTTTCTAAATTTTAAGCTCAAGATGATATCCAAAGTGGGTTGATGCTTAGTTTTTCATAGTGAATCATTTTTGTAATTCGTCCATTGATGTAATACTTATGTTTTAGACTATATATACTGATGTATACCAATTATTCTCATTTTGCATGACCCTTTTTGTTATCACGAGTAATTTCTAACGTATGGTATATGAATTTTGAATCTAGAATGGTTCTATTATAATAGCCGGATCAAATAATTCTTATTCTTATAACCACAAGTTTTGGCACAAGGACAGTGGGTTAAAACTGCTTAACTTTCTTTGTTATACTACTATATCTTTTTATTGTATTGTCATCACCCTTACATATTAGGCTTTCCATCTGATTATTCATTCCTCTGCACTGATGGAACACAAAAGTGAAGTCATGCAGGGTCTTTGTATTTTTGTAATGTAATATTGGATTTTAGATTATTATTTTTTTTCCGATCGTACCTATTCTGGGGTATTCTTCAGCACCCACCTCTAATTCCCAGAGTTTTGGAAGCGGATTTTGCTAAAAGAACAATGCATACCATCTCTTCATCTCTTGGAAAGACATATTAGGGAAAACATAATGCAAGGAATGATACAAAGGATCAAACATGGGTAGCCAAAAACTAAAACATGTTTTGTGCATCATATTTGTACTAAATTATCGGATCAGACCAGGGAAATCGCTCCCAGCTATATGTAATGATTAATAATTTAGAGTTCAAGAATATTCGGAAAATGGGACATTTAACATTGTTTTTAATCGAGTAAACTCAAGCATGAATGACGGCCCAAAGTTACAAATGTTGTGAAGAAAGTTGATTGTTTTGATCCAAAAATGCGCATCCATGCAGCTAATGAAAAATGTGCATTGTACTTCTATGTGTGTCATGGTACTTAAAGATCATTTTAAGCAAATGTTGTATGTGTGGATAATAAACTTAAATTATTATCCACCGCACAATCTAAGGTAATTCATCTTACAATTTACGAGTACACATATTAGAGTCACTCAATTCACAAGTTCATATTATACAGTTCCTGGGTGTATCCATATAACTCACTTAATTTTTTTATTTAATTTTTAAGCATTTCATTCTCCCAATTTTTCAAGAAAAGTTAATCTCTCTATATATATGTATATAAAAATATACGATTCACTGTAGAATGATTTTAGCATTCACAAATATGTTTGGATTTACTTAATAGTATCACTCTTATGCTCTCTTAAAACACATTGGTTCGAGGGTTATTCTGATAATTTGGGGATTCCTCTTATAGTTAGAAGAGACATATACTCAATCGATCTTGATACATTTACTTAATTTGAATCCATTTGTTTAGTTATACTGAAATGAAACACTGTTGTTCAATACATAAGAATTCCGAGTACAATATAAATCATTGACGCGAACTCAATGTACTGAGAGTTTAAAAGCACACATATATTATAATTCATGCAAATTCACAGACTTAATTACAATTGATATATATATAAGTTAGTTCCTACCAAGTCCTCTTAACTTTTTGTGGTTGTTCTGAGTATAACTAACCAATAAACAATTATCAGAAGAAACAGTATGGTTATTTCAAAAAGTCATTATGAAAATCAAAAGGATAAGTTTAAGGAGCAAAATATATTAGTGATAACAGATTTCGTAGTTTCGATTTTCAAAGATAATAAATATAAGCATGTCCTACAAAATGGAATATTATATCTCACTGTTCAAATACGTATTACCGTGGTTACCAAATACTACGAAAATATTCCATTGCATGATTTTTATTTTGCCGGACTAGAGGATATACCTATCCACTATATAGTTTCTCATAATACTTTTTATATATAATTTGTTCATGTTTCGTATTTGATTCTATTTTTACTATGCTATTTTAATTCTATTTTTTTTTCCAAGTTTGATGATTTCCATGTGAAAATATGTTTAAATTTATGTATAGAGAAAAAAAAATTAAAATAAAGTCATTAGGTTACCAAAGAAAATCCCTTATTGATATCCATTTTACCCTAATAAAATCAAGCGGTTGAATGGCATCTTTTTAAAAATATAATACATCATGATCTCGAATGACGATTCTGATAACGAAGTAAAGTCACATAATGACTGCGTAGATAAAAAGGATAAGAATATATATATATATATATATATTAGTTTACAAGTCTAAAGGATAAGAATATATATATATATATATATTAGTTTGCAGGCCTAGAATTGCAAATTCATTGTTCAGCATTTTTAGTTGATCTATATTTATAATTTATTCCTTGAATTGCCCTTATAGTCAAGACTGAAACAGTAAGATTGAATCTGAAGGCATAAATGAGGTAATGGGCATCTTTTTCTATGGTGATCTTTGTTTCTTAACTTTATTCCTATGGTACTTATGATTTTACCAAACTAAAATATCAAATAATGCACAATACATGGACGTGGTAATAACAAGTTAATTTTTATCGCCATTTTTCGGTTTAATTAGTTTTGGATTTTGTTGATCTAATTTAATCTAAATATTAAATTGTAGATATATTTTTTTTGAAAATGTTGTTTCAGGCGCACATAAAGTGGGTTTTGAAGGAACAAAGGAATATAAGTGTAGAACCACTGTGCTATGGCTGAATTTTCATGCACGTGTCCAATGATTTTCTTGCAGTTATAGTTATAGATGACTAGAGTGTTCATTTTGTACTTACGATCGTTTCTGTATTCATTTTTGTGCTCATCATAATCAAGATATTTTGTTCCAATAAATGATATTTGCAGTCAATCAATTTTCTTAAGGGTTTAATGCAAGAAGAAACTTACGCATGTACCAAGAGAATGGTGTTGTACTCCGAGTGCCATAAAATCTCTAAAAATTATACATCAATGCCTATTCTTATATATTCCCTCGAGACCTATATATGAAATACAAGCCAAAATTGAACCCATACATATGTTGATCTTCTGAGAAGAATACCCAAATATGCTCACTTTTGACCCATTGGTTCAAATTCTCTATAGAAATAGTTATTCCAAGATCTCTCATAAACAAGAGCCTCTGGTTGATTCTGGCCCCGCCATTTTAAATTTTAGCTAATGAAATTTGAAAAGAATTTTTTATCCTCACAATATATTATTTGACCAAACACATTTTATAAAATAGTTACCTAAACTTACTAAATCTTATAACATTAAGAAATAAATATAAAAAAATTTAACATTACCAAAAAAAGTGGTTAATTAAAATTAAAATGTCCAATGTCCAAAAATAATAAATAAATAATTTTTCTTAATTAAGTGAACAAAAACATTAAATTAAATAATAAATTTTTCAATATTTTTTTTAATGGATAAAAAAGGGAGGCCTTTAATTTGAAAATTATAAACAAGGAGAGTTTGTCGATGTAAACAGTAGTCTTAGTACAAGAAACTCAAAATAATGAAACAATGATTTTCATTCAAGACAATCCAAGAAAAAAATCGTTTCTTAACAGGATAGAGAAGAATACTTTACGGCCAGGAAAAAGAGCACATGAAAGAATGCTAAGATTCAAGACCGAGAAGAATGCTTTACGGCCGACACAAAAAGGATGTGGAAGAATGCTAAGAAGAAGTTTCTTTTCATTCACTGCCTCCCTTGAACTTATATCTGTTTTAGTCCTTTTTGGTTTATTTTATTTATTTGCACATCAACTAAGATATAAATTTATTAATTTTTTATTCGTACAATGATTATCATACTTACTGATGTAAAGTATGATAACAAGTGTCTAATATTCCGTAAACAAGAAACAGACCCGTGCATCGCACAGGTGAAAAACTAGTATACCTGATTCTTTTATTAGGGGCTCTAAGTCAAAAGACCCACAACTCACAAGTGCATTATATCTAAATACATTTGGAGATACCCCATAGTTGCATCTCGATTAACATGCTTTGTTCCATTCTAACTTTGGTGGGCATGAATAGTCTATCTGTCATTGTATTATATGTAGGTAACTAGGTTTCAATCCCTTTTTTTTTCTTTGAACAGTTGAATAGCTTCATCCCGTTGGAAAACACTGGGTTGCAATAGAAGATGAAATAACACAGGTTGAGATTGTTGTACTCAAAAACTTTCAAGGCTCATAAGATTTCTTTTAGACAATTATTTCTACCCTGCCAATAAATTGGCGATTACAACAGGTATGTGAAATAATGCATTCAGGATACAATGAAAGCCCTATAACAAAAATTTAATTCAAGGTTTTTACCCCTTTATCCAATCAAGAACACATGTAAACAAAATTTCTAATGATGCTTTAGAAAGAGAGAAAACAGAAAAGGTTTTTCCGATATGATAGAAACAAGTTTTGGGAGATACTATTTATAGAGGTTTTCGCATATGTTGGGAATAGACATCTTTTCACCAACAGGTTTCTCTTCCCGAAACGATGAGTCTCTTCATCATCGACCACAGCCTGGGGGGCTACACCCCCGAGGACCCCCTTGGATAGCGTAGTTAAAAATATTCCAACACATCCAACCCAAACCACTTGCGGTATCCATTAACCAAAGACACCCATTCACTTAACCTAGGTCGCTAGATATAAGTTTTCTGTGGAAAAAGGTATTACTCCCTTGAATTTGTTTCACTTTTTTATCGTTCAGTAGAATTTAGGTATTGAAAATTAGATCATTTATAATCATCACTCAACGGAATTTCCCATAAGATGTTATATATACTCATGATTTTTACCTAATAGTCTAATGTTGCAATTTTATATGCAGGAAACCTCAATAAGACCAGGATTTTAGTTTCGCATTGGTGAAACAAGTATTTTCTCGTGTCTGACAATGAGGTTATCATCGATAGGGTTGGGTAAGCTTCTGCTCAAAGAAAACAGATGAAGAAAAAAAAGGTTGGGTAAACGTAAGCTCCATCTTACTTCAAAAGCAGTAAAAGAAGAAAGATTGAATCCATGCAAAAAAAACTTGTAAAAGATTGTCAATTACAGATCTTCCAGATGATTGTATATGACTTTTGTATCATAAGATAGAATACTTCGTTGATCGTATGTCCTTTGGTTTGGTTTGCCGTCACTGGCTCTATATTCAGAACTGCAATATTGAGTCGTTATGGAATATGGATCTCCATACATATAGATTATGTCAAACACCGAGAATTAGTCCAGAAAGCTTTTCCATAATTCTGTGCAGATTGTTGATTCGATTCCAACACCTCAGAAATTTGTATCTACGTGGTCTCCCTGACGGAACAGATTATATTACATCACAGTCACAGTTTTTCGGGTCAAAAGTTCGATTTCTATCCTTAAAGGGTTTCTATGAGTGTTCAGACAAGAAGCTGTCTTTAATATTTTCTTCGTTCCCTGGTTTGACATCTGTATGTCTGAGAAGTTCTCATATTACTGACAAAGGTTTAGGAGTCCTAGCAAAAAATTGTGCATCCTTGCAGAAAGTCGACCTCAGAAACTGTCAGAAGATTACTGACAAAGGCTTAGAAGTCTTGGCAAAATATTATGCATCCTTAGAGGAAGTTGACCTCGGAGAATGTCAAGGGATTTTTGATACAGGTTAAGAAGTCCTAGCAAAATGTTGTGCATCCTTAAAGAAAGTTGTTCTCATAGGTTGTCAAGCGATTACTGATAAAAGTTTAGAAGTCCTGGAAAAATGATGTGCATCCTTACAGAAAGTTAATCTCGGACACTGTCAGAGGATCAGTGGTCAAGGTTTAGAAGTCCTGACAAAACGTTGTGTATATTTAGAGATATTCGATCTCAGTAGTTGTGAATAGATTACTGATTCAGATATAAGTTCTCTCTTAAACAATTGTTCCAAACTCCATTCTCTTGGCATTTCATTCTGCAGCAACGTAACTGGTATAGGCTTTCATGGGTGTCCGAAGACCTTAACTGTAGTTGACGCATTAAATGTGTATAATTTTACAACAGAAGGGGTTAAAGAGATTGCAAGTGGAGGTGGGATTGAATCTCTAAGTCTAATGGGAGATGCAGTTAATGACGAAGCAGTTATAACTATTTCAAAAGGTTCCCCCTCTATGTTGTAAAAGGTGCTGGGCGAGGCGAGGCGCCAAGCCCAGCGCCTAGCGCTTAGGGCGCCTAAGGAGAGCGCCTAGAGCGCCTTTTATATAAAAAACTACATGAGAAGGTTTATTTTGGCGCCTGGGAGCCTTTTTTTCCCAGGCGCATGCGCAACGCTTAATGCGCCTTTAGCGTTTAGGCGCCAAAGGCGAGCGCCTTTTATAACATATTTCCCCCTTATTAAAATCGTTGTGCCTAGAATCTGTTGACGAGGTACACCTTGAAGGATGGAAAGCTATTGGTCTGTATTGCAGAAACTTGGAACACCTTTTGGTGATTGGGAGACGGAATTTATGTGATCAAGGGATGAAAGCTTTGTGTTGTGGGTGTGACAAATTTTCCTATTTAACTGTAAAGAGTCGTACACATAGTAATGTTTCTCGTGAGCTTTTCAAGCGAGAAAGACCCAATTTAGAGTTTTCAGGATGAATGATCACTAATGGTTATTTAAGTGTTTTCATCCAGTCGTGAGATCTGTGTCATCTAGAACAAAATTTATAGGCCACCATAAAAGGACTCATCATAAAGATAGGGAGGTCCTATAAATTGATATGAAATGTTTTTTCATAGACACTTTTCTTTATTTCTCTAGTGCATGCTTGCGTAGGACTGCACCAACACAATCATAATAAAATTGTCGCACCAACAAAAACATTTTCATTCCAATCCTATTACTTAATTTTAGTACTTCTCAATGACTCGATCTTAAAGTCGGTACTAGAACTCGATTTAATAAAACACAGTAAAACCAGAACAAAATATGACAACAACAACAACTAGTTTCCGAGTTTCCGGCGGAAATTTGATTTCATGCATACATGAGAAAATATTACTGGATTTATTTTTACAATGTGTTTTCATTTCATAGCATACAAGGTTCACTGTAAATCTGATATTCCACCTGGGTATAAGGTCACAATTCCAATACCATCAGATTATAATGCGGGTTCTACAGGAAGAGCTTTTCTAATGGAGCCTGAGAAAATAGAAGTACCTAGTTTTAAGGTTGCATTGAGTGTTGAAGCTTCTTTTAATGGTAGTTTTTCGTGTTCACTTCAGATTTTTCTCGAAGATTTCAAAGTTTGGGATTCTGGACATATTTTGAAGTTTTATCCGAAGAATAAATGCATGTTGGAGTTTACAGAAGGTGGTGTGTTGTTGTTGAGGGGTTCAGAACGACAAATTGGATGGACTAGTGGGACTTCCGGGCAAGGCGTAGAGGTAAATTTTCTGATGGTTGTGTTTTAGAACGTCTGTTTTTTGCGTGGTTATTACATGTTTGTGATATGTTTCCATCTTTTGCAGAGATTATAGTTGCTGCGTATAGGCAATCTTGTTCTACTGGATGCAATGGACCGTATAAAATGGCAGAGTTTTGATTTCCCGGCGAATATAATTCTCTGGGGTCAAGTATTCAACTTCTCGACTCGACTGACTTCTTCTGTCTCTGGCAACTCAACTATGTTCTACTCTTTTGAGATTCAAAACAACAGGTTAGGATTGTATTTGAACTCAGGTAAATTCAAGTATTCTTATTGGGAATTCAGTCCTACAGATGGCAGAAATATTATATCTGCCGAATTGGGTTCTACAGGACTAAATCTTTTCGACCAAAACCATCGTAAATTTGCACAGATGTCATCAAGAAAACACAAAGTTATGAGATTTCTAGCATTGTCTGAACAAACGGAAATCTGGGATTGTATCATTATTCACTTGAAAAGAGAGAATTTGAAGCTTCCTTTAAAGCTCCGAATGAAATACTCCTTCCGTCCCTAATTAGATGAGCTACTTATAGTTTGCACAAATTTTAAGACAAGGAAAAAAATGGAGTATATTTACAATTATAACCTAATGGGCAATAATTAGTAAAATTTAGAAATGATTTATCTCTTAAACTATACTATGGTTTTTTTAAAAACTTTATACCGTTAAAAAGCATTTTAAAACACATACGCAACAAATATAAATATGACTATCAAATTAATTCTTCTTAATATAAAGGTGGATAGTTTGGATGATGTGGTGGCTCCAAAACGATCCTCACATTAGTTTGGCTGATGTGGCGGATCCAAAACAATCCTCACATTCTGTCCAATTAAAATAGGCCACGTGGAAAGTACTAATCGATATGTTACTTAAAATAGGCCACGTGGAAAGTACTGAATCGATATGTTACTTTTCTGAAGAGAAACGATCTTAATTAGACCGATTGGTTACTTTACTAATTACTTTCCTGAAAACTCTTAATATTGACGTTTCCACCTGTTGGTCATTGTGTTTGAAAGTAAACGAAAAGACACTACCTCTTGGTCAATTAGTATGAAAAACTTGCCCGTCACCATAACAAACCAACAGTAGAAATACACTACAGTTTATTCTTCCTCTACCGTTTGTTCTCTTCGTGGATTAGAATCACTACATACACGATTCATTAGGTTTCTTCTTCCTCTACAATTAGTTCAATGGATAGACATAACCAACAACATCAGATCGTGGCAAGAGTCTAGAGAAAGTGCGCCATGGAGACACTCGACCAACTGCCTTCAAACGATGCCAGAGAAAAATCAAATCAAGTACAACTGGGAACCAAAAATTGAATTCCAAAGCAACAGGTGAGCCAATGATCATCTTACACTAGATTGCAAAATAATATTATAACGGCATTTAATCAATCGAATAACATTATTCTGACAGAAGGAGAATCAAGTCAAACAAGATTAAAAAACAAGGAGACACTATCTGCTAGAAGATGCGACTGTTTCCCGATTATGTATTCTTCAAATGAAGTTAATTCTGCGTATTACCAATCAAATTCTTTATATACAGAATCAGTAAACAAGGTTTGGAACTTTGGACCTCCAACACATACATGCCATAAATGTTATGCAATTGTTTGGTACGAGGAGAGAAATAATAAATCTCAAACATCTAATGAACTTGAATGGTAAAGTGCAGCTTCCGTTATATCGAGATCCACCAACATTGTTACAGAATATGCTGGCCAAGGAGGAAACAGATCTAGACACTTCAAAAATAAAATTAGGGCATATAATTATATGTTTGCTTACACTTCAATGGGAACAAAAGTGAGCAAGAAGATCAATAATGGTCGTACCCGTGCACCATACGCTTTCAACATAAGTGGGAAAAACTACCACAGAATGGGAAGTTTGCTGCCCGAAACGGGAGCACGAGTACACTTGGAGAAAAAAAAAGGGGGGGTGGGGATTTCGAACCTCAATTAGTTGTAGAGATGATCGCCATGTTTGATGAGTTCAATGAACTAGCGAAAGTGTTTAGGATGGCAAGAGATAGATATGATGCCAATGCCTCAGATAGACTGTGAATTAAAATCCTTGGAGACATCCAGGCAGAGGGAAGACAGAATAATTTGCCTACTTCAAAAGAGATAGCTGCACTTATAGAAAGAGACATCATCGTTGAGGATAAGAAAACAGGATTCAAAAGAATAAGTCAATTTCATCCGAGTTATATGGCTATGCAGTATCCGGTGTTGTTTCCATATGCTGAAGATGGATACCAAATAGAATCCAACACGCAGCCAAAATAGGTAAAAGAACAAAATTAACTCTTCGGGAATATTATGCTTTTAGGTTACAACAGAGGCATAATGAAGGGCAAACATTACTTCTGGGAGGCCGTTTGTTCCAACAATTCGTAGTGGATGCTTATGCATGCCTTGAAGAAGAGAGATTGGGTTATGTGAGAAGAATCCAAAAGGTGTTAAGAGTTGAGAACTACATAGGGATAAAAGATGCGGTAAGATCTGGCCACACAGCTAAAGCAATAGGAAGATTGGTTTTGCCTTCATCATTTACTGGCACAAGATTATCAAGATGCTATGGAAATTTGTAGATGGGCTGGACCACCAGATTCATTCATTACATTCACATTCAACCCAAAGTGGAGAGAGATACAAATATTCCAAAAGGCTCAAGACAGACCTGATATTGTCGCTCGAGTTTTCAAAATTAAACTCAACCAAATGATGAATGACTTATGCAAAAACAAGCATTTCGGACAGGTGAAGCAGGTCAGACTAATACTAACCCATATCATATTTATTGCATCTTAGACTTTCAATAAGTATTATTAATTTTTTTAATTTAATATATATGATACATCAATTTTATAATCGAGTTTCAGAATAGAGGCCTCCTGCATTGCCATTCTTACACGAAAATGACAAGCCAGTGACACGATCAGATATAGAAAACATTATAAGTGCAGAATTACCTGATGAGAAGAAAGAACCGCTTGCATTTGAGAATGTTAGCCAATACACGATTCACAAACCGTCCATAACCGCTAATCCAGATTCACAATGCATGTTACAGATAAATGTTCCGAGCACTATCCTAAGCGGTTGACCAGTGAAACAACCATTGATGAGAAGGGTTTTCCAGCGCTCTGCATTTGAACAATTCGGACATTGAACTATTTGAAACACAATTGAAAGATGCGGCGCCTAATCAAAAAGATATAATACAGCATCAAAAAACTGTGAAGGAGATTTACAAAGAATTGGAAGATCCAAAAAATAAGGTAAAGGAGATTTACAAAGAATTGGAAGATCCAGAAAATAAGGTAAAGAATAAATTCTATTTAAGATATTGTCATTCATGGGTAGTAGATAAAATACCTATGAAGTAATCATATATACTATGTTATGTAGGGAAATGTCTACCATATCACAGCAACAGTCATTGATGCCTTATTGTCGGATGGTTGGCAATACGATTCATTTCAAGAAGTGTGACAAAAAATTCCGAAAGTCAGTAATAAGGTACAGAATAAAACTAAACATACAAGACCATACAGATTTGGTAAAAGTTGTAGTATTTGATGAAGTAGCACAATCGCTAATCAATTACCCTGTTTCCATACTGAGCAACATACAACAGGTAAAGAAATTTCAAGTTACTCATATTATATTATGCAACTGAACAATGTATTCACTCTAAAATCAAAAAAAAAAATGAAGATAAGGATGTCACTTTAAAATTTATTTGCAGGAAGGAGAAGAAAATGTGTCAACTCTACTAAACAATCTAATTGGAATTCAATCTGTTATCGAGATCAAATTAAAAGAGCATGATTTCAATGGAGACAACAATAGTCTGACAGTCAACAAAATTTGCGCCAACCATAAGAGGTACATATATATATATATATATACATATACATTAGTGAAGTGATACAATTTCATACTTTTTTTCAAGTAATGCAAGGGAAATGAATCTTACTATTATTTTCCAGGATGTTGTCGCCTTGGATGAAACGACTGTACAAGTGCCAACCCAATCGAATGTTAGCCCTGATGGATTACCTACAAAGAAAAAATTGGTAGCAAATCAATATATTAGCTTTGGTTTCTTCAAGGGGTAATAAGAAAATCAAAAGATTGGTACTGAAAGGATTTAATAAGAAAATAAAAAAGGAACCACCATCACCGAAAAGAAGTTCCAGAAAAAAACGTCTCATTTTGTGTGATTAATTGTTGGATACAAAGGAACTTATGATAATGTAGCAAGAATCAATATATTAGCTAATTGAGAACCTAATTGGAATTATCATTCTTTCCAGAACGAAATAGGAAATCTAACACGAACGAAAATGACCCAAAATATGTTCGTAAAAGGACATCTAATTGTGCAGGATCAGTTGTTGGAGACGAAGTTGAGCAGTAATGAATATAGCAACAATAAAAATATTAACTTTAGTGTCTTAAAAAAAATACGATTCCAGATAAGGCTTACATTCCCATGTCGATGTTTTCTGGATACACATTTTTGAAAATAACACAAACATAATTCTCACCATACCAAGGATATTCAAGCAATCAGAACTCTAGTGCAAAGTACAAATTAACTATTTCTTTGAACAGTCACAGGTTCACGATATATCCAAACTAATTCTACTTCATGCCCGATACATCACTTATACAAATTTCCATTGCATTGTCAAACAGGCACTAAGTTTTAGTGCGCAATTAAACGCAGCCTAAGATACCCATTCACACATCCAAATCAAAATACAAAATCGCAACCTTTAAAAGAAAATTGTTTTATTGATCGTGGACGGAAAGAGATAATGGCAAAACTAACACAGTAAAAGTTCTAGGGTTTCAGTCCAAATCCATTCAAATTTGAGGAAGAGTTACCGAAATCTAACCTTTAACAACGCAAATTCGCAATGAATGTTGACGCCTTGCAAATCCATGAAACGAATTGGAGGAGGAAAAAGTAAAGAGTTAAACTGGGGGTTTTCGATTTCATAATCCGGACCATGGGAAACCTAGAGCTTTCATTTTTCTATCCTTCGAAAGATTTCCCCAACCATGAAATGTGGGTTTAAAGAAGATTTAGTGAAATACGATGGTGAAGAAATTTCCGTTCATACACCATTAAAGGAGATGTAAGAGCAAGATAATGAGAAAGGACAGTATCTTATTTCTGGAACAACATATAATCCTGCCAGAATACAAAAATAATCGTGTCAGAAAACAAAGCAGTATTATGACGATTATGACCCTAGCCCGTGCATTTGCACGGGCCTGCACAGCCCTTGTTATACATATTTCTTATAGAAAAAATAATCAATTAAAAGGGTAGTTTTACAAAAATATTCCCTTGGTTAGTGAAATAGCTTATCTATTTGTGGACAAAACTAAAAAGCAAATAGATCATCTAATTAGGGACGGAGGGAGTATTCCCTTTAGCTTGTGAACCTTACAGTATATGTAATGTGTTCAATACTTGTAAATGCATCCAGTTTTCAAAGAAGGCTAACACAATCCAATCTGATTGCAATGTGGGTTTTTCCGGTGAGTTTTGTGCAAAACATTGTTGTTTGTTTAGGGTGATTTTTGAGATGTTTAGATTTATTTTGGTTAATGGAGAAGTGGGAACTTGATAAGTTCTTCTCACTCTCTTTTTTCATTCACTTGGAAGATAATATCTTCTTCTTGTTACATTCTCTTTCTTCACTTGGTCAATATAAGGACCAAGGGAAGAGTTACATGTAGACTATTCTTGTCCATACAACTTCTACTAAAACAAATGCAGTCTAGTGTCATGACAATAAAGCTTCCGGGACATGACACTACTGTTACATGAGGAGAGAGAATGGATCCTGGATTTTTTAGATGTTTTCCAGTGTCATGACTAAACAAATACAATCTCATGACATTACAGAACATTACATTAACTCTCAACAATCTCCTCCTTAATGTGATGTTCTTCTACTCCTAGTAGTTCACGGAAATTTTGAAATTTACCTTTGGGAAGTGCCTTGTTGAATATGTCCGCCAATTGATCTTCCGTCTTGCAATACTTGAGTTCTATCTCACCATCTTCAACCTCTTCTCGAATGAAATGGTATTTCAGTTTTATGTGCCTTGCTCTACAATGCTCCACCAAATTCTTGGACATAGCTATTGCTGATTTGTTGTCACAAAAGTTTATGGTGCTTTCTTCTTGCTTCTCTGGATTGTCTTCCATGATTCTTCTTATCCATACAACATGAGATGTAACGGACCAGATATTTTCCCTCTAGCGGGTTGGATTTCAACCCGTCCAGCAAGGACAAACCTCTGCCCATCACTCGGAAATTATAAAATGATATGTAAATTCATTTCGCAACATTAAGAACAAAATGAAATAAAGTTGCAAGTTGTTGCCAACTTACTATACTGTTTTCAAAAATAAGGCTTAGTAATAAATTAAAGTATACTTAGAAAGAGAAATAATAATTAATAATAATAAAAAAAATACTTAACATTAAAACAGGAAGCTAAGCTTTTAGTTTAAAAGGGACTGTGGAAAAGTAAGAAGATTTGATATTCAACTCCCATTAACAAAACGAAATTAACTATAAAAAGGTACATCTAAATATACACAAGTGTTTTGTACAAAACTATCATTCAACTGTTAGCATCCATACTTGGGAAAATATAATAAAAACTAACTTCACGTTAACACTAAAACACCCCATCCCATGATATATATACACAAGGACAACAATATATACCACATTGTGTCCATAGCTCCACTCTGCAAGCTATTCTCATCTTACTACATCGAGATAGCTCCAAACTCTGTGGGAAAACAAAACAAAACGGGGTGAGCCACAGCCCAGTAGGGGTTATAATGATAATCGTGCGCTAGAAGATATACTAATAAAATTCCACCATCTAAAAACATCAAACTACAATACGAAATTCGTAATTAAATGTAAAATATATTTTCATAAACATTTGTCAGCTGTCATTCATTTAAATTTGGAAAAATTTACTCTACTATTTACAAGGCCATCGCCAATGTCAGGGTAGTGCGATACCAGCCACCATTATCAAACAAACGGTCTTCCGGATTGCCATCCATAGATGGGGTGCCAATTAAGGCCCGACGATCCTATAATATAGTTCTCTGGTTTCCAAACTCAGTTGTTATAATGGAAACATCACCAACCAAGTTCTAAAGAATCTTGTAAATCCATAATTGAAAACTTACTTAAAAATAAGCGTTGACAACATTCTCAAAACCCTTACCCAAGACACATTTTCGAGAGCATAAATAATCTTGTAGATCCAGGAAGTGGACAAATCCTCATGCAATGTAACAAACTCAAATCGTTGGAAATCAATAGATCAATCATAATTATCCGTACATATCAAAACAACACTCACCAAGATTCCAAAACCATAAGCATGTGATTAAGTTTGACGTACAGTTCAGAAAACAAAATCGAAAACTATTATATATAAATGGTGAAATAAATCTCTAGTCAAAGTGGATGGTGATACATGCTGCAATCATGCAAGTAAAGAGTATTTTTATATCACGGAACTTTGCAAGACTTTGAAATAGCAAGAGCACTCAACATGAATCGTAAAATCTGGGAAAGTCCAAAAATTTCAGTTTTGACTACTCGTAATCAAAAATTCGTAGAAAATTCATTAGATAACCGAATCCAGTAAACTTGGTCTCGTTAGAAAGATGAAAATACCCTATTTAAAAGAAAAATAATAGGGAAATGTAAGAAGGTTTATATATTTATCAAAATGTCTCGACAATACAGGACATAAGTTACATTTTTAGAAAATGCAGTTTTCATAGCCCATAATCAAAAATTCATACATAATTCGTTACACAACGAAAATCAGCAACTCATGTATCATTAGAAAGCTAAAAGAGTATTCTTTAATATAAAAATGATAAGAAGAAGTAAAGAGATACATATATGTTCATAAAGTTCTCGACAAAACAGGACAATACCATCAGGTTCAGAAAATTTCAGTTTCACAAGTCTCTAATAAAAAATTCGTTTAAAATTCATTTGGTGTTGGATTTCAGCAAATTTATTCTTGTTGGAAAGATGATAAGTCCTATTTAACATAAAAATGGTAGTACAAAGAAATATGCTTTATATATATGTCAAAACCGTCTCGACAAACAGGGCAGGAACATGTTTCCGAAAATTTCCAGTTTCGGCAAGCTCCGGTCCAAAATTCGTACAAAATCATTAGGTGATGGAATTTGACAAATTTGGTTTTGTTGGAAAGATAAGAAAACCCAATTTAACACAAAAATGATAGGAGAAAGTATAATGGTACATAGTTGTTTCAAAGAGTTCTTCAAAACAGGACAACAAAACGTTTCCAGAAATATTTCAGTTTTGAAAGTCTCTATTAGAAAATTCGTAGAAAATTTATTAGGAGTTGGAATTCAGCAAAATTTGGTCTATCTACAAAGCTGAGGAGTCCCTCCTTAACATAAAAAGGATAATCAATGATAAAGAGTTTGATAGATATGTCAAAAGTCAATACCAAACAGGACATATATTATGTTTTTCAGAAATTTCAGGTTTATTTCACAAACATGTGATGGGCTATCTTTGAAACTCAATTTGGGAATTGAGTTTTGGCGAAAATCAACACTTTAAACCATCTTTCAAACCATCTTTAATCTCCAAGTATGAACTAAGTATTTGCTTGTATTGTAAATCTTACAAACCCATTCAAAAAAACAACACCACCAAATCATGAATTTTCAACCAAGTTAAGGCAAAGTATCAACCATACCACTTTGAATAGTTTTCCCTCAAAGAATCAAGTTAAAGGTGAAGCAACATAAACCCATTTCTTACTTTGCAACAAACATGCTTTGTAAAGAAAATCATCAAATTTAAGGATTATAAATCAAGTTGCACAAATTGAAGTTTAAATCCATTTGGGTGAGAAAAACCCCCTACCTTGACGCAATTAAACCAGAGAGAATCCAAGCACCACGTTTTGGATAGCTAAATAAAGGTTTCTGGACATTGAATCAAACCATGCTAAAATCAGTCACAAGTAAAATTGTTTTGTGAAGAAACAAATGAAAGAAAATCCTACCTCGCATGAGATTCAATGGAAACAACAATCCCTGAAGTTGGTATTTCAAATTTGGGGAAAGAACAATGATTTCTTCTTTGATTCTCATCAACATATGGAATGAAGAGTGAAGAACAAGAGGGAGACGGAATGAACAAGGAGCATAAATTTTATCTTTTTTGTTTTTAGAAAGAATTCAGAATGACGAAAATGCCCATGTCCACTTCTTCTGTGACACATACACACCTAGTTGGCAAGCAGTCAACTCCATAGAAAAACTAATTAAACTCTCTCCCTTACTAAGGGATGGACAAGTGATTAATAACACCCTACATGGGACTCAAGGAAACCACCTCGCATTCCAAATGCGAGGAACAACAATACTAGGATCCGTTCACCCATATTGCACAATACGAACACAACACGAGTAGGCTGGGCTCAAGCCCAAAACTCAAGTTAAGTTTCTGTGAATGTTACATGAGATGTAGCTATTGATGACGAAATGTACTCCGCTTCCTCCATAGATTAAGCTATGGTTTCTTTCTTCTTCGATGTCCATGTGAATATACTCGAACCAAGAGAAAAAGCATACCCCAATGTACTCTTCATTTCATCAATACATCCTCCCAAGTCACTATCACAATAGCCAACTAATTTGAAATCCAAATTTCTTGAATACATGATTCCAAACTTCATTGTTCCTTGATATACCTTAACAACCTATTTTCCGCGCCAAGATATAAATAACTAGGGGAACTCATGAACCTAGAAAGCATACTTGAAGCAAACATAATATCCGGTCTTGTGTATGTAAGGTAAAACAAGTTTCCAATAAGACCTATATAGTAAGTCTCATCAATTTTTATTCCTCCATCATCTTTCTTGAGTTTCTCATTCACTACAAGTGGTGTAGATATGGGGTTACAACCAAGCATGCCAAATTTCTTCAACACCTTTTCGCCATACTTGCTTTGAGAAATGAATACGCCATCTTCACTTTGGTGAACTTCTATACCAAGGAAGTACTTGAGTAGACCCATGTCACTCATCTCATATTTCATCATCACTTCTCTTTTGAATTTCTCAATCATATGAGCATCATTACCCGTAAATATAAGATCATCAACATACAAGGCAATGATGAGAATAGACATACCTTTTGTTTTCACATATATTGTAGGCTCACTCTTGCTTTTATTGAAGTTTTGCTTTTTAAAGTATCCATCTATATCACTATACCAAGATCTTGGTGCTTTCTTGAGGCCATACAAAGCTTTCTTCAACTTGTATACTTTGTCCTCTTCTCCTTCCACCAAAAAACCTTGTGATTGTTCTACATAGACCTCTTCATGGAGTTCTACAATCAAAAATTCTGATTTGACATCAAGTTGATAAAGTAACTAAGCTTTTTGGTAAGCCATAGCAATCACGGCTCTAATGGTGTCAAGATGAGAAACTGGTGCAAACATTTCATTGTGGTCGATATCGGGTTGTTGTGAGTAGTCCTTTGCCACCAACCTTGCTTTGTATCTTTGAAACGTTCAATCCGCATTGTACTTCACCTTGTAGATCCACTTCACACCAATAACTTCTTTGTCACTTGGCCTTGATACCTTCTCCCATGTATCGTTCTCGTCGATGAAAAAAACTTCTTCTTCCATAGCTTTTATCCAAACCGGTTCTTTTAATGCTTCTTGAAAATTTTCCGGTTCCATCGTACAAAAGTTACATCTTTCATACACTTCACTCAACCGTTGCATCTTCCTTTCTCATGGTGGTGGTGATGTTGATGCACTAGTACTTGGAGATGCTCCTTGTCTTGTACTTGGAGGTGTTTGAGGTAGTTCTTCCTCATCTTCTTCACATTCTTCAAATTCAATTGTTGATGAATTTTTTTGCTCTTCATCAACAATAATGGTTATCTTCTCAATTTTACCTTCTTCCCAATTCCATGAAGCCCCTTCATCAAACAAGACATCACAGCTTGTGATCATTGTGTTGTTCTTCAAGCTAAACAACCTATAACCTTTAGATTGGAGGCTATACCCAATCAATATACACTTCTCACTTGATTCATCAAGCTTTGTTCTCTTCACCTTTAGAATTTGAGAATAACACACACTACCAAAGACTTTAAGATGACTTACCGATGGTTTTCTTCCACCCCATCCTTCAATTGGAGTTTTATCCCATACATATTTTGTTGGACACCTATTCATCAAGTATACGGCGGTGTTGACGGCTCCGGCCCAAAACACTTTAGGCATACCCTTATCATGAAGCATAGACTTCTCCATATCCATTACGGTTTGGTTCTTTCTCTCGGAAACACCATTTTGTTTGGGAGTATAACCCACAGTTAGTTTCCTTTCCAAGCCTTCATCTTCACAAAATTTATGAAACTCTCTGTTGTTATATTCTTTTCCTTTATCAATTATCAAAACTTTGATGTAGTGACCACTTTTCTTTTCAACAAGACTTTTGAACTTCTTAAAGATGCTAAAACTTCGGAATTTTGTCTCATGAAGTACACCCAAGTCTTACGACTAAAATCATCAATGAATAATATAAAGTATCTATTACCTCCATGAGTTGGTGTCTTCATTGGTCCACACACATCGGTATGTACCAAACCAAGAAGGTGTTTTTCCCTCCATGCTACACCTTTTGGGAATGGTTGGTGATGTTGCTTACCAAGTGCACAACCTTCACATAATCCATCTTTGTGGTTGATATGTTGTGGAAGTCCTTGCACCATGTTCTTGTTGGAAAGTAACTTGAGACTATTGAAATTCAAATGCCCAAGTCTTTTATGCCATAACCATGTTTCATCAATGGTTTCCATCCTCAATGTAACATTCTTCTCCATTTCAAATACTATTGGAAAGCTTCTATGCTTCTCCATCTTGATACTTTTCATGACTTGTCTCTTGTTCTTGTGCTTCTTGTCATAAATGGTATAATATCCATCTTCAAAATGGACCACATACCCAAGATCCACAAGTTTCCCAACACTAAGAAAATTTTATGCCAAATCCGGAACATATATAACACATCTCTAATGTATTTTGCTCCATTGATAGTTTGCACAAAAATTGTACCTCTTTCGTTAGATTGAACCATGTTTCCATCCCCCATCTTCACTAGAGAGTTTATGGATGTATCCATGTCAAAAAACAAGATCTTCACACCAGACATATGAGTAGTACAACCACTTTCCACGAACCACACTTCACTTTTGGAAGTCTCCATAGCACTTGGACAAGCATAAAACAAATTTTGTTTTCCTTTTTCTTCTTTATCATCCGCTCTACCGGCGTGTTCATCTCCTTTGTATCTATAATCCTCCTCCAAATGTCCATACTTTTTGCAATGATGACATTAAGGTTTTCCTTTGTTCCAACAATTCTTCTTCAAATGACCATTCTTCTTGAAAAAATTGCATTTTGGTACTTGTTGAGAATCACCCTTTTGGTAGATGTTAGAATTAGCTCCTCCTTTCTTCCAATTTCCCCTTCCTTTGAAATTAGATGAAATATCACCCTTGTACTCATTCTTCTTATTTGCTGAATTTTTTGACTTCAAGTTCATCTTTGATTGAAATGCACTTTCAATAGACTTTTCGGCGTGTCGTGACACCCTTTCTTCATAAACCGCCACAATGGGTTCAAATTTTTCCGGTAAGCAATTTAAAATCTTCTCGCAAATTCTTTTTTCTTCTAACTTTTCACCACACATCAATATTTGATTAACAATTTCAATGACTCTAGAAGAAAACTCATTTAATTTTCCATTATCTTTCATATGTAGATTTTCAAAATTTCTTCTATATGATTGAAGTTTCAACTTTGTTACCTTCTTGTTTCCTCCATACTCCTTTTGAGGAATATCCCAAGCTTCTTTAGCTTTAGGAAAATGAATTACTCTTGGTAGAATAGTGTGTCCAACTCCTTGTTGAATGTACATGAATGGTTTAGAATTATTCTTCCTACTCTCCTTGAGTGTATCCTTTTTTGCTTGTTCTAGAGTTGTTGTATCTTCAATTTCATCATACCCATTTTGTACAATCTCCCAAACATCTTGAGACATGAATAAGGTCTTCATCTTGATGGACCAAAAATCATAATTTTCTCCATGAAACCTTGGGATTGAAGGTTGTTGAATATAAAGGTTTGAGTTGCTAGAACTTGCCATTGATTGGGTTGATGATTGATTGAAGCAATTGGGTTTTTTTATTTTCTAGATCTAGTCTTTGAAATTTTCTTTGGTTGCTGATTTTTGATTGAATGGGTTTTGGTTGGATTTTTTCCTACTACCGAGATCAGATTCGATTTATCTTGGCTCTGATACCAACTGTTGTTTGTTTTGGGTGATTTTTGAGATTTTAGATTGATTTTGGTTAATGGAGAAGTGGTAACTTGATAAGTTCTTCTCACTCTCTTTTTTCATTCACTTGGAAGATAATATCTTCTTCTTGTTACATTCTCTTTCTTCACTTGGTTAATATAAGACCCAAGGGAAGAGTTACATGTGGACTATTCTTGTCCATACAACTTCTGTAAAACAGATGCAGTATAGCGTCATGACAATAAAGCTTCTGGGACATGACACTACTGTTACATGAGGATAGAGAATGGATCCTGGATATTTTAGATGTTTTCCAGTGTCATGACTAAACATATACAATCTCATGACATTACAGAACATTACATTAACTCTCAACAAAAATGAACCCGTCGAGATGATTGAGATAAAGGGTGTTGGAAGTATCCTAAGAAGCCCTCAATTTTTTAATGTCAGGAAAGATGTTTGCCTGAGTATGTGCATTGATGATTGTACATGTGTTGCTCAGTTATACTCCGATAAGGGGGTTTATGCCGGAGATGTTCATCAACGGTGTGTTCATTATGGTTTGGCCAGGGGTTTAAAACAAATGGATGAAGAAGAGGTGACTGTAAATATGTGGAGTTACTGGGTAAAAGTTCCCAAGGGAATTGTTGGATCAGCGGGGAAAAACTCAGTTTTAAAGAGATGGCTTCTGATCATGGGAGGGGTAGTTGATGTATTGATCATTCTTCTAGTTATGGGAGGGTCTGGGTATTATTATCTTGTAATTACAAAGAGAAGGACCAGAAATGAAAATTCCATCACATGAATTTTCACATAAAATCACTAAGTCGGTACCCTGACATCCTTTATAATCTTCAACACAAATTTGTGCAATCTAAAATTTAGAAACAAGACGATCCATCAGCAAAATAATTACTTAGGATGGAGTAGTGTGTGCTAATTTCCGAGTTTAGTTATATTTTTTTGGTTCTTACACTACGTACTATAAAAGCCTGAGTATGAACACTGAAATTCTATTCAGTTGACAATATTCACAGAAGTTCATAGACCCGGACCTCAAAATTCCATCTTAGCATGTATAAGAAATGCTTCAGCGATGTTTCCATTTCCATCCATCTTCATCTTCATCCTCTTTGTCATCAGTTAATGTATCTTCATATTTATCGATATTCACCTATAAATAATAATAAAAATAGATGAAATCAATAATACTAATCATATCTCATCGTCCTATTTGGTAACTTCCTGTAAAAATATTATCGATACATATTTTGGTCCATACTTCTAGATATTGACCTCCGGTATGCATATCCTTTTGATCTAAGTTCGGGACATCCTGACAATACGGATACCCGGTATGCATACCCTTCTAATATGACTTCGTTAACTTCCAAGAGCATATACGCACACATGTATATATGCATGCCTTTTGGATATGATTTCACAACTGTCAAAGGTACCCATACCGAACTTCCAAGAGTGCATACACACACAGGTTGAGAAATGGATATTCATAAATCTTTAGCAAACTCAGTTAGCACAATTTATTGTTCACAAACTATTTTCTTTAAAATTGATCTTTTTGAAGATTTCCCAAGAAAATAACCAACTGTTTACCATCAATATGCATACCCGTTTGATTTGAGTTCGGGACTTCCTGACAATACGGATACCCGGTATGCATAACCTTCTGATATGAGTTTGAAAATTTCCAAGAGGACGTACGCACACAGGTATGTGAACCTTTTGGATCTGATTTCACAACTGCCAAAGGTACCCATACTCGGTATGCATACCTGGTTGACCCAACCTAGTTCGGAAGCTTAAGTGCAAAGGCTAAAAATTACATGAAGTGCTAAGGTTAAGCATACTCTCTGTGCATACCTTGACCATGGATATAGTTCACTTTTTTTTTTTTACATTTCTCATATAATATAAGATAAATTTCAAGTTCAAGCTTGTCTTGTTTAAACTCTGGAAACATTTTCGAGAAACCAAATATGGAATAAAACATATTTTGTGGTCATTGATAGATTTGGAATTCCTCAATAGATATTCTAACTAATCAGAGATGGGACAAGGTATGTTTTGGTTTCCCACTGCTAGATATTGACCTCCAGTGTATTTTTGATCAACGGGATTTGGAGAATAACATGTTTTGAGGTTCATTGTTAGATTTAGAGTTCATGTATAAATATTTGGACTAATCATAGATAGGACACATAAAGCGCATGGATTACCACTCCATCCAACGACCACAAATATGTTTAAAGGATCCTTATATTAGGCGAGAATTATAGAAGACACAAGAATCTCATGGATTACGACTCCATCCAACGAACAAAATTGACGATGAGGTGGCGATCCATGTGATGTTGTGTATTTGGGTTGCACAAAAAACGATCAGATCGACACCAAAATTAACAGTCACTGACGGTTCCAGTGGAAAGTTGTTGATTTGAACTTTAAAATGTTGAATTGTTCTTATTTTTCGTTAATTGAAACCCTAGCTTTTTAATTTTCAAGAATTTTGTACCTTGTTCTGTATTTGAAACAAATTCGATAATTTGATTTTCAAATACACAAAATTTCGAATAATATGAAAAAATTCAAATGAAGTCGAGAATTATTATCGATAAAAGATTCGAATAACATGCAAAAAATTGGACTGAATAATAAGAATACGAATTAATCAATTGAATGGAAACAGATAAAAAAGTAAAAAAGACCGTAAAAGATCATTGTTTACCATTAATCCAACAAAAAATCTAAAAAGAAGATAAGATTAGCAGTTAAAGTATTTATTAATTATATGCGACAGATACAAATTACATATGAAAATATTGTTAGATCGTTACAACTATGAAATTATCACGAATTATTAAAAATCATTTAAATGGTGTATCATGTACGAGTAAAAACACAAACTTACTTTGAAAACAATCATGATCCGTATGACATTAGCCCTACCAATAGAAAACTAAAATGTATAATCTGACGGATATTAACTCAAATGGAAAAGTCACACGGATTCATCATAGGAACATTTATGTCAAATTATTGATCAAAACAAATATTTTTCTTTAGGGTTGAAAAAACCTGGCTAAATTGGGGCCTATGGATTTTTTCATCCACCCCATAGAGAATGATAATGGGTGTCTAAGTTTGATGAAAATACCATTTTACCGTCTATACAATTTTCACAATACCAATTTATCCTCATTAAATCCTAATAACAAAATAAAATAAAAAATAAAAATCAAATCAAATAAAAATCACTTCCATTTCCATTTTCAATTCCATCAAAATTAAGAATTCAAAATCAAATGAAAAATTAAGAATTCACTAAAATAGGTAATTTTTCGTTTTAGCTCGAATCAAGTACTTTTTTATTAACCCAATCCCCTAGAGTAGGTTTCAATAACATGTAATCACTCAAACAATCCAATTTTTTCAAATCAAAGTTTTTTGGATTTATAACAATCGGTCTACGTCAATGCACTTGTAAACCAATTTCATTTAGAAACGATTGTTGTTTATGCCCACAAAGACTGATTGTCCTGGATGGCATTCTGGTTGGAGGAAACTGAACCAGAATCTGTCTTCGTTAATGCCCACATAGCCCGATTCTTGTATGTAATTTTTATGTGTGAGTTTTTTGTTAGAATCGGTTTACACGATACATATATAAAAACCGATTCCTGTTATGCAATGTTAGGATTCGGTTTTTATATATGTATCGTGTAAACCGATTCTGGTTAACCAGTTTTTTTTTTAATACGTACTCGATCATAAAATGAGTATGAAATCATATTCGATTTCATTTTGCTTAAAAATGAAAATGAAAATAGCTCTGTATGCTTTTACCCAATTTGAAAATGTGTAATATACTCGGATTGAAAACGAGTACAACTTCTTAAACGATTTGAAACTGAGTATGAAGTCATACTCATTCTTAACTTGGGTATAAAATGAATTTTAATTTTATTTGATGTTTAAAAACACAAAATTCACATATAAAAAAGAAAAAATTTACCCACAATCGGTTTATGTTGATGCCCATATAAACCGATTCTAGATAATCGGTTGATTTTCATGTCCATATAAACCGATTCTGGGTAGAAATAAGTTTCATAAAATCTCTGTATGTTTTTGAGGTTACAATCGGTTGATGCCAATGGCAAGATATACCGATTCTGAGTTAGTGTTCTTCAAAAAAATTCAAAATTTAAATTTTATTCATATTCAAATGATTCATTAACAAAAGTTAATTTCACATCTAACACGAAATTTTATCACTAATCATCCAAATTAACACTAATTAATCAGAGGTAAATTTGCCATTAACAAAATAATTGGTTAAGGGGTTATCCATTTTACTTCAAATTGTATCTTTTTTGTCACGTAATGATAGGCCCAAATTAATTATTATAAGCCCAAATTTACCTGGCGTCTTTAGTGGCGAACCCAACAGAATTAGGGGCGACACAAAAGACAAAATAGGTTGAAAATACTTATATGCCACTTCATAATCGGGAGGTTAATCCAAAATCAGTAGTTTGGGGATACTCTATATTCGGTAGTTATATGAACTATTTTGACTACCGATTATAGGCTCAACCAAATTAGAAAAATAGAGGGTTTTTGCAAAATCTCATTTTGGGGCTACTCTATATTCGGTAGTTATTTGAACTATCTTGACTACCAATTATAGGGTCAACCAAATTAGAAAAATATAGGATTTTTGTAAAATCTCATTTTGGACAATTTTGTATTCTGTAGTTATATGTGTTAGATATTTTCAAGATTGTTTGCCGCTATCTGGGGAGGTCCCGAGGGGCGCAGCCCCTCCCGGCTGCGAGACAGCATCTCGTGGAAATTTTTTCAATTCATGAATTTGAAAACCTATTCGATTTTCCAGAAATTTTCACAAAATGTGTCTGTTCCCATAGGGTTTATTCAAGAGACACCATTTGTTGTATATTTGCAAAGAGATCCAGGATAATCAGAAGTCATGATAACTTCATTTACTACCGATTATAAGATCAACCAAAATATAAAAAAAAAAGGATTTTTACAAAATATAATTTTGGGGCTACTCTATATTCGGTAGTTATATGAACTATCTTGACTACCGAATATGGTAAGATTTCAGCAAACAATTGTACTGTATAATCGAAAGTCATGATAACTCTTCCTTTTTTACCGATTATAGGCTCAACCAAAATTCAAAAAAAGAGGATTTTTTCAAAATCTGATTTTGGGGATACTCTATATTCGGTACTTATATGAACTATCTTGATTACCGATTATGGTAGGATATTTTCAAAGAGAGCCACTGTATAATCGGAAGTCATGATAACTCTACATTTCTTACCGATTATAGGCTCAACCAAAATTCCAAAAAAAAAAAAGGATTTTTGCAAAATCTCATTTTGGGGCTACTCTATATTCGGGAGTTAAATATCCTAAAATCCATAATAGTATTGTCATCTTATGTGATGCCTATTATGATAAAGATACTAATATGTCTGGCATTGGTATTGGGGAATTAAACTCTACAGGTGATTACAAAGGATGCAAACTAGTTTCGGGGTATGCAGCGAGTCCAGAAGGAGATGAAAGTGCTGCACTTCTTAAATCTGCAAAATGAATCAGGGAGAAGAACTTTGATAATGTTTATTTAGTCAGTGATGCCAAAACTGTAATGGCCTACCTTAATAATTGCAGAGGAAAAACTAGTTGGACCTCTTGCTCTATTTTAGAGGATTTCCTATTTCTTTTAAAAGATATTAACATTATTCAAATTAAGCATCTCAAGAGAGACCTAAATAGAGCAGCAGACAGTGCTGCCAAATTTAGTAGAGTTGGATCTGTAACAAGGGAGTGGGATGAACTCAACTGCCCTTACTTCCTACAAAATGATGTAAACTCTCAGTAATCAATGAAATTCCATTTTCCTAGCAAAAAAAAATATAACCTAAATTCCCTATCGATTATGGTAATATTTTTTCCAATGGTCTACTTTAATCGGGAGTAAAGATAACTTAATTTGCTACCGATTATAAGATAATCAAAATTCAAAGGATATAGGATTTTATTTTGGGGATACTTTATATTCGGAAGTTAAAGAAACTAAATTAACTCCCGATTGTGGATTAACTCCCGATTGTAAAATTATCTACCGAATGTAAAAGGTAGTTTGGCCATTAAAAAAATACACCACAGAAATAACTTACCGATTGTGAAATAACCTACCGATTATGATATTTTTTGTCGTTTTGTGTCGTCCCTAATTCTATTTGGGTCGCCCCTAAATCACGAAGGCAAATTTAGCCAGGTTAAAAAAGAAAAAAAAAGAAAACATTTATGTTAAAGTTACACGTATAGTCATTACCAAACCCGACCTTGTTGGGGAAGGACCGTAAGGTGGACTTATGTCCCGTAGACGCGTTGTGTATTGTCTTCCTTTTCACTGTTTTTATATCAAAAACTAAAAATAACTCTGGTGTAAATCACAAAAAAGAAATACTAGGTATAACGCCAAGAGAAACCATTAGATTGTTTCACCAAAACACGTGGTGACTAGCATGACTTTGTTAACCAATAAAATACGGGCTAAAGCAAACATTCGTTTGGCGGTGTCTTAGAGAATCTCCAATGCAAGAGGTGGAGGTCATAAAAACCATGCCACTTAGGATTTATCACTTTTTTCTACTAAAATTCCATCTCCATGACATAATTATGTGTGGGTGGAAGAGAAAGTCTAAATAAGACCTTCTCCATGACCTTGGGTCGAAGTCCACATCATCAATTTGTCTCTATGTTAATTTGAAAATTGTTAGATAAAACCTTGAGGTTGGAGATGATTTTTTCGGTTGAAAGGTGTTAAGTTTATTTGTTTTGTCCATATGTGAATGACCTTCATAGAAAATGTAATATTTAGACCTCCACATAGGATCACCTCCACCCCTAGCATCAATGTTCTGAAAAACAGCACGGACATTGAACCGGCAAAGTCACTGGGTCAAGGGCCAATGGTTCAACCACTGGTTTAATTCGGATTCACTGGGTCATATGCAGCAGGATACGTAAGGACATAAATTAACTCTTTATACTAAAACTTCCTCTTTTTCATGATTTATTAGGGATGCTACCGGGATTATTGGAGGCTGATACCATTTAGCCGATCCAACAGTCAGGATCGTTTAAGATCTTGAGATAGTATTACCCCTTAGTAATTCTGGTAGCAGCCCTTATAAATCGTGCTCTTTTTGTAGGAACGTATACGCGTGTAGCGTTCTATCTATCCCATTCCCAAGTCCAAGTGCCCTACATGCAATAAAACCTTAAATAAAAATAAAAATATAGAACCGGAGGTGTTGATACTTGATATCTCTGCCTCCTTCTCTATTATCTGTCTCCATCTTCCTATTTTATATCTCTCAAAGAATCTCCTACTCCAAGTTTGTTTATCTGTCTGCCTTTTGTATCTACTTTTTCTTGTGTGAACACTTATATTATGGATGTTTGTTAATTAATTTTGTAATTAAATCTTGATGTGTTTGATTGTTGATTCGAAGAAACGAGATTGTGATTCTAATTGTTGGCTTGATGGAGAATGAGAAATGTTCACGTATTATTATCTTTTTGATAGATTTTGTAATCTATTTCTGTAAAGCTCATCTTGCAACTCATGCTATTGTTTTCTTCCAATCTGAAATTTTAAACTCATTATAGATTGGTTTGTTCTGGTCATGTCTCTTTGGGTAACCAATACCATAGGTTTCTCCATTCTGTTACAATTTAGGGAAGTAAAATTTTCAATTTCGTTCTCTTTCGCCAAGAAGATTGAAGATTCAGTAGAAATGGGGAGAGATAGAATAGGGTTTTATTTGTATAGGAAATTTAGGTTTTTCTTTTGTTTCCATCGACCCATAGAAACCGCCGGGTACGCTGGATCACGAGTCAACCCGGACGGGTCACACGATTCTCACAAAAGAAAGCGTTTTTTTGTGAATTTACTAGGTCAGTGGTGGAACAGCCCAGAAAGGTGATTGGATCACCGATTCACTGGGATGACCGGCCGGGCCGGGACGGTTTTCTGAACACTTCCTAGCATTGGGTTAGTGGATAGTTAAGGTAAAACCCTAATAGTTCTGCTTATTATTCTCAGATTTTTCTTTTTTTTACGTCTAGTGCCATTCTAGTTATTGATACACTAACCCTATGTTTCATCACTTCTCCTCCCACTTCAGCGCCTCGTTCCCTTCATCCCTTCCTCCCTAACTCAACAGATCTCTCTGTATCATCTGTAAGATTTTGAATCGCAACACCGTTACCTAAATTTCTTTTCAATTACTTCCTTCATACTTTTCAATTCTTTTGTACGGTAGTATATTTTCTGGTAATAAGGTGTTGTTTTTCTTCCTTATCGAGATCCATTTTGCTTGATTTTAGACTGTTAGTGATTCAAAAGGTTCGATGAGGACACAATTGGGGACTAGAGTTTGTAATTTTTGCTCTTCTCCCTAATTAGTTTATGATGTCTGAGAACTATTAATCATGAAACCCGTTTTTAGTTTTTTAGTTTCAATTCAACTGCATAACTATTAATCATCATAATTCTTGTGATAAATGATGTGGGCTTCTAAATATAATTTGTGGTCGTTTCAGTTCATGGATTTTTCATGGCCGATTTTTTTTTTTTGGATTTTTTCGTTTTTTTTTTTTATACAGATCGCCAATTAAAAGTAAATTTAGATTAGGTTTCTCTTTGAAACCGTATGTAGGAGATTTTAGTTTTGATTGCAGTTAATGATTAGTAAATTTTTATGATTCTTTATATTTTTTTAAATTAAATCTATTTTGAGTATCATGATTTTGATTTCGTTTTTCTTTATTTTGTTAAATGTCTAAGCTAATAGATTGGCTTCCAATGTGTCTTTGAATTATTTAATCAGTTATGCTGATTTGATTTGATTTTGTTAATTTGAGAGTTTCAGATTTGTTAGAGTTGTCTTCTTTTGAAAAGAATTTGTTTCAGTAGTATGGATATGGTTTAAGATCAATTTGCACAACCATATTCATGCATATTCAAGTTCTTAAATCTCCGTCTTTTTCTCCAAATGAATCTGATTCTTTGCCTAGATTTATTCATTGGAATGAATAAATCAGGTGAGGTTTACTGCAAATGGATCTGATCTTGAAGGGTATGTTGAGAAAAAGTACCAAATTATCACTAGTACAAACTGTCACATAGGCCACATTCACATTTTCAGATCAAAAGCCTAGCCACACCAAAATATTTTTCCGTGGCTACATGCATAGATTGTTGTTGTGGCCACATTGATCACTTTCCTGTAGCCATATGATACTATTTGTCCATGATTTTAAGTATAAACCCATGACCTGTAGCCATAGATGGGTATATGGTCACGTTAACCAATTGTGTGCGTGTCTAATGCATAGAGTGGCAACAGACACGCCTATTCAGCCGTGGCGGAAAACAAAATTATTTGGCCACTTTAATTCTTTTATGTGTCCAAAATGTAGGGTTCATTAGACACTTTAATTTTCCGAGGCAAAATCAAATATATTAGCCACTGGGATTATTAAGAAATAGACACAGTTGTCCAACATGTCCAAAGATAGACATATATCTACATGAATTTCATTTTTTTTGGATTATCATATGGCATGAAGATGATATTATGCATCCAAAGTGTTTGGTTCATTGGGTGCATGCATCATGTATATATGTATATGTCATATGCAGTTGCTATCCAATAAGCCGATAAAAATTAGCTATGTACTGTCAAGGTCATTAGTAGTGACTGGTTAACACCTGTAAATGGATGGTTTCTTCGTTCCCAAGTTTTTGACTTATAGTAGTCAACTCGCGGCCATGTTCGATCTCTGAGCCTGGTATGCATACAATATGCAAAAATAGGTTTGTTTGAGGTTTCGTAGAATATTCCGAAGGAATCTTACCTGTAAACGGATAGATTTGTCAACTCACGGTCAGGTTTCGATCTTGGATCATGGTATGCATAGTTTGTATGTCGTTATACCACATTTGAAGTTCGAATCAACCCTAAGCTTCATATTTATCGATTTCAATGATGTATCATGCTTAGTTCGAAGTCAGAACCCTCCCAGAGCCTATTGGTTCATAGTTTGTATGTCGTTATACCAATCTGAAGTTCGAATCAACACTGAGCTTCATATTTATCGATTTCAAATGATGTATCCTGCTAAGTTTGAAGTCTGAACCCTCCCGGAACTTCTTGGTTCATAGTTTATATGCCGTTATACTACATTTGAAGTTTGAATCAACATCTAAGTTTCATATTTATCAATTCCGATGATTTATCATGCTAAGTTTGAAGTCAAAACCCTCCCGGAGCTTATTCGTTCATAGTTTGTATGCCATTATACCACATTTGAAATTCGAACCGACACTTAAGTGTCATATTTATCAATTTCGATGATGTATCTTGTTAATTTTGAAGTCCAAACCCTCAATGAGCTTCTTAGTTCATAGTTTGTATGTCGTTATACCACATTTGAAGTTTGAATCGACACCGAGATTCATATTTATCGATTTTGATGAAGTATCTTGCTAATTTTGAAGTCCGAACCCTCCTGGAGCTTCTTGGTTTATAGTCTGTATGCCTCTTAAGTCTATTAGTGTGAACTAAATCTACTTTGTGACCTGTATGACTAGTCGAAATTACTTTATGACTTATATGACTAGTCGAAATTCGAACCGGAAGCACAAAGAGAAAGCACAAAAGCACAAAGAGAAAGCACATTGAAACACACCAATTATCGATTTCATTTTTCATTTTCCCGATTCATTCTTATACATTTTTTGGATTTTTTTAAATCAGAATGTCGATAATAATGTCCTAAATTTATTAATATTTTTGTTGGATTTTTTTTTATGTCGAAGGTTGATAATTCAATCGAAAACGTGAGTTCATATTAAAACAAAGAGAAAGCACATACAAAACACAATTTCCTTGATCCGTATGACAATGTTAAATTAAATCTCTACCGTTCATAGATTTTTCATAATCCGTATGAATGGATTTCATCAGATCTTTACCGTCCAATTCCCTTTACACAAAACGCTCAATTTTTTTTCTCTCTCGGTTCCTCAGTTTCTCTCATCTCTTCCTCCCTTACTCTCTCTCGTCTTCCTCCTCCTAACAGAAAAAAAATACCCTAACCCACAAATCTCAAACTTCCACCAATTCTCGATCTCAATTTCTATGAAGATTTTGGAAGAATCAGTGAAGGTGGTGGTGACTTCGTTGATGAAAGGGAAAGAAGAGATGGGTACTTACAATTTTCAAACCATTTTTTTTTTATTTTTCGTTCACTGAAAACCTAATCTGCTAGATCGGGTTTGATTTTCATCATAAATTTTCTTTTTGTTTTGGTTTCAGTTGTAAAAGAAGATGATGATGATGAGTTTCAAGAGAAACTTTGTTCCCGATTTTGATGGTGGTAGTGGATTAGGGATTTATTCTAACCCATCTGGTACTCGATTCAATAGCACAATCATCAAAACCCAAATCCGATACTAACCCTTAGCAGACAAACCCACTTATTATTCATTTGGGAACTCGAATTTATTCTTTCTTGTTCTTCAAACCCTAACTGAATTCAACCTCCAGTCTAATTCGATTTATTCTCTGTCTCAGAAAACTCCCAATTCATTTCAGACCCACCAACAGATCTCTTCTCTAATTCTCCTCTGAATCTCTCGATTTCTCTGTAACAAAGCCGTAACCATCCTTCTCTGAATTTCAGGTGGAGTAAATTTTTTAAAATTAGAGGCTGTGGTGGTGGTGGTGGTGGTAGAGGAAGAGGAGGCAACAAAGGAGGATGGGTATTTTTGAATTGATTTTTTTTTATTATATAAATTTAATTTTGGATTCGTTATTTTTGTATGTTGATTTTGTAATTGTTGGTGTAAACAGGTGAACCAAGTGGAGATTTAACTGTCTTACTAACAAAAGGAATCAACTCTACCTCCGTGAAGCACTAAAGGTGCCTCCAATTGCATCTACCTTGTTGGACATAATTAATCTGAAGCCAATAATCTCAATTTATCTACAGCATCTTTATCATTTTGTTGCATCTATTATTTTTGATTTTTCTCACATTCATGCTCAATTTATGTTGCTTATGTGCTTTATCTTTTTCATTTGTTTGTTTCCAAAATTTCTGTTCTTAATTTTTGTTTTGCAGGTACAGGACGATGAATAAACATATCATATCATTGAAGATTTGAATTTTATATTAGTTTTGTTCAATTTGAATCATGGGTTTTGTGTAATGGCTGAGATATGGTTTACTGTGTATTTGTTCTTGAAGCGCTATTTGAGTTGTTCAAGAGTATTAGCAGTTCGGTGATTGATGATGGGTTGATTATTAAGGTATATTTCAATCTGTAACTCATCATGGTTCTCCTTGTTTTTCTTTTTTTTTTTGGACTGCATGTCATTTTTGTTTCCCTTGCTGTTGCTAAAATAGGAGTTTTTTCACTAGCGTATTCGTTCATTCCACATCCCAATACAGCTAAACTCCTTTGTTTTCCTTCCCATCTAGGTTATGTATGTTGTGTCCAGCTTATAACCATTGCGTGTAGTACATTTTAAAACAGGGTACTTGTTTGGTGAGAGTTCCTAGAGCTACTAGAGTCACAGCTGGATTATTAGTGATGTAACCATTGCATATTGGTTTAGCTTCTTGAAATAAGGCCTACTTTGGAAGATGGAGGATTACCGTATCAACTGACTAAATCCAATTTGACCTATCTATTGCTTACCTTAACCTATGTATATACAGATATACTAAAGCTTCCAATTAATATAGGCGTAAGGTGATTTACCAAGTGTTTGGGATCACTGTTTATATAGGCCTCAGCAAAAGCTTATTTGCTGTCCAACAGTCTAACTAATAGTCTATTGTGGTAAAGCTAAGCGTAAGAGTGGAACCATTAGTCAGTTATCCAGCCATCCTTCTTTAGCTGGAAAAATACCTCTTTAATGGAACATTTTGTTATTCTTAGATTGCAAGGAATAATAACAGCAATGGTTGTTTGTTTGTGGTACGCAGGAAGAGTTCAATTAGCTTTATTTAAGAACAGAAAGAAGGAAAACCTCTTCGCCAATCGGGTATGGTCCTCTATCTTACTTGTGTAAAACTTGCCAACAAGTCGTTCGTATAGCACCACGTTCCTGGGTGTATGATTGTGTTTTGGGGTCTCTAATTGTCGTCCCAAAATTTTTCTTTATTTCTTTGCATATTGTTTTTCTTTGTTCCCACTCCGAATGTTCTGTTCATGTTTTCAAATGTGTACCATTTATGCATGTAGATTTTTGACCTATTTGATGTGAAGCGGAATGGAGTGATTGATTTTGGTGACTTTGTTCGATCACTTAATGTATTTCATCCAAATGCTCCATTTGAAGACAAAATTGAGTGTAAGTGGGGAACAAGTCAATTTGTTTCCAGGATTTGCAGGTCGGTTGATATATTTTCTGAACTTTACTCTTGATTGCAGTTTCATTCAGGCTCTATGATATGGACAGTACGGGATTCATTGAGCGTCAAGAGGTAATAAATCTTTCAAATCCAAGAACTCGTTGTTCATCAGTTTATTCTTTTGATCATGGCACTGCAAAATCTCTGTGATTCACTCAACAATATTATGTTTTTCTTATTACTGGAGTCTTTGCTGATTCTAACGTTGTACTTCTTTTTTAAAAGTGCATTTGATGTTTCATCAGGTCAAACAGATGTTAATCGCACTTCTATGTGAATCAGAAATGAGGCTAGCTGATGAAACCATAGAGATCATACTTTATAAGGTAAGCTGTTGTTGCCTGAAATAGTTCTTCTGAATGCTCTATCAATACCCCACCATTAGTAGATTAAAAAACCGAACATTGTTATCCGTTGGCTTACATCATTTCGAAATACATCTCGAAATTAATTTTTTATCGATTATGTGAACAGACATTTTTAGACGCTGATGTTAATCAGGACGGGAAGATTGATAAAGCCGAGTGGCTTAACTTTGTCTCACGAAATCCATCGCTGATGAAGATTATGACCCTCACTTATTTAAAGTAAGTCCATGAAAATCCTTAGTGAGTTTCTGAATCATTGTCAGACCGAAAAACATTTCTCAGCTCATGTCTATGCATACCAGTGACCGACATGTGATAAAACCTAATACACTTTCTCTTATTTTTTGGAACTTTACAGGGATATTACCACGACATTTCCAAGTTTTGTGTTCAACTCAGAACCGGGTGGTGGGCCTCTTGGTGGGTTGGCAAAGCCACCAGGCGGATTTCCTTGAGGTGGTGGAGGTGGTGATGCTTGAAGTTGTGGAGGCAATGGTCTTGGTGGCACACCTGGAGCTGCTGTGTTATTAACGGGACCATTCGCAAATGGAGGTTTATTTTCTTCAGGGGGTTTCACTTTAAAGTATAATTGCAACCGCATATAAGAACAAAAAATGCATAAAAGAGGTTCAAGGTGTTAATGATATTTCAGACACAAACCGTGAACATTTTGGAGTCTGGATCCCAGTGCGAGAAGAACTTGGGTGTTGACTTGTCAATTTATGTTCTTGGAACCTGAATCACGAAATTCCAACGCATAAGAACAAGCTCTGACAACGATGATCACCTGCCTTCTGCTCATACATGGTACTCACTTTGGGTGTTGACTTGGCATATAAAGGTGCTTGTTTCTTTAAATATAAGGGAATGGCATAATGCCTTTTTTTTTCATGCCATAAGTGTGTTCGCAGTATGATAATGAGAACTGCCTTTTTGAACTCTCTGGGTGTTGTTGTTTCCCATATTTTTGTTTCAGAAACAGTAGAACTCAAAATAGAAAACTTTGTAAAACTTTGTTATGAATGCAAGTTTTTATAATTAAATTTAGTTTCTTATTTTATATGAAATGGTGTAAGTTTATATTCTGAAAAACCCAAGATTTCTGAGAATTCTTAGAATCTAAAATCTGGTTACCAGTACCGGCAATAACATGTGGCTAAAAGTTACAAAAACTAAACATGTGGCTAAAAGTTAGATTTAGAACCATGGCCAATGAATAAATAGAGCTATGAAAATTCTAATTTTCGAGTGACTGAAAACTAAACAAGTGGCTAAAAGTTAAACATTTGCCACATTAAAGTCATTTTGTGTGACTTTAAGGTATGTAGCGTCATGTTTTATCTGATCACCTGTGTCCAAAAGGTGAACAACAGCTACATTGAAAACATTTTGCGTGTTTTGGAAAGTTTTTAGCCACGGTGATACAAATTCTTAGTGGCCGTAATTTATTAATTGGCCATGTAAAATGTTTATCACGTGTCTAAAAATATGTATGGCCACGATACTATAGATTGAACGTGACTACAAGTCATGTATTGCTACATCGAAATCATGTATTGTATCTTAAGAATGTCTATTGCCATGGTGTTACAGTTTCAATGTGATTGTAGGTCACGAATTAGCCATGATAAAATGACTTTTGCGTGTCTGATTAGTAGCAAAGGCCATGGTTCAAATAAATCCATGTAGCTTTAAATTAAACACTAGCCACATTAAACATAAGTTGTGTGGCTATAAGGAACTTATGGCCATGGCAATGCTCAACTGCTTAAAAAATAGGGTACCATATAGACACGGTTATAGAGGTTTTGGCCATGGTAAATCATGTCTATTTGTCACACAAATTTTATGTAGCCATAAAGGTATCCTTTTGTCATGGCACTTAATATCACATTTCTGGAGTGAAAAAAATCCATGGCTGAAAGCCTATGGACACGGTGATCCAATGTGTCAAATGCGACTTTTTGTACTAGTGTTAACAGTTTTTATTATTTGGTATTTTGATTCAGTTCTCGGTGTTGTATGTCCAGTTTAGCCTACAGATCATCTTCCTTGTTCTAATTAGATCTTGTCTTTGTATTTGTTTGTATATGCAGGACCCAATTTTATTATTTGTTTGAGGGGATGGACTTGATCTTGAATGAGTGCTCTATTTGGTAAAAAACATATTAGTGATAGAAGGTCACAACATCATGAATCTCTAAGGGTATTTTGCAGCCTATCCAGTGAGAATCAAAGAACTTCAATGGGTGCTTCAAATTTGAAGTAGTGTTCTTCAGCTTTTGTTTCTAAAATTGTGGAGAGAGATTAGATTGTATTTTTTTTTTCATGCAAGGAATTCACGGGATTTAAGCCCCGGTGAATCTAGAGTTTCTGTTTAAGAAATGATGTAAATTGAATTTTGTGGTAAAATAAAATTATTTCTCTTTCAAATTTGGTTCATTATTAATTTCATTTAATGATATTATCTAAATCAAAATCAGTAAGATGGATTATCTAAATCCGACACTAGAACAGCTAATGCAGCATCGGTGGAGCGAGCACAAAAAGTTGGTACCTTAAAAACTTGAGGAACCAAATACAGGACAGTTGTTCCATGTATCTATGAACTAGAATTTTGCTTGCTCTAGGATCATCGGTCGAGCATAAAAGTAATGGGTGTTTTACTTCCTCCAGGTTGGATGATCTTGCTATGAAGCAATGGATATTTCACTTGCTCAAAGTGGTTGGTCTAGCCTTAAAGCATTGGTTATTTTGCTGGCTCCAAGTGGATGGTCTAGCTTTAAAGCGTTGGCTATTTCACTTTCTCTAGGGTGGTTGGTCTAGATTTGGAGCAATGACCAAAAAGGTTGCTTTATGATAATTGGTTGATAGCTTGAGCGACTTCCTAGATGCTCAAGACGTTTACAAATCCCACCTTTTGCAACTCCATAGAAAGTGCCACTTTTAATCGCTCTAAGGGTTAGAGCGTCTTAATATGGGCTTTGGCAACTAAATCTGCATGGTCGCTCAATCCATTTTTTCTTATAGTGCAGGGGATTACTAACAAAGGTTTAGATGCCTTGGAAAAAAGTTGTGCATCCTTAAAGATCGTTAATCTCACGGGTTGCCTTGGAAAAAGGTTGTCCTCTATTAAAATCATTGTGGCTGAAATCTTGTCATCTGGTAGGAGTTAAAGGATGGACATCTATTAGTCTATACTAGTGTTGCATGGGATCAAGTTCATCATTCTTGTAAATTACTGAGAGTGTAATCTTAAATAATGATTGGATTCCGGGAGGATCAATTTTACCTTTGGAATCTCATAACCATCTTGGTCTTTTCAAGGCAAGATGATGTATAATGTTTCGTGCTCTACCTTTTGGTTTTTAGTACCTTACAGAAGTATAAGATGTTTTTTGAGATATTTTGTAAAAGGGTCGTATCTTTTTGGGTAAATTAGGGTCTGGGTCGTAAAACTTGCAGTTGATGCATTAGGGTCATAGACTAACCAAAGACCGCTTATAAATTGTTAACGCACTTCTTTTTATTTTCCAAACACCTTGACCATCAGTGAATAGCGTTGAAACAACTTTGCAGTTAAGTATCCTCAATATATTTAGCTTTGTCGTCCTTTTCCCATCCTCTTCTTTTTATTTTTCTCTTTGCCGACCAGCGAACTCTCGTTCTTCTCCCCCTTTCAAAGTTCCATCATCTTTGTTGGCACCGCCACTACCATAGCCACTGCCACCACTTAATTAAAACATCAATCTGTTTTGAAGTAAGTAATTATCATCAATAATTCCCCTTTGTTACCGTTTTTCTTTCCAGAACAACAATTTCTCCGATCGATATTGTTTAGAAAATAAACAAAACCATACATTAAATTAGATTAAATTTATAAAACAAAAACATAGTTCAATAAATCATCTTTCTATAGCCCTGAACTTCAATATTCACCACCATTCTCCTGAGTTCATAGGTATAAACTAATTAAAGCCAAAACTTATTCAAATCAACTATGGTTTTAACTAACCAAATACCCAATCTTCAAAACGCTATGAATCACTTTTTCCTGTAGCCGCAATTCAGGTGAGCTTTAACTAAACAAATACCCAACAAACAACTCATCATCTAAATGAGGCTTTAACTGAGATTGCAATTTGAAGACTATTATTTCTAAAACTCAAATTCAGGTGAGCTTAGAAGAATATTATTTCTTACACTACTACTTGGCGATAGAGTATTACTCCATAATTCAGTTGGGGTTTGGTTTCTAATTGGATATTTTGTGGTTGTTCTTGTCCTGGCTTTGGTATCTCTAGTGAAGATATAGTTTTGTGAGAGAGAGAAAATGAAAAATGTTAGGAACAATGTACGGAAGATTTGTCTGAAAATGCAGTTAACATGTTCGATGAAATGTCACAATGTAGCTTAGTTAAGTGTTTAACGGGGTTGAGATATAGTGTCATTTTACTATTCCGGAAGGGCATTCTAATAATATAGTCAAACGGTGAACTTCAGTCTACAACCCAAATGCATTAACTGCGTCTTCTACCACCCAGACCCTAATATACCTAAAAAGATACGACCCTTTTACAAAATATCTCATCTTCGGAAATTAAATCCTTCTTGCAAAGACTAAACAAAGTGTAACACTACTAAAACAAAATATCGCAAAGAGTGAACACCGCACAAAATCACTAAAGAGACGGGGTTGAATCTGAAACACACACTGATCCCACATCAATAATGATCCAAAAAAAAGAGAAAATACTCCACAAAATCACTGTAGTCCAAATCAAGAGATATAAAGATAGTAATATAGGAGAAAACCCTACACTCTTCTCTAATATCTTTCCTATCAGCCCCACTATCAATACCTGCAAACTCAATGAACAGTTGGAGTTCTTTGGTTAGCAACGCATTTCTCACTTTCTTGGTATTTTCCAACTTAGCTGTTTTCTTGGTATTTTCTCGCTTTCTTGGTATTTTCTCGCTTTCTTGGTATTTTGTTCAGTCTACGACCCAAACGCATTAACTGTGTGTTCTACGACCCAAACCCTAATATACCTAAAAATATACGACCCTTTTACAAAATATCTCATCTTCCGAAATTAAATGCTTCTTGCAAAGACTGAACAAAGTGTAACACTACTAAAAAAAAATATCGCAAAGAGTGAACACCACACGAAATCACTAAAGAGATGGGGTTGAATCTGAAACACACACTGATCCCACATTAATAATGATCCAAAAAAGATAAAATAATCCACATAATCACTGTAGTCCACATCAACATATCTAGAGATAGTAATATAGGCGAAAACCCTACACTCTTCTCTAACATCTTTCCTATCATCCCCACTATCAATACCTGCAAACTCATTGAACAGTTGGAGTTCTTTGGTTAGCAACGCATTTCTCGCTTTCTTGGTATTTTCCAACTTAGCGGTTATTCTGAAATTAAATTTCTATACATTTGGCTCAATCTCCTCTTTGATTTCATCATCTTCCGTCTTCTCCTCAGTATGACCAACTGCACATTTGATCAAATTTTCAAGTTCCTTTAAAGGCAACTTTCCAGTAAATTTTTGAAATTCAAATATTAAACAAAACCTCTGTAATCTTTCCCTTCATGATAAATCTACTAACCTGTTGGGTGTAAGAGAAAATGCCTTCATCCCACACTTAAAATATCTGAACTTTTCATGTTGATCATTTTCCAGAACTATTCCATGGTTGTTGATAGCTTAAGACATTTTGTTTTACAACAAAATAGATTTAGTCAACTTCGGAATATAGTAAAAACAACAACAAATTGAGTAAGTTCAGGGAATACGACATGCAAACCTCAGGCTAAAAAATGTATGATAATTGGCGCTTCAGTAAGTAGGACCTCAAACATTTGTGTTTAACCCCCATTAACCTGTCATAACAAAACAACTGTTATGACTGAACAAAGATTGTATGAAGGAACTTCGAAAAATCAATAATAATATTGCATGAAGGAACAAAGATCCCCAGGATAGATATTATGTCGGTAATTCTTTTTTTTGTTTAAGCTTAAACTATTGTACGATCGAATTCTACAATCTATATTAAATAAACTGAATTACTGTGTGTAACTTCTGATACTGCATCCTAAAGTTTTTTTTTTTTTTTTTTTTGAAGCATTACATCCGAAAGTTTTATGACTGGATTAAATCAAATCATCGGTATGAACAAATAATTCTAAAAAATAGTGCCACGTAGGAAAAGCATACTTTTATTCTTATTCTGGGAATTGCTCTCCCATCGATTACGATTAGTGGTCTTATAGATACTATTAGACTCTTTGTTGGTAGGTTTGATTTTGATGTTTTAGCTTAGTAAATTGACTTGGATGATACTTCTTTTAAAAAAGTATAACTTGGAATGGTCATTGTGGCATGTATTTCTTTGATTATGACTTCTTTCCGTAAATCCTTTTCATCATTTACACGCTTATCATGTATAAACCGAGGATCCTTTCTCAAACATTATTTTTGAGATGGTTACTTTATGTGGTGAGGTTCTGAAGGTGACATAGTGAAAGTATGGCCTTGAGGAGTTGTTGGATTTTTTAATCTTTAAAGATCTTAGGAGTCAAGTTACTATAATTGGAGTTCTCACTATCTCTGCTTCATATGTAATGTTTCCCCTATCCAAAGTTTAGAGTGCTGGGCAAAGAAGCTATCAGAATGCAAACATGGTCTCCACAACTGCGGTAATATTCCAAACTCGACAATCTGCATTATGAGCAATAAATTGAAGTTAGCGAGTTCGTTACATGATCTCAGTCTAGAAATATTAGAAATATCAGGTTGACAGGCTACAAACAAGTTGGTATTTGGAATTATATCTTTTTAACCACCTTCTTGTATCAGAATTCAGCATTTTCAGGTTCTCTTGATAACTTTATTTCAGAAATAAGTTGTTCTTAGCTGGCTACTTGCCCTTGGTTACTGAATTGTAATTAGTTATTCTCTTGAACTATTCAAACTGGACTGGTAGTTCTGAAAGCTTCTGAAATACTGAGGTCCCACGAATGCATCAGACTTCTTGGTTTGTATACTACGACAGGTTGTCTTAATGCCAGTAACATATTTTTCCATTAAAGTATAAGCAAATTGCTATCTTTCTGTATGTGTTCATCCTGCTTAATGATTCGTTGTCGTGGGTCTGGATGAAAGATGTTGAAAACAGATATGGGTATACCATATGCACCTCATGATATCGATAATATGTACTTTGAAATCATGTATGGAATATCAGATGAATTTGCGAATATGATCAGTAAGTCTTGAATATTGAGACATGATATTGATACATGAGTAAAAGTGAAGTTGAGGGTATTACATTGGGTCAGAAGGTTTCCCTTCGAGAGTTGGACAGTGAAGTTGAGGGTATTACATTTTAGGTTGGAGATTTTGGGTATTACATTTCAGAAAGTTTCCCTTCCAGAGTTGGACAGTTAAGTTGACAGTATTATATTTTAGGGTAGTACATCGCATTTTGTCCATGATATGGTAGAAAATGATCAAACTCTTAAGTTTAAGTGTTGTCATGATAACAAGATTATTGGTAGCTGCCTGACAGACATTCAAAAGGGCGACACGGTCTTCGCTATCACTGCAACAGAAAGGGTGGATATTGTAAGCTGTTAAATAGTAGTAAATAGGTCTGCCATTGCGAGTGTTAGAAAAACTCCTTCCTAAAGAACTGTCGTGCGTGATTAAATGTAGTTATCAAATCAGTCATTTGATGAAGAATTTTGATAAACATGTTAACGCTCTCTCAGTCCATCTTTGTGGAGTCAATGATGTTGCTTTTTTTTTATCCCTTTGTACTTCACTTGGTTTTCAAACTGATAATAGATAAATAGGAGATAGTAGCTTTGACTCTCTGTGGACTCTAGATTACTGCAAGTGCTTGAAGTGGCATCTGATTTTGTCCCGCGGTGATCTCGCAATTCATACAGATTCGTTATTAGCTCATGGGTGAGAGGAATATCATTGTGAGCATGGATCTAAACAAGTGGTATGTGCTCATGGAATATCCGTCTCTACATAATTATCAGATTTTATATATTGGCTGATATAGCGAAGCGAAAAAAACTTGAGTTGCCCCACATTTATTTACACCTTATTCTCATTTTTTTCTCTTATTCACATTTTTGGCTCTAATTGACTCTAACTTGCGGGGTATCAACCTCCATCACCATTTTGACACTCACTGTAATGAATTTAAAGGATATATACAAATGGGATTCCATTGAGAAGTATTTGTATAAGTCAGCTCCATTTTTTTGTTAAAATGTGATAACTACCAAATCCTCTTTGGGGACCGAAATGGAAAATGAAAGCAAACAAATGTGCATGCTTCCATAGATCCTGGGAAGCAAGCCAAGATGCTGGGTCGTCAATATTGAAGGAGGAAATATACTTTCATTCGTCGACTATCATAAGTATAACAAAAAAGCCAAAAATTGGTGCGGCAAAGCAACTATCAATACCTAGAATCAATGTTGAATTTAGAGATGATTGAGATCCATATAGAGGATTTAAAGTTATTTACCATTCGTCGACTTCCCCTGTGATATATATGAACTCATAACGTATCTGGGGAATAAAATAAACAGATCCTATGATTTATAAGGGAGTTTTCTGTGACACCTAATTGGTATCACATGATTAATCATCAAATTATGGCGAATATGAATCTTTTGGAAATCTAATCGATGTGACAGTGTTGTCTTTTTTTGTCCATTTGTGTTTAGTAAGTATACGAGTGATAAGAGTTGCAACAATGATATGACATTCATTTACATGAGTTGTTTGTTTATTGGTTTGAAATGCCATGAGTTTGTGAAACCAATCCAAGATAGTTTATATTATACTACCACAATTCATTTTTATACTTAGAGATCATAAATATAATCGTTCCAAAAAACAAAGGTAGGCATGACGATTATGGTAGTGGAAAGCTAAATTAAAAAGTTACAAACAAGATGCAAAATATGTATTTGCGCCAATCATATTTTCTTTTAATCAGAAGACAGATTTAGCATATCAGGAAAGAGATGATTTTCCAACCTTTCTATTTGGTTACATCAGTTATTTGGTACACAACGACCATATTTGTTCCTAGGCAACGACCATATAGATGTATTACAAGAAGGGTCTGAGCATGAGTACGAGAAAATAAAACAATTAAGATATGTTCATTTTCCTTTTCCAACATAGAAGACAATCGGACAATGAGGTGCATCTGAGCACATTCAAGCGCGGTTATCCTTTACATAATCTCCCAAGTTACCAGTGGAATATGCGGGATAGACTGCCAGTATTAAGAAAATAAAATAATAATGCAAAAATGCAAACTAAAATAAAATTAGGTTAACCATTAGGGATTAGCCCAATTGGCCAGGAGCCTGATTTTCAAATAGGAGGTCAAGGATAAATGATCATGATATAACATTTCTTTTATACAAGGGATGGATTAGTTTCGTGAGCTAAAGTATTGGTTCTTGGCATTAATTGTCTTTTAAAAGAATAAAAAAAAATAACGAAAAATTATAGAAATTAGTTTCAATAAACTAGATGACCACTGCTACGTTGGGATGGACGGCCGAAGAAATCGATGCAACAATATCATTTTTCCTGACACGGTTCAAAAGTGTCATTTTTCATGACGCGGCGCGAAAGTATCATTTTTCTTGACACTGAGTGAAATGTTTATTTTTCCTAACACAGCGCAAAAGTATCATTTTTCCTGACACGGCGTGAAAGTACCATTTTCTTTAACACGGAGTGAAAGTCAATTTTCCTGACACAAAATGAAATTATCATTTTTCCAGACACGGAGTGAAAGTCATTTTTCCTGACATGGAGTAAAAGTATAACCTTTCTAAGATGGACTGAAAGTATAGTTTTTTGACACAGAGGAAAAATATCATTTTTCCTGAAACAGAGTGAAAGTAACATTTTTCCGAACACGGAGTGAAAGTCATTTTTCCTGACATGGAGTGAAGTATCATTTTTCCCCACTCGGAGTGAAAGCATCTTTTTTCCTGACACGAAGTGAAAGTAGTATCATTTTTCCTGAAAAGGAGGGAGTACATCGTTTTATTAGTTGCAACGAAAAATTAGTTGATGTGTAAACCAAAATATGGATGGTTTTGGTAATAAATAAATAAATTATGTTATGCATGTGGTGGTTTGCATAATGGATATACATTTAATTGTGCCTAAAATGATAAACACCTCCCAATTTTTCATAAAAACTTTAAATTTGATATCGTTGGTTGTACTCATTGCGTAGATTTTTCTAAAACCATTCCAACGAGATAAAATTTATAAAATTCCAAGACACAAATTTTTAGATATGTTATATTAAAGTCTGGTTTCCAATTATATCCTAAAAAAATAGGAAACATGAGGAGTTATACTAATTGGACTAAAAGTGAATGGCATAGTCCTTTCATCATGGAAGCAAATCCAATCCTTTTGTGTTAAATTGGAAGAAAAAAAAATGATACAAAGTGATCATATATAGAGTCACTATAAAAAATCCCTATTCCTACTAACATAAAAAATCGACTCCTATCCAGAATTAAATACATTAATCAACTTCCTTAATCTCAACATAAATAAGTGTATAATTTTGTTCAATTATAAATAAAATTTAAATTAATTATGGAGTCAATTTATTTTCGATTATTTTAATATCTGTCCATAAAACCAATACATTATTATTAATTATTAAATTCATCGAATAATAAGACATCTAATGGGTGTCAAAATTTCCTATCTCTTTAAAAATAAAACTAATCACAATTTTTTCAAAAAAATAAAAATATTAATGCATTTGTCTACGGGTGGGGGGCGAAGTCCCACCACGCAAATTGACCGATGCCACCGTCCCCGGTGCGTAGCACGGGTTAGACACTAGTTTTAATAAATGTAATTGAACATTGGACATTTGATATTCTTTTAAAATTTAGGGTTTATGATTGATTTAATTTTTTGATAAAATCATGATGAACAATACATATTTTGATATGATTTTATATCCAACTTTTTATGAATTTTAAATATATTTAGAATAATTTTTAATATATTTTTGGCAGCAACTTGATATTTTATGGTTTAGTTGTTTTAGGTAATTTTGTTTTTGTTTCATGTGATTGGCCAAAAAATATATTGTGGGATGGTAACTATTTTCTTCGAATTTTATTGGTTGATATCAGATAATATTACCAAAAATTAAATCTTGGTAGGGCCAGAATCAACCAGAAACTCCGATTAACCACGTCGCTCGAAAAAACTCATTTTTTATATAGAGAATGTTGATATATTTACATATAATTCAACGTATAAAACTATGATCAATGGTATATGTCAACTAAGGAATGTTGATTGAAGCCGAAAAACTCATCATTGAAATGAAAACTAAAGGTTGCATACCAAACGCCTCTACGTATATATGATGCCATTAGTAAGGGTTATGAAGAGGAAAATAATGTCACAAGAGGATTAAAGCTTCTCCAAAGAAATACACTTAGGGCGATTGTGATAATACCATTAAATCTCTATTAAGAGTAAACATTCTTAAACATTTAGACCAGTAACATGTAGATCCAGTTTACGAAACACTGGTCATTGATTATTCTGGACTGATCTTATTTCTCTTAATGAAAGATATTATCATTATGCTACTTGAATTGAAGATGCACAAGTGACTATCAAATCACTGAGTCAGGCTGCAAAATCACTGGAAAAAATACAGAAAGGACAACAATATCATCTGAAATTGCTCTGAATGGGATGCTAAAACCTGGAAACACTTTAAAAATGTTGCAAAACATAATCTTGAATCAAAATCCTAAAACTGGTTACAGTTAGAGAGAAAAGCTTATCACACCCATAAGGCAAAGCTTTCATGCCTTCATCACATAAATTCCGGCTCCCAATCACCAAAAGGTGTTCCAAGTTTCTGCAATACATACCAATATCTTTCCATCCTTCAAGGTGTACCTCGTCAACAAATTCAAGCCACAACGATTTTAATAAAGGGATGATGAAAATCAAGGCATAGAAAGAGAGAAGAGAGGAAGAAACGCGGAATATACGAGAGAGCTTACATTGTGTTTTCTGATGATTTTCACACACTTTTCATTAGCATAAAACGTTGCCTTTATAGGCTACAAAACACTACTGGATCAACTCCACTAACAAACACACATTTACCACTTTAGTTCCTAGATACTAGGACAACACTTCCACTACAGGTGGATCCAACAACCATTTTCTAACAGACCAATGACTAACCCATTAGAACTGTACGTGTGAATTTTATGCAAATCCACTAACACATGATCAACAGACCAAGACTTTGTAGTTTGAGTTTAATCAAAACTCCAACAAGGGAAACTTTTTGAAATTGTTATAACTGCTTCGTCATTAACCTCATCTCCCATTAGACTTAAATACTGAATCCCACCTCCACTTGCAATCTCTTTAATCCCTTCTATTGTAAGATTATACGTATTTAATTCCTCAACTGCAGTTAATGTCTTCGGACACCCATGAAAGCCTATACCAGTTACATAGCTGCAAAATGAAATGCCAAATGAATGGAGTTTGGAACAATTTTTTAAGAGACAACTTATTTCTGAATCAGTAATCCATTCACAACCTTTGAGATCGAATTTCTCTAAAGATATACAACGTTTTATCAAGACTTCTAAACCTTGACCACTGATCCTCTGACAGTGTCCGAGATTAACTTTCTGTAAGAACAACATTCTTTAAGGATGCACAACATTTTGCTAGGACTTCTAAACCTGTATCAGAAATCCCTTGACAATCTCCGACGTCAACTTCCTCTAAGGATGCACAGTATACCTTTGGACCCTATTCAACAATTCAAAGAACACTACGGGAAAAATATACTTTGACAACCCCCCACAAGTGTCGTAGTAGGACAACGATGACACTTCTTGATAGGTTGCGGAAGAGGGGGGGGGGGGGTTGTAGAAGATCACCGACTTGCTACGACCATTAGATAAGAGTCGTAACCACAGTTGTGGTTCAATTTTGGACTACACCTGAGTTTAGTTGTGATTGTCTTTTGATATTTTTTTTGAAAGCCTAACACAACCTCTACAATGGTTGTGACTCGTCCTTTCACAATTTCTACAAGGATTGTATAATTATCTTCCACGACCATCTCTGTGGATAGTAGAAAGGTTTATCACAACCTTCCCATGTGTTGGGAGTTGGATTTTCACTACACCTGTTATGGTTGTCAAAGTCCAACATTATTTTCTGGAGTTTCTTTCACAACCCTTATAGTGATTGTAAAACTGGAGTTCACAACCTTAAATATGTGTAGTAACTTTGTATAACACAACACACTTAGGGATTGTGACTAGCCCTATGACTACTTTTGTTTTGGTTGTTCAAAAATATAGCACATCTCTTATATGTGTAGTAAATTTGTATATAACAACTCCTATAATGGTTGTGAATATTACATTTACTAGTACTCCCAACCTTTGTCTAGTGTAGTCATAATATCTAACACAACATCCTTAAAGATTGTAATATTTGAAGTAACAACTTCTGTTATCAGTAGATGAATGGGTACATACAACCTTTGTTTGGTGTTGTGTGCATATAATTATTTTAAAAAAAAAATATAGGGATGAAACCAAATTTCCGAAAGTAATTCATATTCACCGGAACAATGGAACCCATTCACCTGAACTGTTTATAGGTTCACCTGCCAGTTTAACACATTCACATTCTTCAAGTTAAACACACACATTCAAAGATGTTTGTTACCAAAAGTAGTTTCCTTAACACTCCAAAAAGATTAAGAAGGTAAGATGTCTATGAGAACACTATTCGATCCTTGGGCCATGAGATAATACATCCAATAGTATCACCAACATACTTGAACTCTGAAGTTGGCTTGTAGACATGAGCAGTGATCACATGAGAAGTCAAGACACACACACTATAGGCTCCGAAACCTATTGGCACTACGGGAAAATGATTGATTAACTACCCCGAAAAACAGTTGTGGTACCATATAAGACGACGGTTATCTATAGGTTGCACAAGGGGGGGGTTGTAGAAAGTCTTCAATTCTTTGCAACTCGTCAATAATAGTCGTAAACACGGTTGTTGTTCCATTGTATACCACGCTTTTTTCAGTTGTGAATGTCTTTTGAAATTTCTTCTTAATGCCTAACACAACTCTTATCGGGGTTGTGAAAATAACTCCTACACTACACTTGTTGGGGTTGTAGAAAATTAGTTTACAACTATGGTTAGAGTTGTATGTGAATTCTTTGACAACAATGGTTTGAGTTGTATGTCACTTCTTTGACAACAATGGTTTGAATTGTATGTCACTTGTTTGACAACTATGGGAAGAGTTGCATGTCATTTCTTTGACAACTCTAATTCTGAGTTGTGGTACATATTCGATTTAAAAAAATAAATTAAATTCCGAAAATTTAAATACATAATACTTTAATAACCATGTATTTGAAAATAAGATACGATTTCCAATTACAATCACTATTGTTTATTAGTTCAAAAGATCAGTTTTACAAAACTTCGACACAAAAAAAAAAAAAAAAAAATCTATTACCACTTATGTTTTAGTAAAACCCTTCTATCCCTTGGACACACGGACTGCACCAACACAACACCAAAGCCTGCAATACAAACTTCCTAGACATTGCTTCATGATTGGAAGGCCTTATCAACGCCTCTGCAATTGTTCCAGGTCCAGCCTACAAAAAAAAAAAAAAATCTTAAGAACTAAAAACAAGACAATGCGAGTAAAGATGGATAAAGTAACCAATGGGTTGTTTAAACATTTTGTTTTCCCTTCTCAATCAAGGGGAATTTTGAGCAAGAATCATATGTTCCCAATATACTGTAGGCATAACCACCCTCTTAATTAAATTGAGTTGATTTTGAAAACTAAGAGTAGACAAGGTTCGATCATATGGAGAAGCATTAGGAAAAATTTCAGCAACCTCAAGGTATGATTTTTTAAGATATCAGGGATGGGTTTGATATCTCCTTGTCATCTAGAGTTATGGGAAGTTTCTTCTCCTGTTTTACACAGCTTGCTAAAGTGTAGTTGTATTTTGTGACCTTTTGAAAATAGAATGGTCTAATAACATGACCTACATAAACAGACTAAAACCCCAATTTTTGAAATTGAATGAACAAAAAAAAAAGAGCTTACTTGAAAATTTAATAGAGCTGGAACTTGAGTTTCTTCAACTTTGGCAGCTAAAGTAATACAAGCAACAGAAATGAGTTGAGTCATCCAGGGTTTATCATTCTGGAAATGAAAACTTGACAAGAATCTATCAAACCTAAGCATCATTAGAAACGACAAGAATAAGTGATAACCTTGGCCAAGGGAGCAAGGAAATTTGTGGTGCAACTGGCATTAGACACGATGTCAATATCTGATTTGTATTCTTTCTCATCGACTCCCATGACAAACATTGGCGCATATTTGTTTGGGCCTGAAATTACAACCTTCTTAGCACCACCCTGAAATCCAGACAATATATATTGGTAATTTAATTCATTCAGATATCAGTAGAGAAGAGAAGAGCACACAACCATCACAAGCATGACTACAGCAGAATATAAATCCAAATGTACCAATACAGACAAACACCCTAATATAAGGAACCAAAACAGAACAACAATTTCTTATTCTAAGTTTATCCTATGACCAGCAGGGCTTTGATGTTGCAGAGTGCATGCCAATACGGTCAAAGAAGTAATGCTACACATTTTGAGCAATTATCCTTTTCAAATAAAAAAGTAAGAAAAGAAACAATAGGAATAAAATTAACAATTGAAACCTTCAAATGGGCAGCAACCTTATCCTTATTAGTAAAGACCCCAATAGATTCAACAACATACTCAGCTCCAGTCTCTTCCCATGGGATCTCATCAGGGTCCTAACAAACACATTTAACAGAATTAAATTAAGATTTCTCGAATTCAATTTCAACTATAAAACAAAAACATTAAATATATCTAAACAAAATTGAATCAATTAAACGTTTACAATTACCTAACACCCTAACACCGAAAACGGTGAATGGTTTTTCACTGAATAGGAGGGGATAACCCAGTAACCATCAACATGAATGTGTCTACTTTTGTTCATTTCTCTACAAGGATAGAGAGATATGAAAACGTTGTTACTAAGTAAGTAGGGTTTCCATAATATCAAGGCTAGCTTAAACTTCAATGTCAGTTAATTAACACAGCTAAATATATACAAAAAGTTTAATGGAAGCTATAGCCATTTCACCTTTGTTTCCGCATTACATCTTTATTTATAAAAGGACTACATGAAATTCATATCATCATCTGAAAAGAAGCAATCAAGATGCTTCACTTTGGAGGCCCATAACATGAATCTTAATTAAATAGTAGTTCAGGAAATTCATGTAAAAGTAAAAGTAATGGTGAAAAAAGTACTAGCATACACTGCCAACAAAGAATGCAACACCACTAGAAACTTCCATTCAACAACCTTACTATAATACTCGGTTACTGTAAAGTAAAAAATGTAACAGACTACAGAAAAGGTATCCATAACATTCTTTACTTCTCAAAATGACAACAAAAAAACAGGGTCTATGACTCTACTTGGAGAATGTAAGAAACAATGTCAGTATACCAACAAAATCTCAATTGCTTGTAGACATCTCACCTTGATGAAACCGATCTCCTTGGCATTGCTACGGAAGCACTGCCTGCAGCACATCAGTCCATACTTTCTGATGATAGCATGTGGATTCCCATACACACCGCTGCAAACCCATACTCAAACACACAAAAAATAGCTCCTTAGTCATCAATCTCCAATAATAAAAAACACCATCCTACACCTCATACAAAAATCCAAAATCATCATCATCCCTAAATTCCACTCCTAATCACAATAAACAAACCCATAATCTACAAATTTCACCACGTGAAAGCTCTACAACCATCAACTATGAAGAGAGCTTCCATGTGAGCTGTTTCCGCAGAAAACAACATCAACAACTAAAATTTCAACCAATAACAATAACTTCCCCTTAAAACTAACAATTGATGCTTTAATTTAATCAGTTTCTGCAAAAAAAAAAAAAAAAAAAAAATCAAACAAAATTAAAAAATAATAAATCAAAACTTCAAATTGATTGAAGAAATCTTACCAAGAATCAAAAGATGATCGAACCCATCTCTATTTTCAGTTGAAGCTTAGAAACCCTCATTTCGATTTCCAAATTCATCCTTTACAAACCCTAAATTACCATTAATCTTCACCAATTCTTCCATACAGCCACAGAATCAACTCCATATCTCAATCTGAGAATAACCCAAGCTTCAACACCATCTAACACAGCAGCAAAATCATCGGCTCAACCCATTTCTTGCCCGTTCTTATTGATTTCAAAAATCCAAATCTCGATTCAACCTCTAGCTGATTATTAGCAGCATCATCTTCATCTTCTAGATCTCTGTCATCTTCGATTCAAACTCTAGCTGATTATTGAATAGATCTTCTTCTCTTCATAAATTGAAACCCTAATTGGTACTTACTCTGCCGTCCTTCATCACTCTGATGAAATAGTGTTTGTGGAGAATGGGAAAAATGAGTGAACTAATCTTTACCAATTACTCTCTAACTCGATCTCTTTCTTATTCTCTCACAAAAAATATTTCAACGGTGGTCATCCGTGGAGGAGGAAAAGATAGGTGTTCTTGGGAGAGGAAGAACGATAGAAACGGGTAGAATCGAAAATTAGAGTTCGAGTAGTTGAGAGAAAAAAAAATTAAAAAAAAATTAATGAATCGGAAGGAAAGATCTGACGGACCACGTTTTGTTTGATCAAACATACGGATTAAGAAAAGATCTGACAGGTGATATTGTATTTGGGATGGTCATATGGATTGAGGTCTTTGTGCTTTCTCTTTGTGTTAATACGAACTCATGTTTTCGGTTTAATTATCAACCTTCGACATGAAAAAAAATCTAAAAAAAATATTAATAAATTTAGGACATCGTTCTCGACATTTTGATATAAAAACATCTAAAAACTGTATAAGAATGAATCGGGAAAATGAAAAATGAATTCGATAATTGGTGTGTTTCTTTGTGCTTTCTCTTTAATACGAACTCATGCTTTCTTTGTGTTTCGAATTTCAAATGTGGTATACCAACATAAAAAAAAATGAGCCAAGAAGCTCCGGGAGGGTTCTAACTTCAAACTTAGCATGATATATCATAGAAATCGATAAATATGAAGCTCAATGTTGATTCGAACTTCAAATGTGGCATAAAGACAAACAAACTATAAACCAAGAAGCTCCGAGAGGGTTCAACCTTCAAACTTAGCAGGATACATCATCTAAATCGATAAATATGAAGCTCAGTGTTGATTCCAACTTCAAATGTGGTATAATGACAAATAAACTACGAACCAAGAAGCTCCGAGAGGGTTCAACCTTCAAACTTAGCAGGATACATCATCGAAATCCATAAATATGAAGCTCAGGATACCTTCAAACTTCGTAAGAACGATGAATCCATCCATTTACATGTAAGATTCCTTCGGAATATTCCTCGAAACCTTAAAGAAATCATATTCTGGCATATCGTTTGCATACCCTGTCTCTGAGATCGAAACCTGGCTGGGACTGGACTATTATAAGTCGGAAACTTGGTAAGAACGATGAATCCATCCATTTACATGTATGATTCCTTCGGAATATTCCCCGAAACCTTAAAAAACCATATTCTGGCATATCGTTTGCATACCCTAGCTCCGAGATCCAAACCTGGACGGGAGTGGACTATTATAAGTCGGAATCTTCGTAAGAACGATGAATCCATCCATTTACATGTAAGATTCCTTCGGAAAATTCCCCGAAACCTTAAAGAAATCATATTCTGGCATATCGTTTGCATACCCTGGCTCCGAGATCGAAACCTGGACGGGAGTGGACTATTATAAGTCGGAAACTTCGTAAGAACGATGAATCCATCCATTTACATGTAAGATTCCTTGAATATTCCCAAACCTTAAAGAAATCATATTCGGCATATCGTTTGCATACCCCGCTCCGAGATCGAAACACGGACGGAGTGGACTATTATAAGTCGGAATCTTCGTAAGAACGATGAATCCATCCATTTACATGTAAGATTCCTTGAATATTCCCCAAAACTTAAAGAAATCATATTCGGCATATCGTTTGCATACCATGGCTCCGAGATCGAAACACTGACGGAGTGGACTATTATAAGTCGGAAACTTCGTAAGAACGATGAATCCATCCATTTACATGTATGATTCCTTCGAATATTCCCGAAACCTTAAAGAAATCATATTCTGGCATATCGTTTGCATACCCTGGCTCCGAGATCGAAACCTGGACGGGAGTGGACTATTATAAGCCGTAATCTTCGTAAGAACGATGAATCCATCAATTTACATGTAAGATTCCTTCGGAATATTCCTCGAAACCTTAAAGAAATCATATTCTGGCATATCGTTTGCATACCCTGGCTCCGAGATCGAAACCTGGCCGGGAGTGGACTATTATAAGTCGGAAACTTGGTAAGAACGATGAATCCATCCATTTACACGTATGATTCCTTCTGAATATTCCCCGAAACATTAAACTAACCATATTCTCGCATATTGCATGCATACACCGGCTCGCGAGATCGAAACCTGGCCGGAGTGGACTACTATAAGTCTGAAACTTTGTAAGAACGATGAATCCATCCATTTACATGTAAGATTCCTTCGAATATTCCCAAACCTTAAAGAAATCATATTCTGGCATATCATTTGCATACCCTGGCTCCGAGATCGAAACCTGGCCGGGAGTGGACTATTATAAGTCGGAAACTTGGTAAGAACGATGAATCCATCCATTTACACGTAAGATTCCTTCTAAATATTCCCTGAAACATTAAACTAACCATATTCTGGCATATTTCATGCATACCCTGGCTGCGAGATCGAAACCTGGCCAGGAGTGGACTACTCTAAGTCGGAAACTTAAGTAAGAACGATGAATCCATCCATTTACATGTAAGATTCCTTGAATATTCCCCAAACCTTAAAGAAATCATATTCTGGCATATCGTTTGCTTACCCTGGCTCCGAGATCGAAACCTGGCCGGGAGTGGACTATTATAAGTCGGAAACTTGGTAAGAACGATGAATCCATCCATTTACATGTAAGATTCCTTCGGAATATTCCTCGAAACCTTAAAGAAATCATATTCTGGCATATCGTTTGCATACCCCGTCTCCGAGATCGAAACCCGGGGGGACTGGACTATTATAAGTCGGAAACTTGGTAATAACGATGAATCCATCCATTTACATGTAAGATTCCTTCAGAATATTCCCCGAAACCTTAAAAAACCATATTCTGGCATATCGTTTGCATACCCTAGCTCCGAGATCCAAACCTGGACGGGAGTGGACTATTATAAGTCGGAATCTTCGTAAGAACGATGAATCCATCCATTTACATGTAAGATTCCTTCGAAAATTCCCAAACCTTAAAGAAATCATATTCTGGCATATCGTTTGCATACCCTGGCTCCGAGATCGAAACCTGACGGGAGTGGACTATTATAAGTCGAAAACGATGAATCCATTTTACATGCAAGAACGATGAATCCATCCATTTACATGTAAGATTCCTTGAATATTCCCGAAACCTTAAAGAAATCATATTCGGCATATCGTTTGCATACCCTGGCTCCGAGATCGAAACCGACGGGAGTGGACTATTATAAGTCGGAATCTTCGTAAGAACGATGAATCCATCCATTTACATGTAAGATTCCTTCGGAATATTCCCCGAAACCTTAAAGAAATCATATTCTGGCATATCGTTTGCATACCATGGCTCCGAGATCGAAACACGGACGAGATCCAAACATTTACATGGAGTGGACTATTATAAGTCGGAAACTTCGTAAGAACGATGAATCCATCCATTTACATGTAAGATTCCTTAAGAATATTCCCCAAACCTTAAAGAAATCATATTCGGCATATCGTTTGCATACCCCGGCTCCGAGATCGAAACTGGACGGGAGTGGACTATTATAACTCGGAATCTTCGTAAGAACGATGAATCCATCCATTTACATGTAAGATTCCTTCGAATATTCCCGAAACCTTAAAGAAATCATATTCGGCATATCGTTTGCATACCCCGGCTCCGAGATCGAAACACGGATGGAGTGGACTATTATAAGTCGGAAACTTGGTAAGAACGATGAATCCATCCATTTACATGTAAGATTCCTTCCCGAATATTCCCTAAACATTAAAGAAATCATATTCGGCATATCGTTTGCATACCCTGGCTCCGAGATCGAAACACTGGACGGAGTGGACTGTTATAAGTCGGAAACTTGGTAAGAACGATGAATCCATCCATTTACAGGTAAGATTCCTTCGGAATATTCCCAGAAACATTAAACAAACCATATTCTGGCATATCGTTTGCATACCCTGGCTCCGAGATCGAAACCTGGCCAGTAGTGGACTATTATAAGTCGAAAACTTGGTAAGAACGATGAATCCATCCATTTACACGTAAGATTCCTACAGAATATTCTCCGAAACATTAAACTAACCATATTACGGCATATTGTTTGCATACCACTGGCTCAGATCGAAACCTTGGCTAACCATATTCTCGAGTGGACTACTATAAGTCGGAAACTTTGTAAGAACGATGAATCCATCCATTTACATGTAAGATTCCTTGAATATTCCCCAAACCTTAAAGAAATCATATTCGGCATATCGTTTGCATACCCAAACTCATGAGATCGAAACCTGGCGGGAGTGGACTATTATAAGTCGGAAACTTGGTAAGAACGATGAATCCATCCATTTACACGTAAGATTCCTTGAATATTCCCCGAAACATTAAACTAACCATATTCGGCATATTGCATGCATACCCTGGCTCCGAGATCGAAACAACCACGGCCGGAGTGGACTATTATAAGTCGGAAACTTCGTAAGAACGATGAATCCATCCATTTACATGTAAGATTCCTTCGAATATTCCTCGAAACCTTAAAGAAATCATATTAAAAATCTTCGCATATCGTTTGCATACCACGGATATGAGATCGAAACACCATCCATTTACATATAAGATTCTCAGTTCGAAACCTTGAAATCATATTCGGAGTGGACTATTATAAGTCTCTGAAACTTGGTAAGAACGATGAATCCATCCATTTACACGTAAGATTCCTTGAATATTCCCGAAACCTTAAAAAATCATATTCTGGCATATCGTTTGCATACCACTCCCGCTCCGAGATCGAAACCTGGACGGAGTGGACTATTATAACTCCAAAACTTAAACTAAGAACGATGAATCCATCCATTTACATGTAAGATTCCTTCATATAATATTCCACGAAACCTTAAAAAACCATATTCTGGCATATCGTTTGGATACCCTGGCTCCGAGATCGAAACCTGGACGGGAGTGGACTATTATAAGTCGGAAACTTCGTAAGAACGATGAATCCATTAATTTACATGTAACATTCCTTCGGAATATTCCCCGAAACCTTAAAGAAATCATATTCTGGGATATCGTTTGCATACCCTGGCTCCGAGATCGAAACCTGGACGGGAGTGGACTATTATAACTCGGAATCTTCGTAAGAACGATGAATCCATCCATTTACATGTAAGATTCCTTCGGAATATTCCCCGAAACCTTAAAGAAATCATATTCCGGCATATCGTTTGCATACCACGGCTCCGAGATCGAAACACGGACGGGAGTGGATTATTATAAGTCGGAAACTTCGTAAGAACGATGAATCCATCCATTTACATGTAAGATTCCTTCGGAATATTCCCCAAACCTTAAAGAAACCATATTTTGGCATATCGTTTGCATACCCTGGCTACGAGATCGAAACCTAGCCGAGAGTGGACTATTATAAGTCAAAAACTTGGTAAGAACGATGAATCCATCCATTTACACGTAAGATTCCTACAGAATATTTTCCGAAACATTAAACTAACCCTATTCTGGCATATTGCATGCATACCCTGGCTCCGAGATCGAAACCTGGCCAGGAGTGGACTACTATAAGTCGAAACTTTGTAAGAACGATGAATCCATCCATTTACATGTAAGATTCCTTGAATATTCCCTACCCGGCTCAAACCTTAAAGAAATCATATTCTGGCATATCGTTTGCATACTCTGGCTCCGAGATCGAAACCTGGCCGGGAGTGGACTATTATAAGTCGGAAACTTGGTAAGAACGATGAATCCATCCATTTACACGTAAGATTCCTTCTGAATATTCCCCGAAACATTAAACTAACCATATTCTGGCATATTGCATGCATACCCTGGCTGCGAGATCGAAACCTGGCCAGGAGTGGACTACTCTAAGTCGGAAACTTCGTAAGAACGATGAATCCATCCATTTACATGTAAGATTCCTTCAGAATATTCCTCGAAACCTTAAAGAAATCATATTCTGGCATATCGTTTGCATACCCTGGCTATGAGATCGAAACCTGGCCGGGAGTGGACTATTATAAGTCGGAAACTTGGTAGAACGATGAATCCATCCATTTACACGTAAGATTCCTTCGGAATATTCCCCGAAACCTTAAAAAACCATATTCTGGCATATCGTTTGCATACCCTGGCTCCGAGATCGAAACCTGGACGGGAGTGGACTATTATAATTCGGAATCTTCGTAAGAACGATGAATCCATCCATTTACATGTAAGATTCCTTCGGAATATTCCACGAAACCTTAAAAAACCATATGCTGGCATATCGTTTGCATACCCTGGCTCCGAGATCGAAACCTGGACGGGAGTGGACTATTATAAGTCGGAAACTTGGTAAGAACGATGAATCCATCCATTTACATGTAAGATTCCTTCGGAATATTCCCCGAAACCTTAAAGAAATCATATTCTGGCATATCGTTTGCATACCACAGCTCAAGAGATCGAAACCTGGACAGAGTGGACTATTATAAGTCGGAATCTTCAGTAAGAACGATGAATCCATCCATTTACATGTAAGATTCATTCGAATATTCCTCAAACCTTAAAGAAATCATATTCGGCATATCGTTTGCATACCCTGCTCCGAGATCGAAACCTGGCGGGAGTGGACTATTATAATTCGGAAACTTGGTAAGAACGATGAATCCATCCATTTACATGTAAGATTCCTTCTGAATATTCCCGAAACATTAAACTAACCATATTCTCATATATTGCATGCATACTTTGTCTCCGAGATCGAAACCTGGCGAGTGGACTACTATAAGTCGGAAAACTTTGTAAGAACGATGAATCCATCCATTTACATATAAGATTCCTTGAATATTCCCGAAACCTTAAAGAAATCATATTCTGGCATATCGTTTGCATACCCTGGCTCCGAGATCGAAACCTGGCCGGGAGTGGACTATTATAAGTCGGAAACTTGGTAAGAACGATGAATCCATCCATTTACACGTAAGATTCCTTCTGAATATTCCCCGAAACATTAAACTAACCATATTCTGGCATATTGCATGCATACCCTGGCTCCGAGATCGAAACCTGGCCGGGAGTGGACTACTCTAAGTCGGAAACTTCGTAAGAACGATGAATCCATCCATTTACATGTAAGATTCCTTCGGAATATTCCTCGAAACCTTAAAGAAATCATATTCTGGCATATCGTTTGCATACCCTGGCTATGAGATCGAAACCTGGCTGGGACTGGACTATTATAAGTCGGAAACTTGGTAAGAACGATGAATCCATCCATTTACACGTAAGATTCCTTCGGAATATTCCCCGAAACCTTAAAAAACCATATTCTGGCATATCGTTTGCATACCCTGGCTCCGAGATCGAAACCTGGACGGGAGTGGACTATTATAATTCGGAATCTTCGTAAGAACGATGAATCCATCCATTTACATGTAAGATTCCTTCGGAATATTCCCGAAACCTTAAAAAACCATATCTTTGGCATATCGTTTGCATACCCTGGCTCCGAGATCGAAACCTGGACGGGAGTGGACTATTATAAGTCGGAAACTTCGTAAGAACGATGAATCCATCCATTTACATGTAACATTCCTTCGGAATATTCCCCGAAACCTTAAAGAAATCATATTCTGGCATATCGTTTGCATACCCTGGCTCCGAGATCGAAACCTGGACAGGAGTGGACTATTATAAGCCGGAATCTTCATAAGAACGATGAATCCATCCATTTACATGTAAGATTCATTCGAATATTCCCCGAAACCTTAAAGAAATCATATTCGGCATATCGTTTGCATACCCCTGGCTCCGAGATCGAAACCCGGCCGGGAGTGGACTATTATAATCGGAAAACTTGGTAAGAACGATGAATCCATCCATTTACACGTAAGATTCCTTCGGAATATTCCCCGAACATTAAACTAACCATATTCTGGCATATTACATGCATACTTTGGCTGCGAGATCGAAACCTGGCCAGGAGTGGACTACTATAAGTCGGAAACTTTGTAAGAACGATGAATCCATCCATTTACATATAAGATTCCTTCGGAATATTCCCCGAAACCTTAAAGAAATCATATTCTGGCATATCGTTTGCATACTCTGGCTCCGAGATCGAAACCTGGCCGGGAGTGGACTATTATAAGTCGGAAACTTGGTAAGAACGATGAATCCATCCATTTACACGTAAGATTCCTTCTGAATATTCCCTAAACATTAAACTAACCATATTCTGGCATATTGCATGCATACCCCGGTCAAGAGATCGAAACCTGGCCGGGAGTGGACTACTCTAAGTCGGAAACTTCGTAAGAACGATGAATCCATCCATTTACATGTAAGATTCCTTCAGAATATTCCTCGAAACCTTAAAGAAATCATATTCTGGCATATCGTTTGCATACCCTGGCTATGAGATCGAAACCTTGCCGGGAGTGGACTATTATAAGTCGGAAACTTGGTAGAACGATGAATCCATCCATTTACACGTAATATTCCTTCGGAATATTCCCCGAAACCTTAAAAAACCATATTCTGGCATATCGTTTGCATACCCTGGCTCCGAGATCGAAACCCTGGCCGGGAGTGGACTATTATAATTCGGAATCTTCGTAAGAACGATGAATCCATCCATTTACATGTAAGATTCCTTCGGAATATTCCCGAAACCTTAAAAAACCATATGCTGGTATATCGTTTGCATACCCTGGCTCCGAGATCGAAACCAGGACGGGAGTGGATTATTATAAGTCGGAAACTTCGTAAGAACGATGAATCCATCCATTTACATGTAACATTCCTTCGGAATATTCCCGAAACAAACCTTAAAGAAATCATATTCTGGCATATCGTTTGCATACCCTGGCTCCGAGATCGAAACCTGGACAGGAGTGGACTATTATAAGCCGGAATCTTCGTAAGAACGATGAATCCATCCATTGACATGTAAGATTCATTCGGAATATTCCCCGAAACCTTAAAGAAATCATATTCTGGCATATCGTTTGCATACCCTGGCTCCGAGATCGAAACCTGGCCGGGAGTGGACTATTATAATTCGGAAACTTGGTAAGAACGATGAATCCATCCATTTACACGTAAGATTCCTTCTGAATATTCCCCGAAACATTAAACTAACCATATTCTGGCATATTGCATGCATACTTTGGCTGCGAGATCGAAACCTGGCCAGGAGTGGACTACTATAAGTCGGAAACTTTGTAAGAACGATGAATCCATCCATTTACATATAAGATTCCTTCGGAATATTCCCCGAAACCTTAAAGAAATCATATTCTGGCATATCGTTTGCATACCACAGCTCCGAGATCGAAACCTGGCGGAGTGGACTATTATAAGTCGGAAACTTGGTAAAACGATGAATCCATCCATTTACACGTAAGATTCCTTCGAATATTCCACAAACATTAAACTAACCATATTCGGCATATTGCATGCATACCCTGGTCTGCAGATCGAAACACAGACGGGAGTGGACTACTCTAAGTCGGAAACTTAAATAAAACGATGAATCCATCCATTTACATGTAAGATTCCTTCAGAATATTCCTCGAAACCTTAAAGAAATCATATTCTGGCATATCGTTTGCATACCCTGGCTCTGAGATCGAAACCTGGCCGGGAGTGGACTATTATAAGTGGGAAACTTGGTAGAACGATGAATCCATCCATTTACACGTAAGATTCCTTCGGAATATTCCCCGAAACCTTAAATAAACCATATTATGGCATATCGTTTGCACACCCTGGATCCGAGATCGAAACCTGGATGGGAGTGGACTATTATAAGTCGGAATCTTCGTAAGAACGATGAATCCATCCATTTACATGTAAGATTCCTTCGGAATATTCCCCGAAACCTTAAAGAAATCATATTCTGGCATATCGTTTGCATACCCTGGCTCCGAGATCGAAACCTGGACGGGAGTGGACTATTATAAGTCGGAAACTTCGTAAGAACGATGAATCCATCCATTTACATGTAATATTCCTTCGGAATATTCCCCGAAACCTTAAAGAAATCATATTCTGGCATATCGTTTGCATACCCTGTCTCCGAGATCGAAACCTGGCCGGGAGTGGACTATTATAAGTCGGAAACTTGGTAAGAATGATGAATCCATCCATTTACACGTAATATTCCTTCGGAATATTCCCCGAAACATTAAACTTACCCTATTCTGGCATATTGTATGCATACCCTGGCTCCAAGATCGAAACCTGGCCGGGAGTGGACTTTTATAAGTCATAAACTTGGTAAGAACGATGAATCCGTCCATTTACACGTAACATTCCTTCGGAATATGAATAAAATTTAGCAGAAGAGTTTATACCTCTACGACAACTCTAATAAAGGTTGTCAATAGTGATGACAATTTTTTTTTAGCAGAAGTGAGTAGTTTTTTGCAGAAGTGAATAAAATTTAGCAGAAGTGATAAAAATTTAGCAGAAGTTGGATTTTTTTTGCAAAAGTGATAAAAATTTAGCAGAAGTTTTTATACCTCTACGACGACTCCTAAGGGGGTTGTAGAAGGTGTTTTTATCCTTTTTTTCCTTCAACATTTTTTTCCTTATCACTTTTTATAAAAGTAAATGTAAAATATAAGCAGACATGTAAATGTGGAAGGGTGGTTGAAATCCAAGTCTTAGACAGAGGAGGTTTAGGTTTGATTCACCTTAGCCTCATTTTTTTTCAAAGTCAATTTTTCATTTTACAACCCTTGTAAAAGTTGTGAATATTGATCAGAAAAAAACACACAAAAATGACAATATTGAGGAACCGGAAGGATGGTTGATGACTTAGGCTAACACGCATTAGGCTTGGGTTCGAATCTCTCAAAGAACATTTTTCAAAATCAATTTTTTTTTTATCTTCAACAACTCTTATGCGTGTTGTTATACAGTTATTCACTACCTTTAAGATATGAGTTGTAAATTCTAAAGGTGGTCACTTCTCTCTGCAACCCTTTTTACACAACATGTTTTGGTTCTGATTCTCGTCACTACTCTTAGGAACTCATTAGTCCTAAGAGTTGGACATATTTTACTTTGACAACTTTTGTTTGGAAAAGGTTGTAAAACATGCCACCTTTTACAACTTTTAATTTACGAGTTGTCAATCTACAGTTGTAGATTACTAATTTTCCCGTAGTGTGGATTTCCGTGTATCTCCTTCGATGGATCAGTTTCACAAATTTCAGCATCAGCCACCACCTCTCCATCCTTGTACCAACTTAGTAACTTGCAAGATGTAAATTTCTCTGGCACTTGCACCTTATTTGTTCTGCTAACAGGAGTGGTAGTGGGAGTAGTTGACTCTTTTTCATTGCATGGGACAACTCTACTAGTGCTAGCCTGGTTTTTTCTTGCAACTGGAGTGGCCGTGTGAGTGTGGGAGACTTCATCGCAGACACATTTCGAGCTCCTTTAATATAGAAAAACATACCAGCAGTCAGTGGGGCACAATCATGTTTCATATAAAAAGAAAACTAAAAACCAAACTGTTACCAAAAAAAAGTCTCACCTCCATCATCACAAGCCGATTAATCATTTCTCTACATGTTTCCTGACACTCTTTAATGACCAACTTGTAGTGGGCATTGGCTACCATCTTTTTACGGGTCACTCCATGCTTCATGCCTTTAAGTCTTACACCTTTATCTTCACCAAGAGCCTTTGAAAGAATATCGTCTGTCATGGACGATCCACCACAATCAGAACTATGATTTGCTTGGGCTTCTTCAATTTTTTTCTGTACAAGCAGTGTGAAACATATAAGATATTTTTGCATTATTGAAACTCACATAAATTCAGAAAAGTAAGAGAAGATTACTCACAAAAGTCTGTAGAATAACAGGATTTGTCTCCTTTCCATGATACGGTTGGTGGCCCGTTTTCCATAAATTAGCTCTATCGACAGGTTCAGTTGTGTTCCTCTCTTTTTGCTGCACAGAAATTGTGAATCCTAGTTAGTTAACACCTTCCAAAAAAGATATTAAACAACTTATACAAGTTTTCATTTAATGCATGAAAAACTTGACATCTAATACACAAAGCTAAGCACTGCTCATCATCTTCATTATTAACTTGGGAATTGTTCATAAGAATAGGAAATAAAGCTCAAACTAGCAAACAAATGAAGTACATAAAATTTAAAATAGTAGAACATACCATCTTCGCCTCTAATAGAGCATAACCTTCACGAATAATCGTGTGAGGGGTGGTATGCTTGGCACGAATTTCTTGCATTTTGAGTCTTTTGACCTTTAAAGGGAAATAGATCAATCATGAGACACATTCTAATTTTTTTGAAGCTTTAAATAGTCATTCAGTATATTAGAAACGGTACTTACTCTGAATTCATCCGAGTTTACATGTTTCGCAAACTCTCCCCACTCTTTGACAGTCATGCTCATGGGCATTAGCTTTGAAACCTTTTTATCTCTCTCTCTTCCCCTTGTAGCTGATCAAAAGCATCTAGCACCAAACCGGCTCTCCTGGATCGAGCTTCTTTGAGATATGTTCCCATTTTTCCAAAATAGTAGTCTTTGTAATGTTCAGGCACAATGAACCATTGCTGTGAATAAACATAAATCATTTTAATTAGATCTTCTATGAGTTAAAGAGTTGTCGACTAATGAAAATAGTCGATTAAAGAGTTAAGAATCAGTTTAATTACCTCAACAATCTTCCATATGTTTGCCTTGGCCTGAGAAGGAATGATCCTCCAGTCCTGGTGCGTTAACAAAAAATTTCTCCGGAGTAACACCCCTAGACAACTGGCCAGCTGCATGGAAGGTTCACCAATCGGCTGTTCTTTAAAGTTGAAGGGAACTTCAGTTTTTGTAGTTGTGCTCTCCAGCTTCAACGCATGCATCTGTGTTGGTCCACGTGGAACAAACTTTATTTTATTCGTTGGTTCCGAAACCTCCACTTAATCACCTTCTGGCTTATCATTAGCACCCTCATCATCATTATCCAATTCCTTTTCCACATCAGTCTCGGCATCATTACCTTTATCTTTTTCTTCATATTCCGGCTCTTCCTCTGCCATGTCTTTGTTGGGCTGTAAAATATCATATTCCTCTTCCTCTTCAAAATCTGAAAAAGTGTCGTTTGGATTCCTGAGTTGAACATTTGGACATGGGCCAGTGCTTATGTCCAACTTCCGCTTTACTTTCTTTCGCCCCTCTTTGGATTTTCCATCAACTTATTTAAATTTTGTAGCTGTCGACACATTCTTGTTCTTAGAAACTACTTTCTTTCGAGACGGTAAAGGTAGTTTGGAAATAGTTGGTTGTGCAGACTCTTTGAACCTTGGAGATGATCGCGTCTCAGAATTATTTGTATCATCTGGAGGTGGTATGGTAGTTTCCGGTTGTGTACACTTTGGAGTTTGTGTAGTGCTTCTAGGATCAGTTTGTTCTGCGGGCTTTTTGAACCTTGGTGATGATCGCCTCTGAGATATAGGTTCATATGATAGGTTGGACTTGCTTCTTGGTGTTCGGGACTTTGAAGTAACTGTATCAGTTTCAGGTGGAGATGCATTATCAGGTTGGGACTGGCTCTTCAGTTTCTTCTTCATCTGCAACAACCATATATATATATATATATAACTTAGTTAAAATGAGAAGGTAAAGTAATGTTTGTGTTCATACAATGAAATTGAGATGAAAATATTTTACCTTGATTGGAAACTGCTTGAGATGCTTTTTCTTTACTGGTTCCTTGGTCTGCAACATAAAATACATAAGCCCAGTATACATTGTCGACTTAAAAGGGTCATTTACATGAATAAGAGAAACTGAATCATAATCTAAGTCTTTACCTTATTCTTTCCCATTGCTGTGAGATTTGTTTTCATCAATGCAGTTATATAAGCTACAAATACACAATTCAAAAGTGATCAATATATATAACGTTGTGCAAACTACATCAACTGTACATTTGGATACTAACAAACATGCAAAAAAAAATGAGCCGGTGCACTCATTATCCTATGGGTAATTCGATCGCTTGAGAAGCAATTGTCTCGCCCATAAGATAGAGAGTGCACTAGCTCTCATCAATCCTAAGCACTAAAAATTTTCAAGGTTAAGAAAGCAATAACAGAGTGACAAACAAGAGCTCAAGTCCAACTCAGTCCAATATCTCACTGATATTTTACATCTAAAATCATGTTCTTCTTAAACACAAGAAATAACAACCAAGAAAATGTGAGCTTCTAGTTGGAATACTGAAGCCATGCACAATTCTCAGTTCAGAATGAGCCAGAGGTTCAGTAATCCCACCGGCAGGTCTTGCAGATTCACTTGATAGCTATCATGTTAAAACAAGCATCATATTAAGAAAACAACATAATACTACACCATGCTAAGTTTCTTATCCTACCAAATGTTAAATTCTGCTACAAAATACTAAGCCATGATATTATTACTAGCATGTAAAATAAGCAAAAAGAACTAAAATCAAAACAGAAAATTGCATGTTATAAGAAAAAATCAAAGATGTAAAATAATAAAAAATCTGTAAAATTAAAAAGAACCCTAAAACAAAATCAAAAACCCTAGCTATAATAAACATCAAAACACCAATTGCATGTTATACAGAACCCTAAAATCAAAAACCTAAAATCAGTCAAAATCAAAATTAAACAGAACCCGAAAAAAATCAAAACAAAATAAAAAATCCTAGTTAGGACAAACATCAAAACACAATTGAATGTTCTTAAAAAAGAAAAAGAAAAAAACCTAAAATCAAAAATCAGTCAAAATCACAATTAAATAGAACCCTAAAAAAATCAAAACAAAATCAAAAATCTTACCTAGAACAAACATCAAAACACAACCAAAGAAATCAGAGAAGAAAGGGTTTGAGAGATTTATTGTTACCACTATAAAGAGAATTTATGATGAGGGTTATGATTACATCTGAGGTCTGATACACCTTCTGTAGATAGTTGGATTTGAGGGTTAAGATTTGTGAGGAATGATTTGATTTTGATTTTTTCTACGAGATCAGAGAAGAAAGAGTTTGAGAGAGTTTTTCTCTGAGATGAGAAAGAGAAAGAGAAAGTGAAGCGTTGAATGGAGAAGGAACCGAGGGAGACCAGTTTTCTGTGGTCCTTAGTTTTGTGTTTTTTTTTTCTTCGAAAATTGGAAGAGGTGACACGTTGTGAAATTTGGGCGGGATGTTTTGGCGGTATCTTGGGTGAAAAAATCTGCAATCCGCATGATATGCTTTAGAGACGTTAGATTAGATTATATGCAATCTAATAGGTTAAGAGAATAGGTTACATATTGAGAAATGTTTTGTTTTGGTCAAACCAAACAAGGAATTATGACCGTTAGATTGAGTAGTGATCCTTGTTTTTAGTTTTAGCTTCATTCTAGATCGGTGGATTAGATATGAAACCTACAAAACATCAAATTTAAATGTTACTATACGTCAAATTTGATACTGAACATGTCTCCGAGATGGAAACCCGGAGGGCTATTAATGTCGGAAACTCGGTAACAACGAAGAATCCAACCATCAACATTTAAGATTCCTTCGTCTTACTCTCTGGAACCTTAAGAAACCTTAAATCCTCCAACTTATCAGTAGAAAGTGTCTCCGAGATCGAAACCCGGACGACTATTAATGTCGGAAACTCGGTAACAACGAAGAATCCAACCAGTAACATTTAAGATTCCTTCGTCTTACTCTCTGTAACCTTAATAAACCCTAAATACGTCAACTTATCAGTAGAAAGTGCCTCCGAGATCGAAACCCGGACGGCTATTAATGTCGGAAACTCGGTAACAACGAAGAATCCAACCAGTAACATTTAAGATTCCTTCGTCTTACATTCCAGAACATTAAGAAATCCTAAATACGTCAACTTATCAGTAGAAAGTGTCTCCGAGATCTAAACCCGGACGGCTATTAATGTCGGAAACTGGTAACAACGAAGAATCCAACCAGTAACATTTAAGATTCCTTCGTCTAACTCTCCGGAACATTAAGAAACCCTAAATCCGTCAACTTATCAGTAGAAAGTGTCTCCGAGATCGAAACCCGGACGGCTATTAATGTCGGAAACTGGGTAACAACGAAGAATCCAACCAGTAACACTTAAGATTCCTTCTTCTTACTCTCCGGAACCGTAAGAAACCCTAAATCCGTCAACTTATGAGTAGAGAGTGTCTCCGAGATCGAAACCCATATGGCAATTAATGTCGGAAACTCGGAACAACGAAGAATCCAACCAGTAACACTTAAGATTCCTTCGTCTTACTCTTCGGAACCTTAAGAAACCCTAAATCCGTCAACTTATCAGTACAAAGTGTCTCCGAGATCGAAACCAGGACAGCTATTAATGTCGGAAACTCGGTAACAACGAAGAATCCAACTAGTAACATTTAAGATTCCTTCGTCTTACTATCTGGAACCTTAAGAAACCCTAAATCCGTCAACTTATCAGTAGAAATGTCTCCGAGATCGAAACCCGGACGGCTATTAATGTCGGAACTTCGGTAACAACGAAGAATCCAACCAAAGAACATTTAAGATTCCTTCGTCTTACTCTCCGAAACCTTAAGAAACACCAAAATCCGTCAACTTATCAAGAGAAAGTGTCTTGATCGAAACCGGACGGTTATTAATGTCGAAACTTCGGTAACAACGAAGAATCCAACCAGTAACATTTAAGATTCCTTCGTCTCACTCTCCGAAACCTTAAGAAACCCTAAATCCGTCAACTTATCATTAGAAAGTGTCTTCGAGATCTGAACCCGGACGGCTATTAATGTCGGAAACTCGGTAACAACGAAGAATCCAACCAGTAACATTTAAGATTCCTTCGTCTTACTCTCCGGAACCTTAAGAAACCCTAAATCCGTCAACTTATGAATAGAAAGTGTCTCCGAGATCGAAACCCATATGGCTATTAATGTCGGAAACTCAGTAACAACGAAGAATCCAACCAGTAACACTTAAGATTCCTTCGTCTTACTCTCCGGAACCTTAAGAAACCCTAAATCCGTCAACTTATCAGTAGAGAGTGTCTCCGAGATCGAAACCCGGACGGCTATTAATGTCGGAAACTGGGTAACAACGAAGAATCCAACCAGTAACACTTAAGATTCCTTCGTCTTACTCTCCGGATCCGTAAGAAACCCTAAATCCGTCAACTTATGAGTAGAAAGTGTCTCCGAGATCGAAACCCATATGGCAATTAATGTCGGAAACTCAGTAACAACGAATAATCCAACCAGTAACACTTAAGATTCCTTCGTCTTACTCTTCGGAACCTTAAGAAACCCTAAATCCGTCAACTTATCAGTACAAAGTGTCTCCGAGATCGAAACCAGGACGGCTATTAATGTCGGAAACTCGGTAACAACGAAGAATCCAACTAGTAACATTTAAGATTCCTTCGTCTTACTATCTGGAACCTTAAGAAACCCTAAATCCGTCAACTTATCAGTAGAAAGTGTCTCCGAGATCGAAACCCGGACGGCTATTAATGTCGGAAACTCGGTAACAACGAAGAATCCAACCAGTAACATTTAAGATTCCTTCGTCTTACTCTCCGAAACCTTAAGAAACACCAAAACCGTCAACTTATCAGTAGAAAGTGTCTTCGAGATCTGAACCCGGACGGTTATTAATGTCGGAAACTCGGTAACAACGAAGAATCCAACCAGTAACATTTAAGATTCCTTCGTCTCACTCTCCGAAACCTTAAGAAACCCTAAATCCGTCAACTTATCATTAGAAAGTGTCTCCGAGATCGAAACCCGGACGGCTATTAATGTCGGAAACTCGGTAACAACGAAGAATCCAACTAGTAACACTTAAGATTCCTTCGTCTTACTCTCCGGAACCTTAAGAAACCCTAAATACGTCAACTTATTAGTAGAAAGTGTCTCCGAGATCGAAACCCGGACGACTATTAATGTCGGAAACTCAGTAACAACGAAGAATCTAACCAGTAACACTTAAGATTCCTTCGTCTTACTCTACAGAACCTTAAGAAACCCTAGATCCGTCAACTTATCAGAAGAAAATGTCTCCGAGATCGAAACCCGGACGGCTATTAATGTCGTAAACTCGGTAACAACGAAGAATCCAACCAGTAACATTTAAGATTCCTCCGTATTACTCTCTGGATTCTTAAGAAACCCTAAATCCGTCAACTTATCAGTATAAAGTGTCTCCGAGATCGAAACCCGGACGGCTATTAATGTCGGAAACTCGGTAACAACGAAGAGTCCAACCAGTAACACTTAAGATTCCTTCGTCTTACTCTCCGGAACCTTAAGAAACCCTAAATCCGTCAACTTATCAGTAGAAAGTGTCTCCGAGATCGAAACCCGGTCGGCTATTAATGTCGGAAACTCGGTAACAACGAATAATCCAACCAGTAACACTTAAGATTCCTTCGTATTACTCTCCGGAACCTTAAGAAACCCTAAATCCGCCAACTTATCAGTAGAGAGTGTCTCCGAGATAGAAACCCGGACGGCTATTAATGTCGGAAACTCGGTAACAACGAAGAATCCAACCAGTAACACTTAAGATTCCTTCGTCTTACTCTCCGGATCCTTAAGAAACCCTAAATCCGTCAACTTATGAGTAGAAAGTATCTCCGAGATCGAAACCCATATGGCTATTAATGTCGGAAACTCAGTAACAACGAAGAATCCAACCAGTAACACTTAAGATTCCTTCGTCTTACTCTCCGGAACCTTAAGAAACCCTAAATCCGTCAACTTATCAGTAGAAAGTGTCTCCGAGATCGAAACCCGGACGGCTATTAATGTCGGAAACTCGGTAACAACGAAGAATACAACTAGTAACACTTAATATTCCTTCGTCTTACTCTCCGGAACCTTAAGAAAACCTAAATCCGTCAACTTATCAGTATAAAGTGTCTCCGAGATCGAAACCCGGACGGCTATTAATGTCGGAAACTCGGTAACAACGAAGAGTCCAACCAGTAACACTTAAGATTCCTTTGTCTTACTCTCCGGAACCTTAAGAAACCTTAAATCCGTCAACTTATCAGTAGAAAGTGTCTCCGAGATCGAAACCCGGTCGGTTATTAATGTCGAAAACTCGGTAACAACGAATAATCCAACCAGTAACACTTAAGATTCCTTCGTCTTACTCTCCGGAACCTTAAGAAACCCTAAATCCGTCAACTTATCAGTAGAGAGTGTCTCCGAGATCGAAACCCGGACGGCTATTAATGTCGGAAACTCGGTAACAACGAAGAATCCAACCAGTAACACTTAAGATTCCTTCGTCTTACTCTCCGGAACCTTAAGAAACCCTAAATCCGTCAACTTATCAGTAGAAAGTGTCTCCGAGATCGAAACCCGGATGGCTATTAATGTCGGAAACTTAGTAACAACGAAGAATCCAACCAGTAACACTTAAGATTCCTTCGTCTTACTCTCTGGAACCTTAAGAAACCTTAAATCCGTCAACTTATCTGTAGAAAGTGTCTCCGAGATCGAAACCCGGACGGCTATTAATGTCGGAAACTCGGTAACAACGAAGAATCCAACTAGTAACATTTAAGATTCCTTCGTCTTACTCTTTGGAGCCGTTAGAAACCCTAAATCCCTTCAACTTATCAGTAGAAAGTGTCTCCGAGATCGAAACCCGGACGGCTATTAATGTCGGAAACTCGGTAACAACGAAGAATCCAACTAGTAACAATTAAGATTCCTTCGGCTTACTCTCCGAAACCTTAAGAAACCATAAATCCGTCAAATTATCAGTAGAAAGTGTCTCCGAGATCGAAACCCGGGCGGCTATTAATGTCGGAAACTCGGTAACAACGAAGAATCCAACCAGTAACACTTAAGATTCCTTCGTCTTACTCTCCGGAACCTTAAGAAACCCTAAATCCGTCAACTTATCAGTAGAAAGTGTCTCCGAGATCGAAACCCGGATGGCTATTAATGTCGGAAACTCGGTAACAACGAAGAATCCAATTAGTAACACTTAAGATTCCTTCGTCTTACTCTCCGGAACCTTAAGAAACCCTAAATCCGTCAACTTATCAGTATAAAGTGTCTCCACGGGGATGGAAACCTTCTACTCAAGTAAATGAAAGTAAACACTCAACAATGGACACAAGATGTACGTGGTTCGGTATGATTACCTACGTCCACGCGGTGAAAGGGTGAATCTTAATACTTCAAAGTGTTACAAAGGTGTTGCTCCTCCCCCAACTTTCTTACACAATTAAATCACTTCTCACTTTCCTCCTCCTTGGTAAAATCTCGATCTTTTGTCTCCAAAATTATAACCTACCTCTCTTGAATACAAGTCACTCTATTTATAGGAGAAGTTTCATACAACCAAGTTAGGGTGTTGGTCATGTTATATCTATTCTGAAGTTCTGTAATCTGGCCAACTCACGTCGTCCCTTCTTTTATGCATATGGCCGATGTGTCTTGATTCCTTCGCCTGTATCTTGTCCGAGCCGACCTCTTTGGGTGTTCTCTTGGAACGACATCGCCTGTCTTGTCTGCCGCCTGTTCAGTTGGCCGATGTGACACATATTTTCTTATCCATTTGACCATAGCACCTCGTTTGACCCACCATGTCATGTCTTGTCAGCTTTGTCAGAAGCCTGGGGTGAAGTCTTGTCCGACAGCTGTAGAGCGATCACGCCTGATCCACATGGCTCCTTAAATCTCGCGCCTGCTAATATTCATTCTGTGCTTCGTGTCTCTTCGTTTTTAGGTGCACCAAGGCTTAAGATGTTGCCACCTGTATCAGTGGATAATTTACACCTACATTTATGCCCCTTCTTTTGCTCGTGTGGGAGACACGAGTGGAAGAACGTCGTCCCAACTGCCCACGTCTTCGTCCATGCCGCAAATCCCGCCATGCGATGCCCCACTAACTGCACTTTATTACCTGTAACCGTCGGCGTCGGTTACAAATCTTCCCGTTTAAATAGCCTGCTTCTTTTTCTCCTTCTTCTTCTTTGCCATTTATATTTCTGTCCCCCGCCGCTGCAATCTTTTCTCACAGATTTATTCATCACTCTTTGCTTCTAGAAACCCTTGTTTTCTTGATTTTCTTCCTTCCTCTCTTCCTCACCGATTGCTATAGTAGATGTTGTTACAAACTCGTCGCCCCAACTCTCTTCGTTGAAAACCAAGTTCTGCACTACTTACGTTAATGGATTCTTATCCCTCTATGACTGAGAAAAGGTCTGTTGATGACGTTTTTTTTTCCGAGTTTGATGTTTTTTCCATTGCTTCTATGTTTTCGTTTGAGAGTCCTTCTAAGTATGATGATCGCGCAATGAAATCTATCTTTCCTGATGATTCTCCTTCTATTTCGTGCAGGTCCGAGAAAAGGGTGAAGGATCTCACTGATGAAGAGTTCATTGAGCAGTTGAACGAGAAGTACGAACTTCAGAATTACGAAGTTACCCTGCTCTCGGGCCGGAATAGCCTCTTGAAGAAGTCCGATATGGAAAAGTACGAGCAGACGGCTAACTGTGTGGTTATCACTCAAGGTCAACTATAGCTAGGCCTTCTTCTTCCCTTGTACAACCCTGATAGCCCTTTTTATTACGAGATTCTTTCCCAGATCAAGCCCTCTCGTGCTTTGGCTCAATGAAAATACTTTTCGAATTATGAACGAGTGGAGGGATCGCCGAGATGGTCGTGTTTTACCACCGAGTGGTCGACCTACAAGCCCGAGGAAGCTCCGGCATATACCGTTGCTAACTTACTTGCCAACTATCGAGCTGGTACTTCAAACTTAGGTGATCTTTCCGGTTTTGCTGCTAGTCCTCATCGTCACAGGACTGTGCCCGAGGGTGTTGAAAGGTTGATGCTGGATGCCGATCCTCTCGGCCATGGTTCTAACAAGCGATACCACCATTCTAATGACCCGATCTATCCCCGAGTTCCACTTCTCATCCGAGGCCCCATTCTGCATGGTAGTTTCCCGTCGCCTTCTTTTCCTAACGAGCCCTATTTTTTTAGGTAGTTAATGATGACAAGGCTGATAAGGTTAGCGTCTCCTCCTGCTTTCCTCGATTTCTTTCTTGCTAGCTTCGATGTCAACTGGTCATTTGCTGCTATTTAAAAATCTCAGGGTGATTCCACCCAAGCTACCGGATCGTCTAGGAAGAGAGGCGCTGGCACAAGGACTGAGGAAGACCAGGGGAAGGTAACAAACACAATGATTTATTATAAGTACATGTACTTGCCCCTGTTTTTTTTCTTCACATTTTCTGACGAAATACCTTGTGCAGAAACCTCGGCACGATGATGATGAAGACGATGAGGCTGACCCCCACCTTTTAGGCGTAATCCCCCCAGAGGTAAGAAGGTTGTTAAGACACCGCCGAAGAGGACCACAGTTTTTGAACTTTTCGATGAAGATGAGCTATTTGGTGAGAATATCTCGGGTGACAAAGGCGATGAGCAAGGGATGGGAGACCAACATGATCCCCTGGAGACGCCCGACGTAGAGAAGATTGTTACTACGGAACCGGTAATGCTTCCTCTTGTGCCTCGGATCACTGATGGGTCGTCGTCTAGTGCTGAAACTTCGTTCACTGTCTCTGGTCCTATCATGAACTCGTTGGGTGCAATTACTTCCCCCGATTTTGGAGCGTATACTGATGAAGAGATGCTGAATGCGGTGCCACTTTATGGCGATATCGTCCAGACTCTTAAAACGGTGGTGGGTGACTCGTCTTAGCCTGGTGACGCCCCACTTCTTATTTCTGTTCTCATTGTCGCCTATAATTTAATCTTGTTCACTTGTATTAGATCCTGAACCGGGTACGTTTGTATGCCGCCCATCGCCTTCGGGAAAAGCAGCAGTTAGAATCCCTCCAACTCCAGTTACAGAATGAGAGGAGTCGCGCGAACGAGCTGGAGATCAAACTCGCCGATGCTCAAGGTAGACTATTATTCTTGATACCTTAACTTGGGTTGATTGAGTTTATCGTGCCAGTATCCTGAGTCGGGTATCCTTATTCTAGACGAGGTATCTAGTATAGGTATGGACGCTGTTTCGGAGTTTAGGATCATGAAGAGAAAATGGGATATTGAAAAGGATTTAGTGGAGAATCTCCATCGGCGAATGGCAAACAAAGATGACAAGATAGACCGTCAAACCGAGGACATCGCAAGGCTTGAGGGCGAGCTAGAATGGTATCGTCAGTTTGAGTATGAACTTGCCGAGATAGACAATTTACGGGGTCATTTGGGCTCTTTCCAACGTCTTTCCGCTGAGAAAGCTGATCTAGCCACGAGTTTAGAGCAGCGGGTAGATGCCCTACAGTTGCAGAATCGAGACCTTCACGAGGATCGTCGGCGAATCAACCAGAATTTTTGGCAGCAACTTGATATTTTATGGTTTAGTTGTTTTAGGTAATTTTAAATATATGAATTTTACATATATGAATTTTAAATATATTTAGAATAAAATATATGAATTTTAAATATATTTAGAATAATTTTTTAATATATTTTTGGCAGCAACTTGATATTTTATGGTTTAGTTGTTTTAGGTAATTTTGTTTTTGTTTCATGTGATTGGCCAAAAAATATATTGTGGGACGGTAAATATTTTCTTCGAATTTTATTGGTTAATATCAGATAATATTACCAAAAATTAAATCTTGGTAGGGCCAGAATCAACCAGAAGCTTCGATTAACCACGTCGCTCGAAAAAACTCAGTTTTTATATAGAGAATGTTGATATATTTACATATAATTCAACGTATAACACTATGATCAATGGTATATGTCAACTAAGGAATGTTGATTGAAACCGAAAAACTCATCATTGAAATGAAAACTAAAGGCTGCATACCAAACGCCTCTACGTATATATGATGCCATTAGTAAGGGTTATGAAGAGGAAAATAATGTCACAAGAGGATTAAAGCTTCTCCAAAGAAATACACTTAGGGCGATTGTGATAATACCATTAAATCTCTGTTAAGAGTAAACATTCTTAAACATTTAGACCAGTAACATGTAGATCCAGTTTACGAAACACTGGTCATTGATTATTCTGGACTGATCTTATTTCTCGTAATGAAAGATATTATCATTATGCTACTTGAATTGAAGATACACAAGTGACTATCAAATCACTGAGTCAGGCTGCAAAAGCACTGGCAGCTGTGTTGCATGGATCAAAAATACAGAAAGGACAACAATATCATCTGAAATTGCTCTGAATGGGATGCTAAAACCTGGAAACACTTTAAAAATGTTGCAAAACATAATCTTGAATCAAAATCCTAAAACTGATTACAGTTAGAGATAAAAGCTTATCATACCCATAACACAAAGCTTTCATGCCTTAATCACATAAATTCCGGCTCCCAATCACCAAAAGGTGTTCCAAGTTTCTGCAATATAGACCAATAGCTTTCCATCCTTCAAGGTGTACCTCGTCAACAAATTCAAGCCACAACGATTTTAATAAAGGGAAACTTTTTGAAATTGTTATAACTGCTTCGTCATTAACCTCATCTCCCATTAGACTTAAATACTGAATCCCACCTCCACTTGCAATCTCTTTAATCCCTTATGTTGTAAGATTATACGTATTTAATGCCTCAACTTTAGTTAAGGTCTTCGGGCACCCATGAAAGCCTATACCAGCTACATTGCTGCAAAATGAAATGCCAAGTGAATGGAGTTTGGAACAATTTTTTAAGAGAGAACTTATTTCTGAATCAGTAATCCATTCACAACCATTGAGATTGATTTTCTCTAAAGATACACAATGTTTTGTCAGAACTTCTAAACCTCGACCACTGATCCTCTGACAGTATCTGAGATCAACTTTCTGTAAGGATGCACAAGATTCGGCCAGGACTTCTAAACTTTTATCAGTAATCCCTTGACAATGTGTGAGAACAATCTTCTTTAAGGATGCACAATATTTTTCCAGGCCTTCTAAACGTTGATCAGTGATCCTCCAACAGTATCTGAGGTCAATTTTCTTTAAGGATGCACATCATTTTTCAAGGACTTCTAAACCTGTATCAGAAATCCACTGACATTCTCCAAGGTCAACTTCCTCTATGGATGCACAATTTTTTGCCAAGGATTTTAAACCTTTGTCAGTAATCTTCTGACAGTTTCTGAGGTCGACTTTCTGCAAGGATGCATAACTTTTCCCCAGGATTTCTAAACCTTTGTCAGTGATATGAGAACTACTCAGACATACTGATGTCAAATGAGGGAATGAAGAAATTATCAAAGACAGTTTCTTATCTGAATACTCAGAGAAATCCTTCAAGGATAGAAATTCAACTTTTGATCCAAAGAATTGTGACTGTGATGTAATATGATCCGTTAGGTACGGAAGAGCTCTTAGAGACAATCTTTTGAGATGTTGGAATCGAATCAACAATCGGCACAGAATTATGGAAAAGCTTTCGGGACTAATTTTTGGTGTTTGCATTAATTTATATCTATGAAGATCAATATCCCATAACGACTCAATATTGCAGTTTTGAATATAGACCCAGTGACGGCAAATCAAACCAAAGGACATACGGTCATCGGAGAAGTGATTTAGCCTCTGGTACACAAGGCTTAGACAGTCATCTGGAATATCTGTAATTGACAATCTTTTACATGTTTTTTTGAGGATTCGCTTCATCATCTATCAATCTTTCTTCTTGTACTGCTTTTGAAGTAAGCTGGAGCTTACGTTTACCCAACCTTTTTTTTCGTTTTTTGTTTTCTCTGAGCAGAAGTTTACCCAACCCTATATTGCGGGATGATAACCTCATTGTCAGACACGAGAAAGTACTTGTTTCACTAAAATCCTGGTCTTATTGATGTTTCCTGCATATAAAATTGCAACGTTAGATTGTTAGGTAAAATCATGAGTATATATTACATCACAGGGGAAATTCCATAGAGTGATTATACCAATGATCCGAGTTTCAATACCTAAATTCTACTGAACGATAAAAAAGAGAAACAAATTCAAGGAAGTAATACCTTCGCCGTCTCACGTAATTGAAATCCTAAATAAACTTTTAGATCCTTTATAATATACTACTAGGTTTTTCGTTGTTCAGTTTTACAGGAAACTTATATCTAGTGACTTAGGTTAAGTTAAGGGGTATCTTCGTCCATGGATACTTCAAGTGGTCTGGGTTGGATGCAACGCCAGAAAAGTTATTCACTGACAGATAGATTATATGCAAGGCCAGAAAAAGACTATATTTGCATATAATTAAAGCACTTGTTAGTTGTGAGTCGTATGACTAGGTTGTGCAAATCTAGAGACTTTGAGTAGGCAAGACAATTGTTTTCTGAAGAGATCTAAAGCAAAAGAATTAGTTGCAACATATAACACTATGATCAATGGTATGTCAATAAATATTTTTTTTTAATATGTCAAATAAGGAATGTTGATTGAAGCCGAAAAACTCATCATTGAAATCAAAACTAAAGGCTGCATACCAAACGCCCCTACGTATATACGATGCCAATATGAAGAATTATGAAGAGGAAAGTAATGTTACAAGAGAATTAGAGCTTCTCCAAAGAAATGTACTTAAGGCGATTGTCACTGATGATACCACTAAATTTCTGTTAATAGGTTCCTTGTCCTCGGATCAACTCAAAAACTTGGATTTTGCTGAAACCTAGATTAGATTAATGTAACTTGCAAGGTCATCATGATGGCTAACTGCTTGCTGCTTTACTTACTTTTTGTTGTATTTTCTTTTTTTGCAGTTGTATGGAGTAAACATTCTTAAACAATGTAGGCTGAGATAGGCTACTTAAATTGAAGATGCACAAGTGACTATCAGTTGAAATCACTGAGATAGGCTGCAAAAGCTTTAGAAAATGTAAATAAGTAAATTCGGAATTGCAGTACCTGAATCTTCTCATATATAAAACTGAATTATAAACACCTAAATAACAATATTAGCAAACTAATCTTGTTGCAGTGCGTATGTGGGACCCCAAAATTCTAGCTCCCTTCAGTGCCACTTCAACAATATAGGACACTAGTGATCATTCAGCATATGATACGTACATTGCGTCTTTCTCGTTTGAAAATCTTACGAGCATATTCACTCCGTCTCCAACTGTCTACATATAAACAGGAAAGCTTGTTACACCCGTAACGCAAAGCTTCCAACCCTTGATCACAAATATTCTGGCACCAAAAAATGTTACAAGTTTATGCAGTACAAACCAATAGCTTTCCATCCTTCAAGTTGTACTTCATGACAAGATGCTAGGAGCAATGCCTCTAATAGGGGACAACCTTTTCAAATAGTTATAACTGCTTCATCATTAACTGCACTTCCTGATAGATACAAACGTTGAAGTCCCCCTCCGCTCACAATTGCTTTAATCCCATCTGTAGTAAGTCTAGGTACATTGTTGCACAAACCTCAGTCAAGTCCTTTGGACAGCCACCAAATCCAATACCAGTGACCCTGCTACAACCTGAAATTTTAAGCGAATGGATTTTGCAACAGTTTTGTATGAGAAAACTTACTCCTGAATCAGTAATTCCTCGACATCTTGTGAGATCAACTTCTCTTAAAGATGCACAACTTTTTGCCAAGACGTGTAAACCTTTGACAGTAATCCTTCGACAGTTTTCGAGGTCGACTGTTTTTAAGGATGCACAATATTTTGCGAGGACTTCTAATCCCTTATCAGTAATCTGGGAATGCCTCAAACGTATCGAAGCCAAACGAGGGAACTAGGAAAATATCAAAGACAACTTGTTATTTGAAAACTCAGGGCAACGCATTAAGCATAGAGATTGAACTTTTGATCCGAAGAGTTGTGACTGTGATGCAATGTTGGGATCCTAGTCCCACATTGGTTAGATGAGGCTTAATTGGTAATTTATAAGTCAATGGGTTCCCTCATCTAGTCAACCGGTTTTCGAGTTGAGTTATTCCCATGGGTTTATGACGAGTTTAGGGTCGGTACCCTAACATTTGGTATCAGGAGTTGAGTTCTACCCATGGGTTTATAACGAGTTTAGGGTCGGTACCCTAACATTTGGTATCAGAGCCAACCATCACGACCCATGCCCCCTCCACGGAAGGGGTGACCTATAGGCTAGATTAAAGTGTTGGGGCACCTATGTATTGGCGTAGTTGTTACCATCTTCAGGTCAGTGTCGATAGAGTGGGCCAACGAGGACGTTGGGTCTGGAAGCGTGGTGGGATGTTGGGATCCTAGTCCCACATTGGTTAGATGGGGCTTAATTGGTAGTTTATAAGTCAATGGGTTTCCTCATCCAATCAACCAGTTTTCAAGTTGAGTTCTACCCATGGGTTTATGACGAGTTTAGGGTCGGTACCCTAACATGCAATATAATCTATTACCTCAGGGAGACCGCTTAGCGACAATTGTTTGAGGTGTTGGAACCGAATCAACAGTCTGCAAAGAATTATTGTAAAGCTTTCCGAACTAATTTTTGGTGATCTAGGCAAGCTACATTTAGAATTAGCGATATCCAATAACGACCCATGATTGTAGTTCTGAATATGGAGCCAATGACGGCAAACCAAACCAAAAGAACTATGGTCAGTACCATATTTTAAGTTCTGATATACAAGGCCTAGGCAATCATCGGGGAGATCTGTAATTAACAAAGTTTTCTTGCAAGGATGTGCATCATCATCTATCGATCTTTCTTCCTGTGCAGTTTTTGAAGTAATCTGGAGTTTACCTATGCCATCATCGTGCCTGGATGAAAAAACAACCCAATAAGTTTTGTCTAAGACCCAATAAACAATGATATTTTATGTGAAATCGAAAGATTCACAAAAATTACAACAAACCTAGAGAACGGTAACTAAGAAAATAATAATGGATGATTTTTCTTTACAACGCACTAGGCCTTCTTAAATATAGGCCCCTAATTACATATACTAGGATAGGACGGCAAAATGGAAGTCAATCTTAACTAGGAAACCTAACAGAACCAAAAGGAAATCCTAAATTAACAGAAAGGCACAACTGGTCGGCTAGATGTCCAAGTCTAGCTAGCTATGTTCACGAATTGAAGATGCAAAAGGAAGGGGACAAAAAACTGAACAAGGAAACATAGAGGCTAAATCCGTAACCTCAAACAGAAAATATAAATAAAGAGTAATTGGAAGCCTGATGTAGGAGTAATAATTAAATCAACATCATAGTTATATGGGATATATAGGAGATATAGCTACAGACACGATAGACATGAATGTTCCATGAGAAGATTAAAGTGAATAAAATAAGCAAACTATTATTGTTACTTTAGTAGATATCCGAAAAGCATAACGTGAATCATCTTGTAACCGTAACAAAAAAAAAAAAAAACACCTATATATCAAACTGATGTAAGAAAATAGCCAAACAATATGATCGAAGCTTGGTTCAGGCTTCAGCGTGTACTGAACATGAGCAGCTGCACATTAGGCCTATTTCGCTTGAAAAGATCAAGAGCATAATTAATACACAACTGTCTGTAAATAAATAGGAAAGCTTGTCACACCCATTACACAAAGCTTGCACTCCTAGATGACATAACTTCGGGCAATCAACCAAGTAAAGCGCTTTCAAGGTTTTAGACTCAGGCTTTATAGTATGTAATGTAAGAACCAAACAACATGTAACTCCAATTCTGATCAAAGTATAAAACTCCAACATGGACGGAAATTTGTAAACAAGTTGGGTCGTCCACGCATCCTAGTACTGATTTTTAAGAATTGAAAAGTGCAGAAATCATGAAAATGGGATTGGAATGAAAATACTTTTGTTGGGGTGACAAATTTTATTATGATTGTGCTGTTGCACTAGAGAAAATATAAAAAGGGTCCATCAAATAACTTTTAATTAGAACAAAATAAACACTTAAATATCAAAACAGGCTAAGAAAATAGCCAACCAATATTAGCACACTGAAGCTTCTTGCAAGTCTTTCCGGAAATAATTGGCGGTCCGGAGATACACATTAGGTCTTTGTTGCTTGAAAAGTTTGATAGCTATCTCACTCCAACTGTCGTCTATAGATAAATAAGAGAGCTTGTTACACCCATCCCGCAGAGCTTGCAAACTTAGATCACATAACGTTGGGCAATCATTCACGTAAAGGGATTTCAAGTTTTTGCAATACAGACTAATAGCTTCCCATCCTTCAAGTGTTACCTCATGACAAGATTTTAGCTGCAACATCTTCAGTAAAATGCAATCCTTCGTAATCTTTATAATTGCGTCATTGTTAACTACATTTCCCGATAAATGTAGAGATTGAATCCCACCGCCACTCGTAATTGCTCTAATACCATCTGTTGTAAGTTTACTCGCGCCTACTGCATCAACATGAGTCAAGGTCTTTGGACACCCAAGAAAGCCGATACTTGTTACTTTACTGCAATATGTAATAGTGAGTGATTGGAGTTTGGAACAGTTTTGTATGAGAAAACATATTCCTGAATCAGTAACCCTTTGAGAGCTCGTGAGGTCAACTTTCTCTACCGATGCACAACATTTGGCCAAGACTTCAAAACCTTTATCATTAATATGAGTATCAATCAGACGTACCGATGCCAAACAAGGGAATCGAGTAAATATCGAAGATAGCTTCATATTTGAATATCTTGGTTGGCAGTTGCCTAGAGACAGAAATTTGAAGTGTTGGAATCGGATATGGAGCCAGCGACGGCAAACCAAACCAAAGGAACTACGATCACTACTGGATTCCATTCTCTGATATACACGGTCTAGACAGTCATCTGGGAAATCCGTTATTGATAATAATATCTTACAGGTTTTCTTGCAAGAATGCACATCTTCATCTATCAATCTTTTTTCTTTCACTGCTCTTAAATAAGTAAGCTTGAGCTTTTTTTTTTTGACTCTTAAAAGGTTAAAATTTTTATTAAAAAAGGAAAAAAGAAAAACAGAGATAGAAGGCGCCAAAGCGCATACAAGAGGGCAGAAGAAGCAACCCAAAACAAGAGGGGAAGCAAAAAACAGCAACCCAACTAAAAAAAAAAAAAAAAACACAGCAAAGACTAGGTTAAAAACCTAAGCTAACAAGCAAAAAACAACTCGAGGAAGAATCAATTACTTCTTTTCCTTGGATTGAGTTCTCTTCCCTCTGCCATAATCTTCATTGCAAGAGACTCCCGGCCAAAAGATTTTATCTCGTTCCTTTTCAGATTTACTCATATTGTTATAATCTTTTACAATGTCCTTAAGAATGTGCTTGTACTCTGCAGGTTTGGTTTTAATCATACCAAACCGCTCATTGAAATTCTCAATCTTGTCCAGATGTTGTTCTTCAGTCAAAGGTTTTCTCTGAGATTGCTGGATGATACGCTTACCCAACAATTGATTGCTGGATGATAAACTAATAATATAACAAGACACCAGAAAATACTTGTTTGACGTTACCACCAAATTCAAACTGAAAATATGATACCATGGAGTTGAATCGAAATCACACTCTCATGATACGATGGAGTTGTTTGTTACAAGATGTGATTTCTTGTACAAACCAGAATCATTCTTATATTACATGATGATGCTTAGAACTAATGAAGAGAAAAGATAGAAAAGACTTGATGTGTATAGAATGGCCACAAGACAAAGGTATTTATAGTAATCTGACATCTCTTCATGAAACATCACATCCCTTCATGGTGTCTGTTGATCTCCAACGGACATCAAATTCAGTTTCAAACTCAATGGACATGTCTGTTAAGAATGTGTCTCTTGGACGTACTGAATTATGCCTTTTCAGAAGAGAAAACAGTCTTTATTCAATGGACATGTTTAGAAATGAACAAGAATATAGCACACTGTAATTGGTACTCGAGAAAATGTAAATATCAAACTCATTTTTTTTTTGAAGCAAAATCGCGAAGAGTTTATATGGTATTGTTTTGTTTAAATGGACAATTTAGTCTGACTCATTGTTGTAATTCAGGCTTTAACATTAACCTTCCATGGATCTTTTGGTCTAGACAGTGTACTTGCAGGAATGTCATTGAGATATATGGTTATATTAAAATCAACTTTGCAGGTGATAAGCTTTAAAAGAGGGGTGCAGGTCTAGGAAATGGCCAAAACTGTATATATGATTATTACATTTGCTTAAATTTTGTTTTTATCTTTATTGAATCCAGTTGCAAATACTGATATCAAACCCTGAATCACCTTCAACAACTAACTTAAAACTTCTCATAAAAAGAATAAAACAAACACTTACTATCAAACCGGTCTAAGTAAATAGCGAAGCAATATTAGAAAACCAAAGCTTGTTGCAAATGTGGCACCACAAAACTCCAGGTCTCATTCACCGGAAATCCTTGGTTTTCTGGAGATACACATTAGGTCTTTCTTGCTTAAAACGATTAAAATCCAACTTGCTCAAACTATCTATAGATTAATAGCAAAGCTTGCTACAGCCATCCTGCAGAGCTAGTAAACTGTGATCACATAAATATGGGGAATCCCTCACGTAAAGGTCATTGTCCAGTGGAACGAAGTTTATTGCTATTCTTTCTTCTTAATCTTAATTATCTAGGCTCATTGGAACCGCTTCTTTAAATCATTGCGTAAAACTCTTACTCTGAGAGGTGCCCATATGGCTTGTTGGGTCCCCATATCCTACGTTTACCCCTCTTTTTTGGTTTCCTTTTTTATCGTTTTTTTTTTTTTTGTAAAGAATCTCTGCGTAAGCAATATATAAGTGAAGTAATTTTCTTCTCTTCTGGTTCAATGTAAAACAGAACCAGAAAGAGTTTCTTGGGATCGTCAGAGTTGAGGTAATCTTCTTCTATATGTTTTATGTTGTCTACTTAGTTATTCATGTTCATCTTTAGGTCTGTCTGCAAGTTGTTCGTGTTGGATTAATCCCTTTGCCCCTTTCTTTCTTTCTATATACTAGAATCCTATGGGTTTGAATAAGCAAAAGTTATTACGTGGCGGACAAACCAACATGAGTGAGGCAGAGGATAGGATTAGTGAATTACCTGACAAACTTCTTCATCATGTCCTCTCTTTCCTTGAAACTAAGTGTGTCGCTCGTACTTCTCTGCTATCTAAAAGATGGAACCAGATATGGACCTCTATCCCCACTCTTGTTATTCCATCCTGGAGTTATGACAAACCCCCTTCATTATCTGATATCAATAAATTCACGGATTTTGTGGATACAACACTGCAACGTCGACATCATGCATCAAACATTCTGAAGTTCTGTATTTACACGGACAGAAACATGAATGCGTCTAGGGTTTGCTCATGGATCAAAAATTTAACAAGGTGTTGCAACGTCGAAGACCTCAGCCTCTATATAGATCTGAACGAAGAATTTTTTGTTCCTTCATCTCTTTTTACATCTGAATCATTGAGCAAATTGGAGCTAAGTGCACCATCATGCGATTCACGCTCTATGACTATCCATCTTCCAAAAAGTTTCTCTTGCCCAAAACTCAATAGCCTTACACTCCATCAAATCCAATTTACTTAAGATAATTGCTGGGATGACCAACACTTTTCTAATTGCTCTCTCCTTGAAGATTTAACGTTGGAAGACTGCACTTGATCTAATGTGGGCAATTTCTGTATCTCAACTCCTGCACTGAAAGTCTTGAAATTTTACGCTTGGGATGAATTTGATAATAGTTTACAAGACTGCGCTCTCACGATTAATGCACCAAATCTCGTGTCACTTACCTATTTTGGTCGCGTGGTAAAGGATTATGTTCTTTCCATCTTTCCGAAAATAGAGTTTGCAGAAATTCTCTTTTGTAGTTATGGTGTACGAAGAGTGAAAAAGATAGGTTACTGTGCAGCTGCAAGCAATTTTTTTCAAGCGCTTTCAAAAGTACAATGTCTAGAAATACATGCTGAATCTTTACAGGTGATTTTCTTTCTATGTGCTCTCTTTATATGATTTTTTGGTACTGTATTATATGGTCAATTATTTTTCTAATTTCTATAATTTTTGTTCTGTCTTTATACTTGTTTTTGACTTGTGATGAATAGGCTCTCCCCGGCGTAGATAACTTCGTACATACCCTACCTGTGTATCGTAATATCGAAAGGTTGATCCTGAAAGAAGGATTAACCACTGATAAGTCATTAATATCTTCGCACAAAGCAGTACCTAATTTGAGGTGGCTCTACTTCGAAGAGGCAAGTGCAACATAACTTTTTATGTTTATTACCCGTCTTTAAGAAATAGCAAAACAAGTCTCGGGTTTTGATATTTATGTATTTCTTTGTTTTCCAATCCCAACACAGAGCTGTATTTCCACTGACGACAATAAAGAAGAAGAACACGAATGGGCTGGTCATATGTCAACTGCTAAAGGCATGTTCCCACACCTAGATTCAGTTTCCATTGCGCGTTACCGTGGGACTGCTAGGCAGATGAGATGGGTGAAACTAATTTTGAAGAATTCAAAAGCTTTGAAAGAAGTTAGACTAGATCTAAATAGAGTTGATGCAATAAATAAAGAAGTACTTATGCCAGAGTTACTAAGTCTTCCTAGAGCCTCTGACAGATGTGATTTTGAGCTTGAAGAATACTGAGTTTTTGATAAACATCTAGCATTATTTGTTTTTTCTTTTTAACATTATTTTTTGAGAAACATCTGGCTAGTTTTTTTTTTTTTTTTAAATAAATTGTAATACAGTTTTTGACCCTCACGATTTATGTATAATTGATGAGTGTTTGAATGCTAAGATGTCAAGTCCCTAATGCAGAGTACATGTTATTATGGTTATGAAAATTAATTCATGGATTTTGTGGATGCATATTCATGAATCATGACAATGAATTTGCAGAGGTTCTCTCTGCATACATAGATCTCGCGTATAAGAATGCATGATCTTGAAGAACATCCGTCTTCCTTTTAGTGTAATATAGTTTTTTTTTTTTTTTTTTTTTTTGTGTTAGCTTTTGATCATCACGATTTATGTAAAATTGATGAGATTTTTGTTGGGGGAGGCTTATGAAAATCCGAGCCGCTATGCGAAATATGAAATCTACACAAGCAATGATATACAAATGTGGAAATAATAACAACTACCCAATATAGAAGCAATCACACAACACCGGAAATTACGTGGAAAAACTCCTCCAAGGTGAAGGGTAAAAAACCACGGGCAAATCTTCCACTATAACAATAATGGGTTACACACAATTCTCCCAAATTTGGGGATAACAACAATTCTCCCAATTTGGGGATAAACTCTTCTTCATCAAGGTGCCTATAGCACTTGGATATCAATTTTCCTAATTACACTCACCCCTAAGGATGGATCAACAATTCATTCACATATAATATGAGATTCACTATCAATTTGAGAATAGAAGTGATTTGAGATACTTACTACTTGGGTTTGAACAAACCCTAGATTTTTCCCCCTTTAAAGAGATGTGGAAATTGATAGCTCAATCTTCACCACAATCAACCAAAAGATCCTTTAACGAGAACCCTTTATTCTTCTCTTCAAGATGACACCAATCTCACCAAAAATGGTGGTTTAAAATTTCCTCTCTAGCTCACTCTCTCTACTACCTCTCTTCTTTTTCTTTCTCTCTATTTTTCACGACATAAGAAGAAGTGAGGAAATAGAATGGTTCCTGGATGTTTCGTAAACAAAACACATTCCTAACTAGTCTACTGCTAGTTAGCTCCTCTCATTGGATAAGGGGACAGCTAGACTATTGGGTCATAAGGAGTAAACCCAACACTTTTGAATGATAAGATGTCAACTGCGTAATGCAGAGTACATGTCTATTATGGTTTATGTCATGAATTTGTTGATAGAACATTGGATATTCACGATATAATGAATATACAACAGTTTTCTCTACATAATACGCGTACCTAATAAGAGAAAACATGATTGAAGAGTAAAATAACTTAAAGCACAATAAAAATACCATGCACTTACTTTAGTTTTAATTGTAATAGCTGAAATATGGGCTCAATTCCTAAAAATGCCATTCTTGAAAATAGGTTTCCAAAAAGTGTCACCCTAACCCCAAACCTACAAAAAATGCCACTATATGACATTTATTCCCCTAAGAGCTTCTCCAATGGTGATTGTGTGTGTTTCCTAGGTGGCAACATAAACTAGACATCTTCATTCAAATTTTTCCTTAAGTTTAGGGAGGAAAAATAGTTCATCTCCAATGGTGTTGTTTGTGATTTTTTATGAATTAAATGTAAATTTTAGTTTTAGTAGTTTTTAGATTTTATTAGAGTTAAAAATGGTTATTTAATATATTGAAATTAATTTAGGTAAGAAAAAAATTACTAGGATAGCTTGACATTGTCAAGGTGAATGTCTAAAACTTGACATTCACCTTGACATTGTCTAACAAAAATGAAGCCATGTCATCTTCACATAGATTTAAGAAGTTGGGTTGGAGAAGAATTTTAGGGAAAACAGAAGTTCCTTTCCCGTGCTATGGCATTGTCTTGCCATAGCTCCTTTCCTGTGCTTGAGAGACCACAGGAGTTCCAGCCATAGATAATATCCAAAACAGAAGGAGTTGCATACTCTTTTCTAACCACAACATTTGAAATAAGACCAAATGGTTTTCGCAAATTCACAGTAATCTCTGTGTCACAAGAAATACAAAGCCACATAATTCACGAACGTGCATGTGATGTGATTACCCAGAAGTCTCACTTGTCCATCCAATTTATCGTTTTGAACCCCTCAGCAACAAATCACCAACTTGTGTAAGCTCCAATATACATTTTAAAATTTCTAAGTATGTCCAGAATCTGAAAAATTTAACTCTCCAAAAAAAATTTAAAATGAACACAAAAAACCACCAATAAATAATAAAATTTCTGAGTGATTGATTCCCAGTCGAAGGAATCAATGACCTATGATATGAAATCTCTCTCCGTTCCGGAAAGACTCAATGTTGCTTATATTCAAAGAGACGAGATGGACAACATGTAAATGACGCTTCTCTTCAAGTACTCCGAATAAAGTTTTAAGACAAGAATATAAAACCTATTTTGAAACAATAATTCTTGACAATCCGTCAATATAGACAATAATTCTTGACAATAGTTATATTTTTGTTGTTAAACGAATTAATTTTTGTGTAAACCACAAGTCTGTGTATAGAGATGTCGCATACTTATTTATCAGCAAATCAATAATTTTAATGTAGCTACAGTTACTAACATAGATTAGATCATTAGTTTATTATACGTAGCTATTTGAACTTTTCATATGCAGGATGGAAGATGATATGGAATCCGGAGAAAGTAGTCATGGGTTGGTTGATAGTGCTAGAAATCTGGAAGAGACGATATCCAAATTTTGGAGTTTCAATTGGACGGAAAAGAAGATAATTATGAAATAATACTTGGGCCAAAAGTTTCTGGTATGGTATCCGACGAGGTCAATAAGATGTTTACAAGCTTAACTGTGATGATCCATGGATCCTTCAAAAGGTTTAGGTTCCATTCAACTCTACAAGGAAATGCAACAAAAGGAATTCTAACCGAACCAGATGGGTTATATATCGCAGGCGAGAAAAGATAGATTTTCATAGAGCATGTCAAAGTTACCTGTGATGAAATATAATGGCTCATCTCTGGGTATGGTTACATATATAGAGCATCACTGGATGGATTTTTTAGAATCGGCATGTCCATGGCGCAGTAGAAAAAAACATGTTACAAAAGTAAAAGAGCTCTCCATGAACGGGAATGGTTGTGATCCAGAATCTTTTATTGAATTGGATGATGTCGAATGATTGCAGATCACTCTGATTAGCAAGCATAGATTGTCTAGAAGCGCACTATGGAGAATCAATGTCTCTCAGGAAATGTTCCGTACAATGCTCTAGAAATTACTGTAACTTCAACTTGTTTAGCATGAACATGAAATAACAAACTATTACTGTAACTTTAGAAAATGTAAAAAGATGAAATCCAAATTGCATGGCATGAATCTACTCATAAATAGAACTGAATAAATGTAATCATCATCAAACATATTAGCAAACTAAGCTTGTTGCTAATATGGCAGTGGCACCGCAAAATTCTAGGTTTTGTTCACTACAACTTCACCAATATACTGCATTACTGACCATTCTTCATAAAAGATGAACGTCGGGTCTTTGTCTTCTGAAAATATAACGAGCAAATTCGCTACAACTGTCTTCAAATAAATAGGAAAGCTTGTTACACCCATTACATAAAGCTTGCGCTCCTAGATGACATATCTTCGGGCAGTCAACCAAGTAAAGGTCTTCTAAGTTTCTGCAGTAAAGGCCTATCGCTTTCATTCCTTCAAGAAAAACTGGTTTGAGCAACATAGCAGTTTTGGTCGCAAAAAGCCCATATTAAGTCGCTCTAACCCTTATAGCTACTTAATTTGGCTCTCGCTCGTTAGTTGCAAAAGGTGGGATTTGTACAAGTCTAGAGCAGCTAAAAATCGCTTTAGTAATCAACCAACTATCATGTAGCGTCTATTTTCTTAATTGCTTCATAGCTAGACCGACCTTCCTAAAGCAAGCAAAATAATGATCGCTTTAGAGATAGACCGACCTCCCTGAAGCAATCAAAATAACCATTGATTGAAAGATAGACCAACCACAATATAGCGAGTAAAACGCTGATCGCTTCATAGATAGACCAACCATAATAGAGCAAGTGAAACGCCGATCGCTTCATAGATAGACCAACGATAATAGAGCAAGTGAAATACCAATCGCTTCATAGATAGACCAACATACTAGAGCAAGTGAAACACCGATCGCTTCATAGCTAGTCCCTCTAACTAATATCATTGGTTTAAACTTTTTCCAACCATCCCAGCGACTAATATGTTAAGTTGATATAAGCCTCAATCCACCAAACTGAAAAATAATGAAGTAACAGATTTTGGCTTGTACAGACTTTGAACTTGTCTGAAATTAGTTGCTCTAATTCTTCATCATCCAGGAATGTTCCGGCAGGCCATTTTTGACGATGAATTAAAATTAATACATTAAATGCAAAATTTAATTTATTATAACTAGATTCAGTTTACAATTTAAATCTATTTGGACATTAAAGAAACAAAAAGATTAATTATAAGTCGCGATATTGAGTATGATATTGGGTATTTACAATTTGCATCTATAAATGAAAAGGATAAAGAATTTACAATTTTATTTTATCAAAAAAGATGATTCTTTTCTTTTCTTTCTGTGAAGCATGAGCATAAGAGATCATAATTTGCTTCTCGTAGTGTCCGACACTTTATTCCGGCCACTGTTTTTGACATCCATTCGTCAGTGTTCATCACTTTCTTTTTCAACTTTTACTTTACTTTCTCTTTTCTTTGTCTTGCGATCTTGTCCCTTACCTTCCGTCCCTTCTTCTTTTCTCAAAAATTGAATAAAATACATCTCGTTGCTTTGATAAAACAAATTACAATTATGATAAAGAAAAGTCGGATATCCCAAAGGAACTGCTTTAACTTTTGTCACTACAACATCATGATTCTTCAAAGTTCACTGGACAAACTTACTTTAATTAATCAAACCAAGTAATCAAGATCTTTTCCAAATGAAAGGCTGGAATAAGTTTGTAAGCCCAAGTACCTCCAACAAAAACTAATTCACAGCACCAGCACCTCTCAATCCACTTGAAACAATCAGATGATTTGGACCAACAGACCCCAAAAGAACAAGATGTACAATAATTACAAAGATCTTACTCGATTTGATCCAACTAAATCAAATCAAGCAAGATCTGAAGACAAACGAAGGTTTTTATTTTATTTTTTCTCAAATCGGTTGCGCAGAGGAAGAGAGAGAAAAAGTCTCAAGGACACTTCACTCTTAATCCAGTTAAGATAGAGCAAAGTTGAAGAAGAAGAAAAAGAAAAGATGGTGAGAGGGAGGCGCAAGAAGAGAAAAGGAAAGATACCTGCTAAATGAGTGGACATACAATAAAATTTTAACCTTTTAAAAAAAAAAAAAAAAATTTAACCTTTCAAAAATGAGTGGACAGATGCGATAAGAATCAAGAGGACAGAAAAGAATTATTATTATTTTATTTTATTTTTTATTCAAAAGAATTCAACATCTTAACAGTCAAAAGAATTATTATTTGCTTAAAGAAAGATGGAATTAGGGCAGCACATGGGTCGGGTCGGGTTTGCCCTCACCCACCACCCAACCCAATAATGGTGGGTGACATAAATTGTCACACACAACTGACTCAACATAACAATGGGTCGGTTTTCACCCGAATCACTTTACAGTGGGTTGGATCGGGTGGGTGGTGAGTTACCCAGCATAAAAAAAAAAAAAAAAAATTTACATTATTACATACCTAAGATTCTTACAGATGAAAATTAAAAAGCTGACTACAATAAAAATTGACAAATTAATTCATCACAATTTTAGATAAGAAATTAAACCCCAAGATACAAAGAATTCCCCTATTTCACAATTGCAAATTATTAGATCAATTAACCAAAACCGAGTTCAAGAAATTAATAACGATCTCAGAATCTTACCAGAAAAAATCCAAGCCGCTTGAACTTAATCGACATCAGTTTAGCCATCAAATTGGTTTGCCTTAAATCCATAAGATAACAACAGAAAACCCCAAACCCACTGAGGGCATCAAAAAGCTCCAGAGCAAACATTTTGGAATCTTCTTTCATCCCTGAAATACAATTTTACACAAACAAAAAAAAAACAAAACAAAAAATTAGCACACTCGTCACCAGACTCCCAGTGATATTCTTCAATTAATGTCACTTACCTATGCATTCATGGAATTAAATTAGCAAATCTTTTCTTAACAGCCGTCCACAGGTTTGATGGTACTTTCTATATGGGTCTTTGCTAACACCTTCCACAGGTTTAACACTATGAACAGTTGCAGAATCTCCGGAAACGCTAAGAGTGACTTCGAATATATCATTTCCATCATCGCTGCTTGTACAAGATCTGTTGCTGCTACTACTTACTGCGTATTCATCTAGGTTTGATACAAAAAAAAAATTGAACAATGTAATAGAAAGAGATAATAATGATTGGAACATCCGATTCAAACTTCATAGGAAAATGAAATCAGATTGACCAGGAAATGCGGAAAAACAATTTTGAGTTTGAATGACAGAGAGAAGAAAGAGGGGAATGAGCGAAGATAAGGATGAGAGAAGATTCTTTTTTGATAAGGATGAGAGAAGATGAAGTGGAAGTCCAGTGGGATGAGCGTGGGGGTTGTAGATCATAATTGTACTAGTGGGGCGGGCGGGTGGGTGGGTCGGTTCGGGTGGCGGAAGTTTCTACCGCAACCGACCCAACATACGGTGGGTTCGGCGTGCTCACCCATAGTCGATCCATGGCTAGGTGGGTTGAATCCGGGTCGCGGGTATTTTGGTCGGGCACGGATTGGGTCGGGTATGTGCAGCCCTAGATGGAATTCAACATCTTAACTTGTCAAAAGAATTCAAAAGACATAAAAGAATTAGGATTTCCTATAAGCTTTACTATGGATAAGCAAATTACGAAGTAGGATCAAATATAAATTGATGGATGAGGTTTAGCTCATCTTTGGTGAAAAGCTCTTGCGCACATGTGCCCACCAAGATCATGTTTCTATGGTCAATCCGTATGAGTTTGGCATTTGATTTAATGTCCGTCCGGATTTTACATTTTGTTTTTCTATTGGTAGAACTAATGTCATACGGATTGTCATCTTTTATAGGAAGATATAGCCATTCACCTAAAAATAAATTAAGTGAATTACGGAATATACGAGACCAAATGTAAAGCGATATAACTAACATGCACTAAGGAAATGGTTCAAAAGAAAATATATTTTTTGATTACTGCTTATAAAAGGAATTAGTTTTGGTCGTGTAGAAAATGTAAATCAAAAGATGCCCAAGACGATCCGTATGAGGGATACCCAACCAATAGATAACCAAGTATCAAATCCAACGATTAGTATGACAACATAAGAATTTATCACGGATTATGAGTCAATCGGACGACTACACATGCATTTTATTGTTAACGCTAAAAATTTCCCTCAACCATTTTGAAATAAAGTAGATTAGTGAATTTTTAAAGCGGACATTTTTCGCACCATAAGTATCTTAGTTGGTTTGAATTTTTATTTCCCCAATTTCATTTGGTGTTTTATTGAACTAAGTGGAGATTTAGGTAGGGAATGTCATACAGTTAGGGATACCTTTGATTGGTAGAGATTTGACTAGGGATTATCATACGGATCAAGAAAATGTTTTCTTTTTGTGCTTTATCTGAACTCATATATTCGGTTCTATTATCAACATTCGACACGAAAAAATTCCAAAAAAAATATTAATAAATTTATTACATTGTTATCGACATTGATATAAAAAAATCCAAAAATGTATAAGAATGAATCGGGAAAATGAAAATAAATTCGATAATTGGTGTGTTTTTTGTGTTTTTTTGTGCTTTCTCTTTGTGTTTCGGTTTGAATTTCGACTAGTCACATAGGTCATGATAATTTTGACTAGTCATACTGGTCATGAAGTAGCTTTAGTATATGATACATCATGAAATCGATAAATATGAAGCTCGATGTCGATTCAAACTTCATATTCGGTATAACAACAAACAAACTATGAACCAAGAAGCTCAAGGAGGGTTCGGACTTCAAACTTAGCAGGATACATCATCGAAATCAATAAATATGAAGATTAGTGTTGATTCCAACTTCAAATGTGGTGTAACGACAAACTAACTATGAACCAATAAGCTCCGGCAGGGTTCTGACTTCAAACGTATCCTTCGAAATATTCCCCAAAACTTTAAACAAACCCTATTCTGGCATATTATATGCATAACCTAGCTCCGAGATCGAAACCTAGCAATGAGTGGACCACTGTAAGCCGAAAACTTGGTAAGAAAGATGAATCCATCCATTTATGGGTAAGCTTCCTTCAGAATATTCCCCAAAACTTTAAACAAACCCAATTCTGACATATTGCATGCATAACCTGACTTTAAATTTGGTTCAAGGGCATACGAGCCATGAACCCTCATTTGGATATTAGAAACTTGGTAGAACAACGAATTCATCCATTTACAAGTAAGATTTCTTCTAGATATTCTACGAAACCTTAAACAAACCCTATTTATGCATTAATGTATGAGAATGAACCAGAAAATTATCATTGTCGAAAATACATACAAACATATAAAAATTGGATTGAATACTAAGAATGTGTATGAATCACTTGAATGGATTAGTGAAAAAACATATGACAACTCTGCTTACCCGGTAGCACTAAATTCGTAACAAATCTTCATTAAAGTCAATAGTATGCATACCGGGTATGGATACCTCTGATTCACGAATTCAGGCTCAAGGGGTATGCGTATCACTGCCATCTCGTGAAAGTCAGATCCAACGGGGTATGTGTATCACTGCCAGCTCGTGAAATTCACGAATTCTCTAATCTCAGGTGGGTGAAGATGGGAATTGAAAATATGAGGGTACCCAAATACGTCTCGGACTAGGATATAAATGTAGTTAAGAAAATTAAGTGGATCACGGCAAATCATCATTGCGCTCTACCATTTGAAGACGAAGATCAACCCCGAATATTTTGGAGAACTTCATCAACAAAAGGTAAGTGAATACTTTGAACCGCCTATATCTCAATATTACCAATTCCTCGCCTCACTTAGTTTCAATCATATTTCATAGTTTTTTTCAGTTACCATCATTTCAAATGTATTTTCAAAATACAAAAGAACACACGGATCAGTGCCATATATTATCCAACGATGATGGAGATCACCACCCAAAAAAATGCAATTCAATGCGATCGCCTCAATTCAAAAGGATTTTCACTCGGATTCATTCAAACTTGATGTATTTTCTTTTATCCTATATTTTGAACATAAATTCGTATAATTTCGCTACAATTCATCTTTGAATTGTCGGAATTTAGGTTCTTAAATTGGCCCTTCACTCAAATGAAAACAATCCTCTAGATTTGGATTCCCAGTTGAAGTAACAAATTTTGATTATATTTGTTAAATTTTGAAATTTGATTATTTGCACACAATTACAAAGTAGGCAACACTTTTACTAGAGTTTTATTTGATGGCATTAAAAAGAATTTTTCTGTGAAAATTTGTATCTCCATAATTAGTATTATCGTTTTTTTTTTTTTTTTTTTTTTTTTTTTTTGCCAGACAAAAAGAGAAACAACAAACAAAAAAGGAAAAAGTACAAAATGCAAAAACTAAAAGCTAAAGTCATGTGACAGAGACAACACATAATGGGAGATTGGAAGTAGACCACACAGTGTGGATATGGTTCAGCACCGCGTGCTGTGCGAGATCATGAGCCATGTCGTTGGCATCTCGTTTAATGTAAGAATAAGAAACTGAGGTGAATTCCTTAGATAGTTCTTGAATATCCTCAGAGATACGTACGACTATCCAGGGAATGGTTGAACAATCACCGTTGAATATCTGAGATCACCATTGACAATCACCTTCAATAATGAGTTTGTTGTAACCCTTCATCTTCGCCAATTTTAGAGCGAGTAAAATTCCATATATCTCACCACCACAGGACAATTTTGTTTGTGAAGAGATGAAGCGTGCGAGAACAGACGAAAAAGAATCTCTAGCTACTACAAATTGCTCCAGGACTCAAAACCATGTACAGCTCCATCAAAATTCAATTTTACTATCCCTTGTTCCGGCGGTATCCAATGAGGTCGAGTGACTACACTGCTCATAGATTGTAAATTGTCCACAATATTGAGCTTGTAGTAGTCGGTGAATAGCGACCTAGCATCGTGAAGAATCTTATGAATAGTAGAAGGTTTATTATCACCATGAGCCAACCTGCAACTAAGCTCTGAATTGAAGGTACAGGGTTTGAATCAAACCTAATATTAAGATCTGAAGCAAACAAGATAGCTCTAGTTCTGGAACAAAGAATAAATAGATGGTTAATGCTTTCCTCTTCATCAATGCAATAACAGCAGTTCACATCAACGTGCCTAGCAAAGCGTCCAATTGCAGCACGACAACCCAAGCTATTATTAACCATTCTCCATATGAAAACAAGAATCTTTGGGGAAATATATTTCACGGACCACAGCTTCTTCCAAGGAAACTCCACGTCCACAGTAACAAAGATTGGCCATTATCATTTTCTAATAACTTCGGAACGATTTTGCGCTAAACACCCCGTCGTAGTATATTTCCATATTAACTTATCTCGCCCTCCAATTTTTGGGACATGGATAGCCTTAATAGCTGTCGCTGTAACAGGGCAAAAAAGACAGTTAATTTTAGGGAAGTTCCAGTCAGTACCATTAGGAAGTAATAACTCATTGACCGTGGATAAAACAACTGGGTTGATTGTCATTCTCCGGGGTGTTGCCATGAATAGCTGGTATCCAAGGGTCTTGCAGGATAGATACAGACTTTCCATCACCAATTGACCACAAACATCCTTTTCTCAAGTCTTCTCGAATAGTTAAGATAGCTTTCCACGTGCTCGATGAATCATCCGCTTTTTTTACCACCCAAAAGGAGCCATTACGAAGATATTTTGCACGTAACAACTGTGCCCAAAGAGCCTCACTGTCAGTAAGGAATCTCCATCCAAGTTTTGCTACCATGGCTTTGTTTAACCACTCCAAAGAACGAATACCAAGACCCCCACATTCTTTGCTAAGATTAAACCATTTCCAATTAATAAAGTGCATCCTCTTTGTGTCCTTACTATGTCCCCACCAAAATTTCGAATAATTTGAGTGAGTCTCTTGTTAATTACTCGTTTAGGAATAATCGATGTCGCCATGAAATATCTAGGTAAGATAGCAAGATGCAGATCAGTTGGGTTCTTCCTGCATGAGTGAGGTTATGATGCTTCCGACCCAACCCGACTTTTCCTCAATTTTCTCAATGAGAAACTCATAAGTAGCACATTGATTAGCGAGGTTGAAGAATTTTAATTCCCGATACTTCTCATTTTTAGCCATAGTACGAACCCCAATCAGCTATCTCCTTTTTAGTTTTAACTAAATGGGAGTAAAGAAAATTTAAGAAAATAAAATTAATTTTGTATGGACATTTTTATTTTTGAATTTGGGTAACATTATTTAAAAGAAAATAATAAAAGAACCACAAAATTATTCTAATCCGTATGATATGTAATCAGCCAATAGAAAACAAAATTATTTGATCGGACGCATATAATGCAAACACAAAAGTTCACATGGATTACTCCTTATCCAACGGTGCAAATCTGCCCAGTGTTAATTTATAGGGAAGCTAATCAGATGATATATAATCGGCGAATAGAGAACTAAAGTATTTGATCTGGACGAATATACTAGAACCACAAAAGTTCACACGGATCAATCTCTTATCTAACGGTGGGACATCAATTTTCGTTCGGTGTAAAAATTGATTTGGAGCAAAAATATTAGGCGGCAATTTTGGCGCACAAATTTAAATTTTCCGCCAGAAAATTTTGGGTTGAAATCCTGAAACCTTTAAGACTACTCATTTACCTCTCTCCAGGGAACAAAATCCAATGAGTTTTTGGGTTTCTTTTTATCTCAATAGGTTATGATCAATTGGATTATTCATCTAATTTCTTCAAATTCGTTTGTGTGGAGCAGTTTTACTTAGACTTTCAACTGTTTGTTTTTTTGAATCATTTTTACTTGAATGTGTATTTTCATATTAGATGTTAGCTTTGAATTTTGTATGTTTTCTCTTTAATTTTCTTTGAATTACGGAAAAAACTTGATTTCGTTCAAATTAGTTTCATTTCAACGTAATCGGGGTCAAGCTTTTCGAATTGGGTGTTGATGTAGTAAGGAAAATCTAAGATTTTTGTAGTGTGTTTTGTAAATAGAGGTGACATTTTGTTATTTTGAAGGGTTTTGATATTTGGGTGTTGTTTGGGAAGCATGAGGTCGTATGCTTGCATAAGGTTTCAATTATTAATTACTCTTAAAGAGAAATCTCACGATATACAAGAAGCCATCCACATAGTTCAAGACATAAAGTTAGATGGTCATAGATAATCAAAATCTCTGGCGGTTGGTTATTCTTCTTAGTTTTCTTTTGATTTTTTTGTCATTTTGATGAATTGTATCTAGTTAATTGGCGAAAATTATGTGGTTTCGTAATTTGAACAAACTAACCTCAAAAAGAAAAAAATTTTTTGCTTCAATTAAGCATGAATGATTCATTGAACAACCTGAGCTTTCCATACAAGAACATAGAGAGCATCCACTTTTTACCGAGTCATTGAATGCTTCTTGAAGCAAAATTTTATCTTTTGATTGAAATCACCTATTTGGATCAACAAAAAATATGTACAGGTATCAGCAATCATCAATATATATCATTGATTTCTAATTTGTTTAAGTATTCTAGTTACGATCGTTAATACTAATATTGGGTTTGTGTTAGAACTTTCAATTACATGTACTTAGTTGAATACTTTGTTAAGGCATATATAGTGTTTCCAATATTGCCTCTTCCAAAATTGATTGAACAGCCCTTAGTGTGTACTATGCATACAGGCTTAATATTTAATCGTGACATTGATATCCACTATTTTACATCTAATCTCTCAATGACTGACAAAGGAACTTGAAAAATATGACCTTTTGACCTTTCTCATATCCGAGATAATCGATTAATGGTGAAGTGGATTGGTTGGGAAGAAGTCTGTTTCAATCCATGAACAACATTCACATTTATTTAAAACCATAAGATATATCTATTTACAACCGTTGGATTAAAAATAAAATTCACGTTCTCTCTTACAATTTGTGGTCGCTATAATTTGGTTCTTTGAGACAGGTTTTACCAAAACGATCTTGAATCGCTGATCTATGGTAGCTTGAAGTAAAAAGCGACCAACCTACTATCCTAGCCGCTGCCTATTAGTCGCTCAGATAGGTTTGACCAACCAAATACTAATTGAATCGCTGGTCATCCTAGCTCGAAGTAGGTAGCTACCAAACCAAAATTTTAGTTGTTATATTCTTACCGGGAAAAGTATTTTACCGACTAAACTACTTTATGTGGTCGCTCAAGTTAGTAGATATATATGAATACCGAGCCGTTAGTTTGATGGTCGCAAATTTAGTAGCTTGATTCTTAAAGAGACAAAAATTTTAGGTGCTTGCTAAGATTTTAGTTGCTTAAGCCATGTTTTCTTGTAGTGATTCCTTCAAGCCCTACCCCATCACAGAATTCTATCCACAGCTTCTTTAATAAAAGGCAACTTTTTGAAATAGTTATAACTGCTTCATCATTGACTGCATCTCCTGATAGACTTAGAGATTGAATCCCCCCTCCACTCACAATTGCTTTAATCCCCTCTGGTATAAGTTTACTCATGCCAGTTGCATCAACACTAGTCAAGGTCTTCGAACACCGAAGAAAACCAATACCGGTTACATTGGTACAATACGAAATATTAAGTGAATAGAGTTTGGAACAGTTTTGTATGACAGAACTTATTCCTGAATCAGTAATCCCTTTACAGCCTTCAAGGTAGACTTCCTCTACGGATGAAAAACTTTTTGTCAGTACTTCTAAACCTTTATCAGTAATCCCTTGACAGTCTGTGAGATCAACTTTCTTTAAGAATGCACAACTTTTAGCCAGTACTTCTAAACATTTATCAGTAATCCCTTGACAGCCTTTGAGGTAGACTATCTCTAAGGATGAACAACTTATTGTCAGGACTTCTAAACCTTTATCGGTAATTCCTTGACTGTCTGTGAGATCAACTTCCTCTAAGGATTCACAACTTTTAGCCAGTACTCCCAAACCCATATCAGTAATATGAGAACCGTTCAGCCATACCGTTGCCAAACGAGGAAACAATGAAAATATCAAAGATAACTTCTGATTTGAATACTCAGAGTACCTTAAGCATAAAAATCGAAGTTTGGATCCAAAGAATTGTGACTGTGATGTAACATAATCTGTTACCTCAGGGAGACCTATTAGAAACAATCTTTTGAGGTGTTTGAATCTAATCAACAACTTGCAAAGAATTATTGAAAAGTGTTCTGGACTAATATATTTTGATCTAAGTAACATAGAGTTAAAATAACCATAATCCCATAACGATTCATGAGTGTTGTTCTGAATATGAAGCCAGCGACGGCAAACCAAGCCAAAGGAACAATAGTGAGTACGGTATTCTAGTTTCTGATATACAAGGCTTAGACAGTCATCTGGGAGATCTGTAATTGATATGGTTTTCTTGCAAGGATTCGCATGTTCTATCAATCTTTCCTGTTGTACTGGTTTCGGAGTAAGCCGGAGTTTACCCAACCCTATGCTGTCATCGAGGCTGGATGATAAACTATTCATCATCATACATGCTGATATACCACCAATGCAAACTGAAAATCCAACTATTATTAATGTTTCTTAGATATCACTTCAGATTGAAACGCTAGAATAGGAATAACCAAGAGTATCTAACGTCGCGGTAGCGTATAAGAAAATAGATTCACGTAAGAGCAAAAATAGATAAGAAAATAGTTAATACTACAAGAACAAAAAACAAAAGGAACAAATTCAAGGTGGTAGACCTTCTCCGTCTCACGTAATCGAAAGGGAATGAAAAACTAAATAAACCTTCAGACCTTTCATATATAAATAGGGTTTTTGGCTGTTCACTACTACAAAATCTTATATCTAGCGACCTCGGTTAAGTCAAGGGGTGTCTTAGTCTGTTGGTTAATGGACACTACAAGAGGTCTGGGTTGGATGAAGCTATTCAACTGTTCAAAAAACGCAAAACAAGGAACCCAACCTAATTAATTGATGCAATATTAGGGTTTCTCAGAATGTATTTACATATAATGCAGTTGTGAGTTGTCAAAGATGGGAACTCTGAGAAGGAAAAACAACTATTTGTTTTTGAAATTCCTTACGTTATTGCAGCATATAACACTATGATCAATGGCATATGGAAAGGAGCAAAGTTGATTGAAATGCAAAATAAAAGTTGCATACCAAGTGCCGTTAATTATCAATAAGGGTTATCTAGAGGAAAGCAGTGTTACAAGAGTATTAGAGTTTCTCAAAGTATGGACAAAAGGAAATTGTCGCAAGACGTTGCCACTAAATCTCTATTCGACTAAAAAACGTGGACTAAATCTCTAAGGGGAATGGTAAGGTCATCATGATGGCCAATAGCTGCTTTAGTTACTTTTTGTTGTATTTTCATTTTTCTGTTGTATGGAGTAGACATTGCTCAACATGTAGATTTTAGAGCAGTAACATGTATATCCAACTTACGAAACACTGGTCATAGCTTATTGTGGACTGAGCTTATTATTGGCATAGCCGTATAGCCATATCATTATGTTGCATGAATTGAAGATGCACAAGCGACTATCAGTTGAAATCGCTAAGACTGGAGAAAAAGCACTGGCCACACTTTAATGTGTGTCAGTAATCTCATGATATGTTGAATGAATTGAAGATGTACAAGTGACAACTTCAGTTGAAATTGCTCATACTGGCTGCAGAACAGTAAAAACAATTGTTAAGTATAATAGTACGTTGTTATCCTATTGTTTTCTGAATTAAGATTCTCTCCAATATAGATTTACGCAATATATATATCTTTTGTAAGCTGCATCTACACCTTGTCACCTTATACTTATAGATTTTAAATAAGTAAAGATTTCCGCAATCATCTATGCATTATCTGTGACGATTCATGCATACTGCAAGAGTCTAGGTCTAGGTTGGATAAAGCCATTCAATTCTCTAAGTTACTTAATTACACAATTCAAAGTATATGGATTATCCAGCCGAGAAAAATTAGGATTGCACAGAGCATGTTAATGTTGGGGGAGGCTTAAGAAATCCGAGCCGCTATGCGCAATACGAAACCTACACAAGCAATGACATACAAATGCAGAAATAACACAACTACGAAACATAGAAGCAATCACACAACACCGGCAATTACGTGGAAAAACCCCTCCAAGGTGAAGGGTAAAAAACCACGGGCAAATCTTCCACTATAACAATAATGGGTTACACACAATTCTCCCAATTTGGGGATATACTCTTCTTCAAGGTGCCTATAGCACTTGGATACCAATTTGCCTAAATTTCACTCACCCCTAAGGATGGATCAACAATTCATTCACCAAATAAATAATATACGCTATCAATTTGACAATAGAAAGAGATGAGATACTTACTACTAGGGTTTGAACAAACCCTAGATTTCCCCCCTTTCAAGAGATGTGGAAATTGATCAATCAATCTTCACCACAACAACCAAAAGATCCTTAGCTAAGAACCCTTTCTTCTTCTCTTCAAGATAACACCAATCTCACCAAAAATGGTGGCTTAACTTTTCTCCCTCACTCTATTTCTCTTCTTCCTCTCTTTTTTTCTCTTTCATGGGTTTTAGAATTTGAGAAGAATACGTCTCTGGATGTTTCAAGTGAAACATATAACATAACTAGTAAGCTGCTAGTTAACTCCCCCCATTTGATAAGGGGAACCCTGTTGAACCATAAGGAGGGACCCGGCCCAACAATCTCCCCATCACGACTTATGGTAAGGTACCCGTCACCACCAAACCTTCCCTGCCATATAAATACACATGCTTGTATTTTGGTAGCGACATTGTCATCATATCAGAGCCGTTGTCATCTGTATGGATCTTCTAAATATACAATAACTTCTTGTCGAGAACTTCTTGTATCCACTGATACCTAATATTGATGTGCTTGGACCTCGAGTGAAAACTTGAATTCTTGCTGAGACGGATGGCACTCTGGATGTCACAGTAAACGATGAACCTTTGTTGCTTCACACTGAGTTATCTAACAAACCTCTTCATCCATATCATATCCTTGAAACTCTTTGTAGCTGAAATGTTCTCTGCCTCTGTAGTAGACAATGCCACACATTTTTGTAACTTGGATTGCCAAGACACATCTCCCCCTGCATAGGTAAATAAGTAACCCGATGTCGACTTGAGACTGTCTTGAGCACCTGCCAAATTTGTATCTGTGTAACCAACTAACTCTGGCTTGTCACCTCCACATCACAAACACATATTATAAGTACCCCTTAGATACCGTAGTATCCATTTCACTGCTTCCCAATTCTCCATAGCAGGATTTGATAGAAATCTGATTACCACTCCAAATTCATGAGCTATATCCGTCCTTGTACATACCATTGCATACATCAAACTACCAACTGCGGACGCATAAGGAATATTCTCCATCTTCTGTTTCTCAACATCATTCACAGGACATTGTTCACGAGTTAACTTAAATTGGTTTGCAAGTGGACAACTTACCGGTTCGGCCTTGTCCATGTTGAATCCTTGCAACACCTTGTCAATGTAGCTTTCTTGTGATAACCACAGCTTCCTCGCTTTCCTATCACGAGTGTTTTCCATGCCAAGAATACGCTTTGCTACACCCAAGTCTTTCATAGAAAAAGACTTGCTCAGATCTGACTTCAACCTATCAATCTTTTTCTTATCTTTGCCAACAATAAGCATGTCATCAACATATAGCAAAAAAGTAAGAAAATCACCATAAGAAAATTTTTGAATGAATACACAATGACCATAAGTTGTCCTCTTATACCCATGTTCCTTCATGAATGATTCAAACTTCTTGTACCATCTTCTTGGAACTTGCTTCAAACCATATAGACTCTTCTTTAGCTTGCATACCATGTGCTCTTTGCCTTTGACTTCAAAAATCTCGGGTTGTGCCATATACACATCTTCCTCCAACTCACCGTGAAGAAATGCTATCTTGCCATCTAGTTGTTCTATCTCAAGATCCAAACTAGCGGTTATTGCCAAGACAACTCGAATAGAAGGAAATCACACCACCGGTGAGAAAATCTCGTCAAAGTAAACACCCTTTCTCTTCTCATAACCCTTCACAACTAAGTGTGCTTTGTACCTTGGTTGTGAGTAGCCATCTTCATTCTTGATTCTATACACCCACTTGTTCTTCAGAGCTTTCTGGTTCTCAGGCTTGTCAACCAAATCAAAAGTGTCATTCTCATCTAAAAACCCAACCTCTTCTTTTATGGATTTCAACCACCTCTAACTTTGAGGAACACTAAGAGCTTCTTCATAAGACTCTGGTTCACCTGCATCTGTGAGCATCATATACTCATGTGGTGTATACTTTGTTGAAGGTAATATGGTCCTGCTGGATCTTCTCAATTCAGCTTCTGGTTGTTGTTGTTGCTGCACTTCTTGCTCAACATCACCCGCTGGAACATATTAACGAGCTTCATCTTCATTGCCATTACCATCAACATCATTATCACATTGTTCAAGAGAAGGAACAACTGGATTTGGATCCAAGTTCATATCATCTTGAAGCTTTGGCATCTCAATATTCTCAAAGTATTCAATAGTTTGGTCTTCAAGGAATACTACATCCCTACTTCTGATAACCTTCTTATCAACTGGATCCCAAAATATGTAACCAAACTTCTCTGTTCCATAGCCTAGGAACACACACTGCTTTTCTTTGTCATCAAGCTTTGATGTCTGATCTTTTGGGATATGAAAAAATGCCCTGCAACCAAACACTTTCAAGTGATCATAAGTAGGCTCTTTGTCTCTCCATACCTTTTCTGCTACTTCTCTATCTAGCGGTCTTGAAGGAGATCGATTGATCAAATACACAGCAGTATTAATTGCTTCGCCCTAGAAATGCTTCTGCAACTTGGATTGAGATAACATGCACCTGATTCTCTGAAGAATAGTGCAGTTCATCCTATCTGCAACACCATTATGTTGTGGAGTCTTCGGTACTGATTGTTCATGACGTATACCCATGATCTTGCAATACACTTCAAGTGGTCCAATGTACTCCCCCACCCATTGTCAGAACGAAGGAACTTCAAGGTTCTACCGGTTTCTCTTTCCACCATGCTGTGAAACATCTTGAACACAAGAACAACATCATCTTTGGTCTTGATTCCATATGACCAAACCTTCCTTGAATCATCATCTATAAAGGTAACAAAATAAATAACACCACCAAGTGTTTTGACCCTTAAGAGTCCACATACATCAGAATGAACAAGATCAATAATACCAGAATTGCGCTTGGGTAAAGCTTTATGAAAATAAACTCTAGTTTGTTTACCAACTAAACAATGAGTACACTTACCCAATTGCATACCTTTCGCATTTGGAAAAACTTGTCTTTTGGTGAGGATTTGAATTCCCTTCTCACTAAGATGACCAAATCTTCTATGCCACAACTCTGAGATTGAATCTTTGTCAACAGATCCGGTACATTAGATCTGTTGACATTAGATCTTTGTATGAGGATTTGAATTCCCTTCTCACTAAGATGACCAAGTCTTCTATGCCACAACTCTGAGATTGAATCTTTGTCAACAGATCTGGTACATTAGATCTGTTGACATTAGATCTGAGATTGAATCTTTGTCAACAGACCTGGTGACATTAGATTCAAACGAAGATCTGGTCATGATGCACATTCCTGAGAACCAATGTGAAGCCAACACTGGTCTCAATCTTCACATCAACCATTCCTACAATCTTCGTAACACCACTGTTACCCATTCTGACTGACCCAAAGTCACCAGCCTTGTAGGAGGTAAATACATCTTCATGAGGAGTAGCATGATAAGATGCACCTGAATCAACTATCCATTCTGAATCAGAACCTGCAAAACTCACAAAAACATCATTACAATATGATAATACAATGATATCATCATTTGTCGCAGTAGTTGAAACACCATTGTCTTGTCTATCAATTCCTTTCCCCTTCTTATGTTCTTGCTTCGGCTTCCTGCATTCATTTGAATAGTGACCTCTCATATGACAGTTCCAACATTCAACTTCCTTTCTGGACGTTGATTTATCCCTTGACTTGCTACGACCAACTTGTCTTCTGTATTTTCTTCTACCCCTATTTTCTGTAACAAGAGCTTCTGAATGAGATGAGCCTAATGACCTTTTTCTAACTTGTTCATTAAGCAAACTACTAGTTGCAACAGTCATGTTCAACTTCCTGTCTGGAGCAGAATAACTGAGACAATTCCTCAATGGCTCCCAACTGTCTGGTAAAGTATTTAGCAACAAATAAGCATGAATCTCTTCAGGAATTTTGAGCTCCATAGATGTAAGATGATTAATAATACCCTTCATTTCATTTAAATTTTGTGCCATTGAACTTCCTTCCTTGTAGCATAGATTTCCAAGCCTTTTGAATAAAAGAGCTTTTACACAAGGAGACTGTTGATCATATATCTGCTCTAACTTGGTCCACAAAGAATATGCTAGTGTCTCACTAGCCACATGATGAAAAATGCTATCATCAATCCACTGACGAATAAAACCAACTGCTTTTCGATTAGTAACTTCCCAATCTTCTTCACTTGTCTTATCAGGCCTTACTCCCTTACTCTTTATTGGACCATAGAGATCTTTACAATATAACCAGTCTTCTATCTTCGCCTTCCATATCACAAAGTTCTCACCGGTCAAATTGATCATTCTATTACTAGTGCTAGCTTCCATCATTGCAAAGGATTAGCTGAACCCATAAGCTATGATACCACTTGTTGGGGGAGGCTTACGAAATCCGAGCCGCTATGTTCAATACGAAACCTACACAAGCAATGACATACAAATGCGAAAATAACACAACTATGCAATATAGAAGCAATCACACAACACCGGCAATTACGTGTAAAAACCCCTCCAAGGTGAAGGGTAAAACACCACGGGAAAATCTTCACAATTCTCCCAATTTGGGGATATACTCTTCTTCAAGGTGCCTATAGCACTTGGATACCAATTTGCCTAAATTACACTCACCCGGATCAACAATTCATTCACCAAATAGATAATATACACTATCAATTTGACAATAGCAAGATATGAGATACTTACTACTAGGGTTTGAACAAACCCTAGATTTTCCCCCCTTTGAAGAGATGTGGAAATTGATTAATCAATCTTCACCACAACAACCAAAAGATCCTTAGATAAGAACCCTTTCTTCTTCTCTTCAAGATAACACCAATCTCACTAAAAATGGTGGCTTAACTTTTCTCCCTCACTCTCTTTCTCTTCTTCCTCTCTTTCTTTCTCTTTCACGGGTTTTTGAATTTGAGAAGAATACATCTCCTGGATGTTTCAAGTGAAACACATAACATAACTAGTCAGCTGCTAGTTAACTCCCCCCATTTGATAAGGGGAACCCTGTTGGACCATAAGGAGGGACCCGGCCCAATAGTTAACTGTTATGCTACAGAGATATTTACCGGAAAACTAACCTAACTAGTTTAATACAACCCAGAAATAGCCCAATATTAATGTTACTCTAGAAAATGTAAATAGTTAAAATCCCAGTACGTGAATCTTCTAATATATTAAACAAAATTGTAAACACCTAAATAACAATATTAGCAATGTGACACCTTAAAATTCTAGTTTCCGTTCAGTGCCACTTCATCAATATACGACAACATATGAGCTGTACGTTGGGTCTTTCTCGCTTGAAAAGTGCACGAGCAAAATCACTTCCTCTCCAACTGTCTATAATCAAACAGGAAAGCTTGTTACAACCATAACACAATGCTTCTAACCCTTTCACAGAAATTGCAGCACCGAACAGCGTTAATGACTTTCAGGCTTCTGCACAAGGATGCCATATATTTACTGCAGATCACTCGGATTAGCAATCATAGGTTTGCACAAGGACACAGACACTCCGGAGAAATCTTCAGTAGTTACCAGTAAACTTAAGAAACTTGGTTAGTATGAAAAAGACATATCAAATAATTATTGTTACCTTAGAAAATGTACATAGTTGAAATCCTAATTGCAGAAAGTGAACTAATAGCATGCTGCAGGGTGAACGTAAGTGGCACAGAAAAATGCTAGGTCTCTCACCGCCACTTCACCAACATAAGATACAAGTGATTAATTCATTTTACAAGATGCACATCGGGTCTTTCACGCTTGAAAATCTCACGAGCAGAATCACTGTCTATATATAAACGGGAAAGCTTGTTGCACCCATGACACAAAGCTTTCAACCCTTGATCACATAACTTTGGGAACCCCGCCACGTAAAAGGATTCCAGGTTTTTGCAATGCATACCAATAGCTTCCCATCCTTGAAGTTGTACCTCACGGCAAGAATCTAGAAACAATGATTTTAACAGAGGACAGCCTTTTGAAATAGTTATAACTGCATCATTATTAAGTGCGTTTCCTGATAAATATAAAGATTGAATCCCACTTCCACTTGCAATTGCTTTAATCCCTTTTGTCGTAAGTTTACGAACGCCTAGTGCATAAACCTTAGTCAAGGTCTTTGGACACCCAAGAAAGCCGATACCAGTTACATTGTGGCAATATGAAATTTTAAGTGAATGGAGTTTGGAGCAGTTTTGTATGAGAAAACTTATTTCTAAATCAGTAATGCCTTGACAGTTGCTAAGATCGACTGATTCTAAGGATGCACAACTTTTTGCCAGAATTCGTAAACCTCTATCATTAATATCTGAACCGCTCAGCTATGTTGTAAAAGGCTAGCGCCTGGCAGAAAAAGGCGCCCAGGGGCCAAATTATACCTAATTGTGTTTTTTTCTAAAAGAAAGGCCCTCGCCTGGGGCGCCTTAGGCGCTAGGCGCTGGGATTGGCGCCTCGCCTTGCCTAGCGCCTTTTACAACATAGCCGCTCAGACATACCGATGCCAAATGAGGGAACGGAGAAGATATCAAAGACAAGTTCTTATCTGAACACTTAGAGCAATCACTTGAGCATAGAAATTTAACTTTTGACTCGAATAGTTGTGATTGTGATGTGATATAATCTGATACCTCAGGGAGACCACTTAGAAACAATTTTTTGAGGTGTTTAAATCGAATCAACAACTTGCAAAGAATTATGGAAAAGTTTTCCGGACTAATACTTGGTGATTTATGTAAACTACATTTAAAATTATAGTTATCATATGAGTGCCACCGATCATTATCCCATAATGATATATGATTGTTGTTCTGAATATGAAGCTAGTGACGGCAAACCAAACCGAAGGAACTAAGGTCAGTTCCAGATTTTAGGCTCTGAATCCTCTGATATAAAAGGCTTAGAAAGTCATCAGGAAGATCTGTAATTGACAACATCTTACAGGTTTTCTCGCAAGGATACTCATGATCATCTATCAACCATCCTGAAGTTCAGTTGGAGAGTGACAATGAGAAAGTCATGGAAGCTATCAGAAACAAGCTGATGAAAGCAAAAACAACATCACAGAGGTTGCATGCAGGCAACAGTACAAACAATCTATGTATTAAATGGGTAAACTCTATAAGTATAATCCCACTTTTGGAAAACTACTACCCTGTCTTCTTTTTTTTTGATCGACTACTACCCTGTCAGATTAGCAAAAATGTGCTTAAGGCAACAAACCAGTGCCTACTGGGATGAAAGTGCAGTTTCTAATCTTTTGAGTAGTTTATGTAACATGGCTGATACTCTATATAGCATGTAATTCCAGGGTGATCCCTGTTTTATCTATTAAAAAAAAAAAATCATCTATCAATCTTTCTTCTTGTACTTCTTGTGAAGTGAGTTGGAGCTTACCTGACCTTTTGTTGCTAGGTGATAAGCTCATTATAAAGACACGAGAAAATATTTGTTCCACCAATGCAAATACAAAATCCTAGTCTTAACAATGTTACCCTGCATATACACATTCATATTGTTATTAGGTAAAATACAGATTGTATAAGTTAAAAGTAGTTCAAAGATTCAACATATAAACATGAAGAACAACATGTAAAGTACTAAAATAATTAGTTTAGTACTAAAATAATCATTTTCAACAGCTATGCATGGGTATCACGTTTGGAGGGAGACAAATGCTGGAGTGCTCAAGCAGCAGAATCTTAGAGTTGATGATAAACCGATAGACTAGATGGTTCCTTTCTAATTGGAATGTGCCTTGTTTGTTTCAACTTAAAGTGGAGTTGAGGTGTCCTTGGCTGAGGCCTGAAGGAGATTTTGCAGGAGGATAGTAGCCAGAAAGTCTACTATAAGTTGTAATTTGTTGTCCTAGGCTGTGTCTAGGCTTTTGTTTGGTTGGGGCCCCCTTTTTCCCAGCTGATATTGTCACTCCCTGATAGAATTTACTATCTTACTTTAGATTTGAAGTACCTGATTAACATAGAAAATGTTAACTAGGCTCAAAAGAACATCAAATGAGGTTCGGCATGACCAAATTTTGCAAATAACATTTCAAGGCAATATGGACATGCTAGCACTAGTTGCAAAATATTACTCTGGCATTGCAGTGACCTAAAATATGCCTCGTGACCCATACAATCCTAGGCATGCATGCATTACAGATAAAGACCACTTTTTATGATAGATCCTTTTATGCACATCTTTCGACTGGATAACGTTGATATTTCGCAGATCACCCTGATTAATTAGAAAGCATAGAGAAATTGTTCCTGTGAAACTTAGGAAACTTGCTGCTTAAAATGAACAAGAAATAGCAAACAATTATTGTTACTTTAGAAATTAGAAGTTGAAATCAGAACAGCAGAACAAGTGAAACGTAGAACAAATAAACAACTAATCAAACTGATCTAAGAAAATAGCCAATGAATATTAGTGAACCATTTGAAGCTTGTTGAAGTGTGTGAGCATCGCAAAATTCTAACTCTCCACCCCGGTATGGTGCATCTGGATACGCACATTGGGTCTATCTCGCTTGAAAAGCTCTAGAGAAGAATCACTCAGACTGTGCACATATAAAAAGGAAAGCTTGTTACACCCATAACACAATGCTTTACATCCTTCATCACGTAACTTCGGCTTCGGGCTCCCAACCAGATAAAGGACTTCCAAGTTTCTGCAGTACAGACCAATAGCTTTCCATCCTTCAAGCTGTAGCTTATGACAAGATTCTAGCCACAATAATTTTAATAATGGGCAACCTTTTGAAATAGCTATAACTGCTTCGTCATTAACTGCATTTCCTGACAAATATAGAGATTGAATCCCTCCTCCACTCACAATTGCATTAATCCCCTCTGTTGTGAGTTTAGGCATTCATACTGCATCGAAATGAGTCAAGGTCTTGGGACACCCAAGAAAGCCAATACCAGTTACACGTTTGCAAAATGGAACTCTTGACAGTTTGTGAGATTGATTTTTTCTAAGGATACACAACTTTTTGCCAGGACTTCTAAGCCTTCATCAGTAATATATGATCCGCTCAGACGTACCGATGCTAAATGAGGGAATGAAGAAAATATCAAGGACAGTTTTTTATCTGAGGAGAAACCCTTTAAGCATAGAAATTGAACTTTTGATCCAAAGAATTGCGACTGTGATGTAACGTAATATGTTACCTCAGGGAGACCGCTTAAAGATAATCCTATGAGATGTTGGAACCGAATCAACAATCTGCAAAGAATTATTGAAAAACTTTCCGGACTAATCATTGGTGAGTGACGTAAGCAAGAGTTAAAATTACTGGTACCCCATAACGATTTATGGTTGGTGTTCTGAAAAAGGAGCCAGTGACGACAAACTAAACCAAAGGAACTGTGATCAGTACTGGATTCTAGGCTCTTATATACGAGGCTTAAACAGTCATCTGGGAGATCTGTAATTGACAACGCTTCATAGGTTTTTCTGCAAGGATGCATATCATCATCTATAGATATTTCTCCTTGTATTTCTTTTGAATCAATCTGGAGCTTACGTTTACCCAAGCTTTTGTTACTGGATAATAAGTTCATTATAGAGACGCGAGAAAAAACTTAATTATTCCACCAACGCCAACAGAAAATCCTAGACTTGTTGATGTATCCTGCATGCAGCACATTCAGATTGCAATGCTAGATTATTTGGTAAAATCAGGATTGTATGTACATATTAATCACTACATGCATATTAGAAACCTATACTCTATATATATTTATATGATATGATATCCATGACCTGAGATGAAACTCGTAAAACACCTAAATCCAACTCATTCTAATTCGAACTGTGATTACACAAATATGAATAACAACATCTAAAGTGATATAAGAATTAGGTCAGTTTATAATACCTTTGATGTCTCACGTACAAAGGGGATTCAATCATGTATAACTTCTCAGTTCCGACCTTCGTATATAAAGAGGTATTTTGTTGCTGTAGTATAATGTTATGAAGTCGGACTGTCGGAGGGAATGGAATCATCACCTTAACACCTTTCCACGAGCAGTGGTTCTTGATGTTCCGCTCAAACAAACAACATAAAAACTATTCTCACATAAAATGGGCCCCATCCTTGGAGTTAAAAGGGAGGCATTTTTGGGCCCCAAGACGATTTTTAGGTTGTGCTGGAGGGCGGCTCATAAACAAATTTTGTTCCGAAACCACCCAACCCACCCGTAGTTTGGCGGGTGGATACTCAACCCGTTTATGGGTAGGCTGGACACAGATGCATTTTTAAAGAACCGTATTTTCGGGACCACGGTTTTTTTTGGGACCATGGTTTTTTAGACATAAGTTCAGTTAGTTGCAAAAACAATTTTTCCCAACAGAACATAAGTTTGGTTAGTTGCAAAAAACAATTACCAACCGAACATATTTTCGGTTAGTTGCAAAAAACATTTTCCAACTAAACATAAGTTCGGTTAGTTGCAAAAACATTTCCCAACCGAACTGGTTAGTTCGGTTGGTTGCAAAAAACGTTTTCCAAGTTGCAAACAACATTTACCAACCGAACTGGTTAGTTCGGTTAGTTGCAAAAACATTTACCAACCAAACAATAGTTCCGTTAGTTGCAAAAAACATGTACCAACCGAACATAAGTTCTGTTAGTTGCAAAAAATATTTCCTAACCGAACCTTAGTTCGGTTACGTCGCAAAATATATTTCCCAACCGAACACGTCACTAGGAAGAAAAAAAATGGTCCCCCAAAAAAACCATGGTCCCCAAAATACAGTTCTTTTTAAAAACCTATTGGGTTGGGCGTGGTATGAGTCTAAAAATTAATTGGACACCCAAACCCGCTAGGTTAAGGGAAAATAAGAAAATATAAAATATATAAAGATGTTTTCATATTTTATAAAACGGGTATCTAGCTCATTTGGTCATATCCTCGTTCCCTAAAACTAAAGTTTTATGTGTTCCAGGCATTACACCAAATCTAGGTTTTCCTAACAATAACATTGCTAACTAACTTTAAATTGGTAACTCAAATGACCCATTATGATTCTAGTAACCCTTATAAAGGGTTAGCAAATTAAGAAATAGTTACCATAATTCTAATTATCTCATAAAAACAAAATAACTATTCAAAGTGTGAGATAATTAGTTATATACATATCAAACACAATTTGTACTAAATAACTATTACAACTATTTCTACCCAAAATTTGATGTATACTAAAATGAAACCATGTTTATAACTCTTTACCATTTTTATTAGTAACACTCTTTGACATAGCTAACACAAAGATTTATTTTTAAATTTAGAAAATGTAAAATAGAGTTTTAAGATTTTATAAATCTTTTGTTTGGAACCATTCAAGTTCTAGAACCTTAGAATAACTTATATCCGGGAACCAAAATGATACAGGAACCGAATCCTAACTTGGCTAAATTTCCTCAAAGGACCCAGCCGACAGAGAATAAAATTCATTACATATCTTTCTTCTCAATTGCTAGATAACAAAAACCTGAGGCTGAGAACAAAATTCATATGGTTCTCAGGCTGAAGTCACATATTAATCTAATGAACAAATTACCAGTACAAAGTTCTTCAGAATTCCCTTTACATCGCTCGATTTAGATTGATTTCTTCATCAGCTCATCTGAAACAAAATTTCGCTTCACTGTAACAGTCCCAATTAAGCCACTTTGCTTCAAATTCCATCAAATTGAATTACATTATTCTTGTGTAAGAATCTTCATTTTTACTGCAATCGTATTTTCAAGGTATGGTTGTCCCTAGAATTTTTATTCTTCTGTACGAATTAGATTTTTTGAATCTTCTCTACAAATCAGAATTGTTGTTGTTTCTTTTAACTTTTCTAATGGTAGATTAACCGTTTGATAAATTGTCTCTTCCAAATTTCTTCTTTTTGAAGGTATTACATGTTGGAAAATACAGGGTAATATGGGATGAAAACAGAGATTTAAAAGAATGTTGTAACACAAGCTTCAATCCATTATGATTCTTTTCAGCAATTATTTCGACCCTTCCCAAATAATTGGCGAGTACAATTGGTCAGTGAAATATTGCCTTCAGGATATAATGAAGCCCAAACAACGTTGTTGAATTCAAGAGTTGTACTCCCTTGACCCAACCAAGAACACACAATATATTTTTTCTGAAGATGCTTAGAGAGAAAGAATTTTTTTTGATGGATTTAAATGGGAGAAAGCCTTCGCTATTTAAAGAGGGATTCATGCCTTTTCGTGATGAATTTTCATGATGAACAAACGCTTCCAACGGTCATCCATTAATGGTGTCTCTTGAAGAAACCTAATGGGAACAGAAAGGTTTTTGTGGAAATTTCTGAAAACCGAATAGGTTTTAAAATTCACTAACCGAAGGCAAACAATATTGAAAATATCTAACAATCTCCCCCTATTTTAAAAATTGAAAAAATCATAAAACAAAGTAAAAAATAAATAAATCAGAGTGGCTGCATCACCTAAGTGACTGCCTACGTACCCGAGTGGGATCAAGCCAACGTAGTTCACGCTTAGTTAGGAAATAAGCAGCTTCGTAGAAATCAGTACATAAATGATAGGTATCTTTTGGATTTGAACCTTCACTTAGTGTAAGGAATTCAAATACTTATCGGGGTTCAGTGGTGAAACCAGTCTTGAACCAAGTACCCCATATGATAAAATCGGAATGTCAACACATACTGATTCCTGTGATTGTTTGTTCTGTAGCCAGCACATTAATGGCCATGTTCTTATCCTATATTCATGAGTCTCTCAGAGAATAGTATTTTCTCTTAGGAAACAGCCTGATTTCCATACTCATATAGGTAAGTCTATAAGGTGTTTCTGCAAGACACCTTGTAAAAGTTAGACTTATTAAGGATGTTCATCCATCCCTAATTTTCTTGCAGAACCATTGCACTAATTTTAAATGAGAAGTTAATTATTAGTGCATAATGACCACTTCCATAACTTGTTGGTACCACATTGAACCTTGTCTATATTTTTCAAAACATAGGTTGGGTTTTTGCTATGGGCGTCAACATTCATTCACAGACCTTGGTCCCATTTCCCCACATTTTATTGAATACACTTCTTTTGGTAGACTCTTTGTGAATGGGTCTTCCAAGTTCTTTTTTGGTTCAATAAAGTTAACCGAAACTACTCCCCTTTTGAGTATTTTTCTCACAATTTTATGTCTAAGACTTGCATGTCTTGAATTCCCATTATATGTCTTGTTAGTGACGTTAAAAATGGTAGCCTAATTATCACAATTAATCAAGACTGCAGGAGTTGGCTTCTTCCAAAAGGGGATCTCCTCAAGTAAGTTTCTAATCCATTCTCCCTACTTACATGCATTCGTAAGTGCTATCAATTCTGACAACATTGTTGAATCATAAATGCAGGTTTGCTTCTTGGAACTCTAAGACACAGCAACACCTCCTAATGTAAATATCCATCCACTAGTCGACTTGGATTTGGATTCTATATCATTCCAATTTTCATCACTGTATCCTTCTAATACAGCGGGATAGACTTGGTAATGCAAACCATAATCAATGGTTCCTTTCAAGTAAGCCAATACTCTTTAAACTGCTTTTCAGTGTTCAACTTCTAGGTTACATGAAAAACGACATAGTAATCCCACTTCTTGGGCTACGTCCGGTCTTGTGCAATGCATGGCATACATAAGACTTCCAATAACACTGGAATATTCAAGTTGTGCGTGAGCACGTCCAGTGTTCTTCTTTAACTTTACATTAGTATCCAAAGGAGTGACGGCTGGGATGTCATTAAAATCACCATACTTCTTGAGACATTTCTCAATATAATGATATTGTGTTAAAGCCAACTCATTTCCATTTCTTAGGATTTTGATTCCTAAGATCACATTATCCTCTCCTAAATCCTTCATGTCAAAGTTAGAACTAAGAAACTTGTTTGTTTCTTCAATACGAGATATGTCAGATCCAAAAATAAGCATATCATCAACATACAAACATAGAATTACACATCCAGAACTATCATGCTTACTATAGATACATTTATCCGCATCATTAACAACAATACCATATGTCAAATCCAATGCGTCAAACTTCTCATGCCATTGCATGGGATCTTGCTTCAAGCCATAAAGAGATTTGACCAACTTGCAAACCTTCTTTTCTTGGCCTTCCAATACGAAACCTTTAGGTTGTTCCATATATATCTCTTCTTCTAAATCACCATTTATAAAAGCATTTTTGACATCCATTTGATGAATAATTAACTTGTGAATAGAGGCAAGTGCAATTAAACAACGAATTGAAAAGATGCGAGCAACAGGAGCATATATATCAAAGTAATCAATTCCATGTTTTTGCTTATAACCCTTAGCAACTAATCTGGCTTTAAACTTATCAATGATACCATCGACATTCATCTTTCTTTTGAATATCCATTTATATCGAATAGGATTTACGCCTGGAGGTAAATCACAATATATCCAAGTACCGTTAGTCAAAAGTGAATTCTTTTCATCATTGATAGAATCTTTTCAGAAACTAGCGTATCTGGAGCTCATATCCTTAGCATAATTTTTAGGGTCTTCTTCAACATGCATAACATATTTAGTAATACTAAGAATTTCATTCTTACTACCTTCTACAAGATATTGTACCCATTCTGGACCAAAGCTTGTTGCTTTTCTTGCTCTCTTACTTCTTCTAGGTTCGATCTCTTCTACAATTTCAGAAGTATCTTCCATATTTTGGTTAGGAGAAGTATGTTCATAATTGTCATTAGTCTCTACAGATTCTAGACTAGGTAACAATGGGTTTTCTATGGGTTGCATTTGGGAACTATTCCTATTCAAGTTCTCAAAAAATTCCACATCTACAGATTCTATAATCTTAAAAGTGTCAAGGATTAAAAATTTGTAAGTAATATTGTTAAGTGAGTAACCTACAAAAGTACATTTATAAGCCCTATTTCCTAATTTAGGTCTTTTAGGATCAGGCTTCCTAATATATGCTAAAAAACCCCAAACTTTAAGTCTTGTCAGATTAGGTTTCCTATTAAACCACAATTCATAAGGAGAAATATCCTTCTTTTTCAAAGGAAATCTGTTCAAAATATAACATGCAGATAACATTGCTTCACCCCACAAAGAATTAGGAAAATTAGAACTAATAAGCATAGCATTAACCATCTCTACCAAAGTTATATTTTTCCTTTCAGCAAGACCATTTTGTTGTGGTGTATAAGGTGCAGTAATTGATGAATTAAACCATGCTCTTGACAAAATAATTTAAATTCATTAGGAAAATACTCACCACCACGATCAGAATGTAAAATCTTAATTTTTTGTCCTAATTGTGTCTCTACTTCTGCTTTGTATATTTTAAACATGTTGAAGACATGATCCTTAGATTTCATTAAGTAAGTATAAGCATATCTAGTGCAATCATCAATAAAAGTAACATAGTATTTGTTTCCACCATGAGTCATATGGATTTTCAAATCACCAACATCACTATGTACTAATCCAAGGAATAAAGAATTTCTAACTACAGACTTAAAGGAAATTCTATGTATTTTTGCTTGCACACAGATTTCACACTTAGAGATGTTATCAAAATTGCAATAAGAAATTAATCCTAATTTTCTCATGTTTCTAAGGGAACCATAATTTACATGTCCTAATCTACCATTCCATAAATCAACGGAGTCAACAATATAAGAAGAACCATTATTTATTAAATTAAGCTTAACCATTCCATTACAAGCATATCCTTGTACAATAAACACACCATTCTTGGACAATATAAACTTACTAGACTCATAAGTCGTCTTAAATCCGGCCTTCATAACAAGGTTGCCGGAAACAAGGTTTTTCACAGCATCCGGTACATTAAAACATTAGTAAGAGTAACAGTCTTTCCCGAAGTAAACGGAAGTTCCACAATGCCCTTTCCAATTAATTTTCTCTGATAGTTGTTTGTAGAAGCAATTTGGTATCCTTCGTCAGTCACTGATTCATATGTCTTGTAAAGATGTCTATCCTTAAAGAAGTGGACGGTTGAACCACTTTCGTACCACCATACACCCTCATCATTAGAAACGGCATTGGCGGCTTGCACTACAATATCCAGTTTGTCATCGACCATATTTGCCTCCTTTTTATGTCCTTGTTGTTTCTTTTTAAGAAGACAATCACTAGTAATATGACCGGGTTTATCACAGAAGTAGAAATTTCCCTTCATCTTACTCTTCTTATTGTGATGTTTCTTCTGAAACTGAGTATCATTATTAGGTTTCAAAGCATTTGGTGTCTTACAATAATCTACACTATTAACCTTAGAATGATCCTCAGTTTGCTGACTATCTTTGATTTCTTGTTTACAAGAGTCTTCTTCAATACGAAGATGATACTGTAAACCTTCTAAATCATAGTCAGTTTCGGCATGCATAAGTTTCTTCTTAAAACTATTCCAAGAGGGAGGAATACGAGCAATAATGACTCCAACAATAAAGGCATGCAGAAGAACAAATCCAGCAATAATGACTCGTTGGCAAGAGACTCGTCCCCAGGGCATTCAGAATATGTCCATGACACCTAAAATCATCTTCCTGATGCTTCTTTCTTCTGACCTTCAAATCATCATTGTCTTTGTCTGACAGTGCAGGAATTTCTTCCAAACCGTCTTCAAGTATGTACCACAACTTAATGGTGATCAGGAAAAAATTCACAGTCTCTTGCCAACGAGTAAAATTATCACCATCAAAATGTTCCAATCGAGTTAGGGTTTGGTTCATCACTTGCAGATATTGAGCAGTGACATTCGAGTTTGAAGATTCACCCTCCATTGATGAAACTAATTGATGAAAACTGTGGAAAAATATAGGGTAATAGAGGATGAATACAGATATTTAAAAGAATGTTGTAACACAAGCTTCAAGACCTTACGATTCTATTCAGCAATTATTTCGACCCTTCCCAAATAATTGGCGAGTACAATTGGTCAGTGAAATATTGCCTTCAGGATAGAATGAAGCCCAAACAACGTTGTTGAATTCAAGAGTTGTACTCCCTTGACCCAACCAAGAACATAAAATATATTGTTTCTGAACATGCTTAGAGATAAAGCCTTCGTTATTTAAATAGGGATTCATGCCTTTTCGTGATGACTTTTCATGACGAACAGACACTTCCAACGATCATCCATTAATGGTGTCTCTTGAAGAAACCTAATGGGAACAGACAGGTTTTTGTGGGAATTTCTGAAAACTGAATAGGTTTTCAAATTCATTAACCGAAGGAAAACAATATTGAAAATATCTAACATCACAAACATGTATAGTTGGAATTTTTTCTAAAATAACTATGCGAAATTTTTTATTCACCCTTCAAGTAGTTTGGCTTGCTGCAAATATTGATGCTCGTCTCTCACAATGTGTTGTAGGATGAAACTTGTAAGTAACTGTAACTAAGACACTCAAATATTAGACAAGCCCCATCAAGTTATTAATCGTATCTTCAATGAATGTCAATTTTCTGGGTTTTATAAAATCACCATAGATGTATTAGTAGGACATTCTGGTGAGAAGCCATGTTTAATTATAATAATTATAAGGTAATTTTGTTCTATTAGCTTCGATTGTGTATTTAGTGTTTTTAGGGTTGATTTATTTCTGATGGGTTTGAGGTGAATTTTTGCTAATTAAGTTAGTTTCTTTAGGGTCGTAGGGTAGATAGAGATGAGAAATTGGAGACTGAGTAGATCATTTGCTTCGAAACGCTGTCAAAATGTTCACAAAGGTACATGGACATTAATTGGTGATAGCCCTGCATTTAGAAGTAGTAAAAATAGCAATGAAAAGGTAAATTGAGATGCAAAATAGACTGCTCGATGAATCGTCTCTGACGACTTTCCATAGGGAATTTCTTTAAGAATGAAATACTAAGCATCGTTGATTGCTTATTGTGTAGGAACAAAACAAAGTAGAGAGTATTTATATAGATTGTCCATAATCAATAAAGAAGTTCTTGTCAAAACTTAATGCACCAAGAACTTAAATTGAGCTTATTAGTTGGGATTATGTTTCCTGGTAATATTACAATGGAACCGCCTCTGTGCATACCACTTTCTATTCATATGAAGTAAATCTCCTCTTCTTGATTATATGGTGTTCGGCTCTTCTAATATGCTATTGATGTTGTTAAAACTGTATAGACATTTGGTTATAGCATGGTGAGTTTTTTTTTCTTCTGTAAAGATCTTAACGAATAGAGATTGCACAAGATTATCAAAGAAGGATATTAAATTTGATGACTTTGAACTCTTAAGCTTGTTGTTAGGTTATCAGATTTAATTAAATCTATACGATTTCAATGGATTTGAGAGTCCTTGTAGAGTATTTACTTGAGAAGTTTGGGGGGGAGAGTTATATAAAGTCAAATATTTAGGTATATTAAGCTTATTCATACATGTATCAGGAGTTATTACTGAATTGTCTTGCTTTTGTATCATGATCAAGTTCACAAATTGAACTCATATTGGAAATTTGATCATATTTGATTTACTATGCACCTGCTAAAAATAGGGACACTAATGTTATCAAATAATGCTTAATGATGGCCGAGACTCTTATCTATCTAGCATTTTTCAATTAGTGGGTGTCATTTTTCCTTAATTTTGATATCCTTAAATTGGTTAGCGACTGAATTATTGCAGCAAAACAGTCTTATACCATTTTAGAGATGTTTAATAGGTGTGCTGGTATCTATTCTTTGTTAAGAACTGGATTGTTTTGGAATAAGAAGAATAGTGTACTCAGTAATTATTGATATTTACCGAATGAATTATACAGCGGTAACAACGACCTATGCTCGCATTGGTGCATATTGTGCTAGTCTTTAAAACAAATACTAACAAATAAGTGACATTATTCAAGCCTTTCATAAACTTCATCCATTAGCTACTTGTGTTCTTTTCATACATGCATACAATAATCTGACACAGTTATATATGCTTATGTGTATGTTTGTGTGTACCCACATTTTAATTCTTTAGTTGGTACATCTTGCACAAGAATTCTTAACGATGACTAGCAAGTGTTATCCATTTCCTTTGAATTATTTACAAGATGTAGCAATGTCCGTATGTTTGGTGAAGGAGGAGTTGTGTATACCCTATATAAATTTTGGATCATTTATCAAATTTGAGACACTAATGTTAATGTTTGGGAGTAAGTTTTCCTACTGTTAATTGCTTTTCATTTCGTTCTTTGTTTCGCATCGAAAGCACAAGATTTCATTCATTCTTTGTTTTAAACAATCAATTTTGAGCGCCTTCTTTCAACTATGGATTTCCTATGCCTTCGATATCCTCACATAGATTTTAGAGGAAGATCATGGTGTGATAGCTGAGACAATTTGAACTTTTTTTGAAACAAAGCAGGGGTATACTTCTCTTGTGAAAGAAGACTTATCGTAACCGCAAACCACCACCACGGCAAAGGTATTTCTTTCATATTTTAAATAGATCAATAACCACAGTTAGCAAAATTCAAAATCAAAGTGATGCGAACCATTGGGGCTTCCGCTCATTAGCATTCGCAAACAAGATTTTGTGAGAAATTTTAAATGTGAACAAGAAAATCACAGGCCATTTACATATAGTGATTGAGATCTTATGTCGACTACCCTTAAAAAGTTATTGTCCTCAAATGTGTATCCAAATAATGGAACAAATTATTTTCTCATGTCTGACTTTCTTCAAATATCTGTAATCTTAGAATATACAGGGGAAGAACTTGTAGACTTTATGACGACTAGTGTTTTTCTGGTTCATGGAACTGTACCTGTTAATGTGTAGTCTATTACTAGTTGCATATGCTTAGTTGTTTATTTTGTTCAAGTGTTGGATATATATGTTCTAACTGTTAAAACCAGCATTAAAAATTCAATACTCGTTAACATTTGTATGCTTATCTTGTTTCTTTTGTTTGAGGTGGTTATGGTGTTAGATTAAAAAAAATGGATGAGTGAAACTACAAATTTATGTATGCCAAGCTGATGAAGTTATTCCTTGAAATTGTTCTAAACCTCTGTGACTAGGACGGTGAGTAGTTGAGATATCACTTGTTAGAAAACTCATAAGGTTTGTTTAAAGTGTTTGTATCTAGATATGCATGTACAACTCACAAGCTTCGTTTAAACTGCTTACATCCTTAGACACTTCGCCGGCACTAATTAATTAGGTTTCTTTTGTTATAGACAAAGCTTTGAAACTCATTTGTTAATTGGATGAAAGAGGCAGAAGATGGTGCCGACAATGGATGTTATTATTGAAGCCCAGAATCTATCTCTCGTCAAATTTATTATGCATCTGAGTGCAGAGAGCCTCAAATACAGGTTTCAAACAAGGTATTGAGTAATGTCTATCTTGACTGATTAGTTCATAAATGTGATATTCAACTTAAATTTTCTAATGGTTGCCTAAGTCGTAGGATTACTAGAAATTTGTGCATCGAATGAACTACAATTTTAGCCTATTGAATTTAGAACAATTGGTCTTAATATCAGTTTGGAATAACAATGTATGTCTACAAGTATCGCTCCCTTTATAAACTTTCCGCAACCTTTATCTGTATAACTTTATTTAAAATCCTTAGAAATGTTAAAACCCACATACATAGTATATGCCGAACTTGTGGTGCAATGGTAGCACGTCTGACCCCACGTCGGAAGATGCGTGTTCGAATCACACATGGTTCACTATATATTGTCAATCAATCAGTGCTATCTATATCATCACTTTTGCACCATTAATCATGTTTTCCAATGTTGTTTCTAATTATATATACGTACAAAATAAAATTGCCTACTTCATAATTTCGACTAATCAAACTCTATACTGGCATAATCTTGACATTTCGCAGATTTTTGTCCAAAACATCAAAACGACGATTCATTTGAAGATAAGATTTTGGTGGAATGTTCCCCATATAAAACTCTACATTCCTACCAAAAATGAGAGTATTTTGAAATACGAAACTTTGGATTTTTGTCTTACGACGGTTCAAAAGAAACACACTTCTGTTCAAAAGAAACACACTTGTCTCAATCCGCATGAGAATCCAAAACTAATTGTCCACCGTTTAAAAATATCCACAATCCGTATGAGGAATTGAGGATCAATCTGCACCGTCCAATTTTGTTTTTTTTTAAAATCAATTTTTTTATCCTCTCACTTTCCTCTTTCCCTTCTTTCCTTTCTCTTTCTCGGTCTGTTCTCTCCTATCTAACTCCGCCTTAACCAAAACCTTCTCTCATAACTAATCCTTGTGCATAACCCTAAAAATCCTTGAATCCTTGTTAATCCGTGAATCAAAAACCAATCCGAAATTGAAAAAAAACCTCTAATTGAAACATTCATAACCCTAAAAAAATTATATTGTCCCTGAAATAAAAAAAAACCCTTTTTGATAATAATTGTTCTTTGATCTATTATCCAACGATTGAGGTATAATCCCGATCTTAATTTGTTTATTTTTTTGATGATCTTGTTTGAGATTGATATAAAATGGTTTGTTCTTTACTCTTTCTCAGGCAAAAGAAGAATTAATGAACAAGAACAAGTCTATTAGAGCTTCAAAAATATATAGTTTCATGAACCCTAACGTTGTTTATCTTCTTTGTTGCAATAGATGTTCAATTTTTGTTCTTATTTTTTTTTTCATCTCGATCTAAACTAAGGTTTTTTAATTTGGGGATTTTCTTAATTTGTTAGTGAAGATGATCATTGACTTCCTAGATGTAAGTAAATACAAGTATGATATATCTATTCGAACTTATAGAATTGATGTTTGTCTTTTAATAACCAATTTCATATGGTTTTGATGTTGTTTCTTGTTGATTTTTCCAGATGATTGATGAAATGCATACATCTAGAAGACCAAACTAGTATGAGATTGAAGGATGCTTTCTTTGCGAAAGGAGTTGATTGTGAAGGAGAAAGTTAGGGTTTATGTTCAGAGTATGGCGAAAGGCGGGCAGTAAAAGGAAGAATTGGAAGTTAAGAAGAAGAATGTGGTAAAGTGAAGAGTATGGAAACTGCTGTGAAGAAGGATGTTGATGTTGCTGTTGTGGCCAGACCGGCTAGTGAGAAGAAGAAGGAATGGAAGAAGGGGATTAAGAAGATCATTTTTAAAGAGAAGTATAATTGTAGGGAAAAAGATTTGTTTGATATTTTGTCAGGATTTACTCTATTTTAACATATCACGTTACTTTGAGTTTATTGTTTGTTATTGAATTGGATTGATTATGGATTTTTGGATATTGATTATTTGTTTATTGTAGGTGAGGATTATATTTGATGACCCTGAATCTGGAGTTACTGTGATCAATTTGGGGCATAATGAAGTTCCCGAGGAAGACAGGTTTGGTTTCACATTATTTTTTGACTATCTTGATTTTTTAAAATTAGATTGGTATTATCTTTCATGAGCATCTGACTGATAGCTATATTGCGCACCAAACCGGATTGCTCTGGTTTATTCTTGTGAACTTAGCTATAGCATCAGCAACTATGATGCTGGCTCTAGGTACATAACATCTCTTAGAATATTAGGATAGAAGAAAGGAGACTTGCATTCATTTACAAGTCTAAAATTGTTCCTTATATTACCACTAAACCTTGTCGGCAGTAGATGCATGTACAACTGCTAGTTTATGAACAACCTTCACTTCAACTATTGTGCCATTCCAACCACTAAAAGGGTTTCAAACAATGTTAATTGCTCTGCTTGTATTTTAGGTTGTCCTCAGTTCATTCTTACGTCGTTTCTATTCTACGCAATTTGTAGTTTCTCTACCCGTGTCACTAGTTCTGAATAATTTGGGTGTTGGTCACGCATATTTGGCAGGAAACGAGTTAAACAAAGACTTGTGAAACCAAAACATCTGATGAGAAGTGAGTATTTCTTCGTTGTGTATGCACTTTATAGGTTTGTGCTCTAGTTTTCTCAACTGTATGCCTTAATATTAGTAGTTCTTGTCTATTATCGTAACAACATGAGTACAACTTTTTGTTTGTTGTTAACTTTTTTGGTGTTTCCCTCCAGGTACTTAAAAGGTAACTGATAGAAGATAGTGGAACATTGAAGGTATACAACAATACTCTCTCCGACTTTAGATATTAATGTTTTTGTGATTCTTCTCTACTATGATCATGTTGATGTATATTTGTCAAAGAGAATTTGAGTGAATTAAAGTTGAATTTATTTCTTTCTTTGATTTATGAATAATTGACCGATTTAATAGTAAACCAGTGGAAAATATTGGAGCAAGTTGATGAAGAGATGATGTAAAGAGATGTAAGATCAGCATTAGGTCTCTTGAAGGAATTAGCGGGAAACCTGGTGGCCTATGTTGCTCTAAGCACAACAAGTCAAGCAACTATTTTAGTTTTGAAAGGTATCTTTAACTTGCTGCTCTTTTAGGATATAATTTAAAAAATTATATTGATTCTTCACCAATGGGGTCAAAGATCCTATTAGTGGAATAAAATTCACAAAACACACCGAGTGATATGCATCATATCAATTGAACCCTTCTCTGGGAAGCAGGCACCTATATATTTCATTATCACTATATTATTTTCTCGCAAATCTTTCTTTCATCGATTTGGAGTGACAAATTGTCTCTCTATTTAACTGACCATACAAATAAATTCATGTTGCAAATTTTGATAGTTCATTTGTTTTGTCATTTTCAATCAAATTTTAATATGTATGTTTGCTATCATACTTTGCAGGTTGATTTCTGGAAGCTGTCATCCTTGGGGAGAGAATCCATCCTAGTTTTATTTGGTGAGCTTTGCATTGCTGGTTGTTGCAGAAGGTTCAGAAATAATTATGGATCAAGAAGGTTGTTGGTTGTATTTTCCCAAATGTTTCAGTTTTGTACTATGAATTTAGAATGGTTGCAATGTAAATTGTTGCTTTTGGGATCAAATAGTACTGGATATGAATATGAATTTTAGTTTCACCAACATTCTTGTTATAAATTTGCACTTGAATTTGAATCTGGGCACATGCATGAGATGAACTGTAGGATATTTTCAGGTCACCGGAACCTGACATTTTCAGGTAGCCGGAACCTGACATTTTCAGGTAACATGAACCTGGCCCGGTCACCTGAAAGTACCCTGTAAACATTAGATACATGTTGTTTTTTCATTGGTCAGAAAATAAGACACATGTCATCTCTTTATTAGTCACTTGAACTGTTATATAAAGATTTAGCAAAGGTTATAACACAATCTTTACATTACAAAATAAATAGGAAGTGTAAAATGTCAATAGTTAGGATAAATATTGTAATGGAAATGAAGTGTTAGCTTATTTAATTTCCCTAATGGACTAAAAGAGTTAGATAAAATATTAACACATTATATAACTTCTTATAGGTAACCATTTTTCTTAGTTAGGAAAAATTAGCTTCTATTTTTTGGTAACACTTTTTCTTCATAAGGAAAATCTTGATTTGGTGTAGTGAGGAGGTCCCAACTTCGAACACCAATAGCGTAATATTGCAAAAATTAACATGGAAGGTAGAGTTGACTTTCCCCTTGTGACACAATCTCATCTCCCCATCCGCTTCGGCTCCCTTGTCTAGGTTACCCATTAGGCTCACTCGTAGGCTAGCACGTCAACCTATTCAGTTAATATAGTAGTATGTTGTTGGATCTTATCTTGTTCGGATTCGAACTAGTTAACGTCATACTCTTTATCCAATAATAAATAGTATGTTGTTGTAGCTTAGCTTGTTCGTCTTCGAACTAGTTAATGTAATGCTCTCTATCCAATAATAAAACAATATTGATTATATAAGTTTAAATATGTTCGATTTTCTAACCTAATTTTTTCTCTTGAAACAATTCTCCAGTTGAAATCAACAAAGCATCGTTCCAACTCGAAGATTTAAAATCGATTTCTCTTTAAAATAAATGAAATCCATTTTATATATGTGCGAAAATTTTATTTTCTAGCATATTCTTCATTTTATAAATTATATAAGTGTTATTATTTTATTTTCTAATTTATTTTCTGATTTTTGTATAAAAGAAATAAAATCCATGGTTTACGTGCATCCAATCCACCTACCCCGTGAATGATAGACTAGACATGGACTCAAATCTAGCGCCCACCATTTTGAGGGATTGGATTTGGGTGGCATCAAATCTATGGATTCCGCCCGTTGTGTAGTTGCATCTTTTCAGATGACTACATCCATGTGAATCTAAGGCCTATAATCTATCTAAACATTCAATATTCAAAGATAAACAAGATATAAAGAACATGAAAGTAAAGATTGATATAGGAATATAACGTGGTTCATCCATGAAGACCTACGTCCACGGGAAAGAAGATGTTTTCTTTATTGATCATAAGGTCTTACCCTTGAAAGAGTTACAAATCTCAGTTATTTCTTTTACTCTCTCTCTCTCTATATATATATATATCAAGAATTTTCTGTATAAAGACCATCTAATAATATATTAGTTAAGTTGTCCATCTCCTATTACATGGGCTGGTATTTATAGACAAATTAAACTCGTGAAGGTCTGGTCTCGTCGAGCTTGTGGACTATCGTATATCGTCTTTGTTTCTTCAGGAAGGTTCTATATTATCCCTTGTGATGGTTTGCTTGGTTTTCCTCCCGAGTTGTCTCGCTCTGTTTGCCATCATGTAGATCTTCCTTAGAGAACCTCGTGCTGCTTCATCTATGAGTTACAATATAGATCGTCCGAGGCTTTTTCTACGACATAGATTCGCCCACGCCTCTTATGATCTTTCATTAAATGCAGTCTGTCTTTTTAGACTTGACCGACTGAATTGATTAGACCACTCCTCACACGCGTCATTCATGTAACGTTCGTAGCAGGCGTCTCGATTCAGACAAAATCATCTTTATAGAGTATGATTCGGTGCTCATAACTTATCATCTTATCATGAGATCATCCCTTGAGATGTTGACACGTGGCCATCGGGTAATTTACCCTCACATTTTTCTACTTTTCTTTGCAACTTGCCAAGGGCATGATGGGAAAAAAACTTCGTAACCGTCCCGTCTTTATCGTCACGTCCGAGATTTTCGCAACGTTTGCACTTTTAGTGTGCTTTTACCCGTTGGACTTGAGGCGACGGTTGGTTAACCCTTGGTTTCTTATAAATCTAGAAGTGAAATAGTAAAAGAAGATCAGAAAATTATTGAATACGTATTTGATCTCTGTTTTATGATTGAAAACACAGCTCCAATTTAAAATTGCTGAAAAATACCGCAGATAGGAATTTCCAAACAAACCTCAATAATACCATGTAAATGTTATAAAATGTGTTGAATTATTATTACATAGTAGAATAGTTTAGGTACCTTACAATAGCACAGAGGAGAGGTATTTATACTATATATGACATACTGAAAGTTATAGTCAAGTCAACTAATATTGACTAGAAATATATCCTAATAAAAGGTGTGCATAGAATTCTTTGCATATCTTTAGCATCACCTTTAGATTGGCTTTAAGACTTTAAAATGGAAAATACTAAATTAAAGAAAATATATACAAGAGATTGTCACAATATCGAGAGGTACTGAGACTCAATATTTCACCAATTTTCATACTCATGGATTCTACACAATTATAGCTCATACGATAAAGATTCATCGACTCTGATTTTTTGCCAAGGTAGATTCTGAAAGTAATGACTGTAAATCTAAAGAATGGGACATCAAAAAAATTAAGATAAGCATGACACATCAAGTAAAATCACAACTATTTAATAGAAATCATAAATCAATTCAATTTTAATGAAAATTTATAAAAATAATTAATAAAACTACCGCACTGATGAAAAGGGGCTTCCTCCGTCATCCTAGTGTTGGGGTTTAGCTCCATGATTAATTGGGGTGTAGTGTGTACTGAAAAAGAAAGTGATGGGCTTGGCGTTTACAACTTAAAGCTAATGAATTTATCCATGCTTGGTAAATGGTGTTGGATAGTTGGTCAAGAAAATGATAAGTTATGGTATAAAATCATTGCAAATAAATATGGGGATGACTTCTCTGGGTGAGTTCCAAACAAGATTATCACTTATCATTGTATCTCTTGCTGGAAGACCATTGAGGATTCTGCTAATTTGGTGAGTGTTAATTCAACTCTTATTATTCATTCTGGTAGAAAAAATTCTTTCAAGAATGATATTTGGGTAACACAGACCACTCTAGCTTTCAATTTCCACTTTCTTTATAATATATCTAGGAACAAGTATTCAAAGATTGCAGACATGGTATCTCCAGATGGGAATTGGATTTTTGATTTTAAACGACATGTTTGTGTTACAGAAGCAAATTTTTTTGCTGAGCTTCTGCTTGTTATTGGCAACTCTCCTCCTTTACTAGATCTACTACCGGACACAAGAAGATGGTATTTTCATAATACAGTTCATTCATTATACTCAAACTTAGTGTCAACATTTGGTGTAGATGATTTCCCCCGTGCCTTTATATGGAAAAGGACAATCCCTCTAAAAATTAACTTCTTGGTATGGTGTGCAATTCACAGAAATCTTAATACCATCGATACTATGCAACAAAAAGGTATGCATATCTATAATTCACGTTCCTCTGTGGAGACGTATTATCACATGATCATCCTTTTTTTCATTTCAAAATTGCTCATAATGTCTGGTCATCGGTTATTCCGAAAAACCTTCGATATTAGGTGGTTCCAATGAACATGAGAATGCTTGCTCATGGTTGGCACCATAAGAACTTTTCTAATTCAGGAAATTATATTTGGAGCCTCATCTTTGTTGTAGTTGTGTATACCTTAAGGACGGAAAGAAACAGTCGGATTTTTGAGCAGAATGTTTACTTCAAAACTGACTATGATCTTTTTAAAGAGGTGAAACCTATGGTTTTAGCTTGGGCTAATGCATCTGGTGAGAAGAGTGCACTTGAACTTTGCAAGTTCAGTCCTCAACAACCGGGAAGCCATTGTCCAGTAATTTTTGTAAATTTTTTTTCTGCCTCTGGTAGATCTTTTTGTACATTCATTTTATCTAATAAATTCTTCTCTTCTGATCAAAATAAAACAGAGTTGGTGACTTTTGTTAGCCTATTTTTTTAAATTACATATATATGATTATATGATGATTAGGGGCATATATGATGCTTAGGGGAAATCAGTTACACTAGATTGGATGAAATTACAAAAAAAAAAAAAAAGGATGTTAGAACCATATTTTTTAACATTTAGTGTTGGGATTTCACTCCTTATGTATCCCAAACAGTCACTGGATGCCCCTTAGCATATTGGGGGAGCTACATAGGAGCTGCTTTGTTATGTTATAACAAAGGAAGAAAGGCATCAGGAGAATAACAATTCTCATTTTCTTCAAACCCGTAAGAGAAGAAGAAAGAGAAAGAGAGAAGAAGAGAAAGAGAGATAGAGAGAATTAAGCCACCATTTTTGGTGAGATTAGAGGCATCTTGAAGAGGAGAAAAAAGGGTTCTTGTTGAAGGATCTTTGGTTGATTGTGGTGGAGAATTGATTGATCAATTTCCACAACTCTTCAAAGTGGAAAAATCTAGGGTTTGTCAAACCCTAGTAGTAAGTATCTCAAATCACTTCTTATTCTTAAATTGATAGTGAATCTCATATTATATATGAATGAATTGTTGATCCATCCTTAGGGGTGAGTGTAATTAGGCAAATTGATATCCAAGTGTTATAGGCACCTTGAGGTGGTTGTTATCCCCAAATTTGGGAGAATTGTGTGTAACCCATTATTGTTATAGTGGAAGATTTGCCCGTGGTTTTTTCCCTTCACCTTGGAGGGGTTTTTCCACGTAATTGTCGGTGTTGTGTGATTTCTTCTATATAGTCATAGTTCGTGTATTTCCGCATTGTGTTTCATTTCTCGTGTAGGTTTCATATTGCGCATAGCGGCTCGGATTTCGTAAGCCTCCCCCAACAAGTGGTATCAGAGCTTTTGGGTTGAGCTAATCCTGTGCAATGGCGGAAGCTAGCACTAGTAATAGAATGGTCAATTTGACCGGTGAGAACTTTGTCATATGGAAGGCGAAGATAGAAGACTGGTTATATTGTAAAGATCTCTATGGTCCAATAGAGAGTAAGGGAGTAAGGCCTGAGGCGACAAGTGCAGAAGATTGGAATGTTACTAATCGAAAAGCAGTTGGTTATATTCGTCAGTGGATTGATGATAGCATTTTTCATCATGTGGCTAGTGAGACACTAGCATATCCTTTGTGGACCAAGTTAGAGGAGATATATGATCAACAGTCTCCTTGTGAAAAATCTCTTCTATTCAAAAAGCTTGGAAAGCTGTGTTACAAGGAAGGGAGTTCAATGGCGCAACATTTAAATGAAATGAAGGGGATCATGAATCAGCTTACATCTATGGACCTCAAAATTCCTGAAGTGGTTCAAGCTTATTTGTTGCTAAATACTTTACCAGACAGTTGGGAGCCATTGAGGAATTGTCTCAGTTATTCTGCTCCATACAAGAAGTTGAACATGACTGTTGCAACTAGCAGTTTGCTGAGTGAAGAAGTTAGAAGAAGGTCACTAGACTCATCTCATTCAGAAGCTCTTGTGACAGAAAATCGGGGTAGAAGAAAAGACAGAAGACAAGTTGGCCGTAGCAAGTCAAGGGGTAAATCAAAGTCCGAAAGGAAGTTGAATGTTGGAACTGTCATACGAGAGGTCATTATTCAAATGAATGCAGAAGTCAAGCAAGAACACAAGAAGGGGAAAGGAAATGATAACCAAGACAATGGTGTTGCAGCTACAAACAAATGATGATATCATTGTATTCTCAGATTGTAATGATGTTTGTGTTAGTTTTGCGGTGTTCGATTCAATGGATATTTGATTCAAAGATCTTATCATGCTACTCCTCATGAAGATGTATTTACCTCCTACAAGGCTGGTGACTTTGGGTCATCAGAATGGGAAACAGTGGTGTTTCGAAAATTGTAGGAATGGGTGATGTGAAGGTTGAGACCAGTGTTGGTCATGTACGTTGGTTCTCGAAATGTGCGACATGTACCAGATCTTCGTTTGAATCTAATGTCACCAGGAGTGTTAGATGATGAAGGGTACAACAATCACTTGGGTGATGGAAAATGGAAGCTAAGTAAGGGCTCCATGGTTATTGCAAGAGGCAAGAAGTGTGGCACATTGTACAAGACAAAAGTGAAGGTGTTGAAAGGTGAGTTGAATGCTGTTGACAAAGATTAAATCTCCGAGCTGTGGCATAGAAGACTTGGTCACCTTAGTGAGAAGGGAATTCAAATCCTCACCAAACGACAAGTTTTTCCAAATTCCAAAGGTATGCAATTGGGTAAGTGCACTCATTGTTTAGTTGGTAAACAAACTAGAGTTTCCTTTCATAAAGCTTTACCCAAGCGCAATTATGGTATTATTGATCTTGTTCATTCTGATGTATGTGGACCTTTAAGGGTCAAAACACTTGGTGGTGCTGTTTATTTTGTTACTTTCATAGATGATCCTTCAATGAAGGTTTGGTCATATGCAATCAAGACCAAAGATGATGTTGTTCCTGTGTTCAAGATGTTTCATAGCATGGTGGAAAGAGAAACAGGTAGAACCTTGAAGTGCCTTCGTTCTGACAACGGAAGAGAGTACATTGGGCCACTTGAAGTGTATTGCAAGAGCATGGGTATACGTCATGAACAATCAGATCAAGACTCCACAACATAATGGTGTTGCAGAGAGGATGAACCGCACTATTCTTGAGAGAATAAGGTGCATGTTATCTCATTCCAAGTTGCAGAAGCATTTCTGGGGTGAAGCAATGAATATTGCTGTGTATTTGATCAATCGATCTCCTTCAAGACCGCTAGATGGAGAAGTAGCGAGAAAAGGTATGGAGAGACAAAGAGCCTACTTATGATCACTTGAAAGTGTTTGGTTGCAGTCATTTGTTCATATCCCAAAAGATCAGAGATCAAAGCTTGACGACAAAGCAAAGCGGTGTGTGTTCCTAGGCTATGGAACAGAGAAGTTTGGTTACTGATTTTGGGATCCAGTTGAGAAGAAGGTTATCGAAGTAGGGATGCAAAGTATTCCTTGAAGACCAGACAATTGAAGACTTTGAGAAGATTGAGATGCCAAAGCTTCAAGATGATATGACCTTGGATCCAAATCCAGTTGTTCCTACTCTTGAACAACATGATGATGATGTTGATGGTAATGGAAATGAAGATGAAGCTCGTAAAGATGTTCCAGTGGGTGATGTTGAGCAAGAAGTGCAGCAACAACAACAACCAGAAGCTGAGTTGAGAAGATCCAAAGAGACAGATTACCTTCAACAAAGTATCCACCACATGAGTATGTGATGCTCACAGATGCAGGTGAACCAGAGTATTATGAAGAAGCTCTCAGTGTTCCTGAAAGTCAGAAGTAGTTGAAATCCATGAAAGAAGAGGTTGGCTCTTTAGATGAGAATGACACTTTTGATTTGGTTGACAAGCCTGAGAACCAGAAAATTCTGAAGAACAAGTGGGTGTATAGAATCAAGACTGAAGATGGTAACTCACAACCAAGGTACAAAGCACGCTTAGTTGTGAAGGGTTATGAGCAGAGAAAGGGTGTTGACTTTGACGAGATTTTCTTACCGGTGGTGAGATTTTCTTCTATTCGGGTTGTCTTGGCAATAGCCGCTAGTTTGGATCTTGAGATAGAACAACTAGATGTCAAGACAGCATTTCTTCACGGTGAGTTGGAGGAAGATGTGTATATGGCACAACCCGAGGGTTTTGAAGTCAAAGGCAAAGAGCACATGGTGTGAAAGCTGAAGAAGAGTCTATATGGTTTGAAGAAAGCTCCAAGAAGATGGTACAAGAAGTTTGAATCGTTCATGAAGGAACATGGGTACAAGAGGACGGCTTCAGATCATTGTGTATTCATTCAGAAATTTGCTGATGGTGATTTTCTTACTCTTTTGCTATATGTTGATGACATGCTTATTGTTGGAAAAGATAAGAAAAAGATTGACAAAGTTGAAGTCGTATCTGAGCAAGTCTTTTGCTATGAAAGACTTGGGTGCAGCAAAGCGTATTCTTGGCATGGAGATCACTCGTGATAGGAAAGCGAGGAAGTTGTGGCTATCACAAGAAAGCTACATTGAGAAGGTGTTGCAAAGATTCAACATGGACAAGGCTGATATGGTAAGTTGTCCACTTGCAAACCATTTTAAGTTAACTCGTGATCAATGTCCTGTGAATGATGTTGAGAAACGGAAGATGGAGAAAATTCCTTATGCGTCCGCAGTTGGTAGTTTGATGTATGCAATGGTGTGTACAAGGCCGGATATAGCTCATGCAGGTTGGAGTGGTAAGCGATTTCTATCAAATCCTGCTATGGAGCATTGGGAAGCAGTGAAATGGATACTACGGTATTTGAGGGGTACTTCTAATATGTGTTTGTGCTATGGAGGTGACAAGCCAGAGTTAGTTGGTTACACAGATTTAGATTTGGCAGGTGCTCAAGACAGTCTCAAGTCTACATCGGGTTACTTATTTACCTATGCGGGGGAGCCGTGTCTTGGCAATCCAAGTTACAAAAATGTGTGGCATTGTCTACTACAGAGGCGAGTACATTGCAGCTACAGAGTTGCAAGGAGATGATATGGATGAAGAGGTTTGTTAGAGAACTCGGTGTGAAGCAACAGAGGTTCATCGTTTATTGTGACAGCCAGAGTGCCATCCATCTCAAGCAAGAATTCGAGTTTTCACTCGAGGTCCAAGCACATCAATATTAGGTATCGGTGGATACAAGAAGTTCTCGAGGAGAAGGTCTTGTATATTGAGAAGATCCATACAGATGACAACGGTTCGATATGATGACAAAGTCGCTACCAAAATACAAGCATGTGTATTTCTCAGCAGGGGCAGGTTTTGGTGGTGACGGGTACCTTGCCATAAGTCGTGAGGGGAGATTGTTGTGATTTCACTCCTTATGTATCCCAAACAGTCCACTGGATGCCCCTTAGCATATTGGGGGAGCTACATAGGAGCTGCTTTGTTATGTTATAACAAAGGAAGAAAGGCATCAGGAGAATAACAATTCTCATTTTCTTCAAACCCGTAAGAGAAGAAGAAAGAGAAAGAGAGGAAGAAGAGAAAGAGAGATAGAGAGAATTAAGCCACCATTTTTGGTGAGATTAGAGGCATCTTGAAGAGGAGAAAAAAGGGTTCTTGTTGAAGGATCTTTGGTTGATTGTGGTGGAGAATTGATTGATCAATTTCCACAACTCTTCAAAGGGGAAAAATCTAGGGTTTGTCAAACCCTAGTAGTAAGTATCTCAAATCACTTCTTATTCTTAAATTGATAGTGAATCTCATATTATATATGAATGAATTGTTGATCCATCCTTAGGGGTGAGTGTAATTAGGCAAATTGATATCCAAGTGTTATAGGCACCTTGAGGTGGTTGTTATCCCCAAATTTGGGAGAATTGTGTGTAACCCATTATTGTTATAGTGGAAGATTTGCCCGTGGTTTTTTACCCTTCACCTTGGAGGGGTTTTTCCACGTAATTGCCGGTGTTGTGTGATTGCTTCTATATAGTCATAGTTCGTGTATTTCCGCATTGTGTTTCATTGCTCGTGTAGGTTTCGTATTGCGCATAGCGGCTCGGATTTCGTAAGCCTCCCCCAACATTTAGTTGCCCATGAAGTACGTTGTTTTCTTACCTATCATCTGTGCCCAAATTTCAGATTCAAATTCAAGAGTGATTAACCAAGTTTAGTGTATCTTAAAATCAAATATAAATTAAGATCTGTGGATAAAAATATAAACTGCCAAATTACAGAAACCATCCGATACAAACATCACCACAAAAAAGGAAAAAAAAGTGTGCGCACTGCGTTGTATCATTACTGAACAAACACACATATTATACATTTTTTGTTTACAATAAATTACCTATACATTAATCATTTACAGTAATTGATCTCTGTTGAAAGCAATAAACGAGTCGCAGGAAAGACTACCAAGAACACGCGGTCTATATATCTGAAAAAAAACACAAAATTACAAACACCTTTACGATCATTATTTAAATAAATATCGATTACGTAGCTACGACAATAAAAAAAAAAGTAAAAAAAAAAAGGGATCGTGAGAATACATATAGATTAGATAAAGCCAGATCCGATAGTAGCTTCTGTAAATGGTACTGGTGGAGGAAGGCAGGACACATAATCAGTTGGTTCTCTAGTTAACCTGCAGTGTAAAAGACGAAGAATATCATGGCATTTAAAGAACTTTCACGCTAGATAGGAGAAGGAAAATTAAGACACTCGTTATTGTTACCGTGCTAAGTGGATCTTGTCATAAATCTGCCTTGGGAGGTTTCCGAAGACTGCATGACAAAACTCTTTCTCTCTTATCTCCTGGGCCAGACCAGCTGACATGATTCGCGTGTAGTCTACAAACTGCAGAGGAATTAAAAAAGACGGCATTTTGCGTATAAAAAAGAATTCCTCAAAACCTGCAAATGTTCAGATGCATCAGAAAGATCCGTGCTTCTAATGACCTCCAAACCAAAGTATTGGAGTTAGTCTAACACAATACATACCTTGAAATTATCGGAACGAGCGATCTTATTACCCAATAGATTATTCATGATGTTCTCATTTTTGTTCCCAACTCCAACCAAAATAATTGACAATCGGTAGTTTCTGCAAGAAAAATTCAATGAGAAAATGACTTGATAAAGAAAAAAGATAAGATTAGGAGTTAGTGAAGGGAAAAAAACTAAACCTTGGTTTGAGAATTGCATCTACAGTTTTTCGCTCCTCGGTGCTTGGATGACCATTCTTCGTATCAAAGCTCCTTGTTACCTATAACCAAACAAACTAGGTCATTAATTAAGGAGGGAATTGAAACATACTCATTGAGTTTTGGATTCTATAAAAAGGAAATGTAACACGTTTTGTGCTGTATGATATTACCATCTAATATTTTGAATAACGTGATTCACGGACGCAAACAAAATGTGTTAAATTTTAAGAGTATGTGAAAATCGGGAAGTTAAAATTTATACTCTTAGATGTGTTAAAATTCACGTTTTGTGCTGTTGCTCTTACCCTCAATATCCTTTTTTTTTTTTCTTCCCGATTTGAGGAAACAACCACTTATTGTTCTTACCCTCAAACCCTTCTCTGATCACTTATTAGGAAGTGACCCTTTCTTCTTCTCTTTTATCTTGTTTTTTTTTTTTTCATGGAGACCCCTTTTTTTTTTTCTTCATGGAGACCCCATTTCTTCTCTTTTAGTATTTCTTGCTCATTTAGTATGTCTCCTAACTTCTGCGTGCAAGCCTCTACAAATTCAACATTTTTGAAATGTCGATATTACAAAAGCTTTGTCTTGTAGTAGCAGTAGTTTTTTCTTCTTCCAGTGGATACATGTCCACCGGCTTCGTGTCACAAGTAGAAACTTGATGTTGTCGTGACAAACATGGCTTTCTTGCCATTTTTTTTTCCTCTCAAAACCGAGTAGGTCGTCTCATTGAGTCTCTTCCCACAATATGAGGAGGCGATCATTTGAAGCTCTCTTCCCTCAATATATGGAGGCATTCGTTGTTGACGTTTTCATGATATCGGCTTCTAAAACTCTTGAACGATTGTGGAGGCAATCCTTGGTGCACTCTTCCCACAATTGTCTTTAGAATTTTGTAAACAATTTGAGGAGGAAAATTATTGCTCTCTTCCCTCAAACTTGTCTTCTGGTCACTTATCAAAAAGTGATTTCTTTTTTTTCATCTCTACTTTTCTTTTTCCACATGGAGGCGTTTTTGCTCCTGTGAAGGTAGGATTTTTTTTTTTTTTTTTTTACAGTTGGAATGGTTGAAATCTTCTTAGTGGTGTTTGCATCTTCTCCTTCTTAAACTTCATATCTTCTCAACTCGAAAGCTTTGAAACCCATCAATTCGTAGCGGAAACTTTTACGCCCATTTCGGATCGAACGAGCTCTGATACCAAGTTAAAATTTATACTCTTATCAAGAACTTAGAAACCTTGATAATATTTTTCGGAGATATACGAGCATCGTGGTGTTGCTCGTATAGAGCTCCTAGAGCTCTAGTAGTGAAGGGTGGAAGCAAGGACTTTGTAACTTGAACTTTGTATTGATTGATTCTTGCTACCTTACTTTCTTACAAATGAATACAACATGCCTATTTATAGGCTACAAAAGAAGAAGAGAACTATGCCTATGGAGGCTAACAACTATGCCTTTGGAGGCTAACAACTATGCCTATGGAGGCTAACAACTATGCCTTTGGAGGCTAACAACTATGCCTATGGAGGCTAACAACTATGCCTTTGGAGGCTAACAACTATGCCTTTGGAGGCTAACAACTATGCCTATGGAGGCTTACCAAACCAACTACTAGACAATCTAGTATTCTTGTTTGTCTAACCACTCATTTTACACATGTTAATTGTCTAATATTGACTCTAGACATCCTAGATATTTCTAGGTTAGTCTAGATAGGTGTGAACTCTTGACTAAGTTGGTGTTGAATATTCAACACTCCCCCTCAACACCTACTTTCCAACTTCTCTTTATCTTAGACGTTTCGGTCCCCTTCATAGTTTAAGGATGTTTCGGTCCTCTTCATAGTTTAAGGACGTTTCGGTCCTCTTCAGAAGTTTAAGTACATTATGGTCCTCTTCGGAAGTTTAAGGACATTACGGTCCTCTTCGTAGTTTTAGAACATACGGGTTCCATCGTAGTTTAGGGACATTGCGGTCCTCTTCGTAGTTTTAGAACATACGGGTTCCATCGTAGTTTATGGACATTGCGGTCCTCCTTCGTTTCAGTAAAATACTTCTTGTACTCTTTAGACAACTCATAGGATTTTCACCCACTTTTGTTGTTCTCTATCTCATCACCACTTGGTGATTGCTTCCGTTTCTTCACAACATTTTTTGTTGTTTCTTCTTCTATTCATCTTTGTTCCAGTCACGCTTTTGTTCGAAAACTGTAACACTTTTTTGGTTATCCAGATTCTCTCACAATCTTTCATTTCGTCAAGCTTCTGCCACAAGCTCTAACTATTTTTCTTCTTGTTATTTGATGTTACAAATTTGCAACTTTATCCAGATTTGCCACATTTCTGAATTCGTAACAGATTTGTCACACTATGACATAATTGTCACACTTTGGTTTGTACGTATTTAAACAAACACCTGTAAACCCATTTAGACTTCATTTGGATATTACAAATTAGGTAATTCCAACAATTACCATCTAATATTTTGAATAACGTGATTCACGGACGCAAACAAAATGTGTTAAATATATGTAATCTTAACTCTTGTATTTTTGTTTATAGAGAGTGCATAGAAGAAAAAGAAAAAAAAAAAAAAAAAACATCAGCTACTTTATTGCACTCTCTATAAACAAAAAGTAGGTGATGCTTGACCTAAAGCTGCTCGCAAGCTTAATCTGTGTGGGAAATGGTGATCTACTCCACCTGTCTTGGTAATTCCTCATATAGATAACGATGCACATAATCTTCTTGTTTAATACAGGGTTTATTTCAAACAAACAAGAAGTCAAGAGGTAAAGTCTTGATGAAAGTAAAATGTTACCGGTTCACTAGCAATTATAACGAGTATATGGTACTGGTCACGGTTTTCTCTGGCAATACTAGTTGCCTTACGAATGATTGGGCCATATGATACTCTTGCTGCCATAATAATAAAAAATGGTTAGATCCAACAGATTAGTAAAACAAAATCAAGATCGCTGCATTGGAGTACAGTATATAAGTCGAGCAACAAAAAAAAGTACAGTATACAAGGAAGCATTATGAACTAGTTGTCTCAAAGGTTTGATACTATAAAATAAAGTGAAGTAAATACCTGCAGGTCGTACATAGCACGCAATATTTCTGTACTGATGTATTACTTCTTGAACTCCATGGCTTAGTGTCTCCTCATCATCATGAAAGAAGCTAAACGTTTTCACAGCAGTTGTTGTTGCTGTAGAATTTCGTAACAAAATATTTGGGCGTTAATATCAGCAAGAAATTTGAATATAAATCATAGAAGCATCTAGCCAATTGATTGTAAGTGCAATACCATCTCCAAAGCCAAAACAGTGGATTGACTGCCGATTTGCGTTAATCTCGTTAATAGTTTTTCCTACAATAGATATAACTTTTTCATAGTTCTTCGGCATGTCTGCTGATTCAATGCAATGTAAGTTTTTCTCTGTATTCACAACAAAGAATAAACAAAAAGTTAATTTATGCTCCGGCTAAATCTTTTATTTTGTGATCCATAAAATTTAGAATAAACTCTTTGTTTCATGAAAAATAAAAAAAGATCTAATAACCCTGAATGGAAAACAGGAATCACATCTTCATTTACTCGTTCATTTTAGTGAATTCATGACCATGCATAGAACTAACCTGTCCATCCCTGGCTTTTACTGAAACAGATCCCGAATATGAGATTCACTGATTGAACATCCGTTCCTTTCAAACGGGTTGAAACCTGTGGCAGTTGAAATAAAAGGTGACACTCTCCATTAAATCATTTCGAGAAACAGATGGTTCCAGCAGTTATATAGAGCCACGGTATTTGCCGAATTAGATTTTTTGATAAGACAAAATATATTAAAAACGCAGATGCAAATAAAACTCAACGAACAAGGCACAGACATACTTGCTTCCGAATTTGAGACTACTATATAATATTGTGTCCTGCAGGAACTTGTAACTATCTAATCGAACATCAAAACCAAAAAAAAAGAAAGATTAACAAGATAACTGTACCTTTTCTAGTCTCCCAGTCATGCGTGATTGCAGGATAGACTCAGAATAGTCAGGGCGTACAAAAGGTGTCAAACTGTTCCCCATAATCCTTAATTCTAAATTTCTTAAATGAAACCAAAACTTACAGAAGATATTGTTAGAAAAAACAATGTTTTGTTTTAATCAAAAAATGCATGGACCATGTTTTGATCCCAAGACCTATTACTCCCTAGATGTTTTTTCATGTGAATGAATAAAACATTAGTCCCATATAGACTAAAACACTTAGAGTTTTAGACTTAAATAGCATTGGTTTAGCCTTAAGGGTATGGCCCTTTGGGTCTTTAGACCTTTGTGTATGGGGAAAGCCCTAGACTATGGCAAGGTTTCCTAAACCTTATTGCATTTCTTATTGCCTTTCCCGTTCGCGCGGTGCTTCGCACAGAAGCACGCTCGCTCGGCTCGGCGTGGGCGTGGGAGAGGGAGAGGGAGAGGGTGTGGGTGTGGGTGTGGGTGTGGGTGTGGCTTTATCCGACCCTTCTTACTCTGTGAGTTCAATCAGTGAATCTCATATTCGGGAAAAGGGTAAGAACTGAAACAAGTTCAGGGTTATCTTCGAACTTGTGGGGGGAAGCTATCCTTTCTGCTTGCTATATTTTGAACCGAGTTCCATTTAAAAAATCTAATAAAACTCCTTATGAATTGTGGAATGGTAAACAACCTTCCTATGCATACTTTAAAGTGTGGGGGTGTTTGGCCAAGGTGGCCATTCCTCATCCCAAGAAAACTAAATTAGGTCCTAAAACAATTGACTGTGTTTTCTTAGGGTATCCTGAGCATACAATTGCATACAGGTTCTTGGTCATCATTCCTGACCATAATAACATTGGTCAGAACACCATATTGGAATCTAGAGATGCTGTGTTTTATGAACACATTTTTCCTTTAAGGTCTGGACCTCGAAAAAGGGTCCATGATGACCTCCCGGATGTTCCATCGATTAGTCAAACTCCAACTTTGGAGTATGAGACTGAACTGAGAAGAAGTAAAAGGGTAAGAACTGAAACAAGTTTTGGCCCAGATTTTTTGACTCTAACGGTAGAGTCTGAACCCCAAACCTACAAAGAAGCTATGACTTCTCCTGAAGCTCCCTTCTGGGAAGAAGCTTCATTAAATGAATGGGAGTCCATTCATTTAATGAAACTTGGGAGCTTGTAGATTTACCTCCTGGTAGTAAATCCATAGGTTGTAAATGGGTGTTCAAAAGGAAACTTAGAACAGATGGAACTATAGATAAATATAAAGCTAGGTTGGTAGCTAAAGGCTATAAACAACAGGAAGGATTAGATTTCTTCGATACTTATTCACCAGTCTCTAGAATCACCTCGATTAGGATGTTGATTGCTATAGCTTCAATTTATGATTTGCATATACATCAGATGGATGTTAAAACTGCATTTTTATATGGTGAATTGAATGAAGAAATTTATATGGATCAACCTGAAGGCTTTATTGTAAAAGGTTGTGAAAACAAAGTATGCAAGTTGAACAAATCTCTTTACGGTTTAAAACAAGCACCTAAACAATGGCATGAAAAATTTGATCATGTTATGATAACTAATGGTTTCAAGGTTAATGAATCTGATAAATGTGTCACTACGGGAAAAATCATCATTGACGACACTTTATTAGCGTTGTCGTACACCTACGACAACGCTTTTTTATGCATTGTGTAGGTGGGGTATTGTAGAAAGTCCAAGCTTTTCTACAATACTTGAATAAGAGTTGTAAAGTGTGATGTGATTCATGGTTCGACAATATTTTCCCAAAGTTGTGATTGTCTTTCGATTTTTTTCTGAAAGCCTAACACAACTCTTGTTTGTGTTGTAGGACTATTTTACACAACAAAAGATGTGTGTCGTAGAAATATGTAACACAACACTTGTATAAGTTGAAGGACTATCTTAGACAACCTAGGATGTGTATTGTAGAAATATGTAACACAACACTTGTATGAGTTGAAGGACTATCTTAGACAACCTAGGATGTGTATTGTAAAAATATGTAACACAACACTTATTACTATTATGAATAAGACTTGCACGGCACTTGTTTGAGTTGCAAAAATATGTTGGACAACACCTAGTTATGTCGTAAAGATATTCTTTCACAACCTTTGGTTTGTGTAGTTGAAATATGGAACACAACTCTTATTAGAAGTTGTGTGCATATAACTATTTTGAAGAAAAAAAATTATAGATGAAACCGAATTGTCGAAAGTATTTCACATTCATAATTTTATATTAACCTGCCGGTGTAACACATTTACATTCATTCAAGACCTACCACTCCAATTGCATTACCTATCTAACTTCAAATCACCTTGTATGAAAGTGTGTTGCGTAACGAAAGAAAAGAAAATGATAGATTTTTTTAACATATAGATTTTTTTACATGACCAAAAATATCATATTAATCGTAAAACACAGATATTGGCCTCCTCTACAAATATGGCAGTAGCATACACATTCGAGTATGGTGATCTGGGTTACATTTCTAAATGGAAATGATCCACTTTTGCTGCGCATTCTCTTCTTAAAGAAAAGGAAGTATACATTTTAAAGTTAGCCTTCATACCACTCTTTTTGACTTCTTGCAACATCTGGAACCACAGATTAAATACCTCTGTGGCACTCCAAGCTTATGCAGCACGCTGAGTGTCAAAGGTGCTTTATAATAAAGAGCATCATATATCTGCAAATCAATCAAATCAATCAAATATGGATAATTGTCAAACATTTCCAAAACAAATATACAGGCTCTAGGTTGGAATTACATGTCCCACAAAATGTAAACTTTGTGATGTGAGGTAACATAATTTCCAAAGTCAATCCCATGCACTAACAGATCAAAATAATTATGTTCTTAAAGTTCATATTGGAAGTGAATGCCAATACATAGTTAACACCTAATCCCTACAACTGGGGCCTGACTAGTTAAGGAGTTTTTGGTTAGACAGCGGGTTGTTCATCATTCTTATTTCTGGTACTTCTGGGTTCCTGAAGTTAAGGAGTTTGTAGTTAGGCAGCGGGTTGTTCAACATTCTTATTTCTTGTACTTCTGGGTTCCTGAATTCCCTACCAAAATATAAAAACAAGGCAGAAAACCTTGCGACGCGCTACTGCTGCTTTGGCACCATTTCAGACACTATAAAATATGCTGAACTGCCGTATGATTGTTACGTCAAGAAATTAATATTAGGTGCTACGTTGGTACTTTAATACTAGGACAAAGTTTTTACCACTTTCATCAGGAGACACTTCAAGTAACGTTTTTCTGTCCGCCGAAACTGCTCAAGTGTGATGGTCAGGTACGGCTCAACCCAATGATCTACTTGACCCTTGCAGTTTTGAAAAACCAATTCAATGAGCTTAGGAGATGGTTCAATATCACTGTCCTCCATATGCCAAAGACTTTTCTGGTAATCTGGATCCTTGCATGTTAGGAAATGTGCAGTGCTTCTTGATATAAAGTTGTCCAAAGGGACCAGAATATCTACATAAAGAAACAAAAAATATGTACTTAGTCATTCCAGAAACAAGAGAACTTATGTCGCCCAAAACTATGTAACTGACCATAAGCTATAATGAATAAAAATGTAAGCTTGAATTGACATTTTGGAGGAAATGCAAAGAAATCCAGGAATGAAGAACTCATGAGGTTCAAATTTATGGCAACTAAACAGGAACTTAATTGGAATAATGAGAACAACATAGGTGATACACACACTTTTCCATCTGAGGAATGTATCCTGGGATCCATACAACAATAATCAAGAAATAATAATACGCAACATAACAAGAAGCATACTTACTTGGAAAGAAATCTATAGACCACTCCGACAATGATTCCATCACCAAAGGCCACAGACTCCACATTTCCAATGAAATTGTTGGAGCAAAAAATGTCTGATATGAAACTATTTCCATAACTTCTTCATAAGGGTGGAAGAATCACCAATCTCAACAGCCAGAAGTTACCCATCCGTAACTTCCTCCAAATGAGTACTGAGAGAGAAGTTAATAACATCATATTTCATTAAGCATTGAAATTTCTACAATATAGTGTGAAATTTTTTATCTCACACAATAAATTCTAGCATTACTAAATCAAATAATAGAGATCCACTCTTGTCTGGTAAATGATAATTACGAGTCTTAAGAGTGAGTAGGTCCAATGTATTCGTTACTAAACTGATTCAAAAAAATAAAAATAAAAATGAAATTCAACTTGAGACCAAGATGACAATCATGATTCAATTAGCTTAAACATACAAATACCCAATTATAAAAATCCAGGGTATCGTTCAATTGAAAACCCGCAAATATACAAAACAACTAAATCGAATGATTCTTCAATTAACCCCAAAATAATGGTGCAACTGCAACTTCAAAGATCCAAACTTTAAGATTTATTTTTAGAGGAGAAAATAGAGGTAACCAGTTGAAGAAAAAGAATGATTTAAGAAAAATCGAGAAGATATTGAGTTAAAATGTTTTACCCATTTTGATGTAGAGATGGAGAAACACCTTAATACTGAACCCTGAAATCAGAATTGAAAAAACAAAATCAAAATTGGTAGCAACTCTAATTTCAATCACAGAACACCACCAATATTATCACAAACCCATTTCAGTAGATGCTCAACCACCTCCGTTCATGCCTGCAGATCCACATATAACCACCAAGATTATCTTTCAATTAGTTTTTGTTGATGATTCTCTTCAATTACTCTTCATCGCAGATTCGCAGTTGAAGATTCAAATAGAAATTGCTTTTGGAACCCACTTCCACTGGATTAGGTTAATGCTTATCGAGATTTAGGCTTTGAAGGTCGAATCGGTCGATTTCTGATATCCGATTTAGGTTTTTCAAATTGATGTGAATTGAATCAAGTGTTTCCAATGTAGACTTGGGTTTCTAAAACGCAGATGAGAAGAAGAAAAAATCCCTGAGTCTATGTTCTTCCCGACCAAGACATAACCTAACCTAGGATAACCGTAGAAAGTAAATGGTTTGATTTTATGTAAAAGAATTAGGGTTTTTGGAAATATTTGGTGAAGCAGGTGAAGAGAGGGAGATGAGATGGCGATGATGAGTAAAGATGGGTTGAGTAGTAATGCCGTCGGTCATATGTGGAGTGTGGAGGAGACGAAGATGGAGCAAAACAGATTGAGCTCGACTGGTTGAGGGAGGGTTTGGTGGGGGAATGAAAAAGATGGACGGACCAGATTTCATTTGATCAACCCATACGGATTGATAAATTAATCTAACGGTTGATATTGTATTTTCTATGGTCATACGGATTGAAAACCATTTGTGTTTCTATTTGTGTTAATACGATCTCATGTATCCAATTTATTATCAACCTTAGACATGAAAAAAAAATAAAAAAAAAATATCAGTAAATTTAGGACATTGTTATCGACATTCTGATATAAAAAATCCAAAAAATGTATAAGAATGAAGCTTAAAAATATGAAATGAATTCGATAATTGGTTTGTTTCTTTGTGCTTTCTCTTTGTGCTTCCGGTTTGAATTTCGACTAGTCACATAGGTCACAAAGTAATTTCGACTAGTTATACAGGTCATGAAGTATCTTTAGTTCACACTCGTAGACTAAACAAGCATAAAACTATGAACCAAGAAGCTCCGGGAGGGTTCAGACTTCAAACTTAGCATGAAAATAATCGAAATCGATAGATATGAATCTCAGTGTCGATTTGAACTTCAAATATGGTATAATGGCATACAAACTATGAACCAAGAAGCTTCAGGTTCAAACTTAGCATGAACATCATTGAAATCGATATATATGAAACTTAGGTGTTGATTCGAACTTCAAATATGGTATAACGACATACAAACTATGAACCGAGAAGCTCCGGGAGGGTTCATACTTCAAACTTAGCATGACACATCATTGAAGTCGATAAATATAAAGCGCAGTGTCAATTCGAACTTCATATTCGGTATAACGACAAACAAACTATTAATCATGATGCTCTTGGTGGGTTTTGACTTCAAATTTAGCAATATACATCATCAAAATCGATGAATATGATGCTCAATGTCGGTTAGAACTTCAAATGTGGTTTAAAGGCATACAAAATATGAACCAAGAAGCTCTGGGAGGGTTTTGACTTCAATTGTAGCATGATACATCATCGAAATAGATAAATATGAAGCTCAAAGGGGATTTGAACTTCAAATATGGTATACCGACAAAAATACTATGAATCATGAAGCTCTGGGAGGGTTTTAACTTCAATCGTAAGAACGGTGAATATATCATTTTACAAGTAAGTTTCCATTGGAATATTCTTCGAAACCTTAAACACACACGAATTTGTCAACTTCGAGAAAAAACTGGCTCCGAGGTTGAAACCTGGCGAGGAGTGGACAACTATAAGTCAGAAACTTAGTAAGACCGATGAATCCATATTTTGACAAGTAAGATTCATTCGAAATATTCTCTGCAACCTTAAACAAACCATATTCTGGTATATTATATGCATACCCGGGCTCTGAAATCGAAACTTGGCAGTTAGTGGACTACTAGAAGTCAGAAACTTGGTAAGAACGATGAATCCATCCATTTACAGGTAAGATTCCTTCAGAATATTCTTCGAAACCTTAAACAAACCTAATTCTAGCATATTGTATGCGTACCCTGGCACCGAGGTCGAACACATGGCCATTAGTGGACTACTATAAGCCTAAAACTGGGTAAGAACAATGAATCCATCCATTTACAGGTAAGATTCCTCTGGAATATTCCCCGAAACTTTAAACAAACCCTGTTTTGGCATATTGTATGCATAACCTGGCTTTGAGATCGAATCCTGGCTGGGAGTGGACTATTATAAGTCGGAAACTTGGTAAGAACGATGAATCCATCCTTTTACAAGTAAGATTCCTTCGGAATTTTCTCTGAAACCTTAAACAAACCATATTCTGGCATATTATATGCGTACCCTGGCTCCGAGATCGAATCCTGACTATGAATGGACTATTAGAAGTCAAAAACTTGGTAAGAACGATGAATCCATCCATTTACATATAAGATTCCTTCGGAATATTCCCCGAAACTTTAAACAAAACCTATTTTGGTATACTGTATGCATAACCTGACTCAGAGATTGAAACCTGGCCCTGAGTGGACCATTATAAGTTTAAAGTTGGTAAGAACGATGAATTCATCCATTTATAGGTAAGATTCCTCTGGAATATTCCCCGAAACTTTAAACAAACCCTGTTTTGGCATATTGTATGCATAACCTGGCTCTGAGATCGAATCCTGGCCGGAAGTGGACTACTATAAGTCGGAAACTTGGTAAGTGCAATAAGTATTACAGAATGTGAAAATGATCATATTACCCTTAATGGAAATAAGTGCAATAAATATTATGGAGACTGTGAAAAATGACCAGATTACCCTTATCAGAAATAGGTAAAGTAAATATTACAAAATGTGAAAATGACGATATTACCCTTAAATAAAATAAGTGCAATAAATATTATGGAGACTGTGAAAATGGCAGACTACCTTTATCGGAAATAAGTAAAGAAAATATTACAGACTATGAAAATGACCATATTACCCTTAGTGAAAATAAGTGCAATACATATTATCGAAACTTTAATAATGACCAGACTACCCTTATCGAAAATAAGTACTGTAAATATTACACTTTGAAAATGACCATATTACCCTTGATGGAAATAAGTGCAATAAATATTATGGAGACTGTGAAAATGACTATACTACCCTTATTGGAAATAGGTAAGGTAGATATTAAAAAATATGAAAATGATCATATTACCCTTAATGAAAATAAGTGCAATAAATATTATGGAGACTGTGAAAATGACAAGACTACCCTTATCGGAAATAGTTAAAGTAAGCATTTCAGAATATGAAAATGACCATATTACCCTTGATGGAAAAAAGTGCAATAAACATTATGGAGACTGTGAAAATAACCAGACTACCCTTATCAAAAATAAGTAATTTTCAGAGAAGACTTCGCGCTGTTTTCGGCTCAGTCACCTGAGCATTATTTTTTGAGCATTACATTTTATTTTACAACACTTATGAAGGGTTGTCATAAAGTTAGTGTATTAAAGAACCATAAACTTGACAGAACCTGTGATAGTGTAGGATGGTTAGTGGTGTAGATTTCCATGCCTAAGGCTCGGGATCGAATCCCCCCAACATCATTTTTTCCAACATTTATATATTTTTACTTCAACAACACTTATAATTGTTGTTATAGGTTTCTATTTAAAAAAAATCAAAAAAACCAAAACTGGTGAACTGAAAGGATGGTTGACCAGCTAGACTTCCATGCAGTAGGTTCATGTTCGAATCTCCCCTCTAACATATTTTTCATTATCATATTTTTGTGTTCTTCAACAACACTTGTGAGAGTTGTGATAGGCTAAGTCACTACACTTATAAAACAGAGTTGTTATAGCTAAATGTCGTCACAACACTTTTTCTTAAAGAGTTGTAGTTTGTTTTCTTAGCGCAACCCCTTGGTCCTAAGTGTTGGTAGTGATGATATACGACAACTCTTCCTTTGAAACCAGTTGTAAAACATAAGACTTTCTACAATGTTTAGAAAAGCGTTGTAAAACCCCAGTTGTAGATGTATATTTTTCCCATAGTGTGTTTACATTAAATCTGTGGATGATTCTCATGTTATTGTGTGCCTATATGTTGATGATATGCTCATATTAGGCAGTAACCTTGATATTATTAATAACATTAAAAGCATGCTTAGAGATAATTTTGACATGAAAGACTTAGGCCCTACTGATGTAATCTTAGGGATGAAAATCGAGAAAAGACGTCGATGGATATAGTCTTAGTCAATCTCATTATGCTGAAACCGTATTAAAGAGATTTAATTATGAAAATGCTAAACCTGCATCTACTCCTTTTGATCCCACTTGTAAACTGAAAAAGAACAAGGGTAAGGGTATTGATCAACTTGAGTATTCTCGCATTATTGGTAGTCTTATGTATTTGATGAACTGTATAAGACCTGATATTGCTTACTCTGTGAGTAGATTAAGCAGGTATACTTGCAACCCAGGGCAGGATCACTGGTATGCTCTCTTTAGAGTTTTACGTTACCTGAGAGGGACCTCAAACTATTGCTTAAGTTTTGGGAAGTATCCTGCTGTACTGGAAGGGTATTGTGATGCCAACTGGATATCAGACTCAAAAGAGTGCAAGTCTACTAGTGGGTACATCTTCTTACTTGGAGATGCGTCTGTCTCATGGAAGTCCACCAAACAGACATGTATAGCTAAATCCACTATGGAGTCTGAATTTATAGCCTTGGAAAAAGCTGGAGAGGAAGCTGAATGGATACGATGTTTCCTGGGAGGAATTCCACTCTGGCCCAAGCATGTGTCTTCAATCGCAATCCACCGTGGACAAGTAAAGCTGCTCTTGGTTGCGCAAAGAACAATGTATACAACGGGAAGTCTATACATATACGAAGAAGACACAAGACAGTGAAACAACTACTCTCTACTGGTATTATCTCGATAGACTTTGTAAAATCCAAAGATAATCTTGCAGATCCTTTGACGAAAGGCTTAACCAGAGAGGAAGTTAAATTTACATCGAGGGGGATGGGACTTAAGCTCATTGAATAAATCACCATGAAGGATACTCAACCTTGTGATTGGATTTCCAAAATCAAGGTTCAATGAGATAACTAATTTATGGTGATATTGGGTAAAGCACTATTTTTGTCCCTCCCTATGGTGTAACTGTGCGATAGTGCTACCTGCAGAATTAAGGATGATCTTTTGCGATCTTAATGGGTACCATGGCTTTGATTAAAGCGGGGTGTGGCAGGACACTCTTTATGGACTCACCTTTGTGGATGTTGGAAGTGGGGCCGCTTCCTATGAGAATTTGAGCTGATTCTCTAGAGACATTCATTAAGTCCAGGATTTTAGTCCACGGCCAAAATGGGCACAACCGCAAGAGCTTGGCACCTGTTTTCTTCGGTTGAGGCATCAAGTGTGGTTGTTATTTCTGAATTGCATTCATTGTTGGCGGTTCAAGACATTGCGTTCACCGTATCAACAAGCAGTTCAGGTAACCTCTCACTAAGTTAAGGTTCAATCCTTGGGACACCTTAGCCTATATTGTTGCCTTATGTTTTCTCGTGTTTTATCGAAATGTTTTATTATTCATGTGGGGGATTGTTAGAAAAAACAATGTTTTGTTTTAATCAAAAAATGCATGGACCATGTTTTGATCCCAAGACCTATTACTCCCTAGATGTTTTTTCATGTGAATGAATAAAACATTAGTCCCATATAGACTAAAACACTTAGATTTTTAGACTTAAATAGCATTGGTTTAGCCTTAAGGGTATGGCCCTTTGGGTCTTTAGACCTTTGTGTATGGGGAAAGCCCTAGACTATGGCAAGGTTGCCTAAACCTTATTGCATTTCTTATTGCCTTTCCCGTTCGCGCGGTGCTTCGCACAGAAGCACGCACGCACGCTCGCTCGGCTCGGCTCGGCTCGGCGTGGGCGTGGGCGTGGGCGTGGGCGAGGGAGAGGGAGAGGGAGAGGGAGAGGGTGAGGGTGAGGGTGTGGGTGTGGGTTTATCCGACCCTATCTTTTTACTGAATTTTTCCACACGTTTCTCCCACACATATAAAGAATTTTATTCTTTGCCTTCTCGGTTTTGGGTGTCCGACCCGTGTGCAAAAAACCTCGTGAAGCATCTTTGAAAAAATGTCGTTGTAACACCTGTGCACCTCGAGAAGAATCTCGAAAAAATTTGAATTCCGACAAAACATTTTACTTTGTATTTTTAACGGATGCTTTTACTCGTCCGACAAAAGCTGAAGAGTGAATCACGGAAAGATCTGTCGCATTGGATTCTTGGTCGAACGTTGAAATGTTTTTTGCTATAAATACGAGAGAAGAATTTCATTTGAAACCATACCTTTCAGAACTCTTCTCTCTGAAATTCTTCTTCTTCTTTTATTCTTTCAAAATTTTTATTTAAGTTTACAGAAACATTAAATAGAGTTCTTAGTTTACAGAAACATAAAAAACGAGTTGTAGTTTACAGAAACATAATTTTGTAATACTACTTCTCTGTTTACAAAAACATAGTTAGTTTACAGAAACATAAATTACTTTTTACATTTCTCTGAAACTGGTTGTAGTTTCGATTTATGTTTTTGTTTTCATTATTTGCTATCCAAGTTCTAAGGGTTCTCTCTCCTGTATGCTACACATAGAGGAGAACTAACAGTAGTTGTATCCTGGAGGTAATTTGTTAATTGTTATAGCATCTCGGAGGAGTAGCAGGCAATATTACCTTTAGCTCGGCGTATCTCATACGTGCCTCTACTAAGTTTTAAATACTATCATCAGTGCATCTCCTTATAACAATAACACATCAGTGAGTGTTAAGTATTTTTCTCATGTTTCTTGAGTTGTTTGTTACTATTATCAGTGTAATCAAAGTATTATTTCTCAGTTGCATACGAAATTATAACTTATTTCCAACAATCTAAAGGTAATAGCTTGCCTGATTGTAATATTGTATATTGTAATTCTTTGTAAGAACATGGGAAAAAATACCGTAGAAAAACCACCAAAGTTCAGTGGTAAGGACTTTAAGAGATGGCAGTCTAAAATGCTATTCTTCCTAAATGACCAAAGGTTAGATGGATATGCTTTAGAAAAACCATCGAGAAAACTTCATCGCCGTGGTAATGAAGATAAATTGGACAGGTGGAATAGGAAGAATTATTTGTGCAAGAATCATATTCTTAATTGTCTTGATGATTCCTTGTATGACTTCTATAATGCAAAAGAAGATTTTAATGCTTTTGATTTATGGGAAGCTCTAGAAGAAAAATATCATCTTTGAAGCTCTTTGGAAGTAAGAAATTCTTGATGGCTAAGTTCTTAGAATACAAGATGACTGACGAAAAGCCTGTGGTAGAACAGTTCGTTGAACTTCAACTCCTCATCAACGAGATTCTTGCTGAAGGCATGACTTTTGATGAAGCTCTACAAGTATCGGCTGTGATTGAAAAGCTTCCACCCTCGTGGAGCTTGGAAAAAAGATCCAGGTTGAGGAGCTTATGTGCAGCAAGGACAAGAGCATGTTGCTGAGCAAAAACATGACCTACAAAGCTCATGTTTTGGATGATAAAGCTGCTTCAAAGAAAACTCCTGGAGAATCCAGCAAAATTGGTAATAGACGTAATGACGTCGAAAACCCATAGGTAACAATTTTAAGCCTAAGGGTGGTGTCACTAAGCACACCATCAAAGGCGACTGTTTTAACTGTGGAAAACCTGGACATATGGCTAAAGACTGTAAGGCCCCTAAAAGGATCAAATATGATCCAAAACAGAAAAATAAGGCAAACCTAGTAGATGATCCTGGATACTTTACGGCATGGTGTCTGAAGTCGACCTTGTCTCTAGTGTGACTAATGTGAGAGACTGGTGGCTTGATTCTGGAGCCACCAAGCATGTCTGTAAATTCAGAAATGCTTTCTCCTCTTATGCCATAGTAGGAGATGATGAGAAATTGTTCATGGGAAACTATACCACCGCGAAAGTGGAGGGGAAAGGCAAGGTCGAACTGAAGTTAACTTCAGGAAAAACTCTCGCATTGAATGACGTATTTTACGTCCCAGGACATATGCAAAAACCTTATCTCGAAAACCATCTTACTAGGAAAAGGATTTAAGATTGTTGCTTTGAATCTAATACTGTTGTCCTTTCTAAGCATGGTGAATTCGTAGGAAAAGGTTATGTTACCGATAACATGATTAAGCTTAGTGTATCGATTTGAAATTGAATGTTAATGCATCTTCTTACCTTATGTTTGTGACTCTTCACATGTTTGGCATGATAGACTTGGGCATGTTAATCTAAAATCTCTAGAAAGACTTGCTAATTTAGGTTGCATACCAAAAATAAACTTTGATAAAAATCAAAGATGTGAAATCTGTGTTGAATCTAAATATACAAGAAAACCGTTTAATAAAAGGATTGAACGTAAAACAGTTCCTTTGGAACTAATACACTCGGATTTAGGAGATTTGAAATCAACACCAACAAGAAGTGGTAAAAATGGTACATCACTTTTATAGATGATTACTCACGCTATTGTCGTGTTCATCTTCTTAGAAGTAAAGATGAAGCCTTAGAGGCCTTCAAATTTTATAAAATTGAAGTAGAAACCCAAAAAGGAGTTAAAATTAAAACTCTTAGGTCAGATCGTGGCGGTGAGTATGTGATACCCATAGGTGAGTTTTGTAAACATAATGGAATCATTCATGAAACAACTGCACCATATTCACCAGAATCGAATGGTGTAGCTGAAAGAAAAAATAGAACACTCATAGATATGGTAAATGCTATGTTGACAAGTTCAGGGTTATCTTCAACTTGTGGGGGAAGCTATCCTTTCGCTTGCTATATTTTGAACCGAGTTCCATTTAAAAAATCTAATAAAACTCCTTATGAATTGTGGAATGGTAAACAACCTTCCTATGCATACTTTAAAGTGTGGGGGTGTTTGGCCAAGGTGGCCATTCCTCATCCCAAGAAAACTAAATTAGGTCCTAAAACAATTGACTGTGTTTTCTTAGGGTATCCTGAGCATACAATTGCATACGGTTCTTGGTCATCAGTCCTGGCCATAATAACATTGGTCGAACACCATATTGGAATCTAGAGATGCTTGTGTTTTATGAACACATTTTTCCTTTAAGGTCTGGACCTCGAAAAAGGGTCCATGATGACCTCCCTGGATGTTCCATCGATTAGTCAAACTCCAACTTTGGAGTATGAGACTGAACTGAGAAGAAGTAAAAGGGTAAGAACTGAAACAAGTTTTGGCCCAGATTTTTTGACTCTAACGGTAGAGTCTGAACCCCAAACCTACAAAGAAGCTATGACTTCTCCGAAGCTCCCTTCGGGAAGAAGCTTCATTAAATGAATGGGAGTCCATTCAAAAAATGAAACTTGGGATCTTGTAGATTTACCTCCTGGTAGTAAATCCATAGGTTGTAAATGGGTGTTCAAAAGGAAACTTAGAACAGATGGGAACTATAGATAAATATAAAGCTAGGTTGGTAGCTAAAGGCTATAAACAACAGGAAGGATTAGATTTCTTCGATACTTATTCACCAGTCTCTAGAATCACCTCGATTAGGATGTTGATTGCTATAGCTTCAATTTATGATTTGCATATACATCGAGATGGATGTTAAAACGCATTTTTATATGGTGAATTGAATGAAGAAATTTATATGGATCAACCTTGAAGGCTTTATTGTAAAAGGTTGTGAAAACAAAGTATGCAAGTTGAACAAATCTCTTTACGGTTTAAAACAAGCACCTAAACAATGGCATGAAAAATTTGATCATGTTATGATAACTAATGGTTTCAAGGTTAATGAATCGATAAATGTGTTTACATTAAATCTGTGGATGATTCTCATGTTATTGTGTGCATATATGTTGATGATATGCTCATATTAGGCAGAACCTTGATATTATTAATAACATTAAAAGCATGCTTAGAGATAATTTTGACATGAAAGACTTAGGCCCTACTGATGTAATCTTAGGGATGAAAATCGAAAGACATCGATGGATATAGTCTTAGTCAATATCATTATCTTTGAAACCGTATTAAAGAGATTTAATTATGAAAATGCTAAACCTGCATCTACTCCTTTTGATCCCACTTGTAAACTGAAAAAGAACAAGGGTAAGGGTATTGATCAACTTGAGTATTCTCGCATTATTGGTAGTCTTATGTATTTGATGAACTGTACAAGACCTTTGATATTGCTTACTCGTGAGTAGATTAAGCGGTATACTTGCAACCCCGCGGGATCACTGGTATGCTCTCTTTAGAGTTTTACGTTACCTCGAGAGGGACCTCAAACTATTGCTTAAGTTTTGGGAAGTATCCTGCTGTCGGAAGGGTATTGTGATGCCAATGGATATCGACTCGAAGAGTGCAAGTCTACTAGTGGGTACATCTTCTTACTTGGAGATGCGTCTCTGTCTCATGGAAGTCCACCAAACAGACATGTATAGCTAAATCCACTATGGAGTCTGAATTTATAGCCTTGGGAAAAGCTGGAGAGGAATCTGAATGGATACGATGTTTCCTGGGGAGGAATTCCACTCAGGCCCAAGCTTGTGTCTTCAATCGCAATCCACTTTGATGAGTAAAGCTGCTCTTGGTTGCGCAAAGAACAATGTATACAACGGAAGTCTATACATATACGAAGAAGACACAAGACGGTGAAACAACTACTCTCTACTGGTATTATCTCGATAGACTTTGTAAAATCCAAAGATAATCTTGCAGATCCTTTGACGAAAGGCTTAACCAGAGAGGAAGTTAAATTTACATCGAGGGGATGGGACTTAAGCTCATTGAATAAATCACCATGAAGGATACTCAACCTTGTGATTGGATTTCCAAAATCAAGGTTCAATGAGACAACTAATTTATGGTGATATTGGGTAAAGCACTATTTTTGTCCCTCCCTATGGTGTAACTGTGCGATAGTGCTACTGCGAGAATTAAGGATGATCTTTTGCGATCTTAATGGGTACCATGGCTTTGATTAAAGCGGGGTGTGGCAGACACTCTTTATGGACTCACCTTTGTGGATGTTGGAAGTGGGGCCGCTTCCTATGAGAATTTGAGCTGATTCTCTAGAGACATTCATTAAGTCCAGGATTTTAGTCCACGGCCAAAATGGGCACAACCGCAAGAGCTTGGCACCTGTTTTGAGAGAAAAGTTTGGTCCCATATAGACTAAAACACTTAGATTTTTAGACTTAAATAGCATTGGTTTAGCCTTAAGGGTATGGCCCTTTGGGTCTTTAGACCTTTGTGTATGGGGAAAGCCCTAGACTATGGCAAGGTTGCCTAAACCTTATTGCATTTCTTATTGCCTTTCCCGTTCGCGCGGTGCTTCGCACAGAAGCACGCACGCTCGCTCGGCTCGGCTGGGCGTGGGCGTGGGCGTGGGCGTGGGCGTGGGCGAGGGCGAGGGCGAGGGCGAGGGCGAGGGCGAGGGAGAGGGAGAGAGTGAGGGTGAGGGTGTGGGTGTGGGTTTATCCGACCCTATCTTTTTACTGAATTTTTCCACACGTTTCTCCCACACATATAAAGAATTTTATTCTTTGCCTTCTCGGTTTTGGGTGTCCGACCCGTGTGCAAAAACCTCGTGAAGCATCTTTGAAAAAATGTCGTTGTAACACTGTGCACCTCGAGAAGAATCTCGAAAAAATTTGAATTCCGACAAAACATTTTACTGTATTTTTAACGGATGCTTTTACTCGTCCGACAAAAGCTGAAGTGTGAATCACGGACAGTCTGTCGCACATTGGATTCTTGGTCGAACGTTGAAATGTTTTTTGCTATAAATACGAGAGAAGAATTTCATTTGAAACCATACCTTTCAGAACTCTTCTCTCTGAAATTCTTCTTCTTCTTTTATTCTTTCAAAAATTTTATTTAAGTTTACAGAAACATTAAATAGAGTTCTTAGTTTACGAAAACATAAAAAACGAGTTGTAGTTTACGAAACATAATTTTGTAATACTACTTCTCTGTTTACAAAAACATAGTTAGTTTACAGAAACATAAATTACTTTTTACATTTCTCTGAAACTGGTTGTAGTTTCGATTTATGTTTTTGTTTTCATTATTTGTTTGCCAAGTTCTAAGGGTTCTCTCTGTGTATGCTACACATAGAGGAGAACTAACGATAGTTGTATCCTGGAGGTAATTTGTTAATTGTTATAGCATCTCGGAGGAGTAGCAGGCAATATTACCTTTAGCTCAAACGTATCTCATACGTGCCTCTACTAAGTTTTAAATACTATCATCAGTGCATCTCCGGTATAACAATAACACATCAGTGAGTGTTAAGTATTTTTCTCATGTTTCTTGAGTTGTTTGTTACTATTATCAGTGTAATCAAAGTATTATTTCTCAGTTGCATACGAAATTGTAACTTATTTCCAACAGATATAAAACAGAAATCGAACAAATATCTTTGAATTCAAAATTGAAATCGAGCAAATAATCATAAAACTCAGGGAGTTCAATGAACTGACTGTAGGAGTAAAGAAAAGAGTTCAGGAAAAGAAATTTCGAGGAAGTAGAGAGAACAGGGCACCTCTTTATTTAACTCACAAATGACATTAATCTAAAAAAAAAGAATCTCACTTCATCATCCTAATACTAGTCAACATAATGTATCAGGACACGTTCCATGTCTTACATATATTTAAATTTTAATGGAGCAATTGTTGGATCAATTCAAAAAACTATATTTTAATTTTGTTGAATTTTTTAGCTTTGATTGAGTAATAATAATTAAGTAATGTGAGTAGACTTTGATGAACATTATTTTTCCAGAAATTAATTGTCGGATTAAAAAAATTTAATATGCTAACAACCTGTGTGTTAATTGGGCGCACATCACTGAAGCTGACTAAATCAAGGTTGGGCCTAGCTGTCTCAAGTTCATAGTGTCTTGTGTCGATTTGAAATCGAATTAGAAATTCTGTAGTGACTCGTCGGCACAAGTCTGAAAACCATTCATCAAACTGCGCCCAGTTTGGAGAATATGAGAAAAAATTACCATCTCCCACCCTAAGCAGAAACCGAACAAAAAATACTCCAGGCTTGAATAAAGTTTGGCTTGGACATCTGAAGAATAGGTAGCCGAACTCATCTGAAGAACAGGTAGCCGAACTCATCTGCAAGTGTAGTTCGACTAATGTTTCTGAAGACACCGGTAGCCGAATTCATCTTTAATAGAGTTTTTGCTTTCAGAGAAAAGTCTGGTTAGGAGAAAAAAATTGCTGCGTAACCGAACTCAACATATAGGTTGTCAGAGAAAAGTTTGGTCTGGAAAAAGAAATTGCGACGTGACCGAACTCAATATAATAGGTTTTCAGAGAAAAGTTTGGTCAGGACAAAAAAATTGCGACGTTAGCGAATGTTGATGGTGGTTTTTAGACTTTGTAAAACCCCGAATAACCTAATGTCATCGGTGACACATTTATTAGAACATTTAATGCATGTAGTCAGTAATTAATGGGGGGTATTTTTTCAAATTAGGGTTACAACGAGCAAAACCCTAATTCACCTCTGTGCCAATGGCACAAGTCATGCCAGCCACACCTAGCCCAAGCTAGCGGCGCCATGCCAAACGCACTATGCCTTGGCCCAGCTATGCTAGTCACACCAACCGCGCCAAAGCATGCCAACCATGCTAGCCGCACCTTTGTGCCAATGGAAAATCATTACATCCACACCAAACACGCCGAAGCATACCAACCATGATAGCCGCACCTCTATGCCAATGACGAATCATGTCAGCCACACCAACCGCGCCGAAGCATGCCAACCATGCTAACCGCACCTTTGTGCCTATGGCATATCATTCTATCCACACCAAAAGCGCCAAAGCATGACAACCATGCTAGCCTCACCTCTATGCCAATGGAAAATCATGCCAGCCACACCTATCCCAACCTAGCCGCGCCATGCCAAATGCACTCGGCCTTGGCCCTAGCTATGCTAGTTACACCAACCGCGCCAAAGCATGCCAACTATGCTAGCCGCACCTTTGTGTCAATGGAAAATCTTTCCAGCCACACCAAACGCGTCAAAGCATGCCAACCATGCTAGCCGCACCTCTATGCCGATGGAAAATCATGCCATCCACACCTAGCCCAAAATAGCTGTGCCATGCCAAATACACTTTTCCTTGGACCTAGCTATGCTAGTCACACCACGCCAAACCAAACACCCTTACCTTGGCCCTAGTCGCGCCATGCCAAAGTAGCGCCCACACCTAGGCTTCCAAACCGTGCAACCTAGGCCAACATGGCCGTGCATCCTATTGGAACATTCTAACACGCTCACTGGTAGCTTTCATTACCTAGCCATGGCCCTAATGGACGTGCGTGCCATAGGAACATGCCAAATACACACGCTGGTAGCCTAAATTGCAAGTCGTGCAACCTAGGCCAACTTGGCCATACATGCCATTGTCACATGCCAAAACCCTCGCTGGTAGCCTAGGCTTGCAAACCGTGCAACCTAGGTAAACTTGGTCGTGCGTGTCATTGGCACATGCCAACATGCTCGCTGGTAGCCTAGGCTTACAAACCGTACAACCTGCGACCAAGGTATTGCCACTGTCATTGGCACATGCCAACATGCCACACCCGCCTGGCATTGCCACTTTCAATCAAGGTGCAACCTGCAACCAAGGAATTCCGTACATGCCATTGGCTCATGCCACATGCGCCACCTGCAGCCTGGCATTGCCACTTGCACTCAAGGTGCAACCAACACTCGAGACATCAACACAAACTAGGGGATGCTTTCCATGGTCTTGGTTTCGCGGTCACAGCATGCAACATACACTACGCTCACTTTAATAAAGCGTGAATAGGAATAAAACTGTCAAATAAATGAGGAAATAATGGTGAAAACATTTTCACTCATAAACACCATGCGGTTACCACCTCCTCCCATTATTTCACCCTTTACTCTCTTCCTTCATGAGTCCAGGGTATGTTTCAATCTTGACTTGTAAAAATAGGTCTTACCTATTTCCACCAGACAACAAGTCTCGGTCAGGAGAAAAACACAACACTCTCAGAATACACAACTTTGCAAGCTCTCCAAAACACTTTCATATCTTGCAAGATTCCGAAGCTTTCACTTTCTGATACAAGTCGAGACACTACTCTCCCATAATTATTCTAGTCTCAACACCTTTATTTTCTTCCCTCCCCAAATCAACCCTTCTCCTCCACTTTGTGACCGAAGCAAGTCTGGAACGACCATTTCTTGGTTTAGGCCGGACTTGTACAGATTGATCTCTCGAATCTAGAAAGTGCCCACGTGTAGCAGATTTTTTTAGGGTTTAAACCAGTTTCTCACTCACCTACCGAATTTACTAAAATCCGGAAGAAACGATTTTTACCCATAAACAATATTGGCGACCACAACGGGAGGATTTATCTTTCGGTTACAATATCAAATTCCAGTTTCGGTCCTCAAATTTCGTGCAACCATGGTCGGTTATCAGGCCATGTCCACAAACATTGATCCCACTCAAGGTCATGATGACTCGTCAATTTCTGGAAGAAATACGACTAATGAAGAGGTCCCAAAACTGGTTGACCTGATGAGAGATCAGAAGATTCATGCCAAAAAAATGGATCTAATGAAGGATGTGATTAACAGCATACTCGACTTCCTCATCAGCCTAACATCGGATCTAAGTGGTTCATGTTCCCCGGGAAATCAAGAGAAGGGGACTAACATACCGAATTAGAATTCTAAAATCAATGGTTTCATCACTGACTGGAAGCCAGCGGGTCAGGAGGCGACCACGTTGGTAGAAAACTTATGTGAATTTCTACACCTATCCAAGGACCAGCGAACAAAAACATTCTATGCTATTAACTGAATAGTACTGAACACATCACTTGTTCCTGCACCCACATGGACTCCAAGGATCCCCGGGAGATCCACCAACAATATTGTTTTCACCAATGACGACATGATAGTAGAAGAAGGTCACAACCGGGCCTTGTATGTTACGGCTCTTGTCAGGAACACAATGTTTCGACGAGCGCTCATTGACACGGGCACATCTTCCAATGTCATCACCCTCGAGACACTTAAAGCTGTCAGGGTGCGACCTAACGAGATCGTACGACAACCTACTACGATGACATATTTCGAAGGAAACGAAACTAGCACATGCGGCTACATCAACTTCGAGTTGGCAGTAGGGACAATTCAATCAAGTGTGAAGTTTGAAGTAATTGAAAAATAACCAGACTACCACATGGCTGCATAATCTCATAATCATTCCTTTAACATACCACCAATGCCTGAAAACAGTAATAAATGGAGAAGTTGTCCGCATCCCCGGGTCACTGTCCCCCCATGCACCAATCTACTGCATAGAAGCACATGGGCCGAATGAGGGTTCAAAAGACGTGACGACCAAGATTCACAGTTTTATACTACCAAAATCGACATCACTCAGAGATAGCGAAAAGATGGAGATACTCCGCAGAGGAGACCGCCCTCCCGCCATTTCCTAAGAAGAAAGACCCGCCAATCTCCCACCACCGGGGGTAACCCGTGACCGCACCAAGCGAGAGTGCACCCTTACCGTAAAACGAAGTAAAAATGGAAAACTCACATATTATCACCATTGTTAGCAATTAGAAGGGGAGACCATGACCCGGTCTCTCCGCCCGAAAGAATGTTTTCACAATAACCAGGAGGAAGTTCCATACGCCCCTTAGAAGTTTCAAGATGGGTCCGACTTAACCAAAGACAAACTCGAAACTATCAATATAGGGAATGAGGAATTACCGTGACCCATTCTGATCAGTTTGGCTCTATATTCTACTGAACGCTCAAAGCTAGTCGACCCACTCAAAGAATACCAGGACGTATTCGCATGGACTTACGAAGAAATGCCTGGCTTGGATGAAAAACTGGTCACCCACCATCTGCACGTGATACCCAGATCCAAACTAGTCAAGCAGCCTCCAAGACAATTCAGACACGACATAGAAGAACAAATCAAGGAGGAGGTCCATAAATTACTAGCCGCTGGTTTTCTCAAACCAATTTACAATCCCACCTGGTTGGCCAATATCGTTCCCGTTAAAAATAAGAATGGCCAGATCAAGTGTTGTGTCGATTTCAGAGATCTGAACAAGTGCTTCTCTAAATACGATTTCCCTCTCCCTAACATCGACATGCTTGTAGACGATACCAGTGGACATGGTATGTTTTGTTTCATGGATGTATATAGTGGATACAACAATATAAAGATGTATGAGCACGACGCGGGTAAGACTGCTTTCTGAACCCCTCTCGGAAACTTCTATTGCATCGTAATTCCTTTCGATCTGAAGAACGCTGGTGCTAATAACCAACGCGCCGTGACTACCATCTTCCATTATATGACACACAAGCAAGTCGAAGATTACTTAGATGATGTTATGGTTAAATCCAAGACTCGAGCGGATCATCCGGAAACGCTACGTCAATTGTTCGAAAGATGTCGCGAATACAAGTTGAAGATTAATCCTTTGAAATGTGCATTTGGTGTCTCTTCGGGGAGGTTCTTAGGATTACAAGTAACGGCCCTAGGGATAAAAGTTGACCCAGTCAAAACATAAGGTATCCTCATGATGCCACCACCACGAACCGTAAGAGATCTCCAGAGTTTCATGGGAAAGATAAACTACATTCTTCGCTTCATACCGGGGATGGCACAACTCATTACTGCATTTACCCCTCTGCTGAAAAAAGGAGCGAATTTCAGATGGACTACATCTCAACAAGAAGCGTATTATAAGATCCAGCAAAAGATGTCCTACCCGACCGTCATGAAGCCTCCTATGCAAGGGAGACCACTATGTATTTACACAGCCTTTAGTGATACTTCCATTGGAGCCCTCCTCTCTCAAGAAGACGACAAAGTAATTGAATATCCCATATACTACTTCAGTCGAACGTTAAGAGATGCTGAACTCAGATACCCCAAAGAGGAAAAGGCGTGTTTATCATTAATTTATTCCATCCAGAAGTTCAGGAACTACCTCCTATCCAACACGGTGATGTTAATATCCAAATCAGACCCTGTAAAGTTTCTCCTCTCGAAACCTTCCCTAATAGGGAGGCCGGCTAAATGGCTCCTGCAGCTGTCAGAGTTTGACATAACGTACGCTTCCCCATGGGCCATAAAAGGACAGGCTGTTGAAGACCTGTTAGCATCATTCCTAGGAGAAAACACCGCGGAGTTACGTGAAGATCTCCCGGGAGACCTTCCAAATATCTTCTTAGTCAAAGAAGAGGCATGGCTGCTGTTCTTCGACGACTCTTCCACCCCAAGCACTAATACCGGATGAGCGGGTGTGGTACTAGTATCTCCTGCTGGAGAAGTATTCTCGCACTCTTTCAGCTAGACTTTCCATGCACCAATAACTCATATGAATATGAATCCTTCCTCATAGGACTATCACTAGCTAAATAAGCCGGGGCCACGCGTTTGAAGATAAGAGGAGATTCCAAATTACTTGTAAGGGCAGAATAACGCAACAGATTAAATTACGAACATAGTAATAAATACAAGAGAGAAGTGTCGCAAAATAATACGATAACAGAAGAAAACAAGATTTACGAGCATAGAATAAACTTACGATCATAAGTTGCGATGTTTCGCAGGTTATGTACAGTTGTACAGATTTCTCTATAAATAGTAATTCAAATGTTAAATTGAGGGAGTTCAAGAAGTGAGTGTTAGGAGGAGTCTGAGGAGAGAGAATAGAGAAAGTTGTAACTATTCTAAGCTACATTAATATACTTCTTTGTAATCAATTAAGAAGATCAATTAGTAAATTGTCATTTTTCATCAAGAACATCTAAAAGTTTTATGAATTCTACTGAGGGTGTAGTTGTAGGATTTCCTGCAACTACATAATTGGCGCTAGAAGGAGGGGACTTAAAGAATTTTGCAGTAGTGAAATGGCTAGAAGAAGAAATGTATCAGAACCATTAACTGTAGTAAGAAGAAGTGTGAGACTCGCAGGTGGAGAAGCAAACATAACAGGAGAACCTAGTAGGAGGAAGAATAGTCAAAGAAATCAAACTCAACAAACAATAACACAAGGAAGAGCAATGGATCATGATCGAGTAAGTGTACACACTTGGATAACTGATACTCCAGCAGAAGCACATAGATAACCACAAATCAGAGAAAATGGGAGATTAATGGGAGGAACAATTCATGAAAGAGAAAGGGAGGCATTAGAAACATTGAGACAATAAATTCAAGAAGAACGAAGGTTTGAAGCTGAAGAACGTGCAAATCTAACAAGACAGAATCAAGAATTAATAAGGGAAAATGAAATGTTACAAATAAGAAGATCTTAAAGTACTATGAGATCTGGTATTAGACCAGAAAAAGAAGAACGAAATTCCCCAACAATCAATAGTGAAAATGCTATGTAAGAACAAGCACAAAATCTAGTTGAAGGAAATAGAGAAAATCGCTTCATTTTAATACCAGACAATGAGAAAAACGTGGGAAATTTACGAACATAACCATTTCCAAGGGAAAATAACCATAATGATGAAGAACATCGAGAGGAAGAGAAGCAACTTGTAGAAGAAATTGAGAGGCAACATACAGAACGAATGCGTTTAGCTCAAGAACGAGAAAGATTGCAAATGGAGATAGAAGAATTAGAACTGCAACGAGCAATGCCTCAAAACAATTACGAGGATAGAGTAAGAAGACATGAAAAATTTCGCAATAATCAAAGTCTTGAGTATGGAAGAATTCAGAGGAGAGTTGGAAATCAACGAACAGAAATAGTAAGGAATGAGCCAAATTTGCAAACCAGAAATCAGGCCAATCAGGGAGAGGTAAATCGCAGAAGGAGGAGAAATGAAGAAATTCCTAATATTCACATGCGAAGGATGAGGAGAACATAAATGGAAGAACAAGAATTTCAAGATGCTTTGCAACAAAATAATTATGACAATTTAGAAAGAAGATATTTGCAAAATTGTACAAATGAAAACATTAATGAAGAGTATGAGAGGATGCGAAGGATCGCAAGAGAATAAATACAAGAACGAAAAAGAAGAGAGGCCGCGTTAAAGAGACCAATAGGTGAGAATTCTGAGGCAAATGAACGAATATTCCAAGAATTAGCGTAAATGAGAGGAATGTTAAGCAACAGAAGGGGAGGGGATAGAAGGCAATTAGATGAACCAATAGAAGAAGCTGCAAGGAATCCTTTTTCTAGTGAAGTGCAATTGGGAGGGATTCCACCAAAGTGGAATCTACCTACATTAACCAGCATCTTTGATGGGAATACATGTGCAATTCAACACATTAAAGCATATATAAGATGCATGTTACAATGGGAGAATCATGATGTTGTATTATGAAAATAATTCGCATCGAGCTTAACAAGGGAAGCTTTAAAATGGTTCGAAGGGATTCTAAAGAACACTATTACATCATTTAATCATCTACAAGCAACCTTCTTAGGAGCATATATCACAAATCATTCCTCGCGACTTGGTATTGAAGATGTATTTGGTTTAAAACAAAGAATTGGTGAAAGTTTGAAGCAATTGGTAAGAAGATGGAAAACTATGTGTAGTGATATGGCAGGACGTGTGGATGAGAGGTACCTGATTTTATCTTTCGTAAATGCGATGTTCGCAACTGAACAATTATATGTTCAAATCTTCAGAAGAAAGAATTCCATTATGATGACAGAGTTGCGAGAATTACAAGAAGAATACATTACCTTAGAAGAAAAGCAAAACAATATGGAGTCATATCCAGTAATAAACACCAACAACCAAGATACGGGAGTAAAATTACTTCCTAAAATAATTAATTTTTTAGCAGGTACTTCGCAGACACCTTCGCAAACATCTTCGCAGATATCAGAAGAGAAGAAAATTGACAACGGTCAATCAAAAATGGTGGCAATGAGTAGCAAGGATCAAGAAAAGTACGATAGAGAAAGGAATTTCTATAGACGAGGAGGAAATAACCAGATCCCAAGATTATATCAGCAGCAGGAAAATTATGGAGGACAAAGGCAGAACTATTTCGGACAAGGAAATCATAAACAAAACTATAACAATGGTCAGGGAGGTCAAAGAATGATAAGAGAAGAATTAAAGATGCCACCTTTGAACACAAGCATAGAAAATATATTGCAAGCAATCATCTTGATGGAAAATATACCAACGCCATGGAATATGGGAAAGGAACCACCAATGGGTCCAAGAAGTCACGAATTTTGCGTGTACCATCATTTTCATGGACATTCTACAAATAATTGCAATAACATCAAAAGGATTATCTTACGAATGATTGATCAAGGTAAACTGGATCACTTTTTACTCAAGCAAACACAGTCGTAACAATTACCACAAGCTCCAGTGATAACTCGCATGGTAAACACAATACAAGAAAAAGGAAAGGAAACCTTACACATAGAAGTGGGACCAAAAGCAAGGAATGTTTTCTGCAATTCTATTGTTCACTCATATAAAACCATAGAAGATTTTCATGATAATGTGTTAAGCATGGTATATGCAAGATATGGTGAAGGAAGGGAAATAATGAACATCGCAAAAATTTCATGACTTGAAAGTTGGCAGAAGCGTGAAATTTCTTTTGAAGCCACAGAAATTCCAGAGGGTTGCGAAATACATGATAATCCATTGGTGGTAAAATTAGAAATTTGTTTGAATCTGGAAGAAAGCGAAGATGATACAGACGAGGAATCATTTGGTCTTAATAGAATCTTAATTGATGCGGGAAGTTCTGTAAATATTCTCTTCTATCCTGCTTACAAAACCCTGGGGGGAAAAGATGCAGATCTAATACCTTTTACCTACAGGATTTATGGCTTTAATGGAACTGCTAATAAACCTAAAGGACAAGTAAGCTTGTGAATTCCATTAAGTGGAATGTGAACTGAAATAGTATTTTGTGTTGTTGATGTCGAATCACCATACAATGCTTTGATTGGAAGACCTTGGCTTCATGGGATTCTAGGCGTAGCTTTAACTCTTCATCAATGCATAAAATTTCCTCATCCAAAGGGTATTGGACTTATCAAGGGTGATTGGGCAGAAGGGAAGAAATTTTACGATACAGAAGTAGAAGTTTGCGAAGAAAAAGCTGTTGAAAAAGAAAGTTGGAGAAAAAGAGCAAAGGCGATGAAAAGAAGTGAAAATTTAATGGTTGAGGACTAAGACATGAAGGAATAAAATTACAATGTTAAGCATGCAAGAATTTACAATGATAGAAAAGGGATGTGATTTGCAAATACAAGAGAATGAAGAAAAAAGGTCATGAAATAAAAAGGTAATCAGTATATTTTTTCGCAACGTATAACAAAATGTATTTTGAAAAACAAGAAAATGAAATGAGGTATTTCGCAACAAGAAATACTTACGATGAGCTTTTACGAATAAATTTTTTATTGCGATCATCTTTCATTTAAGAAAGACGCAAAAACTTTGCGATCAGCTTTCATAAAAGAAAGACGCAAACTGTGATCAGCTTTCAAAAAAGAAAAAAAGCCGCAGAAACTTTACACAGGCAAACCTTTATGGCGTACACCCTAGTTCGCGAAGCAACATTTCGCAAGAGGCAAATTCCTAAAGTATGTCATTTAAGGGGGTACCTATAAGCATGGCTCAGGGTAAAGGGAACACCACCACAGAACCTGAGTATATGGACATTACGGGGTACATAACCCAAAAGAGGGGTACCTATCCGGGTAAGACACCTTGGATTCTCAACCAAATCTTGCGATGTAACATGATTAAGGTTGGGCGAATGAGGCATACTGTCTTTCCCATGAAGTGCAGAAAAAGATCAAGGCGTCGAGGTACACGGTTGAGTCAAGAGTGCCGGATGGGTTTGAAGCACATCTGCCATTCTTGACAAGTCTTGGAAAATGATGCACTTGGCCCAAAGATACCCCATAGGGTGCAACCTCGTAACTATAAGACCTATAGACAAAAAGGATAAGAGGTTGTGAACAAAAACTGGTTGTTTGTAGAACCGAATGGGAAGAGATAACCTTGTATGGTCGATGTACGCTTCCTTGAAGGGGCAACCAAGGGGAAGATAAAGGGCAGCACCCTCCATTAGGGAGCTGATACGTGCTATAAGACGCAAATATCAAGAGGCTTTTTTTTCGTAAGAACATAAAGACTTGTCATATTTGTGCAACAATCATATTTCTGCAAGTAAAAAAAAAAAAAAAAAAAGTATGTATATACTCGCAGAAACAAATATAAAGAAGTTAAGATGAGATCAATGGGTTATTACATGAATGTGTGATAACGCCCTGCGATTTCATCGCAAGACGGTAATGTCACGAGGCTGTGTATTCGCAAGTATATTCAGGTTTGTCATATTATCGCAAACACAAAAATATTGTTAAGATAAAGTCAAGGGGTTGAGGCATACGAATGACTTAACGTCCTGCGACTTTATCGCAAAAGAGGTGGAAAAGTAAGACCTTTACTTAGGAAGGCATGATAAGACCACAGAAAATAATGAAGTCAATTCCGTCAATGTCATTGGAAATTCTTTATATTCTCAACGAGAATATATATTGACGATTCCTACCAAAAGACACAATTTTAATCGCAATCAGGGATGGATATGTCTCATATTCATATTTATTAAATTTTACGAGGATTGAATACTTCTCATATTTCTTCAAGTCGTGAATACTTCTCATATTTCTTTAAGGATTGAATACTTCTTATATTTTTTCAAGAATAGAATACTTCGTATACTTCTTCAAGGATGTTTCATAACTATTATACTTCTTCACGGAGGTTTCATACTTCTTATACTTCAAAGGGGAGATTTCTTATTTACTTCGCAACATCTTGAAACTTCGCAACAAAACTGAGGCAGATATTTTAATACTTGCAACAATAATTGATCACCTGAAGAGTAATAATAAGGGGAAAGGGAATACTAAGCTAAGTCTTCAAGATATATCATTTCTCTTCATATGATCAAGTTATGCAAATGCAAATAAGGAAAGCATTCAATAACTCAACATCGCAAAATCAAAATATTGGTATTAAGTAAGTTGCAAAAAGAAATTGTTGATTGATTAAAAGTACAAAAGAGAAGAAAATATTGTACTCAAACGGACAAGACGAAAAGAACTTAGACAAATGCACATGAAGAAATAAAGCTACTTTGTAGGAGATTTATCCTCATCAAAATGATCCTCTCTTTATTCTTCGGAGATATCATCTTCAACTTCACTATCAGAAATATCCAAGTCTGGAATATCATCGGGGATTTCTTAAGAAAGGAGTGTCTGATACTTATTGAGAGGAATTTGATTGTCTTCACAAATCCTGCGAGTCATCATAGCTCGGAAGCGCTTGATGTTTAAGCCATGGTTGTTTTGGGAAATTTGATGTTGAGACTTTAAATCAGAAATCTTCTGATTACGAGCAGCAAGAGTAGATTCCAAATCATCAATCCTCTTCATAAAGTTTTCTTCAGCAACTGCAAAGAAAAAGAATAAGAAAGAAATAAGAGAATAAATAATAAAGGGATAAATTAAGGAGTTAAAGTGATCAAAATTTGCGAACATACCTTCTAATTGCTTATTATCATTACGAAGAGAAGTGACTTCAAGCTCCAATTGAGTATTCTTCTCAAGAAGAGAAGAACTTCCAGTTGCGATACTCGCAGATTGCTCATTATCTTCGCAGCGGGATCTTAATTATGCATTATCAATATTCAAATCATCTATTTTCGGACGAAGTTTTGCATTCTCAACCTCCAGCTTATTACAATGATTTAAAGTTTTCTTTTCAGAAATTGAATGACGTCTTTCCCAATCTGAAGCAGCTGCACAGCTTACCCTTCCAACCTATGCAAACAAAAATAATTAGAAATCAATGAAGTAGGGGAAATAAGCAAAGAATAGAAGAGAAACTTACCATACTTCCCAAATAATATAATGCAACAGGAGAAATAAATCTTGAAATTCCATTAAGGGAATTATTATTGATTACAGTGGGAACTTTGCAAGCCTTCGAAATATGCCTATGAGCATTCGCAGCAGAAGAATTTCCTAATCCACGTGAAGAATTGAGAAAAACCTCAGATAATCGAGTCATTGCAGACTCAAAAGTTTCCATATTACTGAAGTCTTCATCTTCATCATCATTCCTTCTATCAGAATTAGTATCAGAATTAGAACTAAGACCTTTCTCAAAAAACCTGTCATCTTCATAACTTTGTTCTTCATCAACATCCTTACTACAGGAGATCACATTGGAGTAAGCACTGGGTGGGAGTCTCTTTCTCTTTTTCCCAGAAATATCCTCTTTGAGTTTCTCTTTCCCCTTGCGAAGAACATCTTCTTTACCAGAAGTATTGATATCCTTCGCAGAACGAAGTGTTCTTTGACTCGTAGTAAGTGCTTCAGAAGAAGTTGAATTCTTATATTTACTCACAATAGCCCTAGGGAAGTCAGGAAGAACCTACAAATTAAAATAAGGATAAGAAACAGAGGAAACAGTATATTGTTTACAATACATATAAGAATGTTTCTTACCTCATTTGAGAACTGATAAGTGCATATTCCACATATATTTGGTGTTAATTCCATGCTAGTATTTGATGGTTTTCTTGCAGATTATTGTGTGTTACGCGTGTTTTCTCTTATTTGTGTGTTATTAGGTGAATAATCCAAAAAGAAGTGAATCCGAGCATAGTTGTGCAATGAAAGAAGCTAGCTAAGAGTGAGGAAGGACCATAGACCAAATGTAACTCGTTCAAATACAAGATTTCTACTGTAGATGACGAGAAGGGGAAGCCAACGGCAAAAGAACGGAGTCATTCGGAGTTCGTATGAAAAAGTTATGGGAAAAATAAGAATGAACTTGGAATTAAACTGTCGGTCTTCCAGACTCGACGTTGAATGTGCATCTCTTGTTAAGGGGCACCCTCACTGTACGTTAAGGGACACCTTCCTGTTAAGGGGTATTCAGTTCAAGGGAAGTGCTAAAGGGAGTCCGGTCTGTTACTCAAGGGGTTGTAAACATTCGAATATTGTTAATGGCACCTGCAATACTGATAAGGGGCCGCCATCATCTTCTTCACTTTCACGACCAGTCATGGTTGATACCGTTGATGGAGCTCGATGGAGTTTGCTGCTGTAGTGGCTGTTGTTGCTTGGCCGAGAAGGGAAATGAAAGGATGTTGATGAGATGGTTGCAGTCATGCTCGAGATGATGAGAATACAAGCTCATTGCTGTCATGGCCGTGAGCAATGGAACAATACAAGAGAAGGACGGTCGGAGACAATGGGTTTTGCCGTGACTGGGATAAGAACGAGTTTGCTGCTGGTGTTTGACAGAGCTCGTGATGGATATGCAGCAGTTGTCGATAGGCAATAAGGCAAGTGCAGAGATTCAGTTGAAGCTCAGTTCGATGGAGAGCTCGAGTTGCAAGAGGAGATCGAGAATGGAGTTGCTGTAGAGCTGTTAATGCTCGGTGAGGGGGCATACTGCCAATAATGAAGCTGCTAACAATGTTCATGGCAGTTAGGTGATGCTCGGTAAGGGGAATGGCATGCATGGCCGGAAATAAAGAATGATAGTGAAAGAGAGGCTAATGGAGTCGAGCTTGGTTTGTTCTTTATGGAACTGTGAACAGTGGCAGTCGATAAGGCTATGGTTGAGCTTGGAAAGAAACAATGATGTTGCTGCCATGCATGAAGACGACGAACATAAAACCGAGAGGAGCAGTGATTGACAATTGCTGATGTAATTGGTGATGCAGCACTTGCGCACGGGAAGAAAGGAACATGGGGCAAAAGCAACACCAATTCATGCCGACCACCCATTACTGAGTGCCCAACGCACTGAACAAAAGAAAGAAGTTAAAAGAAAAAGAAGCAACATTAACTCTTGAGTGCCCAATCCACTCTTGAGTGCCCAACCCACAAAGTAAAAAGAAATTGAGAAAATAAAATAAAGGGTTGGGCATCACCTAGTATAAATAGGGATCATCCCAAACCCCATTGGAGACACACAATCCCATATCTCACACAATCTCTACACACCTCTCCATCCCACACCCCTTCTACATATTCTTCTTTCATTCCTTCTTCTTTATTTTTGGTTAGTACTCTAATTATGAGTAGCTAAATTTCTATCTAGGATTAGGGAGGAAATCCTACTATGTGTGCTAAAATATTTTAACTATTTTCTATAATAACTCTCTTGGTCCTTATTCTTGTTTTGTAACGGTAATAATTTTCTTCATGTGTCCTATAATGCTTGATCATTAATTTATATATTCTATGTTAGAGACTAGCATTTTATAGTGAAGAAGATTATTAATTTTTTGAGAAAAATAATTGCTTGAAAAGATTTATTTTCCGAGACGTATTATTTGTCCTAAATCGCCTTGAGTAATTTTGGGAGAATGTTATAGGGAATAGTTATAATCACTTAGTATGTGTAGTAGTGATGGAATCTTGACATCCTAGACTCTTTTACTTAAACACAAAAATCATTTTTAGCATTTCCATTATTTTACAAGTTTTATAAAAAATCATCTTTTTGTCTAAAACCGAATCTTTAAAAAAGTCCGAGAATTGAATCCCTATACTTACCACTTGTAAAACTCCATCAAGAACAGTTTAAAAGCTTCGCGAGTACTGGATTCCCAGTTCTAAGATAACTTTCCTTAAGTTCGTTCACCTAGAAAATAATGCAAGAGGATTAGTAAGATAAGAAAAATAGCAAAAAAATAAGGAAGTGGAGATACATACATCTTTATCTCTATTGGGCTAAGAAAAGACCCAAGGTTGATAGTTACGATCACGAAGATTCGCAGGAAGATCAACTATCCCAGAGATATAAGAACCCGATAATGCTAGAGGATAATTGTACCAATCTTCATCATGAGAATGGCGAGGGGTTTGATTATTTCTAGAAGCATAATCAATATCATACATAAGAAGATCAGCTTCTGCAACATCAGTTTTACAATGAAGACGAACACCCCAACGCTTATCTTCCTTATTCTCAGGAATCAATGTGTAATTTTTAAAGAAATTTTCGACTGTATAATTTGCAGCAATAATCTCTACATCTCTAAATTATGGTTTCCTAAGTATAATTGGGTACAAGGATTTTCCAGTAGCAGCACGATTTGCGAATTCAACCAGAAGGCGAATGCAATCTCCAGTCAATTGATAAATGGCTCGTGAGAAATTTGGATGAGAAATAATATCGTAAAATAAAGGAAAATTGACATCATAAATAGGAAGAGGAAGACCTGCGAGGATTTGGCCTCGTGAAACCAGAACTATCTGATCATCCCAGTGGAGATCAGTGAAGAGTTCCATATGGAGATAGGGTTTATTGGTATGACCATCATTTTCAGAAAGGGTGTGATCTCTATCAGCAAGTTATACATTAAGTTGATCCAAAATTTTCTTCTTCGGAGCCATTAGGTGAAAGATAGTTAACAGAGAATAAACGAAATAAAGGAAGCTAGGACCACTAGTAGAAGAAAGAAAGAAGAAATTACATAGGCAGGCGTAATAAGGAAGACGAAGAAGATAAAAGAATAAAAGGAGGAATTAAAGATAGTATTTATAAATAAAAGAGATAGAAATTTATCAATGCGATTAGACGTGAGCAGTTGAGAAGGGAGGTTACGAAAAAATGTGTCAAAGATTTAATGAAAGAGAAAATACGATAATAACTATATTAAATTTACGAGGATAATGGTTCTCATGACATTTCTTTTTCGCAGAACTGACATGAGAAGAGGCAAGATGTAAGCACAGAATAACGCAACAGATTAAATTACGAACATAGCAATAAATACAAGAGAGAAGTGTCGCAAAATAATACGATAACAGAAGAAAAGAAGATTTACGAGCATAGAATAAACTTACGAGGATAATGGTTCTCATGTACAGATTTCTCTATAAATAGTAATTCAAATGTTAAATTGAGGGAGTTCAAGAAGTGAGTGTTAGGAGGAGTCTGAGGAGAGAGAATAAAGAAAGTTGTAACTATTCTAAGCTACATTAATATACTTCTTTGTAATCAATTGAGAAGATCAATTAGTAAATTGTCATTTTTCATCAAGAACATCTAAAAGTTTTATAAATTCTACTGAGGGTGTAGTTGTAGGATTTCCTGCAACTACATTACTCAACAACCAGGTAAACGGGACTTATGTATTGAAAGAACTGACGCTGGCACCATACAGGGCTGAAGCACAAAAACTACTAAATTATTTCGCTGATGCAACCATCACACACATCGTCCGTAGTGGTAACAAGAATGTTGACTTCCTAGCTACACTAGCATCAAAGCTACAGTTCGAAGGATCCAAGGTAACCCTGACAGTAAAGCGGCGAACCATAGATTCAACATGGATTTCGCAACCTGAGAAAGCTGAACACGATGACTGGAGAACTCCTATCATTCAAGAACTTAAAAACTCACTTTTCCAAGGGAAGGTCGACCTGAAGACTTTGGGGAATTTCTTTATGCTTGAAGATGTTTTATATCATAGAAAACCAGACAGCTCTCTGTCGAGGTGTCTCATAAAATAGGAAGCACAACAACAACTTGAACATGTCCATACCGAAGTCTGTGGAATAACATCAGTAGTAACCCTCTACCATCGTTTACAACGACTTGGATACTATAGGCCGGAGATGGAAGCCCAATCTAGATTACTCCAGAAGGCGTGTCCCAATTGATAGGCACCCCCATGTTAGACAGAAGTCCTCAACATCACTCACACTGGGGACTAGCAGGAGACATACATCATCTTCCTTTGCGATGGCATTCTCAATACTGACAAAGATGATGCGTCCAAGCTAAAACAAAAGTCCAAAAGATTCGTGTTCCATGATGGGGTTTTATATCGCAAGAGTTTCGGAGGAAGTCTACTACGATGTTTGGGTGATACAGAAATACCAGTTATGTTAAGATAAATGCACGAAGGTGAACACCAAGGGAAATAAAAACTGTTCCAGCAGATACACGAGAGGTATTACTGTCCGACCATGGAAGACGACGTAGCTACTTTCGTTCAGAAATTCCGTGAATGCCAAATTCACGGAAACCTCATTCATGCGCCTCTGACACCCCTAGACTAGATAAGTATCCCGTGGCCTTTTTATAGATGGGGACTCGATATCATTGGGAAGATCAACCCGCCATCCTCAAAACAACATGAATACATAATAACCGCGACCGAGTACTTTACCAAGTGGGATGAAGTTGTCCTACTGAAAGGAACCACTAGAGCCATAATCGCATCGTTCATCAAGGAACACATCATCTGCCGTTTTGGCGTACCTAAACACGTCATCACCGACAACGGCATGCGTTTTGCTAACAATAAAGTACATGAACTACTTGAAAGGTATGGCATTAAACAAGTATTCTCAACCATCTACTATCCCTTGGGAAATTGGCAAGCCGAAAGTACCAACAAGACTTTGATCCGAATCCTCAGCCGAATAGTACATGACAATCCCAGGACCTGACATGAGGAATTGCAAATGTCTCTCTGGGCGTACAGAGCATCTCTTAAAAGCGCCATCGGCATGTCTCCTTACTCCCTCGTCTACGGTACAGACGCGATCCTCCTAGCAGAAATCAAGATCCCGTCTGCCAGAATCGCCGCATCAAGTGGACCTCAGTGGAATGAAGCCAAAACACTTAATGTCAGAATCGTGAAACTAGATACTATAGACTCCAGAAGATCCCGGGCAGAGGAACATGCACAATCATATTGAAATAGCATTTCCAGGGCGTACAACAATAACATAAAACCCATGGTTTTTAAGGAAGGAGATTTGGTGCTAAAAACCGCCAAAAACATCCAGCAAGATGCATCAGCACCAAAGTTTTCTCCCAAATGGGAAGGTCCATACATAATCACTAAGGAGTATAACAATGGTTATTACAAGATTATCAAAGAATATTGGGGAAAGCTAGAGGCAGTCATCAACGGAAAGTGGCTTAAGGCATACTACGCCTAATCACATCCCTTCAACATGCTACATTAAAAATGTGAACGTCCAGACACCCTCTCTGCTTTTACTTTTCTTTCTTACCAATTATCAAATTTCAATACAATCCAACATATTAATGGAGTTTCTTTATTTCTTCAAAAAACAAAGAGGATCCTTCAAACCTCGTGATGTAAGTCAGAAAAGCCCATCTATTAAATCGTAATCCCTACAAAACATCATCTTCAATCGACTATGATATCTTTCAGTCATACTCTTCAAGTCTCGAGTTAACTCTTCAATCCTCTGAGACTTCCTGGCCAAAGATTTCTCCTCTTCCAGCATGGCTATTGTGGCAGGAATCTCACCAGCAATAATACCAGCTCTGTCGACTTTCACAATATTAAGACGATGCTGCAACTAGATAATATTAAACTCCAAGGATTCACAGGTGGACACCATGTTCTCCCACCTTTGAATGGATGACTCTGCAGAAGAACGGATGGACATATTCTCCATCTCAGAAATCAGACATTTCACTACGGAAACCAAGGCGGACGAACAACACTTCACTACACTCCTGGTAGCGATATGGCCGTATGTCTTCCATATCCTCGTGTAAAGGACCACGAATTCTTTCTTCACCAGGAAAACACCAATATTCTGGTAATTGGAGGAGAGACACCTCATACGAGTCCCAAACGACAAACCTTCATAGGGGTATTCATGACAAGAGATCCCTAAATCAGCGTTCTCTAAGTCTGCAGCAGTCAACAAGGTTGGATTTGAAGGGAGGGGAACGACTAGGTCATCCTCGTTGATAACAGTAACACATGCTCCAATGGTATATGTCTGCACAAAAGGGAAATTTTCCATTCATCAAACTAGTGGTAAAGCGTACGTCAGTCAGACAAAAAATTAAGCAGTATGATTTTCTTAACCCGAATAAACCTGGTCGGGATGCTCCTGCAAGAGTCAGACCTCGCGCCTTCACCTGGAGAATCTGGCTGGTTAGAGGATGATTTGTCTCTGTGCGACATGACAAAGACAAAAAATCAACAAGAAGAACCCTTTCTCAAACAAGGGAGATGATGCAATTACGCTGGGTATAAATACGGAACCCTAAAAAAGGAAAGGAAGCAATGAGGGACATAACGCTTCCGGATTTTTGTTATTTAGCATGGATGATGCCCTGATTGAAGCCGTGTGTGAAGGAAGGAAAAATGAGGAAAATTTTCTATCTGTCGAGACACCTACTCCTTCTTTGTTTACACCTGTCCCACAAATCTTACGTCTAACTTCTCAGTCTCCCAATTGCAGCGGTCCCACCAAGCTCACGTCCAGCTTCCCAGCTTCCCAAATTATTCCGGCCTCCTGATTTGTGCAAAACTTCCAGAGGCCAAGATTCCAAATCCTATCTATAAAAAAAGGTCATACAAGCCTTCTCAATTCTCTTTACGATTTACTATTGATAGTTTGTCACCATCTTATGCTTACCTTGCAACAAAGCTCATGTTCCGAGCTAAGCAGGGGACTTAATGTTGATAGTGGTTTTTAGACAAAGGGTAAAATTGTAAAACCCTGAATAACCTAATGTCACCGGTGACACATTTATTAGAACATTTAATGCATATAGTCAGTAATTAATGGGGGGTATTTTTTCAAATTAGGGTTACAACGAGCAAAACCCTAATTCCCCTCCGTGCCAATGGCAAGTCATGCCAGCCACACCTAGCCCAAGCTAGTTGCGCCATTCCAAACGCACTATGCCTTGGCCCCAGCTATGCTAGTCACACTAATAGTGCCAAAGCATGCCAACCATACTAGTCGCACCTTTGCGCCAATGGAAAATCATGCCAGCCACACCAAACGCGCCAAAGCATGCCAACCATGCTAGCCGCACCTCTGTTCCAATGGAGAATCATGCCAGCCACACCAACCGCGCCAAAGCATACCAACCATGCTAGCCGCACCTTTGTGCCAATGGAAAATCATGCCAGCCACACCAAACGCGCCAAATCATGCCAACCATGCTAGCCGCACCTCCGTGCCAATGGAAAATCATGCCAGCCACACCTAGCCCAAGTTATCCGCGTCATGCCAAACGCACTCTTCCTTGGCCCTAGCTATGCTAGTCACACCAACCGTGCCAAAGCATTCCAACCATGCTAGTCTCACCTTTGTGCCAATGGAAAATCATGTCAGCCACACCAAACGCGCCAAATCATGCCAACCATGCTAGCCGCACCTATGTGCCGATGGAATATCATTCCTTGGACCTAGCTATGCTAGTCATACCACGCCAAACCAAACACCCTTACCTTGACCCAAGCCGCGCCATGGAAAAGTAGCGCCCGCACCTAGGCTTGCAAACCGTGCAACCTAGGCCAACATGGCTGTGCGTGCCATTGGCACATGCCAACATGCTTACCGGTAGATTTCATTACCTTGTCGTGGCCCTAATTGCCGTACGTTCCATTTGCATATGCCAACACGCTCACTGAAAGCTTTTCTTACCAAGCCGTGGCCCTAATGGCCGAGCGTGCCATTGGCACATTCCAATACGCTCACTGGAAGCTTTTATTACCAAGTCGTGGCCCTAATGTCCGAGCGTGCCATTGGAACATGCCAACACGCTCACTGTCAGCTTTTCTTACCAAGTCGTGGCCCTAATGGCCGAGCGTGCCATTGCCACATGCCAACACGCTCACTGGCAGCTTTTCTTACCAAGTCGTGGCCCTAATGGCCGAGCGTGCCATTGCCACATGCCAGCACGCTCACTGGTATATTTTATTACCAAGCCGTGGCCCTAATGGTCGCGCGTGCCATTGGCACATGCCAACGCGCTCACTTGCATCTTTTCTTACCAAGCCATGGCCCTAATATCCGAGCGTGCCATTGGCACATGCCAACGCGCTCACTGTTAGATTTCATTACCTAGTCGCGGACCTAATGGCCGTACGTTCCATTGGCACATGCCAAACACGCACGATGGTAGCCTAACTTTCAAGCCATGCAACCTAGGCCAACTTGTCCGTACGTTCCATTGGCACATGCCAAAACCCACGTTGGTAGCCTAACTTGCACGCCGTGTAACCTAGGTCAACTTGGATGTGCGTGCCATTGGCACATGCAAAATCCGATAGCTAGTAGCCTAGGCTTGCATACCGTGCAACCTAGGTAAACTTGGCCATATATTCCATTGGCACATGCCAGCATGCTCGCTTGTAGCCTAGGCTTACAAACCGTACAACCAGCAACCAAGGCATTCCACACATGACATTTGCACATACCACACGCGCCTGGCATTTCCACTTGCACTCAAGGTGCAACCTGCAACCAAGGCATTCCGCACATGCCACACGCTCCACCTGAAGCCTGGCATTTCCACTTGCACTCAAGGTGCAACCTGCAACCAAGGTATTCCGCACATGCCACAAGCACCACTTGCAGCCTGGCATTGCCACTTGCACTCAAGGTGCAACCAACACTCGAGACATCAACACAAACTGGGGGATGCTTTCCAGGGTCTTGGTTTGGCGGTCACAGCATGCATCGTACACTACACTCACTTTAAGAAAGCGTGAATAGGAATAAAGCGGTCAAATAAATGAGGAAATAATGGTGAAAACGTTTTCACTCATAAACACCATGCGGTTATCACCTCCTCCCATTATTTCACCCTTTACTCTTTTCCTTCATGATCCCAGGGTACGTTTCAATCTTGACATGTATAAATAGGTCTTACCTATTTCCACCAGACAACAAGTCTCGGTCAGGAGAAAAACACAACACTCAACTTTGCAAGCTCTCCAAAAAGCTTTCATTTCCTGCAAGTTGCCGAAGCTTTCACTTTCTGATACAAGTCGAGACACTACTCTCCCAGAATTATTCTGGTCTCAACACCTTTCTTTGCTTCCCTCCCCAAATCAACCCTTCTCCTCCACTTTGTGACCGAAGCAAGTCTGGAACGGCCATTTCTTGGTTTAGGCCGGACTTGTACAGATTGATCTCTCGAATCTATAAAGTGATCATGTGCAACACATTTGTTTAGGGTTTAAACCAGTTTCTCACTCACCTACCGAATTTACCAAAATCGGCAGAAACGATTTTTACCCATAAACAGCGAACTAAAAGTTCGGCTAGGAAATTAAAAAGTTTGGCTATGAACTTTTCTTTTTCGAAATAGCCGAATGTTATTCATTTTGATCAGGTTCGGCTAGTTCGAAAAAGTTTTTCACAAAATTCCTAGATGAAATTCTCTCTGCAACTTCCATTTTCAACTCATTTTGATTATTACTATTAATTTTTGTAACCAAAAATGAACAACAAGTAATGAGTGTTTGGAAATTTCTTTGAATCGACAGCGACAAGGAAGAGAGAAGAACAGAAGAAGATGATCCCTCTAAAAGTAATGTGTTTGTGAAAAATTAAATGTAATGAGTTTGTTATAATTTTGATTTATTTTTGATTTTGTTTCATTTTCATTTTATTATTGGATAAAAAGTGTTATAATAACTAGTTGGAAAACTAACAAGCTAAGCTCCAACAACATATTACTACATTAATTGAACAAGTTGATGTGCTAGCTTACGAGCGTGCTTCATGGGTAACCTAGCCAAGGGAGCCGAAGCAGATGGGGGATGAGATTGTTAATGATTTAGTTAAGTTATATATATAGGTGATAATTAGGTTAATTATAAATTAAATTAGGTTAAGGATAGGTAAATCATTTACGTTCTTTAGGACACCCATTACAACTGTTTTCTTTATTCTTATTACATAATGGTCCTCCACCAACAAAGGGTGGTGCCCAAAAAATGGTTAAAAAAAATATTTATTGGGCCCTGTCCAGGGGAAGCCTGGATGCAATTCGCCACTGATCATAAGGTTATCAGAACCTTTATAAGTCTTGATAAGTGACACAGGAAAGATAAAACAAACCATTTAGAGACACACTATCTGAAATCCATCATGAACCAACATTTGTTACTGAACAAAAATTCGCTGAGTTGAGCTCTGATATCAGGAAACCATCAAGAGATGAGAGAAGAAAAAGTATGAAAAGATTTATTTGTAATAAGAAACAAAGGAACAAATTTAAAATAACATCAAGGTACACCAACTGTCTATTTATAGAACATAGACTGGTAAAAAAATTGTTAGAATAGCAAGCGGTACCAATAGTGCTTATGGTTGAAGTCGAAAATGCATGAGCCTTTGTAAAGATGTGGTTCAAAGCTTTTCTCAATTCAAAGTTAGGAACAACAAAGGGATTATATTCTGGATAAACATATGGCTGGACACAGGGTGCTTGAAAGATTTATTTTCGGTGGTGTTTAAAGTGGTGAAAGGGATTATATTCTGGATAAACATATGGCTGGACACAATGTGTTGAAAGGGAGAGGTAGGGATGTTTGGCAAATTTTACATTATGCGGTTTGTTGGAGTTTATGGAAGGAGAGGAATAGAAAAGTTTTTGGAGGCCGTCACAAGAGTGTGCAAGAGAGCATTGATTTGGTTAAGCAATTGGTAGTATTATGGTCTTGTGACAATGATACTTTTAAGTTTGTTGATACTACTTTAATTTGGAGCCATTGGGAGACTATAATGTGTATGTAATCTGTTTTAACCTTGGTCTTTTTCTTTAATATAATCTTATCTTCAAAAAAAAAAAGTGGTGAAAGAAGGAATCGACTATAGCCGACATGTTGGCTTCTAATGGATGAAGTTGTAGTTCAAGAAACAGTTAAATTCTAAAGAACATTTAGAGTGGGATTTATTAAGAAGGGAGTGGATGAAGATGATGAGGTGAATATTTTTGATCATTTCATCTCACAAAGATGTTACGAAGTTTTGGCAGGAGAGTTTGAACCTTGCAGATTTCAGAATCATCTTTGGAAGAACTATATTCCTCGTAAGGTGAGTTTTATTCTTTGGGTTAGATTTCACAATTCTTTTCCTACTCGAGATATTTGGAGCTACAGAGGGGTGGAAATAGAGTGTGATCAATGCGTTTTCTATAACTCCGTAAGAGGATTTTCCGATCATATGCTAATGCATCGCCCTTTCTTATTTGAGATTTCGTACTACTTTAACAAATCTTTAAAAATCTCATGGCCATTACAGAGCTCTTTGATTCATATTTTTGATTCTTGAAAAACCAATGTATTGGAGGGAAAAGGAAAGGTGGTATGGAAGATCATTCAGTATACTATATGTTGGTCATTGTGGAATGAGAGAAATGGTAGAGTTTTTGGTGCTAGGAGGAACTGTGCAACTGAGATCATTGATCATGTGAAATATCTAGTTGTTCTATGGTCTAGCGATTCAGATACTTTCAACTTCAAGTTTATCAATCTCAGTCTCATTTGGAGTAACTGGAATCTATAATGTGTGGATAAACTTCTGAGTTGGTGCCTGCAACTTGATGTTGTATACCTACAATGGGATTACTGAAGCTTTTTGTGACGAACCGAAAAATTTATGCATAGCGCGCCAGGACGCGCAGGCCATAACTCTCCCGATGTTTCATGATGATGCTACTTACCGTCCTTAAAACTAGGCAAATGCACGTACATTTTCCCTTGCAAGCATGCTCGTGGAGCATGATGCAACTAAATTAACTGGCACACCATTCCACCTTACCCTTGTTCCGCAAATGTTTTATTAAGAAAACAAAAACTTTCTTAAAACGGAAAAAATGGCCTTTTGAGTCCCTAAACGATGGAATTTGGCTAAAATTCCAAGACCGTAATACATAGATCACATCTTGACCGTTGGTCAGTTTTCAATCAATTTAGACCCGTCTTGAGCTAAATTACCACACTTGGATTTTTAGCCTCCAGATAGGTTGCAGCTTGCTCATCTGAATCAACTTGGCTTTCTCGTTCCATGGGTGCATCTATTAGGCTCATGCCATACTTTCCTTAGGCTTATGCAAGCTTCGCTATCTTGCATATTGATGTAGCTTACTTTATAGTGCATGCCCAAGTCACAATTCGTGTGTATGCCAACTCCGTTTAGCTTGATATGCGGCATGATCAACATCTAGTGAATGGAATGCAAAATAGACTCAACAAGTGTGGCCACAATCATCTCTTGCATCGCAATACCGAGTCAGATGATATGAGAGGACAAAATGCCACAATGATCTCTCATTTAGATGATATGAGCGACAAGGTGTGTTGCAACTCATTGCAGCTACCTACGTACCCTTCCCTACTCTAAAGGGATCAAGAACATACCGTAGTTTATACTGGAATGGACAAGAAACCTAAACCAACTCGTTTACAAGGATGTGCCCTAACAACAATGGTAATGGCCTAGTCCGTATAGGCCATTACGTAAAAATGCACAAAGATTGCGCATTTCTCGTTCTGGCTGTTGTACAATGATTCCAAAACACTCGCGTTGGCGTATTGCGTAATGATTGCACAATACTCGCTCTGGCATATTTCATAATTGTTGTGTAATATTGGCATTAGGACAATGTTCCCTTTACTAAGCAACAAAAGCTTTGAATGAAGTTTTTTTCTGGGTTATGGCGCATCTTTACGAATACATCATGCTAAAAAACGGGGTGTTACACTTTTTTATAAGTTGTTGCGGGATTTTTTACTCTTCAATTTGCTGAAGATTTTTTCCTAGCTTTTGTTTCGCTTCTGCTTAGGGTGTTCTTGGAGGTGCAGTATTTTATTTTTGTCTGCCACTTCTTTGGTTTGAAGTAGTCATTCCTCTTTTGTGGAGAGTTTGTACTGACTATATTTGTAATTGGCCTTTTTTCTTTTAGTACAACGTTTACATTTGGAAAAAAAAACCAACGGTAAAATGACAAAATACATTGAGTAAAAAAGGAATTAAACATTGCTTATATTGGTTACAGTTCCAAATTTATAAAACAACTAATTGAATCCACAAAGGTATCGTCGACTCTGGTGCTAGACTAGTCTTCCCAAAAGTACCACGATTTATATACTATCACGGCTAGTACCATTTCATATCTTACTAATATAAAGAAAATAAGTAATTGTTTGGTGAAGCCCTATTTTGGTGAAGCCTTTTCACATGCCAATAATACCCCCATTAACTAAGTTTTTAATTAATATTTGTATATTTACAGGAATGGCATTGTTTTAAAAATATATCAAAAAAAATTAAAACTTAGATATCATTAAAAATACACATCGGATTTTTGCAAAATTAACGTATTTGGAAAGCTCTTTAAATTATCCATGTAATGAGTACAAACAAGGATATTAAATTTTTATTTTAAGATTATTTTTTTTCATTATTATCAAATTTGGTGTTGTTAAAAGAATCTAATTCAAGCATGTGCATCGCACATGGGGTATTACTAGTAGGATAGAAAGATCATAAGTAATCCTGAACATTCGATCGACTAAATAGTACTCCCTCCGTTTCAGGAAAAGTGTTACTTTCACTTTTTCATTTTAGCCTAAAAATAGGTCAAATTGAAAAAGTGAAAGTAACACTTTTCCTGAAACGGAGGGAGTATATATCCCCTTCTAGTACTGGCATAAACAAGTCATGAAAAGAACACGTACTTGAAGGATGAAGCTTTATCACTCCAAACAAAGTATAAAAAAGTTGGTTCTTCCCTCAAACTCGTCGTTCGTTAAATTTTCTTTTCACACACAAAATAACCACCAAATCATCGAGGCAAAATCAACCTATGGTAAACATAAACTGCATTATTTATGGATATAAATATAAGTTTTTCTGTCAAAATTTCTAAATACAAATACCATTAATGATTACTTAATTTTCTCGAGTATTGTTATTTGTTCACTCATGCACAAAATAAAAATTAATGATCGACAATTTTTTTCTTGATTAACACTGAAGAAAGCAAGTGGATATTTTTAATTTTTTCTTTCACAAAATAAAAAACTAACACTATCTCTCATATTGTTTATTGTTGTTTACTCTCTCCAATATGCAATATTAATTGTTAAAATTAGGCTTGTGATTATAATTTAAAAAAAAATTGGGTGTAAATTAGGCTTTGGAGCCAGTTGGGCAGGGGGTGCAAGTGCACACCCTTGCACTAGGATGGCTCCGCCCCTGAGCCCTAGTCAACTCTAAAAGGTGTATTATGACCAAAAAAATGTCGTCCATGTCTCTAAAACGATGACGTATATGACACCTTCAATATATTTTGTTACTTGGTCTGGCACTACAATAAAATCTACCCATTGCTACACCATATATTGTCACACCTTCAATATTAGCAAAAACAAATTTCTAGTCACACTACTTTTCAGGTGAAGCTAAAAGCTATAAGTTACTGCTGCAAAATGAAACTTTTGCCACACAACTGTAACAAAAATATGAAAAAAGTGTGGTAAAAAAGTATAATCTCTTGTTGCACCAATAAAGAGTGGGTGCCAACGAGTCCCATCGGGTCCGGGTAGTGTGCTACCCGAAACCGGAACCGGTAATTTTATTCGGTTCCGAGTCTGGTTCCTAAAATGATGGACCCGGAACCGGACCCGACAAAAACACTAATTACCCGTCGGGTCCGGGTATTTATCTGGTCCTTAAAAATCAACTAAACTTTTTGATATTTTACTTTTATATTTGCTATATTAGCTTAAATCTAATAATTTTTCATATAAAATTATTATTATATCTATGTAAATTTTTTAATTAGGATTAAACATAAGAATATGAAGGATAAATGGAAAAAATTTGAACGAAATTATACTAAATCTTTCTATTTTATGTAAAAAGAATTAACAAGTAAAACATAGGTATTCATGTACCCGATACTGAATGGGTAGCCGTTAGGACCCGAAACTTCCGGGTCCAGTTCGGTTCCGGGTAATCGGGTATCCCTTGGCAGCCCTACATAGGTTATCGCGGCACTTGTAGGAGTTTATGCCATAACCATTAAGTGCTATAATAGGTTAAGTTTCCTGTATTGTGGTTGTTTGTTTTGTTTTTCAGGTGATGTAGTTCCTTATGGTCGGTGTTCGCCTTGTACAGGGCTTCATGCTTTGATTGTCTTGTTATTCTAATAAAGTTGCGGATCAAATCGAAAAAGAAAAATTTGTTTTGAGTAGGAAGCACACTATAGCAAGGTTTGTACTTAGTCTGCTCACACTTCCCAAGTAATTTTTTTGATATCCCGTAGGAATTCTCAAAGGTCAGCTAACCCCTCCAGCAGGGTTAGAATTGCCCAAATCTGCACAAACAGTGGACTGGTGTGTGTAGCAGTCTGGGTCATGTTTCTAACATTACCTAGGAGACGGCGAATTAAGGCAGAAATGATACCTCTGTAATATGTGTCTCCGAATCTCTCTAATCTGCTCAGGGAGGTTTTCGATGACCGCAAGACTAAACTCCTTCTTTCTCCTTTCAATGTCAGTCCTTGGTGACATGATACGCGTGTAGTCTACAATCTGCATGACAACAGAAAAAACAAATTAAATATCTTAGGTGGTGTTTGGTAATAGTAAAAGCCAAAAATTTCGTGAAAAATATATTTTGTGAAAAGTTCTCGCATAGAAATCTTTTTTTGGATTCGTTGATATTGTTAGAATGGCATAGTGTTGACATTTAGAGTCATTTTTCTACCTGGCGAATTTAGGGGCCATGAAAAAGGATTTAGGGGCCAGACTAAAAGACAAAAAAGCTCACCCGAACGTAAAAAGGGGTCATCCCTTAACCGATTAAGCCGTATTGGCGAAACTACCCTTACACATTCGGAAGTTAAGCGTCAAAAGTATTTTCCGAATGTAGTGGTTCAGGAGCATATTGATGCCATTGTCCGGGGGGTTCAGTCCACTTCCGGCAGAGTAACCGAATTTTCGAGCACGTTCAAAACATCATCGTTTCTTAAGAACATCATCCATAATCGGTAGATAAAGTAGATAGTTTTCTACCGATTATGTTTCTGCTAGTGTAAATCCAAGAACATCTTCCATAATCGGTAGATAATATAGATTTTTATCTACCAATTATGGTAGTACCAAAGTTCGAAAATTTTAGGATTATGAAATATCGTCCGATTATTGCACGTTCAAAACCAGAAAAATCTTCATTTTTCCCAAATTCTAATTTTGGGGCCATCGTATATTCGTAGGTTTATGCAAATGACTTATCCTCCGAATATGACAGGTTCAAAACCAACCACGACATGGCTCTAGGCGGTTCCAAGGGTCATTGTAGAGGGTTAGCCAACACACATTCGGAGGTATAGGTTTATGAAATATCGTCCGATTATTGCACGTTCAAAACGAGAAAAATCTTCATTTTTCCCAAATTCGGATTTTTGGGCCAGCGTATATTCGGAGGTTTATGCAAATGACTTATCCTCCGAATATGACAGGTTCAAAACCAACCACGACATGGCTCTAGGCGGTTCCAAGGGTCATTGTAGAGGGTTAACCAACATATATTCGGAGGTCTAGGTTTATGAAATATCTTCCGATTATTGCACGTTTAAAACGAGAAAAATCTTCATTTTTCCCAAATTCGGATTTTTGGGCCATCTTATATTCGGAGGTTTATGCAAATGACATATCCTCCGAATATGACAGGCTCAAAACCAACCACGCCATGGCTCTAGGCGGTTCCAAGGGCCATTGTAGAAGGTTAGCCAACACACATTCGGAAGTAAAAGCTTTTACTTATCTTCCGAATGTAACAATTACAAAATCTCCAAAGATTAGTGTTTTTCGAAATTCAGAATTTTGGGCCAATCGGAAGATAAGTAAAAACTCTTACTCCCGAATGTAAAGTGGCCCAAAATTCTGATTTTCGAAAAAACTCATAATTTGTATTTTTTTGAATTTTTACATTCGGAAGATAAGTTAAGGATATAACCTCCGAATGTAAAGTGGCCAAAAACTCCAAACCATATGCACTGACCACCATGGAACCATCATCGAGCCTTGGCACGTCGAGGATTGAACCACTACATTCGGTAGATAATTTTGGCCCTTAACTTCCGAATGTATAAGGGTAATTTCGCCAATACGGCTTAATCGGTTAAGGGATGACCCCTTTTTACGTTTGGGTGACCTTTTTGTCTTTTAGTGTTGGCCCCTAAATCCGTTTGGTTGGCCCCTAAATTCGCTAGGTTTTTCTACCCAACCCAACCGGTAATGAGTTTGAAGCTAATTTTTTGGTGACGTTTTCTTTTTATAAGTATCTACGCTTCAATCAAAAATGAGAGGACTCCGAAAAGTATAAGACCACTATTTACCATTTTGAATATCAACCGTTGAAGATTAAAAGTTGAAATTAAAATTTGTGGATGGTAAAGTTTTGTATTTTGGAATACTCTCATTTTTGGTAGGAACATAAAGTTTTATACGAGGAACATGTCACCAAAATCTTAGTTTTTAACTCATCCCGGTTTAAATATTTAATAAAAAAATATACCAACATGTCATGATAATATCATTCTAAATATGTTATCGGATCCTTCCCCATTAAAGGGAATTATTCCAAAATACCATTACTCTAAAAGTGGGATTCATAACCATCACGTTTTAAAAAAATTCTCAAATACCATCAGTCCATCACCATTAATAATCAAGCTTGGTAAAGGGGCGTCATGAATTGGTAGAGGGGCGCCAAACTAATAAGACAAAAAAGGTCATTAGAAGTAAATTCAAGTGCCCCTTATCAATAAAAATATGTAAATGACTAATTAGCCCTTATTTTTAATAATCAAGATTAGTAATGATAGTTAAGATTAGTGTTGATTATCAAGATTAGTGTTGATAATCAAGATTAGTGTATTATAACTCTAAAATCAGATTTTTAGAGTTATAAAAAAAAAATTTGAGGAGAAGAAAACTTATGTGATATTTGTGAAACCCTAGATTTTGATTCAGTCCACCAAAATGAGTGATTCCAGTGACCCGATATACTTCTAAATTAGTTTGAATTAGCTTTTTCTCGCTCAAAATTATCTAAATTACATAACAAAATCAAAATTTTGAATTTTCAGAAGAACTTACGGTTGCAATTTTGCTCGTGACCAACCGTAACTCTTAGTTACGGTTCGTAAGTTATCGAATACCAACCGTAACTGGTTAAATTTGGGGAAGATCCAATCGTAAACCCAGTTACGGTTGGTAATTTAATTTAGTTACCAACCGTAACTTAGTTACGGTTGGTAACTAATGAATAGAAACCATTAGTAACTAACCTACGGTTGGTAAGTCATCTTAACTTTTGAACCGTACATAACTATTTGATAAGTTGTTAACATTCAGGATGATTTACGGTTGGTAAGTTTAATTGAGTTTCAAACCGTAACTCAATTACGGTTGATAAATATGATGCAAATAAAAACCGTAACTGAACAAATTCCCAAAACTAAGAACTTACGGTTGTTATTTGAGTTTAAACCAACCGTAACATCAACCCAATCTACAGTTACGGTTAGTATTTGAGTTATTACCAACCGTAACTAGCATAAACCCAGAAATTTCAATTTTAATTTTCATTCAAAACCCTAATTTTTGATACAAAATTAACTTAAATCCAACACAATAAACTAAACCCTAACCGGGTTTTTCCAAACATTTTTCAAATCGCCGATTAATCAAAGACGATGACATTTTTGGTTTTAATGGAGGTTAGGGTTGATGGAGGAGAAGAGAAGATGAAAAAAAAACTGATTTGATTTTGGTTAATTAATTTGATTTTGGTTAATTAAAAAAAATTGATTTGATTTTGGTTAATTTAAGGTGAAAGGGGTAATTTAGTCATTCTACACCCCTATAGGACACCCCCTAACCAATAAAAGGGACATTACTATCACACTTGACGCCCCTCTACCAATTCATGACGCCCCTTTACCAAGCTTGTTAATAATTCTATCCGGGCCTGCCAAAAAGGTCAGTGTCAAGTTACTTAAATCAAGATTCCAGTTGAAATTACGTAATTATCCCTGTTCAATAATAAACACCACATCAATACACTAACGCACATGGATGATCAATTGATCGACGATAAGGATACCATCGTTAGAAACAACGGAATTTCATATTTTCATCAATAACCATACATCTGGAAGCAAGCAGTTAGGAAAAAATTGAATTCCGATGACTAAGAGTTTTCGAAGATGAGTAGAATCAGGAGAAGTACAAGTAGTGATAAGAGTTTGATAGATTTGAGTCTTGTTTTGGCAGCAAGCAGTTAGGAAAAAAATGGAAGACGCTATTTCCATTGAAAATGAGGATGAACGGGAGTAGAATTAAACGGTGATTGAGAGTCTGAACAGTTAGAAAAGATGGGTTTTTGTTAGACAAAGACTTGAGTTGGAAGAAGCATTTGAGAAAAAGGAGAACAAATGAAGTTAACTTCCATCGATGATGGTTAAGATTGATAGTGATTTAGAAATCTGAATGGGATTTGAATTGTTGGGTTGTCGTTTGAACATTGATTTGCAGGCAAGAAGAACAGTTAGGCAAGACAACAGACTCGACAAATTTCTGCCCATCACCAGTATGCAACACACACAGCAAGGGTTAGAGAAAATGCATAAGTGGTCAGTTCTTCAAAAAATCAAGGCCAATTGCTAATAGTTGCATGAACCAGCAATATCGTCATCTAGACAATGGTCCTGGTGGGTATTTGAAATGAAACTGGATTTGGTTGAGTTTATGGGTGATGTTTTGAGCATCAGAACAGTGAACAGACGTGAATTTGTTTTCGGGGACGGGGACTATGTGGCCTGGTTTATAAAGATTAGAGTTCAATATTGAGGTTTTAGGAGTGAGATGCACTTGGGGCTCGGACCATGTGAGATGCAGTGCGCAGAGGTGTTGGATATTTCAATCTTTTAGTAGGTGAGAGAAATTAACTTGTGTTGGTAATCAAAGTGGTGGTATACTAGAACACACCGCTACATGGCGGGGAGGGACGACCGAAAAAAAACGAAACACCACCGAATGTATAACCTTTTTGTTTTTTTGGAGTGTTATTTTTAAGGCATATGTATCGTTTTAATTGTATCTAAAAGGATAAATACCACCAAAGGTCTCGGAAAAATTGTTAATTTGATATTGATATTTGTACTCACTGTGTAAACTAACGAGATAAAATTTATAGAATTTCATGACACGGATTTTTAGATGTACGTTATATTTTAGTTTGCTTGCCTATTGTACCCTCGAAAAAATAGGATATAGAAGTAGTTATAAAACAATTTAACTCTTATGCCTATTTACCCTTCCTTTTCGGTTAATTTATAAAAATGTCTGACACCTATTTTCCCTTCCGCTTCGGTTTATTTACGAAAAAATCTCATACCTATTTGTCATTCTCCTTCGGTTTATTTATGATAATATTTAAAAAAAATAAAAATAAAAATTAGGGAGCGGCTTTTACGATTTTTTAATAGTAACAATTTTCAATCTTTTCATCAAATTGCACACTATTGTTAGGCTTCATTTTATAAAAAAGTGGTCATAAAAGGGACTCCCTCCCTTGGAGCTCCCCGGTCGGTTGGTCTTAGGTTTGATGGTATTTTATGAAACCAAATTTAGGTTTGATGGTATTTTAGACTATGCTTTTTATTAAATGGGCTCGCAATTTTATAAAATTGTACTCCCTCCGTTTCAAAAAATAGTTTGGTTTCACATGTGCTATTTTACTCCGTCCGTCTGCTTTATTTTGGTTTTTCTTATAATAACGTAATCTTTTCCTAATTCAAAAGGTATAACAAGATTAACAATTTGATTTTACGAAAGTTAGATATTTCCTTGATTCTAATTACGGTTAACTACTTAAAGAGAAAATTTAAGAAAACTAGATATTTTCTTAATCCATATGCCGTATTTAAGATCAAAGATTGAACTGGTGCGAGTGCTCTTAAGTCTTTTTTTTTTTTTTGATCAGTAGTGCTCTTAAGTCTTTTAGAAAAAAGAAAAATTAATTCCTAGGTCGATCGGTTATAAAATGAAACAAAAGTCACATGCGCGGCTGGAGGCCAGAGCCGTCCAAATCCTCCGGGATGGGGAGAAATGTGACTCCAGTCACTCCACTCTCATTGGGTGATCACAAGATTCTTGATGATCTCATAAATTTCTACCATTAGACTAAATTTTAAAATTACTTAACAGATTAGGAGTAGATTTTCAAAGATCAAAAATTACCGGTTCACTAGCAATTATAACCAACAAATGGTGCTCCTGAAGATTTCGACTGGCAATACAAGTAGCCTTATGGATGATTGGAGCAAATGATACTCTGTCTGTCATAATTAAAGGAACATCGTTAGCCAGAAAAAACAAACAAACAAATAAACAAACAAATTTCCATTCAAATGTTGGAAAAAAAAAAGCTCGAGTAAAAAGAAAATACTCCAGGGTCGTGCACCAAAAGCATTATCTCTATATTTCTCTATTAATTCTTTAATTCCATCGCAGGGTGTCCCCTCTTGAGGAAAAAAGCTAAAGGTTTTTTCATTCTGTGTTGATGCTGTTGATAATTGTAACAACAAAAAGTGAACCTCAGATTCGGATAGAAAATCCAAAGGAAATCACAGATGACAGAACCATCAAGCAAACTATCCGAAAGTGCAAGGCGTACCATCTCCAAAGCCAAACACACGTATTGGGTGAGATCTCCCATTGATTGTATCAATTGTGTCGGTAATAATAATCATAACGTTTTCATATACGTCGCGGACATTATCTGTCACTAAAATCCCAAAAAAAAAAAAAATATACTATTTCGATCAGTTCATTAAATCCGATACGCAACGAGTCCCACATAGGAGGAGTCCAAAACCATGCATTCATTAGAACAAACCTTTTTGTGAGAAACAGATTCCGAAAATGAGATTAACTGGTTGAACATTTTGCAAACCTACACAAACCTGTGGCAGGTTTTCCAGTTTTCTGTTACGATTTTCCAATAACAATCACATCAAAAAGATGGAGAAAAAAAAAACTGAAAAAGTTGATTTACCTCATCCAATTTCCTAGTCAAGCTCAATATATGGATAGCATCTGGAATCACAGGGCGCTCACCACATGTCAACAGGTTACCCATTACCTCTAAATTCAATCTGAAAGCAAAACTGTAAGAGATATATTAAGGAACACGAATAACTGAAGATATCGGATTTCAATTTATAAGTTCAATGGAAAGGAGAAACAGAGAACATGAAAGGAGCTTCTGGGAGTATATTTGCAACTCGATAATATTAATCAAATGTGACAATGCATCCAAAGCAATTTTAAACTGTAAAATGTAGCTTTCTTGAATGTATCAGCTCGATTTGGGTAGTTTCCACACCGGAAGGTACAAAGGTAGGACTGGAACCTCATCTGACATTGCGACTTTATTTTTACGTACTTACATCTGATCTTCCTCGAACATTTGTAACATTCCTCTCTTTCTGTATAATTTTTCTAGGGAACCAATCCGGATTTCAAAGGTAATTATTTAAAATTAAAATAAAACGCCTATAGGTCTGACTTTTCCCGCACCTAAAAGTTTTATCATGGTTCCGTCAATGTTTATATATAAGGGGCACCACAATTTGTCTAAAGAGTCTACTTATGATTGATAAATGGCTCCTCGTTTCACAAAAACGTGAAAAAGAAATCTCATTCTTTGCCCTTTTACCATTTCTACATATACTAGTAGTAGAATAATTCAAATAATGGAAGAGACAAAGTAAACGCGGTTGTCTTAGTGCTAGACCCATCAACCACCGATCTGTGTCGCAAACTTGGATACAGGTGTCCCTGACTCCCTGAAGGATACTTATAGAGTAGTGATTAAAAGACGGCTGTGATCAGAAGAATGCAGCCATTTTATAACGAGGCGATTTAGGAAAATGATGGGATGTGACCGAGTAACATTTCCAAGTACATTTTTCATCTTGTTTACACGACATGACACAGCCATATCATAAAGTTTCGTTTACTTTTGTTGTAAATCTAACAAGGAAAAAAAAGAAGGTAGATTTAGAAAGTTCAGAAGAGTAAATAATAGAATTAAATTTCAATACTCCTAGGAGCATCTACCATAGAGGATGAAAATATTATGTTTTTTGTAACATCTAGAATTTTAAACATCCGTTTAACATAAATTCACTTCTGTGATTTTTTTTTTTTTGAAAAGGAAAGGATATATTGAAAAAGGAAAACCAAGTATTTACAAGGTCAAAGGACCATCATAGAAAATGAGAAAAAGTCGCTACAAGTTCACTATATCCTCCCAGTGGTTCATAATCTGATTAGCAGAGTAATGTTTAAAGATATTTGTAGTCGAGCTCCATAGGTAAATCCATTGCTTTATAGCAAATTCCATCTCATGACCAAATTTAGCTCTACCTCCATGCACCCTCCTGTTTCGCTCGTTCCAAACTTCCCATCAAATAGCAAACGGTAGAAGATGCCATACTGTTTTGAACCTGATAGAAACTCTTTCCAATCTCCATCTGATCATCATCGGTTTGAATCTAAACGGCATTACCCACTTCAGATTCAACGCAGCCAGAAAATAATTCCATAACCGGCCAAAGTCTCTACAATGGATGAATAAGTGATCCACCGTTTCTTATTCCACATTGCAAAAGAGACATATGTTTGATTGAACTACTACGCCCGTACTTTGCAGCATATGTCTTGTCGGGATAGAATCCTGAAGAGTAGCCCAAAACAAAAAAACAGCACCTTAGGAGGAGCTATTTTATTTGACAAAATATAATGACCATCCCAATCCTGCTCCACGTTAGTTAACTTGGAATATATAGTTTTAGCATTAGGATCTCCTTCTAGACCATCTTCTTCTCCCCGTGTCAGAGTAACAAGTCTGATATGATGCTTTAGTTCCAATAGATCAATACTTTCATCCGGATCTAACTCTTTGCTGAAATGGAATCTCCAACCACCATCGTAAACTTTAGTTACCTTGGACATCTTTTGAGTGATGATCCTAAATAATCTCGGAAATTTCTCCCTGAAGGAAAGCTTTCCGCACCACCAGTCATGCCAGAATCAAATTGTTGATCCCTCTTTAACATGCAAACTCACAGTATCAACAAAAACCTTATTTTCTCTTAAGATATCAAAACACATGCTTCTCCCAACTGTGTATTTAACTTGCATCGGAACCATACAGTCCTCTTGTGCATTTGATTTTTCACACACGATCTGCCTCCAAAAAGCTGTTTTTTCCTTATAGTATCTAATATTCCATTTAGCAAGTAAAGATTGGTTTGCCAACCTCAGACTACGAATACCTAAACCCCCTTTCTTTTTTGGTTTGCATATTCGCTTAAATGAAACCTAGCTCATCTTCTTCTTCTCATCGTCCCCCCCCCCCACCAAAAGGAATTTCCTCATGATCCTGTTCATACGCTTTTCCACTGAGACAGGCATGTGATGCAGAGAGATGAAATACACCGCCAAGCTATCAATAGAACTTTTAATCAGAACCACCCTACCGGCTTTATTTAAGAACCTTCTTTTCCACGGTGCCAGTTTTTTTTTGCATTCTTTGAATAATTATTTCCCAAATCAGCTCACTTCTTCTATTGGATCATATGGGGATACCCAAATAATTAATCGGAATTGACTCAATTTTGCACCCCAACTCCAAAGCCAAAGTGTCTACTAGAAGATCTTCCCCTATGCTAACCATCGTACTTTTCTCCAGATTAATACGCATACCAGTAAGAATCTCAAACATCACCATAATAATCAATACTCTTCGCACCTCCTCAGAAGTAGCATTCAAGAATATGATTGTATCATCTGCGAACTACATATAAGAAACGACAGTACCTCCCTCTTTCACCCAGAACCCGCAAAGTTTACCCTGAACAACATAATTTTGTATTAGTATAGATAATACTTCTGCCACCAATAAAAATAGAAAGGGGACAAAGGATCTCCCTATCGAATTCCTTTCGAATGTTTAATTAATTTTGTTGCTGCACCATTGATAAGAATAGAAAACTGGGCATCCGTAGTACACCACCTCATTCATTGAATTGATTTCATCCAGAAGACATTCTTAGCTAAAATAGAAAAAAGTGTCGGCCAACTGACATTATCAAAGGCCTTCACTTCTGTGATTGTTAGGTATTACAAATTAGGAGGATGATATAATAAATATTGTTTGGACTTACAAACTAGGAGGATGAGATAATAAATACGAAGGTTATAAGAATGTCTTAACTACATCTTTGGATTCACCTCTATATCATATGTTTATTACTAGGGATTAAACCGTGCAATAAAGGCAGGGAGTGCATCGCATTCTGTTATTAGAATTCGTAAAGATACGGTTATGTTACTTTCTTTTGCAAAGAAACCCATTACTACAAAACTCCACCGAACATGGTTACGTGATGACTTGTATAATAAGGGTTTTAAACTACCATGGTTTAGTAATTTAGCCATCTAAACAATCAAGCATTCGAATAAAACTAATAAAGTTGGTGTAGCAAAATGAAACCAAAAATCATGACGGAAAAATCCAAGCAAACAAAATCCGCATGCACTAATCAAAATCATGAAGTTGAGGACATTTCAACAGTAATTCCCTATAGAGTGAGAAATTCATGAATTTGTGGAAGAATTGAAAAATTATAATTTTAATAGTAAATAACTTCATATAACGATTATCTCAAAACCAAATATTTTGGCACAATTGAGAAATGTGTGCTTTCTAGAGTGCTTATTTCTCCTCGATAACATTATATACTACATTTTTTGTGTTGAGCCAAGTAAGATATAAGACTGTGTCACTAAACCACATAATATTATCATATCAATTTTATGAATTGAATCATACAATAATTATAGAGCGTTAATCATCAATGGTCTTCAAATGTCACGTAGATGTATTTCATATATGAGCTCCAATGTTTTTCTTCTTAGATCGAAAAGCTTAACAACATAACATGTTTTTTTGTCCACTTCAAAAATGGTAGCGTATAATCGCAAAACTCTTGAAATTTTGTTCCTAACCACCTTACATAGACATTCGATGTTGTACTGGAGAAAAGCATTAACTACCGATAAGCAATTCGGTTATATGGCATTTGAATTCTAGCATGAAATTTTCATAATTGTTTAGTATCTTCATTGTTTGTGCACAAGTGATGCTAGTCAATATCCTAATTATATCTGTGAATAACATCAAAGGATCAATTTGTTAAAGAGGGGTGAGAGGGGGTGGTGTGTGTGTATTGGTTGCAATGGCCACCACCGGGAACCCATCTTAACAGATTAAACAATATGTTTCTCAAAACACTATATGTACACTCCAAACACAAAATTATCAAAATACTTTGGCAAACTTTTATGAGAGAAATTCTTTTATACAGAAGAAAAAAATATATAGTGGGGGCATTAAAATAAAAACCTTTGAACTTTTCAATAAAAATTCATATAAATATATACGAGTAAATGAACATCAACGAGATTCGGCACAAAAAAATAAAATAAATAAATAAACATGAAAACTAAGTTTGATTTTTAATCTCAAACACAAATCATTAACAAAAGAAAAACTAAAGGGTAAACACTACACCATTTTCGCATATTAGCAATAACCCATATTAGAAATAGCACTAGCGTTGGTTACTAATTTGCAACGTAAATTTTATGTTGCTAATCTGTTACAACGGCAGTAGAGTTGTAATTTTCGCAACCGAAAATGCTCTGTTGTGAATAACAATGGTGGGTAATTCACGCGTACCAGTAGTCTGCGTGCCAAGTAACACTAGTTGTTGTTTTTCGGCCCAAGTAAAGTTACATATTTTGATCATGAAAATAATTCTACCCCTTTGACCTAACTCCTCTTTATCTCATCTTTAACCCCCATTCCTCTGAGAAACTCATACCCTCTGTTCAGCCCCCATTATTTCTCGCTCAATCTCATTTCTGAGAAAAACCAAATTATCCATGTATTAGTTTCTGAAATATATTCTCTTTCAAAGGGGTGGTTTTTGGTACTCAGGTCAAGTTATACAATTTTGGGCATGAAAACAATTCCTCTGAGTAACACTAGTTGTTGTTTTTCCGCCCATGAGTTGACAGAAATTAATAACTGCGTCAACGTTGGTAATTAATAGTTTTGAGTAATAGAGTCTTTATTATGTTCATAGTTTTGACCTTTCATGCAAATAGGTCAATGTTAGTAAAGTTATGCATGTTTCAGTAGTTACATATTTAGTTGATAGAAATAAATACATGGCATCAGTTTCCACGGTCAACGCGGGTCAATGTTGGTCTCTAGACTAAACGCAAAGGCTAGAAAAATGTTAGACCAAAACCATATTTTGGTCAAACCTGAGTACCAAAAACAAAATAACCTTTATTTCCACCTGTTTAACCACTTCAAAGTGATATGTCCACATAGTTTCTAACCCAAGTAGAAAAAGTGAAGTTCAACTCAAGCACTTTAAAGTGTGTGTTATAGTTCAGAAGGGATGATATACTTTTCATCCAGATATATCTTAAGTGTTTTAAATATTTTTTTCGTCTCGTGATAATGATATACTTTTCATAAGTGCAGGAACTGAGTATCTACTATGGTACGTGCATTACATTGCTCGTACCAATATGATCAACATGATTCATTCTCATCAATAAATTTTTATACCAAGTTTCTAACTCCCATTTAAATGAGTCAGGATTACATCTTTATCTCATGTCCGATAGATACATTTACTTTGTATCGTTATTACTTGAGTCAGAATTACATCTCTATTCCTATTTTATAAAAGGCTTATATCTTCTGCCATAATTTATTTGTACTCTTTCACATGTTCTGGTATACCAATATTGGTATGAGTTAGCATGTCTAACCCTCTCTCCTTTAAGGTTCTTTCCATATTTACCTTAGGTTGAGAAATTTCTTTATCCCAATGTAAACCTTGTTATTTAATAGAATATCACATGCCTCCCAACCACTTACTTGACAGTGAATATCATAGTAAAGATCGCGAATCTATTGCTATGTTACTACAACCGGTTCTTTAGTAAAACATATGAAATAGAAAAGATTAAAATAGAAATATTTTTCTTAAGATGTACTAATTTGCAACATATCTTTGTTGAAGTTATTGACTCTTTTATAGTCTAACAAGTGGAATCCACCCCACTTCAAATTTGGGGGAAAATACCATGAATGTTTCAAATAAATTCCTTCAAAGGATTACATTATCTGAAGTCAATATGTCTCCTTACAAACGTAGAAGCCATGCCTTCACTTTTGAACGATACATCGTCATAAGTAGAAGGTTTCATGAGGAGAATATATTAATCATACACACAAATTACTTCCACATCAGAGACCCTTTAATGGTGATCAAGTACCTATGAGTTCAAAAAGGAAAGTCCAATTAAGTTTTTGGTCAAGGCCCGGTCCATTTGGTTGACAAGGTCATGGTTAATGAACATAAGCATATATATTTCACTGTATATAAAGTATTCAGGCCTCGAAAATATGTTGTTAACCCTAAAAATTGAAACTTCCTCATCTAACTGTAGTGATTAGAAAGCAATCGTGACCATGTCCGATTATGATAAAATTTCACTGTAGATTCATCTAACTATTTCTCCAATTAAACATAATAAAATTCCAAGTACTAGATAAAAAGATATTCATGACGCTGTATGATTGTTCTAATTAACGTTTCCATGGACATAGCTATAAATATCACATACTTTGAAGCACTTTCCATGGTTGGATCGTTATGAAATTTTTACAGTGCGTCTAGAATGACAATATGTAAAACATACCAAACATACATCATAATCCAACGGATGGAATTATTAACAATAAAGTTTTATGAAGCTGTTATAAAATAGGATTTTTCTGAACGCATACAGTTTCATTAAAATCAAAGTTCTGGAGATAGCATAATATTCTGATTTGATTGAAATTTTTATAAATTATGTAATACCTAATAGGTTGAACATATTAAAATTTCGTGAAAATCTAAAGGTAAAATATTTATGATTGACAATCACATATTCGTGGAGCCTTTCAAAATACTATGGAAAAAAAAATGTTAAGAGGAAATACCTGGTAACACATCCATATATGAAGAATAAAAAAATACGATTAGAACCACGCTAATCTTCAAGAAGTAATTCATCGTCGATGATCAAAAAGAAACAAAATTGCACAGAAGATAGAGTCGTGTAGGTAACGTTTTGTATTGGAAATGTAGAGAAAGGTAAAGAGACAGAAAAAGATAAAGAGTTTCTTATTGTTAGTTTCCATAGAAGTACATTGTATCCTTTATACTAGTAAAGGGGAAAACCAAGAGACTTTTGTAGGATTCACGATTTTGAGGATTTATAATCCCATGGGATTACAAATTCTGGGATTCATGTAAATCTCTCGTATGTATGGTAACTCATTTAAAATTCCACATATTCATAGAATTACCTTGTTTTAAAATCCACACATTGTTTGGTATTACTCTCAGAACCTTAAAATTGTATATATATGAGATTTAAAGTTAAAAAAAGTAGGTCCATAAATCCTTTGATAACTTTCCCAGTAAATCTTAGGTGGGGGGTCGAACTCCATATGGAGAATTTGCTGGAAAACTGATTCCCGTGGGAAATGTGTATCCAGGGATTTGAGCCACCAAACATAGCGAAGGAAACGTAATTTCAACAAAATTCCATGGACCCATAAAAGGAAAATTAAAAGACTTCTATATGGGCCGTACATACATAAGTCCCAAGGCCCTACAACACTTTTACAATTTTAATATTAAATATATAATATTTAAGTAAATTTTTTTTTTAAATAATAACGAGTATTAAACATAGCTCTTGGTTGGTAGCTAGCAACAAGTTGGGCTCCAACGCCTTTTTGAAGAACAATTAATTGGGGGATACATTTATTAATTGGGGGATATTGATTACTTCCCCCACCCCATGATTTCGGCTAAGGGGTGACCAATTGATATGAAAGTACTAAAATACCCTTTGGTAAATTAAAAACTTTATGAAAATACTGTTATACCCTTTTCCCTAAAACATTAAAATCAAAAACCAAAATATATATCCCCCATTTCTAACTTTGAGTTTTTTTTTCTTCATCGTTCTTCAACCTTTCCTTCTCTGATTTTTTTTTCTTCATCGTTCTTCAATCAAAACATATATCCCCCCATTTCTAACTTTGATTTTATTTTATTTTACATTCGGTAGGGATGAAGATCACGCCGGAAGTGATGAAGAACATGTCGTAAATGATGAAGAACACGTCGGAAATAATGAAGAACACGCTGGAAATGATGAAGACCACACCGGAAGTGATGAAGACCACTCCGGAAGTGAGTTCCGACATGCTCGATATAAATATTTCCCTGACGGTAGTCAAGTGAAAAAAAAAAATCAATTTTCTGGATACTTTTCATCATGTTCCGACATGGAAATTTAGGATGAAGACCGCTCCGGAATTGAGTTCCGGCATGGTTATTTAGGATGAAGACCACGCCGGAAGTGCTGAAGAACATGTCGGAAATGATGAAGAACAAGTCAGAAATGATGAAGAACATGTCGGAAGTGATGAAGACCATGCCGGTAGTCAAGTGGAAAAAAATCAACATTCTGGATACTTTTCATCCTGTTCCGGCATAGAAATTTAAGCAAAATACTATGCCGGAAAAGGTACCAGCATGCTTGAAAACTAGATTACCATGCCGGTACCTGTTCAAAACCAGAAAAAAATCAACATTATGTACATCAAAACCAGAAAACGGAAGTGATGATGTTAAGATAAATCAACATTTTGGTTTATCTTAACATCATCCTTCTTCTTGATGATGTTTTGGAAACCAAATAGCCAACACCCAAGCACATAACCCAAATTCCAACATCAACAGCCTAAGTTCCTTCATCATCACTATCACTTTTTCTCTGGCTACGCCCCCCCGAGACCCCCGGAGAGTGGCAAACAATTTATGAACATTTCCAACAATTGCCGGCATGGGTTTTTGGTTGAATACCATGCCGGCACCAAGCTTTTCCAGCTACAACAATGGTGGATTCAAAGAAAAAAAAAATTCAACCTCTTATTAGCAGTAATTCTCTCATCACAATAATCTTCCATTTTCAAAAAAAGAAATTCCTCTCAAATATTGTTTTCCCTCCTTCTACTCTCACCCAACCACAAATAAAAATACACACTAATCTATCCCCCAAATACTTAAGATTTTTACTAATTATTATTAACCACTAAACCTAATTAGTGAGGGGTAGATTAGGAATTAAAAACATAATTACATAAGGGGCGACCCATAATTGCTATTGGGACTCCTATTTTGTCTTGTAGCTATATCCCCCAATTACATGTTCTTTTTGAATAGCAATATTTTTAAACTAATAAATGTTTAAAAAAAAAATTTATATAAATTATCAATTTCATTGGTAATCATGCCAAACACATTAATTTAGAAGGATGGAATTCACTTTCAAGGAAGTTTGAATTTTAGATAATTGGAATTCCCTAGAATTTAAACTACTTCTATACCAAACGCATTGATGGAAAGGATAATGCAGAGGTTAAAACTGAACACACATGGTAAAACCCTAGGTGGACGTAGACACGCACCATGAAGCAGAGGTAGAAAACAAATGGATGTCAAAACAAGAAGTACATGGCACTACATGTACAGGATTAACAATAATTTTCACCGTCATGCTTCAAAAAACAAAAAAACTTGTGCAGTCAAATCAAAAAAAAAAAAGAAAAAGCAGAGTTTTGAAAGTGTTGTAACGATCGGACAGAATGTAACCAATGTCTAATTACTAACTCCACGACTAACCAATCTCTAGCAAATTCTTATTTGTCTTTGCGGTGGTGATAAGAGAGAGCCGAGTAAACGACTTGCGCGGCAGTGAGCGCATACATAACAATTCCAGCGAATATAAACCAAAGCCAGTTCTCAGCCACCCATAACAACAAAGTGGAGACCTTTCCTTCCTTATCCTTATAATAATCTATCACCTCCTTTATCATTTCTGAAGATTTATCATATAAGGCTACTGGCACTGTATCTTTTGTGAGTGCCTGTATTACTTTTACAACAGCCTGATCATTTCCCAAAGAACTAACTATGATACCTTGGGAGCGGAGTGAGCTAACATCAGCAGCAGACTGAATAAGAAAATCAATGAGGTGGAGGTAAGAGTTCAAATCGGTGTTGGTACCTGCTCGAAGCTGATACACTTGAGAATTAAAGAATCTAGGTATTGTGTGCTGGTTGACCACGATGGAAGGAAGACTAAGAGTTTTAGTAATTCTGTCAAACTTCATCTTCTCGTAGGTCCTAACAGGTCTGAATTTCATTCCTAGCATACTTAGCTTGGATGCAGAAATTTTTACAGCATTTTCTCCGGTGCTGGGTTGCTCATCGCTTCTTGCTCCCAGCATCCCGTTTATATACATGTCTAACAAGTGATGTCCTTTGTGATTTTGCTGAGAAAGCATAAGCGACGATAGGATCCCCTCAGCTGCCTGCATTGGAATCAAGACAGAACATAAACATACAAACGTTATGTGTAAGCGCATTCTTGAAGGTATACAGTTTCTATGGTCGCATGCATGTGATTCGACCAATAATTGACCTGTCATGGTAACAGAGAAGTTAAGTTTGGAGCGAATTGAAACAGGTTTTTTATCTTTATTGAACAAGATACACAAAGAAGTGTTAACCCTAAAAATTGAAACTTCCAACTGGGGTTGCAGAAGGTTGGCAAAAGCATAGCAGGAATTTTAGACTTCATCTTCCACAAGTTTTCTACGTATTTTCATATCTTGGATCCCACCGTATAACTTGGACTTGAAAACTTAGACTCGCTCTTAGTGTACTTGAAAGGTGGTGATCCGTGGTGGTTCCTGGTGATTCTATTTTGATATGGGTATGACTGTATGAGTTCGCATGGTTTTAGACGATTCCAAAACGCCAAAACCGCACACTCATGAAGGTGGGCCCAGCCGTAAGTAGATTTGGAGGGTCCGGTTTATGGGATCCGTCATGTGTCTCAACGGTTTTGATATTGTCCCAATTCACGGTTCGTTTATAATTTTGGAATAGACTAATCACCGTCCATAATTTTCCACAGAAGCCAAACTTGCCATTAACAAGAAAGATTATTGAAAAATCACTTGATATGTAATACTTTTGAAGTCTTGACCTTCTTAAACAAAATCCCTTTTCCCGGAGCAGACTGAGAAAAATATGTGTTTCTCCAGGATTATGCAAAACTAACAATACTCAATGCATATGCAAGATCGGGTCTTGTAAAGTACATTAGTCTACCCAAGCCTTTGGTATTTCCTTTATCATTGTACTTGATCCGAACATAATTTCAAACCTAGCTCTCAATATCTACAGGTTGACATGTCATTAAAACAAATCAAGGGCATATTTTCTTTGTGAAGAACCTTCGTTGAAAAACCGAAAAAGAAAAGATCCTTCATCTCAAATTCACTTGATAGATAATTTTGATAGCCTTTCTTTCTTCCTCGGGATCATCTCCGGTCATCTACATATATGATTAAAAGATAAATTTAAAGTGTATAATTTTCCGACGAAACTTGCTCATGACTTGGTAAATCTTCCAAACCACGCTGGAGATTGTTTCATTGACTTGTTTAACCTTTTTCCGTTAAAAATCATTCCCGGTGGAAGCTATATACACTTCTTCTGAGTTTTCATCAAACTGGAATTATCGAGTTTGCTACAAATGTAATGTCTCACTACAAATTTACCCATTAGCAACCAATCTTTCCTTATTCAATTTCACCATTTGCCTTGTATTGAAAAAACCCAAACACATCCCACCAATTTCTTTTCCTTATGGACATTCAACCATGTCCCAAGTATTATTTTCTTGTAAGGATTTCATCTCATCGATCATAGCTTCCTCCATTTCGGGAAATGCATTTAACTCAGATAATTTCACAAATGACTTATTTGATTCGGTCGTACAGGATTAGAGATATAATTACTCATGGGATATTTAGCTTTTGATGAAATATCAATACATAGTTTTAGGGATACAACTAGGTTCAAGAACATCTTCATCTTGGATCTATCTATCATTATCTTCTTCAACTTCATCTTCATTATCTTCGATCCATATGAACTTCATTTATAGCTCAATTTCAACATATCCTGTTAATTTCTTCCCCACTAAATTTCTGCTTCTTTTGGAATTTCAAGAACAACATCTTCTTAGATTATGTCTTCTTCATAGTCAAGAGTCCGAATTTATTTTTTCATACTCCCCCCGAAAAACATCACGTGTTCGTTAACATCCAATGTGATGTACATTCGGTCCATATCCTTTCCGAATTGTAGCATATCCTACGAAGACACATCTTAAAGCGAGGAAAGTTTGGAAAATGAAATTGTTGCCTCAAGAGCTTGAAAAGGTGTCTATGTGGTTGATCACATATGCCGAAGGCAAGAGCCTTCATAATTTAACGGCATATGAGAATTAAAAGCGCGCACAACTTCAAGCAAGTGATTGCTAATTCGAGGAGTATTAGGACAAGTTGTCAAAAAAACATTCTTTAAATAATGTTGAAAATCAGTACTTAAATACCCGCCTCCGTTGTCAAAAACTTGAATCTTTGTATTGTATCTGTGTTGACTACTTTTGTTAAATTATTCACTTCATCTTTGATTTCATCAAGCAAACCCACGTCATCCAGTGCAATCATCAATAAATGACGGTCCACATCGCTTCCAAAGAGTGTTAATCAAGACAATGACCTAGTTCACATTCTTCACATTGAAAACTAGAAACATCAATCTTTGAAAAATAGGAAATAGCCTTTTTGCTGCCTAACCGTCTATGCCATAACCAAATTTGTGATTTATCATGAGATTTAAAGCATTAGATAATCTTTTCAAATTTTTGACTCAACCCCGCATTTTGTCCTTAAACACAAAGAATTAGAAAAGATAACAACACAATGACTTTAGTAATTTGGGAAACTATAATAAATTATAATTTAGAGAGGGAACTACATAATCTAGACTCAATGTATCCGTAGATTGTTCTCCAATTACCGGAGCCAAAGATCCATTTGTTGTGCAAACAGTAGGTTGTGTAGAAGGAACAACTTGTTAAAAAAATTTACCATAGCTTTAGATTACTTAAAATCCCCCCTAATCTGATACCCGACAATCTCAAAGTCTTTGGTAACCAAAAATGAGTGCAGGTGATGAATTTATGTTTAATGTTGTATTGACTTGCCATGGATCCTTCTCATTGCTCTGATACCATATCAAGACTGAATCAAAACAAAGAGTTTCCTTGAATGAGTTTTCATTTAGATAACATTAATACAATTTTTTTGATGTTTTTTAGATGATTACAAATGATACTACTCATGCCTATTTATAGATTACAAAAGAAGAAGAGAACTATGCTTATGGAGGCTAACAACTATGCCTATGGAGGCTAACAACTTTAATATGGAGGCAAAATGGATCAACAACTAACAACATGTGTAAAATGAGTCTTCTAAAATTGCCACCTCCATCTCCTTGTGGTAGGTGAAAATGAATTCAACACAAGCCGGTGCATTATGTCATGCCTGAACAAACTTCGAAGTTAAAATATCGCCTGATCTTCCGATCTAATTCCCAGTAATCCACGATCTCATTATCCAACTTATCTTTAATGAAGAACCTATTGTTTTGTGCGATCATGATGAACCAAACACACGCCGCTTTGTTATCAAAGAAAGGATACCTCAATTCAAAGTAGCGTAATTTTAACCACATCACTTCGGGCCATACCTCGCCATTCAAATTCTCCTGGATCTTGTTTTTTGCTTTTCCATGTAACAAGATTACCCCAATAAAATATCCTGAAGTAGACCTGCATGACCCACCATAGCAACTTTTTTGAAGTCTCATCCCTTTCCCGGAGCAGATGTGGATATTGATTATGCATTTGACTAAAAATGCATATGCAAGATCTAAGTGCTGCAAGCACATTAGTCTCACCCATTTGCAGCCTTTGGTATCTTCCTTTATCAAATTCACTTGATAGATAATTTTTGGAAGCCTTTCTTTCTTCTCGGATCATCTCCCGTAACTATCATGTCATCTACATATATGATTAAAGCCGTAATCTTACCTCGATTTTTCTTTAAGAATAAAGTATGATCTGAATTTTCCCGATAAAAATGCTCTCAGACTTGGTAAATATTCCAAACCATGCTCTCTTTAAGATTGTTTTAGACCAATTGTTTAACCCGCAAACTTTTCCGTTATGCAACTCGCACTCCATCATTCCCGGTGGAAGCCGATATACACTTCTTCTGGACAAATCTCCATGTAAAAAAGCGTTTCGACATCAAACCGTTGCAATGGCCAACCCAAATTTGCAGCAAGAGACAACAAGACTCGTGACCGTATTCATTTTAGCTACAACCAATCTTGCCTAAAGCGTTCAATTCACCATTTGCCTTGTATTTGACTCGTAAAACCCAACGACATCCCACAACTTTCTTTCCTTCTTGACATTCAACCATGTCCCAAGTATTATTTTCTTGTAAGGATTTCATCTCAATCATAGATTCCCTCCATTTCGGACGTTAATGCTTCCGCAATTTAGATAATTGATTCACCTTCTTCAACTTCATTTATAGCTTCAATTTCACCATCTGTGAATCCCCACTCAAATTTCGAATTTCAAGAACAACATCTTTTTCGATTATGTATTCTTCATAGTCAAGAGTCCGAATTTACATACTCCCCGATTGGAATAGACTAATCACCGTCCAATCAACTAGCGATCAAGTGGTTAGGATTTCGAATTTTATAATTTTTATTTGAATCAATGACAACATTTTCATTTTACAAGATAGAAGGCTAAAAATCAAAATTAATAACGTAAAAGTTCCATTTCATCTTCTAAATAAATAAAAGTCAACAAAAGCCAACTTGCCATTAACAAGAAAGGTTATTGAAAAATCACTTGATATGTAAGCGTCCACATGAGAAAAATTCAAAAACAAGGCGATAAAATGTTAAACATTTACATTGAGAGAATAATGTGGAAAAATGGTTGAAGAACCAAAAAACCGAAAAGAAAAGAAAAGGGGGCATGGACTTGAGATAAATTTGGTGGACGCAACTTCTCATGTGTGTATTGAATTTAAAAATCTTTGCTAAGAGTTTTCAGGATTATCGAGTTTGGATACCAAATTTTGTTATTGATTGAAGATATAAATTAAGATTTATGAATGGAATAATTGAAATTGACTCGGATTAATGCGCGCAAAATCGTATACGATTGAAACATTTTCGATATTAGTTCTATCAATCCCAAATCGGTTATCTTGAGTAGTATAAGTCGTCGTACCAGTGCTTTATATATCATGGTAGATATGAAAATGAATTGATGTTTAGGAGGAGTTTAAATAGTTAAATAGTTTTACCTCGTCACAGGATCCTTCAGAAACAGTGAGCAATATATGAAGCACCTGATAAGGAATTTGGTTCTCCAACAACAGTAAGTCTTGCATCACATAGTTGTAATTCAAGTTATGCCCACGATAGCCAAATATAGGGTCTATTTCAGCATAATCGTGACATCTATCATTACCCCTCAAGACATTCAAGAATTCAAAAATGAAAACTCCATCGACCATCATCAGTTTAGCGAAATCATCATCATCATCCCACTTTATCATCTCATCCACCTGCATCTCGTAACATCACCCACAACACTTTTCAGTTTGTCTATGTACTGTTGTTTGCTTTTTGTTGGCGATCTCTTGAGGAAGTGAGTTAGAGCCCTTTTCTTGTGGCGTTGCATGGGCTCCAACATAGGTTTACCATAGTGGTATGGACCGATGGACACCATTTTTGGCTCATATGCAGCTTGATTTCTTAGTTTGATATATGTTGGAACTAAGAATATACGTAAAGGATCTTGTAACTCCTTATAAAAATCTTTTTCAGTCTCGTCGAGGCCGTCGATCATCTCCACCAGTTTTGACGGTGGTGCCAATTCCGTCACTTTGTTTTTGATTTTGCTGCCATCTTGCACCGCCTTTGACGTCTCTCCCATTTCTATCTCTCTTGTTGTTATCAGTCACTTGCTCCGATTCTTTCTTTTTTGTTTCTTCCTTGCAGTTCTTGTTCTTCTCATGAACTTTAAAAAGGAAACTTTCTTTGGTTATGTTTGGGTAACTCTTGCAAAGTGTTTAAACTTCAAACGAGAGTAAACTGCAGTATCTTTTTGATCGATAAAGGGGGAGTGAACTTCGTGTATATTCTTGGATCTTAATAAAATTTCTCTTCCAATCAAAAAAAAAAAAAAAAAAGAGAAAGGGGGAGTGAACTGCAGTATAGCTGTTGCTACACCTATAAACGCATCTATGGCTTAAGAATATCAAAAGAGAACTAGAGAATAGTCTGTCAGACATGTTAATGTTTAATCATGATTAGGAAAGTGCAACTACGTGGTTTATATATATTCAAAATGCACATACTTCGGGAATGCTGATACCTAGTGGGTTGGAGAGGTGGGATTAAAATAGTTGCATTACGTGTTCACGTTGCTTCATTTATTCCTGTGGAGCATTGCATCCAAGTCGATTATCGAAAGGCTTGTTTTAGGAAAGCATTATTGGTTAGGGGAATATTCTCGCCAGCCAAATTACTTACAGTTCTTTTTATTTTTATATACATTTTCTGTTTTAAGATATAATAACTCATCAAAAGTAGGGGTGCCATCCGATCCAAAACCGAAACGAAGAACCTGTACAGAAACGAAGATCTCCAGCAGTAAGTCGATGTTCGATCTGAGATAAGGAGACAATCAACCTTGGAGCTTCAAGTATTTAAACAGAGGGGGGGAAAGGCTGCCAGGGAAGATAAAGAGTGGGTTGATCCGTACATGCAAAACCGAAAGCTCATCACACTTGGAAGATAATAAAGAAGTCGGCTTGTGTCATATCTAATACTAGCCCTTAACCCGTACCGTAACGTCACGTGCCATGATGTTGGTTCATTTTTAATATATCGCATAATTTGTGTCCCGAATACTTATCAACTTCTTATGATTTAATATGTGTTTGTCAAAAAAATAGTTGGGATTTTTCTCTCTTTTTTTTTTTTTTTTTTTTTTCCTTTAACATTTTACCGCCGGAGATTTGCTCAAACGAAAGAAATATAATCTTCACTTCTAAAGACTTTTTTATTTAGGTTAATTGCTTATAATGAGATAATGCTCTACATGAACACGGAAGTTTAAATATTTTTTCGGAAATATGTCGTCAGCAGTGCTCATCTCAGTGAAATCAACTAATCAATATTATCCATAAAAGTCTCCACATGCTCCTATTTCTCTCTAGCTGACTCATCTATCATGGTCATGTTGTCGATCCTCCAAATAGGCAGAGAATAGTATTATTTTTTTCATCGAACGAATGATACAAACTATCCAATGTGACATGATTTTCCTGTAATTTTTCAACACCCATTAGATGACAATGTTTAAAATGTGTACCCAGTACCTTTTCGAAGGGATTGTATATATGCGAACCTCTGCCATTAAATCTTCAACAAAGTATTGTGCCCAGCAATTCGTCTTAATGAAGGCTTTGATAACTTCGAAAGTCTTGGACATTTTTTCACTTCCGTATGTTCTTACCTTCACTTGGAATACAATCTGGTGACACATTACCTCATAAATAACCTTGAACGCATATTGTACTCCCTGATCCTATTTCAAATTAATAGGTTGTCAATAGATCCTTTACCAAAGGTTGACATATTCTACATATTCAAATTATGGTATTGTGGATCGTTGCTTTCTAAGATTGTAGTTTTCAAAATTGGCCTATTCAAGTCCCACGGCTTTCTAAGTTTATATATCTTGTTTGTTTTTAACATTTTAGTTAGCCATATTATGTTTGTTACTAACTTTAAACTTGATGGCATCTTCTACTGTGAACTTTATGTGACTTCAGAATCGGAATAGTTATACCTCTTTCATTCTGATCAAGTAATCCGTTGTATATCCCAACAATTCATTTCTTTTGCCGTTTTCGTACCATCAGTAGCCATTATTGTCAAACGCAATTTGTTTAATTTTTGTTGATGTTATGTATTTGCAATGTGAATTTTTCTTAAATAAATAGATTGTGGAAAAACTAAAAAAAAAAAAAAAACATAAGTATTACATCGGGTTTAAGTTACTATATCCAAAATACTCCGGACATTGCTTTCGGTGCCTTGTTTCCTCAAATTTCTCGTTTCATTCTAGACAGTACATGCAACACCAATCATTTGCGAAGTGAGCTATTTCACAAGTGTGGTCAATGTATCCCTTGTCTGTAATAATAATAACAACACGTCAATTTGTTTCAAGGCATTCAGTTGTAAATGGTATGAATCTAATAGATTTGATTTATACCTCAATCTTAGATATCACCTTCTTCTCACATAATGTAGCAATTGAGGAAGGACAAATTTTGACCACTCTTTACATAGGTAGAGTTAGCTAAACTATGTTTTGCAATTGTCTTACGTGAAAAATATTATTAATCCATAATTTAGTCAGCACCTATCGAAGCCGATCTAATTAGTCCTATAGAAAGGTAATTTTAAATTTTTGACCTTATCTCTTAACCAAATTATTGAAGAATTCTCAATCATGTTCAGCTTGTGTGATCTACCCATCTGTGTATACTCTACATTCTAGCCCAGTGAATACATATTGATCCGTAATTTGATATTGTTGATTTGTCATCAAGAGGTCGCATGATTTGAGAATGTAAAATATAAAAAACATTCTATAAATATCGGAGGCGAAATTTAGATTTATGATTTAGAGTTCTTTATGATGATTTTGATGAACAAACATAATTTTTAAACAAATATTTTAGAATGCAAATACATTTTCCCAGTCAATAAGGTTTTATATCGAGAATTGAGTGAAAGTTGTTGTCTTTGTAGGTAGTTGTCGCGAAACAACTCGACATTGATGGTCTTTCAGGAAAAAAAATGTAATAGTACTTGAGAGAGCGATAATGTTCTCTTATGCGGGTACACCAATTTCCTTTATAAAATACGGGTGATCGAACAATCATGATCAAATTGTCTTATATGTTCCGGTATCATCCTCGAAATATTTGGTTTTTGTCCTTATCAATCGTGCTAAAAACAACCAATTACATCTTTCACAATACAATGTTGCATGTTTTCTGAAGATTATTTTTTTAATTGGTCAATAAAACTCACTAAAAAGAAAAAACTATTATTATACACTACTATTGTCAACACCCACCACCATAAAAAACATCCACCGCCACTATTTCTTCCACCAATAGTAATGTTACCGCCTCCACCATTCACAAACACCCGCCACCGCTTATACTAACCCTACTTCCACTACCACCATTAGAATTAATATAGTTTTTAGTAAAATTATTTATTAATAAATTATGTATTTAAGTTAGATTATTAAAGGGACATTTATAATGGAAATTTAATTAATCATTATGAACAATCAATGAGACACTAATTAATAAAACAAAAATGGTTAAGTTGAACAAACCCCGGCGGTAAATTTATCTTTGCCAATGACAAATCCAGACCACTCTTTACATAAACAAATCGATAATAAATAATTTCATATGTTCTGATCTTGATTCGTGTCGTTCGTTTAGTTATTACATAACATGGCAATTGATTGCACCAATTGTTTAAAAGGAACATGTGTTTTATCGAGTTTATTTTAACATTAGAATGATCAACCAGGTTTTATACTTTATAATATAACGTTACACATTTTGTGGCGTTAAGAAATTATCATAATATGTTTTTGTTCACCAATACCCGCTACCACCATAAAACCATATTAATCCAAAAAACATTATCCACCACCGCCTAGTGGCGGAGACAAGGGTTGACTAACCTGGCTCTAAACCCTTAAATTTTTTAATTTTTTAATTTATTTTATAAATAGTACTTTGTCCATATATATTTATGGTTTATTCCACCAAAGTTTACATGTTTTAAAAAAAATAAAAAATATACCTCCTCAATGTCAATTTTTGACTCCACCACTGCAACCATCACTGCCGCCCATATATCCCATGTAGGTTGTTGGAAGCAATTATAATTTTCAATCACAAATGCCATGTATGAGGTTTAGATTGAACAAAATTTCGTCAATTGATTAGTTTTATTTTTTTCCGTGTATATATTCTTTTTTCTGTTGCAATCAATTTTATTTTAACATTAAAAAATCATGATTTATACGATATAGCACCAAAGATAACATGGGTACCATTTGGGTATATTTATTTACCAGATTTGTAACTTCAAAAAAAAAAATTTGATTTTCAAACCATATCTAGAAATCGAATTATTAGTTTAAATTAATTACAAACAGTATTTAATTTAGTTAATCTATTCGTATTAGCACTGATTAATTGAGGATATTCCAATTTTATCATCTTATGAGCCCTCAAAATATGACAAAATTATTAGTCAATTTTGACAAAATCATATTATAGGGTCTCCAAAGGCATAGATCTCTATAATAACATTTTCCATATAAATGATAATACAACTAGGTTGGTTTAAATTCGGTTCAGTTTTGTATGATAAATGTCACCATGTATAGCCCACTTCCATGCGAATCTTCATTATTTTATTTTGTTTTGACCGAAAGAGGGGTTTTCGGAAATCTCTAAATTATTTATTTGATTACCTCATTCAAATTGAGGTTTGGATTGTTACATAGCAGAAGTGGTAGACATGTATACCCTCATGTTTCATCATTATACATTCCACACTGATATAACCAATTAGCAGAAGTGGTAGACATATATACCCTCATGTTTCATCATTATACATTTAACGCTAATATAAGAAATTTACAATGTGAATTGCTTGATCTACATGAAACCCACTAAAATAGAAAAGATTAATCTAAATAATGGTATTTTGGTTATTCTTCGACCATTTAGAGACTTCTTCTTTGTTAAGATAAAATCTTTTACAGAACAAGTAGTTTGCACTAATCTTCTTAATGGTCCATTCCAATAGCCATTGATCTTATTTGGCCATTGGTATTTTGATTATCCATTCATTATTGGTCGAAGCACAATGGCACATGCCTTACCGGTAGTGACCACTACAGCCAACCAAACGCATGCGAGATAGTGGTGAAGTTTGAGACGGAAAACCAAATAAAAGAAATAATAAAATCATTTCTTAATCAAAAATGTTACAAATAACGTCAGGGATATAGTTTGTTATCGTCTTGGTATTCCTTTGTTCGTCAAAGGTGGTTTATGCTCTTGTTGTAATAAACCTATGGATATTTTCGGCGACCATGCGCTCCATTGTGCTAAGGACGTTGGGATTAAGTTTCGTTATGACTTAGTTCGTGATCTAGCTACCGACATCTGTTACAAAGCTTGTGTACCTGCACGCAAGGAAGCGAACCTGGGTATTTTATCAAATGATAACAAGGACTTACGCCCAGCCGATATCCTTGTGCTCAATTGGGAAAACGTTCAAGATGTGTGTATGGATGTCACGGGTGTCTCACCCTTCAATGGTGATGGTGTTCGTGGCTTTATTCCGGGCCAGGCTATTTTGAGAGCAATTTCACGCAAGCGTACTAAATATTTGTATCATTGTATTGCTCATGGTTACGGTCTGGGTATCTTAGCTTTTACTACTTTAGGAGAGCTTGGTGAGGATTTTATTTGTTTTTTCAAGCGTCTGAAAAATTGTTTAGTTAGCAATGACGCTGGTAGTGGATTAGACAATTTTATTTTTCATAGATTGGGTGTTGTTATTCAGAAAGGGGTTGGTGCTCATCTTGTTGCTCGACTACCAACCAAAAGTTCTGTAGTGAAAGTAATAAAACAATAAAAAAGAAAATTAATAACGTTGACATTTTTATTATTTTTTGTTTTACGGAACAATAGAGTTATGAATAATTAAATAAACTATATCTATGTGCCTAATTAAATAATTATAATTATTTAGATATGCAACCATAATGTTCTTTGGTAAATGGTTATATCTTTATACACTAAGTCCATTCTTGCCTAGCATTCTTTTTGGTGAATACTTAAATTTTCGACAACATCATTAAGTGATACCTATCACGAGTAAAACTGGATTTTCGTTAATTATTTTTTGATCCAAGATAAAAGAATTTGTCTAGGGGTGTGATAATTAAAGAATAACATATAGTACTTTTAGGGAATATGGATTTTCAATAAAAAAAAATTTCAAAGTTTTGGTAGAACATTTGGAAAATTAAGACCTTTGTTAAAAGGTTATTATCATTAATCGGCTTCTAGTTAGGCTCTAGATAGAGGCCTACTTATTTTGGAATCATTTTTGGGGAACAACCATTTTTTGGGACCATTATTTTATTTTGAGTAAGACATTAGAAGTAAATCTAGGTCACCCCTTATCTAGATATTTATATTAATACCTAAATTACTCTCCTAATTAATTTTGGGTAATGATTAGTTAGTGTTAATAATAGTTAGTGTAATGATTAGTGAAATGATTAAGTTAAAGACAATTAGTGAGATTAAAAAGTCAGATGGGTTTTTTTAAAAAAGAAGTAGAAATATTAAGGGAGTAAAGTTGGAGAAGATCAAGAAGAAAAACATGGATTTTACCAACCACAACCGGAGGAAGAGTATTTGGGTACCCAGGTATGCTTCAAACTTAGATAATGTTGGTTGAATTGGTCCTAATACTCATAAAACTGTAAAGTTTTATAAAAAAGTCCTGCTAGGTTCAGGTATTTCGGTTACCAAGTGTGAAGAACAGGTAACCGAACACGTAGTTCGGTTAATAAGTGTCAAGAACATGTAACAGAACGCGGAGTTCGGTTTCTTTCTTCAAACACGCAGGTAGCCGAACTTTAGTAATAAGATTTACAGAGGTATGTTTGGTTGGTTCACAAACTTCAGCGCAACCAAGTTCCCAACCAAACTGCAGGTTAAAAGTAACCTAGTGTTAGAAGTTTGGTTGGTTCGCAAACTTCAACATATTTTGCGAATCAACGGAACTGAGCTTATATGTGCATATATGCAATTAGGAAAACATTCAGTTTCTACAAAATTTATTTCTTGGCGAATTAGGTAGAGTTCGGTTACGAAGTTTCAACAATTTTGTTTTCTTTGTATCGAGGGTATAGTTCGGTTAAAGTAAAAACTTAACAATTTTTGCGATCCAATCGAACTGCACTTGCAAATGCATATATGGAATTAGCCCATAGTTCGGTTACTTTTGAATTTATTTGTGATAACCGAACTTTTTGCGACAAAACCGAACGTTTTACGACATAACAGAACTAAAAGTTTGGCTGAGACATTTTTATTGCGACGTAACCGAACCTTTATCTGGAAAAAAAAAAGACCTCCATTAAACCTCTCTACAGCTTCCATTTTCAACTCATTTTGATGATTATTTCTCATTTTTTTCAACCAAAAATGAATGGCAAGTAATGGGTTTGTGAGAATATCTTTGTTAATGATTTAAATTAAGCTATATATATATATATAGAGGTGGTGGTGGTAATCGGCGGTTAGTGGTAGTGGAGGTGGGAGGAGGTGGTGGTTATATATATATATATGGTTACTAGGTTGGTTTTAAATTAAATTAGGTTAAGGGTAGGTTAGTCATTTCAGCGTTTTAGGACACCCCTTATAACTATAGGAAAGGTGTCCTAATAAACCCATGGTCCCCTAAAAAAAAAACCATTGTCCCTAGAAAATCATTCTTATTTTTTTGTTGTCAGTAAGAGCTGAAGCCCGTTACAACCTATTATGGACTGGTCGAATAAGTGGGCACTAGCTTTGGTTTTAATTTTTTACTAGGCTTGGTACCTACCTGGAAGCCTGGTATTTATGCCTTCAAAGTGCCCATTCAAAATTCATTACTTAAGTTCTTTAGAAATCTTCAAATATGATTTATAATTTATGATTTTTAGTTATCTATTTAAGAAAATAAAATACAATTGTTTCTATTTACAATGAATTCCCTGAAGGTTTTTAAGACAAGGGTATCAAGTACGCCACAATATTTTCGAATCTAATGGTCTTCAAGCATACAAGTTGGAAAAATGCTTTGAACACCAAACTGTATTAAGCGGCTACATACAATATCCTAATATCATACTTCGGACTGAAATGTAGTTGAGACCGAATCCACCTTTTAAGTGATTCATTACAGCCGCACTCCTTTCATCTCTTGAACCTCGCAATGCTCTACACAATTGATTTTCTTCTCTGATATCCTTTACATCCTAAAATTTGCTTCAACCTATATGAAGACTTTTGAAACCAAGCTTCCTCTAACAGATAAATATATTTGATTTTCCTTTATATCAAAGATTAAGGTTTGGAAATTTGTTTGCAATAGACAAAGATAGCAAAACCTACATATCCGTAAATTTACACTCACTTAGATTAGATCAAGCCTAGATTGTTTACCAACTCTCTAGAATCATCTTCAACTTATCAATTAAGAATAGTTTCCAGATATCCATATTTAGGAATCCCAAAGTCTTAGACGAAGATAACTTTGCGATTTTTATCAATCTTGCTTGAAAGAGATTACGAGAACTAAGATAAAACAAAAGAAGATCAGGATAATACGAACTATCAATATAAAGATTGTCGGACTTGGCTTCATGAATCCCCCAAATTAAGAGAAGTATTTTAATCGTAAAACTAAATATATTTCTCATAGAAAACTTAGGTCAGCATAGGATGACTCTAACTATCAAATAATAAACAAAGTTTCAGGGATTGAACTTCCCAGTTAAAAGAGCTTCTCTATTTATAGTTTTTCAAAACTGAGGGTTCCTTGGAATTCAAACTAAGATAACTTGATATTCAAGCAAACACTTTTTTTTTGTTTAGATGATGAAATTCTAATTATGGTTTCATGTAAGCATGTGAGAGTTAGTCTTGCAATCAAATTAGAAGAATTCTTTGGAAAATATAACTTATGAACTATAAGCAATTTGATGTTCATTTAAACACGTAAGAATTTAATCATGATACACATACACAAATGTTTTAGTGATCAATGATATTTTAGAGGTGTTTTAGAGAGTCATAATAATGCTAACCATATTTAAAAAATAAGTCTTTCAGCATATGCTAACTTCTAATAAAACCAGAAAACTCAATTTGAGGTTTGTATTTAACATGTAGATATGGTTTGTTTGGTTTCATTCGTCTCTTACTGTTACGATTTGGTGCATTGATTTGTTTTGCTTGCTAATTATTTGTTACTCAATAGGGTATCACCATTATGATTTATAACTTCCTATATTGGCAACTTGATGAAAATTATGTTACAAAAGTATTAGATTTCTTGAAGAATTGCGCGGAAGGTTATCTCTGAATAATGCCACCAGATATATGTTAATCAGTTCCTTATCAGCAAATCAACTCAAAAATTTGGATTTTCCTACAACCAAGATCAGATTGATGTAACTTGTAATGGGAAAGGTAAGGGATGTAGATCCAACTTGGGAACACAAGTCATAGCTCATTGTAGATTGAGTGTATCCCTCGTAAATAAAAAAATTGCATAGTCTTATCATCATGTTCTAATGTGCGACACTAATCTTATTTTGTATATATATGTTGCATGAAAAGAAGATGCACAAGTGACAGTATCAACTGAAATTACTCAGATTTCCAGCAAAAACACTGGCAACGATGTAAAAGAGTTACACAACATACAAGTAAGTCACTATATTAGAATTAAATCAGATAATTTACACATATACCTCAATCTTTCTCCAACATAGATTCTCATAATCCATGGATATTTTTGACAACTGCATCAACATCTTGTACCATGCACCACAGGAAAATGGTGAAATGGGATTGAAATCCTTGAACTACTATTGACCACATCTTTGTATGCAACACCTTCTACCACGCACCACGGGAAAATAGGGAAATCGGGTTGAAATCCTTGAACAACTAAGGACCACATCGTGTGCAACACTGGAGGGAGGTTTTCTCAAAAGGTTTTCATCCCCTCAAAAAGAGTCCTTCCATAGGGTGCACGCTAACTTGCATAGTCTAATACCAAATGAGTTTCAGAATGTTAGTTGGTACTTATACTTACATACATTTGTTCAGAATCATTGGTTTGAAGTCCTTGCTCAGTCATATATTCTTTTTATGTTGTTCGGGATTTAAGATGCCTTGTTAGTCCTGATGGAACAACTGATGCAGAAGCGAGATTTGCGTTTCAGACAGTTTTATGGAAGTAAAAAAGAAACTTATTTTGAGGCATACTGAATTTTTTTGAGAATATCAAATAGAGATAAAATAAGGTCACTAAATAGTATTCTTAAAAACCCCTTATTCATATATTTTCTTAATGGAGAAACTACCTATATATATATATATATATATTGTAATTTAATTATTTGTAACACATTAGGTACAACTGACAATTTATCAACCGAATCTCGGGGTATTTTTCATAGAACATTGAGAATTCGGATGATAACTTGTTAGTCGAACCTAGTTGTTCTGAGAACATACCTAGGTGCATCCGACAAATTATTAACGGAACTTCACTCTATAATCACCAAACTTAGGTTCAGATGATAACATATCAACCAAATTTCACTCTGTAACCGCCAAACTTAGATTAGGCTGGTTCGAACAACCAAGTTATCAGACGAAGCTATGAGTATAGTCTTCATATACAAAGAACACTTTAGGTTCGACTAATAACTTGTCAGCCGGACCTAGGTATGTTTAGAAAAAAGATAGGTTTGTCTGATAACTTGTCAGCGTTTATTTTTATTTTTTTAAAATTAAAAATTAATTAATTAAATTAATAAGTAAATTAATGAATTAATCAAGGGTACCTAAGTAATTTACCTATCTTAGGATAACCCTTATAAACATTTCCGAGTTAGGCAAATCATTTTGTATGTCTCAAAAAAATCGAGGTACGACTCAAAATTGGCTTCGTAAAAAAGGGTGATCCTGTAGGATTAGGGACGGAGCCATAGTGAGACAAATGGGGTCTCTAGACCCCATTAGTTTCTGGCTTTCAGTTAGAATTATCCTAGGTTTTTTGTAATTTTAAGTGTGCTGTGGGGGCAAAAATAGGTTGCGCTATCAACAAATCTCACTCTTTCAGGGTCAAAGTGACACCGTTGTTTAAACTTAATGCCTTCATATATGGGAAGGGTTCCCTGCCCAGTTACGGTTACTAGTTTTTACAGTTTTCGTCATTTTCTGTTATTTTCAACCAAATTAAACCGTGCGAACAGTGAATATAGACCCTCCCAACAGCTTTAGCTGGGGGTTTCAAAATTATGCTTATTGTTGCATGATGTTGTCGGGAGATACTGGAAGACGATATGAAGGAAATAGTTGGTTTTCGGAAGGGTCAGAATGCAAGCCATTCTCACCAATCTATCTAGTAGTTTTACTTCGTATCCTTTGTGCGGAAAATTTATCATAAGTATTTGAATCAACTCCAAGAGCTTTTCGACAGTTACAGCCTCTTAAAGCATGCGTCAGTTTCCACGAGGAGATCAATTGAAGTTCTTCCAGGCCATATCGCAAAAAATTGCAAGCATTTATATGAGCTATTAGAATCAATTTTTTCCTTTTTGATGAATATAGGAACGAAATTTATTTGACCCCATGTTATAAAAGCTCTGTCTCCGTCACTGTGTAGGATAATATAATTGGGCGTGCGCATAGGCCCAGTGTGGGCAAAAAATGTGTATATAGGCCTAGCTTTTTGAGGAAAAAATTGTTTGGTGAAAGGTCCAAACCATGGAATCAGGATTGATAAACGGCTACCGGTACTGGCAAGAATATACCAAATTGGAAATCCACTGGACAAAATTACTAAAAGGATATTAATCTACTAAAAGATTGTATATAATAACCGTAGGATTAAATACAGTTGGTCCGATATGCTAAGAAATTACAGTAACATGATATTGAGGCGAAATACGAGTAGCATTCTCCGGATCCGAAATGCACCAATGGTAGTTGGAATTGGCAAGAATGAAGTTGTCAAGGCTCCGAAGGGCTTCAATGAATGCTTTCCACAAGAAAAGCTGTATTTTTGATGGATATAATTGTATCCATAAAAACTTGGTTGGTGGTGATGTGGCTTGTTACAATTGATCCGAGATGCTGGTTAGTCGTTATATCTCCTTTTATAAACTTAGATTCCCACTCTACTTTGAAATATCCAAATTTTTCCATGAGTGGGAGGAAGAATGAAAAAATGAGACAAAACTACCCTTAATATGACATTGTTTTAGTTCAAGGCCCGGCCCGCCTATTTCATTGGAGGTAAAAGGTCCGGTTCTCTTAAAGTTTATTGAAATCCCATTTTCATGATTTAGGGCAAAACTGTTAAAGATCGGAGCTGAAAAATGATTCTCCTCCTAAGAAAGGTAATCTCCGAACATCCTTCATCATCATCACTTATTATCCCCCTGCATAATCATATCCATTCCTTATTATCGTCTCTAAAAACAACCCATTTCGAAAATGTAGTAATTAATCACTGTAAGTCTGGAAAAATCGAGAAAATAGATGATGCTTTGGATTACTTTAACAATATGATTTCGATGATTCCATTGCCATCTAGTATTGCATTCAATCACATACTTAGTTCAGTTTCTAAAATTGGATCTTATTCAGATGCAATTACAATGTATAAGATGATGAATTATATTGGAATTGAACCTGATAATGTTACATTGAATATTTTGATTGGTTGTTGTTGTGAATTGAAGGAAACCGATTATGGGTTTAGTTTGTTTGGTGGGATTATTAAGAGGGGTTATGATCCTGATGTAATTGCGTTTAGTAGTTTGATTAAAGGGCTTTGTTTGCAAGAGAAGATTTATGATGCACATAAACTGTTTGGCAAAATGATTGAATTGGGTGTTCAACCGAATGGAGCTGCGTGTGGTGCGTTAATTACTGCGCTTTGTAAATCTGGTGAATTAGATGTTGCAGTTGGGTTGCAGAAGAGTATGGGGAAATGGAATTGCGAAGCGAATGTTTATTTGTACGGTGTGATTATGGATGCGTTATGCAAAAGAGGATCAGTTGATGAGGCGCTGACTGTTTTTTCTGAAATGGTACAAGTTGTTCCGGATACTGTTGTGTTTAATACTCTGATTGACGGACTATGCAAGTCTGACAGGTTAAGCGAGGCTGCTAAATTATTTGATAGCATGTCTAGTCAAGGAGTTTCTGCAGATGCACATACTTACAATTCTCTAATTCATGGATTATGCAAAAGAGGATTAGTTGATAAGGCTCTGAATCTGTTTTCTGAAATGGTAGATGATTCTGAAATTGTTCCAGATGCTGTTGTGTTTAATACTCTGATTAATGGACTATGCAAGTCTGACAGGTTAAGTGAGGCTGTTAGGTTATTCGATAGCATGTCTAGTCGAGGAGTTTCTGCGGATGCACATACTTACAATTCTCTGATACATGGGTTTTGCCAACGTGGGTTATGGGAGGAAGCAAGCAGATATTTTGGTAAAATGGAGGGGAGTGGGATTCCATGCACGGTAGTTACTCTTACTATATTAATAGATTCTCTGTGCAAAAGTGGTAACACGGAAGAAGCTTACGAGATATTTAAAGAGATGATTAGGTCGGGAAAAGAACCTAACGTTATGACATATAATTCTATGATGAATGGTCTGTGTTTGATTGGTAAACTAGAGGAGGCACAGAGATTGTTTGAGTCGATGGCGGAAAAGGGCCTGGAACAAAATGTTTACAGCTTCGGTGTGATGATTCATGGATACTGCAAGAGTTCTAGGTTGGATGAAGCCATTCAACTCTCTAAGGAAATGCAAAAGAAAGGATTGAAACCAAACCAAGTTACTTACACTACACTGATAGATGGATTATGCCAGGCTAGAAAAGATAGAACTGCAGAGAGAATGTTAACTGTAATGCAGTCTAATGGCTTATCTCCGGATATAGTTACTGCATCACTGGATGGACTTTTTAAGAATCGGCATGTTGATGCGGCAATAGAATTGTTACGGTCCGTGGAAGATAAGGGGATTGAAATTGATGTACCGATGTGCAATATATTAATCAATGGGTTGTGCAAAGCTGGATATTCTGACAAGGTAAGGAAACAATTTTTCGAAATTCCTAACAAAGGATTAGTTGCTGCCTTAACACTATGATCAGTTGCATATGCAAAGAAGGTCATGTTTGTTTTTGGCCGAAAAGTTGATCATTGAAATGGAAATCAAAGGTTGCCTATAATACCATTACTAAGGGTTATTGCAAGAAAAATATGTTACAAGAGCATTAGAGTTTCTCAGAGGAATGTGTGGAAGGAAATTTTCACCAAGCAAAGCCACTCTGCAAGATTTACTGCAGGTACATAATCAAACTTCCAACTGAATATAGGTTGTCGTGATGGGTTATGTTTTTGGTTGGATAAGTGATGTCAGAATAGGGTCCTTGCTAGGAAATTTCCCTTGTTATTTAAGCTCTCTTATAATAAGTTTGGCTATATCTGCAATCATACAGGTGATAGGTGTGAATCTTGGATAGAATCTCAAATTCGGAAGACCCTGAAGGATGCTGAAATAACCTAGGTCAGTTTGCTTCTGGCCTTTATGGATAAGCATATTCCTTCCATCATCGCTCCCCCCTCCTTGTGCGAATTGAAATCATCCCAATCGAGGTTCACAGTGGAGTCTTGCTTCAGATGGTTATTGTTGGATAATCTGTTGTTAGAAGTAAACCCAGTATCCCCTGCAAAGACAACTTGGTCGAACAAAATGCCTGCAAAAATCGGTTTCCTCCTCTGGCAACTGTGGCTAAGCAGTGGGCAACATTAGATAGCTTCAATTGGAGGGGTTTTTCTCTTCCTGGTCAACGTGTCTTGTGCGCTTTCACAATGAATCAGTTACCTCGCCTTCTCCTGCAACGCCTCTTATTCTACTTAATGTCTGGAATTACTTGCTTCGGAGAATTCAAGGGTGGTCATGGTCTGTTCCTAGTACCTTATCAAGCTTGACTTTGGAGAATTTTAACCAATTTTAAAGGTGCTACTATCTATCTACACTTGGGTTCATTTTTTAAATCGCTAGTTTTCTTCATCTTCCTGTGATGCTTGTTTGGATATTCAGCTTATGACACTCTTTTCGTAGAGTCCCTTGCTGTTCCCTTTGTAGTTTGTATCTGGATACACCTTTAGAAATAATTTTTTTATTTTTAAAATGACTTTTAAAGGCACGAAAATTAATTTTTGTATGAAGTAAAAAAAAATTTACTTCTCATTTTGACGATTAATTTCTATTTTTTAAAGAAGAAGAAGAAGCATTTCAATGTAACTGACCAGAATGAAGTCTAATTTACAAAAACTTAGTTTTCATGTTTCAACTATTTTTTCAGTTGTTTTAATAAAATAACAGTAGTTGAGTTGAAAAGGGGAGAGAGGAATGAATTGGACATCATATGGTGTTGGACATTGGGATGATAAGAACGTCAGGTTTTTGTTTGTTGTTGTTGGTGTTTGCTAGTTGGTGTTGTTGATAAGAAGATTGATGATGTGGTTTTGATAGGTGTTTTTGGATTCACCCTAAACAGTCAGACAATTATACATAAACAACAAATCATGCATACAGAATTAAACAGCAACTACAACAACCAACCAACCGACCAAATCATTTCAAATGCTAATATCAATTTAGGTAATGACTTTCATGCACACAAACTAAAAAACTTAGATGTTGAAGTATGAATTAGCATCATAGAATTATAGCTCCCCCCTCCCCGTTGTCATCTCTTAATTTGTTAATCTCTATCTGTCTATGATTGAGCATTTGTAACTCGTTAATGTAAACATCAATCCATTGACCATCCATGCCTCCACGTATACTATACCTACTTGCTAACCTAATTAAATTTAGTCTAACCGAAATGTCGCAATCTCAATTATGAATCACATATATTATCATAGTACATTCCACCTTTGCCACTGACTGTCTGCCATGTCCATGACCCAAAAACAAAATTCCAAACCGGTATGTGAGAACCTAAACTGCCATGTCCATGACGCTAAAAAAAACATATTATATGAGAGCAAGTTTTGACATTCTTTGATTTTAACACCTCCTAAGCGGTTTTGTTTATGCCTAGAGTAGTGAGAAGTGGAATTAGCTCAATCGACCCCGAGACTGACTGAGGTCAATAGTCGATGTTACAATCTGGTGTGATTGTCTACAGGGAATACCGCAAGTTGAGAAATGGGAATGAACTGACATGATGGGATGTGCTGGGTGCTTGCAGGCACTGTTGGGATGATAAGAAGTACAGTGTCAGGTTTTTGTTTGATGCCGCTGCAGATCTAGTCGGTGGTGCTGATAAGAACATGATGCTATATGCGTCCTAAAAGAAAACTAAGTGGTGAAATATGAATACAAGATCGAACTTGGACGCAAAACGTAGCTTTCATCTCCCCCTCCTGGCATCTATAATCTCTCTATGATCTATGATATTTAATTTGTGACCCAATAATGTAACATCAGTCGATCAAAACTAAAATAAAAATGTAGGCATCAATCAATCCCATTCCCTACGTGTTGTCATCAACCGCACTCACTTGTTACTACCTACTTGAGACAGAATGAGAGTGTAACCTAATAATATATTGTAATGTCGCACTCCCAATTATGGATGTCATGAATACTTTAATAGTGTTGCTACATTTGTATCTCTCAATCAGTATTCAACAGATACACTCACTATTTAGTTAGTCCGCGGCCGTGTCCATGACCAATCTATATTTAGTTATGGATCATGTGGAGAAAGAAAATTTATTTGTAATATATGAGAATGACTTTCAAGAAAGCTCTGAAACTTTAAGAAGAGGGTGAAAGAGCATGGAGGTAAAACTTAAGGTATGTGCGATAAGCACATGAAGTCTTGCAGCCATTTTTAAACCTCATCGGGCATGCACTTCTAAACATGCACATTTGATGTGCATTTTTATAATATCAAATCGAAAGATTGAACGATGTTCATGGGATAATCGCTACAAAATCTTAATCACTACGGCTTGTTTGAATAAGACTATCATATATCACCTTGACATGTCAGACCACGCCATGCAAGCTGTAGGATTCAATTAATATAATACTCATAATGAAAGAAATAAACAATTACAAGATATAATTACTTCTAGTTTCTCACTACAATCTCTACTCTACGGTATAAAAAATTTGAAACCTTATCTATCCAACACAGCAACTGTATATATGCAAATACAACTTTAATGATAAGAATTTTTTGCCTAACTAACCATCATTCGTTACCCTTCTTTTTAATTGCATAATTTAGTGATAATAATACTCTAGACGAAAGGGTCTAGCTCCACCAGGTAATGGCAAATGGCTACCAGTTTTCTATTTTTTCATTCACATCCAAAAGAGTTAATATCTTCCAAATTCTGAGGTGTTGTTTGGCCTTGTTTCTTGCAAATGAGCGATGTTTGACCCCGTTTTAATCATAACACTCTAGACATAGGCCGTGCTGCCGTGGTATTTCACGTGTATTTTTAGTAAATATGCACAAATTCGACTTTTTTTCTTCCTAAACCACTCAGACGTGGAGGGACACAACTTTGGCCACACATGATACACGACTGACGATTACTAGCACCAATCGCGGACAACTTACAATGGCCATACAGAAGAACCTATATATAATTAGTTGGCGTTCACAGAGGATATTTTTATTTATGCTTTAATCATAGCTAGGTGTTTACGTTAAAATGTTTTTTAAATAGGTTCATGTCATTAACAGAGAAAATAGATGTATAATTTAATCTTCTTCGTCATCACTTTAATTACTCCGGAACCCGCCCTTACTTACTTTTCCATATAGGAGTACAACTCCGACACGACATGAACGGTGTTCCAAATTTCCTTTCTCAACATAATTATTTACTAGTGCTGTCAAATTTGCCCCCACTTCCGAAGATTTTGGCCAAACCAAATTGACATCAAAGTGAGTAATATTTTATTCTTTATATGTAAGCCTCACGACTGAACAACAATTAGAGGTGTGAATTGGGCTGTGCCAGCACGAGCACAGTCCAGCACAGTACGCTAAAATTTGAGCAAAGCCCAGCCCAATACGGCACATCACGTTAGTTAAATAGGATTTCCTGGGCTTGACTAATTAGCACAGTAGCACAGCACAGCATGCGGCACGGATAAGCACGTGGTCCAGCCCAGCACAGCACGTTAAAAAAGCACGTCATAACATGTACAAATACACCATATAACAAGTCATAATACATTACATTTTTTGTATATTTCACAAAAGAGTTAGTATTCTAGCTAGTTTTTAACATTTTATGATGTCTTATTTATAACAACACATATATTTAACAAAAAAACTAGCTAGTTTTTAAAAAATGTGACTCTTTTGTAGGCTATTTCTTTTTATTGAATAAACTTGTTAATTTTTCTTGAAATAATTTCAAATGATATGTTGTTTAATTAAATTCTTGTGATAATGTCTGACTTAACGTATACATTAAGTAATTTCAAATTGTGTATAGCACGTGTGCCAGCACGGCACGTTTATTCGTGTGATGTGCCCGTGTGCTGTGCCGTGCCTAGCTTTTGACTAGTAAAGCACAGCACGGCACAACACGTTTAAATCGTTGGCACAGCACAACACGACACATGGCACGTGAAGCACACGACTTCGTGTGCCGGGCCGGCACGTTTTACACCTCTTACAGCAACCCTTTTTTTCCTTTTTCTTTTTCTGTTTCAACCATTTTTATTCTTTTTAGCTACTAATCAGTAGAATTGTATGTTTATCGAATTTGAGGAGTAATTTATTGCTTTACTAAATGGTCACATGAGTGCATAGTGCAATATCCATCGGTGAAGTCAGTCCAGTGGAAATTGATGAGGAAGTCCGGGGTTTTTTACTTTGGCAATTGTGGCTGGGTAAGTTGGCAGCATTCGGGAGCCTCAAGTGGAGGGGTTTCTCTTCTTCTTATGCAATGCCTTTTATTCTACTCAATTCTGGTATGACTTTATTCCATGAATTCAAGGTTGGGCATGGTCGATTCCTAGTACCTTATCAAACTGGAGATCAAAGAATTTTAAAGGTAGGAGTAATATTCTGTGCATATACTTAGCATCAACTCTATAATGAAAGCTGTGGAGATCAAGATTCAAGAAACCTAAAAATCTTTAATGATAAGTTGGATGCTGCTCGTGTGGTTGCTTGTGCGATGAAAGCTACTTTCTTCGTCCGGGATGAACCGATCGCTCGATCTAAGTTTTACTTTCCTATGTTTTCATCTACTTTTGATGCTTGCTTGGATATTGAGCTTATGACACAATTTACGCACGACAAGTTTTTTCCTTTATAGTAATTTGTAACTTTCAATAAGTGTATTTTTTATTATAAGAAGCAAAATAGATCTAAACATTAAGATGATGTTCGAATACCAGAAATAAAAAAAAATTCCGAAGAAGAAGTCAATAACAGAAATCGGAAGCAAAATGAATTTTCTTAGCAAAATGTAATATTTTTCAAAAATCGTTCTCAAAATTGTGTTCCTAAACTAATTTCATTTTGTTAAAGTTTGCGGGCATCCAACTCAATAGTCAAAACCAATTGGCAATCAGTGGAGCGGTCCTTCCATATTATATTTAAGTTAATTAAGCGGATTATAGTGATGCGGGACTATTTGTCCTTTCACACGCCCCCTCACGTGTAAGACCAGTCACTGGGCCTCACACGTGGACCTACGTACGAGTTACCAGTCCATCGGTAACAGGTGTACACATGTGAGTGACTAAATCAGGGGGTAACACCTCGGCCATTATCGGCACTGGCCTACATCCTGGGTGTACAAGTGACAATATCGGTTAAACACTTCGGCCAATAACTCGATCTGCACCCGGCGTACGCAGGTCTGGGCCTGGGGTCTGAGGCTTAGCTCTGATACTGATACCGATTTACACCCAGCGTACGCAGGTCTGAACCTGGGGTCTGGGGCTTAGCTATGATATTGATACCATGTTAAAGTCTGCGGGCATCCAACTCAAAACTAATCGGCAATGAATGGAACCGCCCTTCCATATTATATTTAAGTTAATTTAGAGGATTGCAGCGATATGGGACTATTTGTCCTTTCACACCTTTGTTACCAAAATAACTTATTTTTTCTGTCTTTGTGCTTCAATAATTTTCATTAAACGATAGATATATGATACTTGAGATGAATTGAATTGACATGATATGGTGCTGGACATTGGGTAATAAGCACTTAAGCAGAAGAAACAGAACGTCAGGTTTTTGTTTGTTGCTGTTGCTAGTTGGTGTTATTGATAAGAAGATTGATGCTGTGGTTTTTGGATTCACCCTTAACAGCCAGACAAATTATACATAAACAACAAATCATGATACAGAATTAAACAGCGACTACAACAACCAACCAACCAAATTATTCCAAATTCTAATATCAATTTAATTAGTTCCAAGACTTTTATGCACACAAACTAACAGAAAAGAAACTCTTAACAAATGCTAGGTGTTGAAGTATGAATAGAATTTGGACATAAAACATAGCTTTCTTCAGCATCGTCTCCCCCTCGTCATCTCTTTGTTAATCTCTATCTGTATATGATTGAGTGCTTGTAACTCGTTAATGTAATTACATTACTCTGTTGACCATCCATGCTTCTCATCGTCGACTCCACGTACACTATACCTACTTGATTAACCTAAAATAATTGCAATGTCGCACTCCAAATAATGTGAATCAAACATATCATAGTACACTCCTCCTATGTCACTGTCTGTCTGCCATGCCCATGACCACACAAAAATTCCATGCTATTCACACAGGTGTATGAACCTATATATAAAAACTATTCAGCGGTTTTAACTTATTCACTCCAAGAGTCGTTGAGAATATACAAAGAAATGGAACAAATACAAAAAAGCTACAAAATACAACAAATAAACGGCGAAAAACAAAGAAAACGATATAAATGATAGCACCCAATTCTTATACGTTGAGAGTGAAGAACGAAGATGGTGATCAAAATTATAGTTCGTCTCCATTACCTACTTGAGACAAAAAAATAAGAGTAATGAATTGACATGATATGGGTTGGATGCCGAGGGTGATAAGCACTAAGCAGCAGCAGAGTATATATGTCAGGTTTTTGTTTGATACTGCTGCGAGTTGGTGTTGTGGATAACAAGAAGATTGATGATGTCTGTTGATCACAAACTAAGTGGTGAAATATGAATACAAGATCGAACTTGGACGCAAAACGTAGCTTTCATCTCCCCCTCCTGTTAGATTGCATACACGAAATGGCATCTCTCTGCGATATATAATATTTAATTTGTAACCCAATAATGTAAACATCAGTCGATCAAAACTAAACTAAAATAAAAATGTAGACATCAATCAATCGCATTTCCTACAAGCTGCTTGTTGGCATCAACAGCACTCACTACCTACTTGAGACAGAATGAGAGTGTAACCTAATTATATATTGTCGCACTCCCAATTATGGATCCCATTAATATTTTATTGGGATTTTTAATAAAGTGCCCATGTGGGGAAATGCATTTAAGAAAATGCACACGTTTTTTTCATAATTAATTTAATGCCCATGAATTGACCTTTTCCGTCCCGTTTTTTTGAAAAAACGGCTAACGGCTGTTCATGTAGAGGTGGCAGTTATTATGTCCTAGTAAAAGACGTTTAAGCCCTTAAATTGTAGAGTCAGGCTGAGTCAGTGATGAGTTGAGACGGAACTCCATACCGACCTAAACCACCTTCATCTTTCTGAACTTCTATCAAACAGGTTGCAGGCATAACTCCGACGGTGGAGAGGTGTGTTTCTGCTATTTTTTAGCTCCTTAGTATGTCTTTTAATCCATGCAATTTCGAGATTTAAACAAGCCAAACAATACTTGACATACAGAAGTACTAAAACATCACCAATCACATTCAATTATTTTATAAAACTAACAACATGGACAACACTTTGTTGGCTGTTTTCATGGAAGCAACATTAGTTTCGAACTGATTATCAGTGAGCAAAACAATATCAAATCCAAGCCAAAATTAAATTAGACAATGAACCCAGTTCAAATCCCTGTAGCAAATCCACCAAATTAGTGGTAGCAACAACATTTTTACAGCTGAAATTCATCTGTTGAAACAACTGAAATCAACCAAAACTAATTAAATCTTTGCAAATGTATTAATTCCGTTCACATTTATACATTACCGTCCATTGTAATAGCTTGATTATCATTTTCTTCGCAGCAGTAGCTGACAAATCCAAAGCCCCTTGACCTCCCAGTTTCTCTGTCCGTGATAACTCGAGCTGCAAATCATATGGTTCAATACGTATTGAACATTTCATTTAAGATCCATGACCTCCCATCTTCTGTTGCTTTTGCTTAAGATCTCTTGATTAAATTGATAGGTTGCTTTGAATTCAATCCATGACCTCCCATCTTCCCATCTTCTGTTGCTTTGAATTCAAATTGAATGTGAACCCATTCATGAAAATCCATGAAAGCAACGATATCACTTGATTAAATTTATATAAGAACTAATTAATTACTCCCAAGAACTGATGTTGTCGGAGAATCCATCTGCTAACTGTAATCACCACTTGCATCTCCTCCGTTATCAACCCTAGGTAACAGCAATAACACCAATTATTTCCTTCTTTTTCTTGTATGAGATTGGTTTGAGTGGAGTTGCCATTAAAGGAGATGAGCGGAGAACATGGGTGAGGGGATGACGGAGGGGACGAAGGTGGAGATGAGTTGAAGATAGAAGATATTGATAAGGTCTTTTCTAACAAGATGTTTTCCTCATAGAGAAATTTAGCCGTTGATTAATCAAATGAACGGTGAAAGATGATAATATAATATTATAGGCCAGAGGTTATATATGTAATTACGCCCACCAATTTCTCATCTCGTTTGATAATAAATTGACAAAGTAAACGATATTTTACCAAAATGGTGGGTCCGGACGGAATTAGTAACGGCGTGGGCATTAAATCAGTTATCAAAAAAACGTGGGCATTTTCTTAAAAGCATTTCCCCACATGGGTACTTTATTAAAAATCTCAATTTTATTTATGGTATAACTACAGTGACACTCACTACATTTGCTCCCTGTCGGTCTGCTGTGTTCATGACCACCCTCCATTCTATTATGGATCCAGTGGAGAAAGAAAATTACTTGTTTATGGTTTCTGAAAATGATTTTTGCTTCGGGAAAAATAGAACTAAACTTCCGATCAAGCCCTAAAACTGTAATCCGAGAGTGAGAGTGCATAAACGTACAACTAAGGCTTGTGGGATATTTAATTAATGTCTCCCTGTCATTTTAGAACCATTTGGATATGTGTTTCTAAACGGTCATATTTTAATTTATATGCATCTTTGTGGTATCAAATTCAAAGCCCGATGAATGCATGCTCATGGGATACTCAATACAGCTGGTTTAGTATTGTTTTGACATGTCAACAACGCTATGCAAGTTGTAGGATTCAATCTGTATTTATAAAACGCATAAAGAAAGAAATAGACAATTACAAGATAATTACTTCCAGATTTCACTATAATCTCTACGTTTTAAAAAATTGTAACCTTATCTATCCAACACATAAACACATGTACAAATACACCTTCAACTTTAATAATGATAAGATTTTTCTGCCTAACCCATCATTCGTTTTCTTTTTAATTGCATAATTTAGTGATAATACTCTAGACGAAGGGGTCTAGTTATACAGGGTAATGGCTACCAATTTTCTTTTTATTCGTTCACACCCACAAGAGCTAGTATCTTCCAAATTCTGAAGTGGTGTTTCCTGTGAATTAGCGATGTTTGATCCCGTTTAAATCATAACACTCTAGTCATGATGTTTCACGTGTATATACAGTAAATATGCACAAATTCGATTTTTTCCTTCCTAAACCACGGAGACGTGTTAAAGGGCACAACTCCGGCCACACATGACTGACAACTGAAGATTACTAGCACCCATTGGTGGAAAACTTCAATGGCCATAAAGAGCAACCTATATATAATTAGTTGGCATTCAGAGAGGATATACTTAATTATGCTTTAATCATAGGTGTTTACGGTACAATTTTATTTAATAAATAGGTTGATGCCATTAACAAACAAAATAGATCTCTATATTTTAATCTTATGCGTCATCACTTTAATTTCTAACCCAACCCACCATTATTTATTTTGCCAAATACAACTCCGACACGACACGAACGGTGTTCCAAATTTCTTTCTCAACATAATTATTAACTAGTACTATCAAATATGCCCCCCCACATGCAAAGGTTTTGGCCAAACTAATTTGACATCAAAGTGATTATATATTTTATCACTTCGAATGTAAGCCTCAGAGCAACCACAGTCATGGACCGTCGACCAATATTTGGTCGAAAACACAGATACTACGGAGCGAGTAAAGATTGGGGTTACGCCTGATGGGGCGTATATTGAAGTTACGCCCGAAGACAAAAAAAAAAATTAGGACGCAAAATACAGTTACGCCTGATTGGGGCGTAACTCAAAGTTACGCCCGTAGAAAAAAAAAGAAAAAAAATGAAAGTTGAAAATGGGGCGTAACTCATAAGTTCCGCCCCGCAAGTATTAGTTGCGCCCCATTCAGACGCAATCATAAGTTGCGCCTGATCAAATTTGGTTTTCCCACCCGTAGCGTCGCACACGGAGTAAACCCAAATTTTTTAAATATTTTTGCTCTTTGATCTTTGGTTATAGTCGTATGACTGCAGTTGATCTCAGAAATTAAACAACGACTCTTTTTTGTCATTAATCAGTACTAGTAGAAATCACCAAATTATCAAATTCGGATCGTATAGGCAATAATTCCTCCCTTTGCTATTAGGCAAAGCACTGTAGCAGTTGTTTTTGTTCGGCTATAGCTAGATTATAGGGAAACCCAATCACCGTGGGTATCGCTTCGCTAAAATCCGGGGAAATCCCTTTGTTTGGCTAGTTAGTGGAACAGATCTGTTCCACCTTATAGCAAAACAACGCCACACGTAGAGGTGTAAAACGTGCCGGCCCGGCACAGCCTGGCACATGAAGTCGCGTGCTTCACGTGCCATGAGTCGGGTTGTGCTGTGCCAACGATTTAAACAGGATATGACGTGCTTTGCTTTACCAGTTAAAAGCTAGGCACATCATAGCCCACGGGCACAACACATGAATAAACATGATGTGTCGTGATGGCACACGTGTTATAAACAATTTGAAATCATTTAATAGTATACATTAAGTCGGACATTATTACGAGAATCTACATAGACAACATATCATTAGAAATCAACAAATTTATTCAATAAAAATAAATACTCCATCAAATATAAAATTGGATCATTGTCATGTAAATTAATGTTCTAGTCAAATATAGGTAACGACATTATAACAACGAAATTAAAATGTATTTTCCAAATATTTAGGTATTATATGTGTTGTTATAAAAATAAGTCACCATAGAATGTCAAAAACTATCTAGAATAGCTACTCTTTGGTGAAATATACACAAAATGTGTGCATTAAACCTTGTTATATGGTGTACTTGCGCATGCTATGACGCGCTTTCTTAACGTGTTGTGTTGGGTGGGCCATGTGCTTATCTCTGTCGCGTGTTGTGCTACTTTGTCTTGATTAGACTAACGAAAAACAGCCCACGAAACTAACGTGCTGGGATAAATCACGTGTTGTGCTGGGCTGGACTCAGATTTTAGCGTGCTGGGTTGGGCTGTGCTCATGCTGGCACAGCCCAATTTACACACAGACCTCAGTCAGTATCCGTTTGAAATGTAAACTCAGTCTTTGTAAATATATCTTTACAGATACTTTGTTTCCGTATTATTTTTGTCTATTCGTTTTTACTCATTTTTACTCATAATATTTCTCCTTTCAAAAAATTTATTTACTAAATTCCTTTTTATTTTTCCTATTATACCTCCAATGTTTCCACTTCTCATAATAATTACCTTTTTTTTTTCTCACAAAAAATACTTATCTAAATCCAATGGTATAAAATTTGGGCGAAAAAAACGGAAACTCAAGTGATGAAGGGAAGATGTATTCTTCCCAGGGTCAAAATCAACAAAACTAATATTTCCATCTCATCCTACCTAATGTGCCCCCATCAATAACTGAATTTACAAGAAAATCACGTGTACTTGCACTGAAACTTAAATACAACTGGGTCTATAGACCCACTGCTCCCGGTTCATCTCCAAAAGATGGCGAGAGTTTTATATTTTTATGACACATACTCCCTCCGTACCACATATATAGGCGGAGTTTTTATTTTTGGTTGTCCCGGATAGGTGGATTTCCAATTTCAAGATGGATTTTTTCACATATTACCCTTATTTAATATACATTGATATCACCACAACTAAGATAATGTACTTCTAGTATTGGAATTAGCATAAGGGCAAAACAGGAAAGGAAACCAAAAAAAATCTTAATCTAAGAGATTTTGCATTTTCCGCCTATATAATTGGTACGGAGGGAGTATGATTTTAGACTCTTATTTACATTAAATTCATCTCCAACATTGGGTCTTATTAAGTAGGAATGATGTCAAAATAAATATGAACGTCTTGGAGAAAGTCTTATCTAGACCTTGGGAATGACCTATATGTCATCTTTTTAACTATATTTAAATAAATTTTTCTGAACGAATATGAAAAAAGAATCAATTTTATTACTAGTACAACCGTTGCCATGGTAGGAGAGCCAACCGAAGAAGAATCTGAAGATGGTGTTTGTCTGCGACTACTTTCTCCCCGTTTCAGAAAAAGTGATACTTTCGCTCAGTTTCGGGAAAAGTGATACTTTCCCTATGTTTTAGAAAAAGTAATCCTTTCGCTATGTTTCAGAACAAGTGACACTTTTGAACGGAACGAAAATATCACTTTTTCTGAAACGGAGCGAAAGTATCACTTTTTTTGAAACATAGCGAAAGTATAATTTTTCCTAAAACTGAGCGAAAGTATCACTTTTCTAGAAATAAAAATTATTCGATCCATAGTTCAAAATATGGTTGCATGATGTGTTATATATACTTTAGTTTGCATAATGGCTATGCATTCAATTTTCGAAAATTGTGCCTAAAGTGAAAGTATCATGTTTTTTTAAACGGAGAAAGTACATACTTTTTTTTTGAAGCATGTAGCATACGTTTTATTAGTTGCAACGGAAAGTTAGTTTATGCATAAACCAAAATATAACTACATAAAGTATTATGTATCATTTGTGGTGGTTTGCATAATGGACGTATATTTAATTTTCTAAAATTATGCCTAAATGATAAACACTTTCGAATTTTTCGTAAAAGTTCCAAAATTGATTGTTGTTCGCACTCGTAGCGAAGACTTTTTTATAAGTTTTCCAACGAGATAAAATTTGTAAAATTCCAAGGCAAGGATTTTTTAAATATGTTATATTAAGGTTTACATTCCAATTATACCCTAAAAATAGGATACACAAGGAGTTATAGTAATTGGATTAAAAGGAAGATGCAATTTTGTCTAGTGAAAAAGTAACCATGGGCCTGGAAATTTCCAATCTTTTTATCAAATTGAACATTTGTGTTACTCTTCATTTTACAAAAAAGTGGTCATAAAAGGGACTCCCTCCCTTCGAGGCCTCCGATCGGTCGGCCCAATTATTAAAAAAAAAAATCTTAAAAATAAGAGCAGTTCCTATGAAATGAACAAACTTCAAGTTTGTTTATTTTTCTCTGACTATGGACTCAACAAACATGAAAAGTGGATGTACAAACCAACAAATTTGTTGGTTTGTTGAATGAGTTGGATTATTTAGCATGCGCGTGGTGGAAGGTTGAGCGAGCTTGGCACCAACGTTGGCGCTGGTCTTTCTAACGCGCATTGTTACTTCACGCGACATCGTCCTTCCTAAAAGCGCCAACGGCTGAATCTGGACGACTGAAAAATCTTGTGATCTAACGGCTATAATATTTGAGTTCTGTAAATATTCTCCATTTCAACTCCAACTCCAAATTCACATTCACACATCTATTCTTCTTTACTTTTCTTCTCTAAGCTTAAAAAAATTCTTCAACTTCAACAAAATTTTCAATTCTTGAACATGTCTCGGCCCTTGTTAGTTCGGCACGCTTCGTATACTAAATAAAAAAATGAAATTATTTGCAGAAACTATGTTTTTTCATTTACTCAGCTTGCTTCAGAAAACTTTCCATGGGTGAATTTATGGACGGTTATTCACGACGGATTTTGCAGTGACACCCGTAATCCGAGTCGTCATAATATATGCGACGTAGAAAATCGTTTTCATACAATTAAGAAAGAAGTAGGTGAGTTTGTAGCTTTAACCATGCAATCCAATCGATATAGACTGAGAGGTGAAATTGATGCTGAGATGGTAACAAGATATTTGGCTGAATGGGGATGATGGAAAAATGTGGCTTTTCCTTTCAAAAAATGCTTTGAAATCCTTAAGGTGTTGAACAGTTTAAATCCCTTCTTTGAATCTAATTTAATCGACCGTAATTCAGTGAAGCTAATGCAAAACGCTTCATTTTAAACATATGTAATTTCATTTAATTCACATCGTCGTACTTTTTAAACTAAAATTACAAATGTAGCAAAATTAAAAATTACAAACAGTCTCTCTAACATCGCTCATCGCTAGCTCTCCCATTGTTATCTTCTGGATACAAGAATTCTCCAAGACCCGTGATAGACATGCGATATCCCCAGTTGCCAACATAGATAATAAATTTTTATAAGGAGATAAAGATGGTTTAACATCATTAGGCGATTAAAAATAACCAACTAGCATTATCCCAGTTGGCCAGGGGTTGGGCTCCCAACCAATAGGTTGCGGGTTCAATTCCCGCGCTGATCGTGTCAAAAAAAAAGATTAGAAAGAAATCATCCCTCAAAGAAAATAACTCGGTCCTCCAAGCATATAATATGTTTGTTGTTGTTGTGTTGGTGGTGGTGGTGGTGTATAACAATCATTTGGGTTGTAGAGAGAGAATGATGATGAAATGCACCTAAGATCTAGCCGACATACTCGAGGTTGAGATACTGGCACAGTCTGTGGTGAAGTATTGTGTCGTATGTGTGGTGAAGAAGAACTCTATCATATTTGTGTTTCTCTCTTCACCGTTTCATCACTCTCGTTCCATGATATGTTGCTCCTGATGGAATCGGAAGATTGTGACCGCCGCCCATCCTCTGTTGGACTCAATCCAAACATTATGTCCTCGTGTCATTTCCGACACACATTCAAGTGTATATACCTATTTGCCGAGTCATCCAATGGTACTCGTTCAGTTGGTTCTTCAACTCTTCGTCAGTGGCAGTGACATTGTAGTAAGTATAATCACGTTCCATAGATTTGGAAACAATGGGGATCGTGGTTGACTCACCTTGTGAAGTAATACTTGGCATCTCCCAATGAATTTCGGGCATATTTGACGAAGATGATGAAGAACTTGCACCCGTGGTGGGGTAAGTCATAAAGCATGTCTCTTTTGGAGGTGGCTGGCTAGGAACAATATTTGCATCATAGGACATGTGTGATAACCCTGGGAAATCAAACCCATAGATATGCATGTTTTGTGTCCCAATTACAGGCTTTGCAATCGACTCGTACCATCTGAAATATTGTTTTTCACTAATATCCCTCTGTGTATTTAGTTCATACCTCTCCCAGTTGGTTCTTCTCATCCTTTGGAAATTCTATCCAGATGTTTGCATCTGTTGTGGCGGGTTAATTGCAATTGTATATATACCTTTCATTTGGTACTGTAGTCTTTCTCCCAGGTACCAAACCCCTCTTTTTGATTCTGGATTGTAAAAAACAACTCTACGCAGGGAATAATTAAGAATATGTTGTCCAACATTAGCACCATACTGAGAAAAATCAATGTAAGGGTGAACAATGATGTTTTTGTGGCTCCGAGTCATCTGATGAAACCTCTGAAAATAACTGGAACCCGAGATGTCGCTACTAGTGTCCATCGCTAAGTTGGTCAAGATGTACATATCCAATATTGGAAATCTATAAGTATCGTTTTTAAGGACTGATTTACTAATACGAAAGTAGGTATACCACCAATACTGCAAATTACTCCAGAATTTTAGTATTTTGACTTAATATACATTTGCTCATAAAATTATTTAAATTTAAAAATAATAATTTTGATATTTACCTCTATGATGCCCAGAAACCAGTGGAGATATCTCAGTGGCGGAACCAGGTTTTCAAAATATGGGGTGGCTAAAAAAAATATTCTTCCAGTGCATCTAAATCAGTGTCTTGTTTTTTTGTTTGGATAGTTGACATAGAAACTGATATTAGAAACTTCACCCCGGTGATGCACGTGAATATACAAAAAATGTAATTTGGATATTTGACTTGCACAGTGACGGGTGTAGGTAAACTGCATAAAAAGTATTGCACTTGAAGTGGAAAGAAGGAATGAGTAAGAAACGAGAGGAGATGTTTCTTGATTCCAACTTCAAGCACTCGATCAAAGGAATATAACTACCAATTATCTTATATGTTACACGTTGCAATTAATACAAGAAGGTTACCTACAATTAAAGCAAAAGGCATACCTGAAAGATTCCCAAGAAATAGTTTAGATCCTCCCGATGCTACTTTCACATCGTACGTAGTACTTAAGAACAACAAATTTTGGGAAGATATACGCATAAAGAAGTAAGCATAATTTCTCAAACAATACAGAGATGGCAAAGAATATCACTGCAATATCTTTTAATATGTGCACATAATTTATTAGGAGTATTATTAAGAGATATATCTTGATGTGTGTTATTTAAATTTCTCTTGTGAAGGTAATCTCCATTTTTATTCGCAAGAAATGTTTATAAAATATTGAAGTTTACACAGTAGCTCCTTGCGAAGACATCTTTAGATTTATTGAAAGCTGCCTTTTTTTTTTTTTTTTTTTGATTGGAAGAGAAGATTTTATTAAAAGGATGAGGAATATACAAACGCTAGTAAATAAATGAAAATGACAAATGACAATGCTAATTACACGGTAGTTGGAAAAAGCAAATGTCCCCATAAAACCCTACCAAGTATTACCATACCACGAACTGATAGTTCTCCCTGGATGTTAACAATGCTCGAGTACAAAAACCCAAGCCCCAATGCAGAAAATAACCAAAGAAAGGAATCCGGAGGACCAAAATTACTCAGCAGCTAACAATCGATGGTACCCGGAAGCCATAAACCCGTCAAAAACCAAATCCACTTCCAGTGAAAGGAAATAATCATGTTGGATAAGGCCCACCCAAGTTGAAAACCTAGCTCCCAAAAAGTAATGTGTTTTGGTGACACCGAATGCCACAAACCGCAGTCATTATACCACTGCCCCACCCTTGTAGTGACTCGAACCACCACTTGATCGGTTTCGGTACACCAAAGGGCCTTAATAACCCAAGCCCAATATAGAATCGTCAGAAAATTAACCCAAAATGAACTGTTGGGATTAAAGTATAAATTATTCTCTAACTTCTTCTTTTTTTCGGCATTTTTCTTTATGTCGACATCTTTCATTATGCATCTCGACATCTTTCATCATGCAGTTATACTTTAATCCCAATATGAACCCTAACCCTAAGTGACTACCACATACTACTGCCGCCACTTTGAGCACCGCGAACCACCGCCGAACAGAACACCACCGAATATGATTGTAATGTGACTGTTTTGGTTATGGAAACCATCATTGTTGAAGAAAAGACGTTGATAAGCAGGATTTGGTGCATATGCTAGCCAGAGGATGTGGTGGTTCTTATGGATACCCTAGTGGTGGATAACGAGAACCATACCTAGGTTTTTCATAAGAAACCGGTTCATGAGCATGTCTAAAAGGATAACTCACCTTGATTAAGAGAATGAATAGCACCCTGTACCACTTTTTCCAATACCATCTAGAGCATTTCATGGTCTCCATCCTCTGATTAACGCAAGCGACACAAGACGTGATTAAATCACCTCTTCCCGCAGCAAGGTAATAGATCCATGAAATAAACACCAATACGCACCATCTTCAAGCAATAAACAAAACCAGAAAGAAAATAAACCCCAAAGCCCACCATCTTCAAGAAGTTGTAGTCATCAAACGAGCACAAGCCAGTAGAGATGGTGGCTTCCAACTATTGAAGATGACACCCACACCAACATCTTCAAGCCCTCCGAAAACAGAGGTAACCGAAGTGAAATCAGATCAGTAAACCAACCAAAAACATTAAGATCCCCAAAAGTTACACCATTCCAAACTAAATTCCTATCAGCACCATCAAAATAGAAAACTCCCAAACTGCTGAGGATCGGTATAGAAACACCCAATACAACCCAAATATCACAACCCAACCTTGCACAGAGATACGAAACACCCAATACAAATACAAAGAAAACGTCTTCCCCGGTCGATACAATCAGAATGCTTGTACCTGACAGGAAAACTCGCCGTTGAGAAAACGGACGCTGCATACCACATAAACTTCAACCCCTCTTAAACAACAAACATAAGTGTAAGATCTATAGAAAACCCCATTGTAATGGACCGAAGAACCATTCATCACGGAGAAAACTAGATCAAGACTAAAAATAAAGATATAGGAAACTAAAAAGAACCAAAATAAATTACAAACCACACCCGGTTATGAAAGACCGGCTAAGAAATCGAAAAAGAAAGTGGACTGCCTGATACGCTTCATTTAGAGCCGATCTAGGCAGAAAACGGGGCCGTCGGGGAAGAGTTTTTCGTTGAAAGAGAAAAGGAGAGCGAGCAACTCCATAAGGCCTTTGTTATCAATTTTAAGGCAAAAGTTAGAACACTAGAGAAATATTAACCAGCCAAGAAGAGCACATCAACGAAAGGTCTCCAACTATTCCACCGTGAACATGAGCTTCAGCAACTCCATAAGAGCTGCTAATTAGACAAAACACCAAAGTAGCCCTCCATACATCACCATCATTAATTTCACAAAACAACATCAAGTTTATAAAGTATTGACTATTGATCGAAATCCAACCAAAAAACCAACCAAAACCCTAGAAAGCAGTTATTCTGGAAAACCTAACTAAGCAACACGAAACAAAAAAACTAATTAGGTATTGTTCTTGAGGATGATACTAAGAAGCATAGAAGAAAATCCTTACCTAATACTTAAAGTTAACAGATCTTGTGAACAACAATTGCATTCAATTTGACGTAAGTATTTAACTCTCTATCTCTTTTGTTCCTTTGTTCTTCTTGGTGGAATAAATCGATAAGGATTGGTGGACTGAATGTTTTTTTTTTTTTTTTTGCAAGGGTGAAATACGAACTTGGTGGGATTTTTCAGGAAAAATGGGGGGGGGGGGGGCTACAGCCAGGTTTAGTCAACATGTGCTTCCGCCCCTGAGTTATCTCCGTCCATGGATGCTTGATCTATCCCATATTATAATTATGCTGAAATTGCAGATCCCCAGTCGTAATCTGGTGCTTTGTCAAGATCTTTTAACGCTTGAAGCCAACCAACACGAGTAACAGAAGTTGAGTTTTTAAAGATTGTCTGACCCAGTACCCATAATATAACCTTCCATTCGAGTACATGATAGTCATCTACATGTTCTGGGTTTCTTGGTTGGAGAAGGAATGAATTCAACGCTGAACATCTAATCTCACCTTCTTTCAATTATTTATATCTATAAAAGAGGGAAAAAGCGTCTCCCATTTACTATTTGATACCCATTCGTCTTGGTTGAATGGTGGCGGGTCTCCCATTCCACTTGGGATCCCAAAAATAAAATACAAATCAAGGGGCATAATTCCTATTACAAGTATAATATAAACTATGATTAATTGTTTTTATTATTTAATAATTATTTAAAAAATATAATTTAAGTTAAGTTAAATAAGCTTGCCAATTTCAAAATCCAAAAAATGGAATGTGTACGTCGTCTCCCACCACCTTTCTTGTTTCTACAACTATTTTCGTAATTTTTTGGTTGTGTCTTCTAGGCTGCACACTATAAATCGCACGCCAGGGATATCTGTCAACTCTTTCTCGGACTTGAGGGGGTAAAACTTCATAAACAACCTTTAAGTCTAACAATCCACCCCTCATTCTAAAATAATCCTCATACCGATCATGATTCCCCGACACATGAACTTAGACTAATGATGGAGCAACAATGACACTTGGCGAAGCAAATTATGCTTCCCGATTTAGAGAAAAATCTACACCTGTGGTAGGCGTCGGTGCCGGTTCATTTCTTCGATCTCTTCTCTTCTTTACACTATTGATAGCTTTTCTTAAAATGTCGCTCATATTGTATCAAATTTTTTTGATTTAGAAGAGTTTTAGAAGAAGGAAATACTAGTGGCGTGACTGAAAATGAATTCAGTTGAAGCAATTTATAGGTTTGAAAATACTGCCGTTGAAAATATGGGTGTTGGAGTTTTTGTGTCTAGCACCCGCGTTGGAGTCTTCAATACCAACGGTTCTGTCGCCAACGCCAGCGCCTTGGTTTCCAACGCATGCTTTTTTTCTGACAACTCCAGCGTTTTCCTGAAGTGTGGGTGCTTGATGATCAACCGCCGAGTGCTTTACCATAGTAGAAAAACCAGTTTGTCCATCCACTTGGCTCAAAAAAAATTTTTCATTTAGACATTTCCATAGGAATTGCCCTAAGAACCCACACCATTGGAGATAAGGCTGCACAAGAACTGGCCCGGAACCAGTCTACCGGACCAGAACTAAAAAACCCGGGCCGGTACTATACCGGAACTAGTGTAGGCGGTATAGGGAACGAGAATTTAATTAAGAACCGGTGGTATATACCGGTACAAGTAACGGTTCTGCTAAGAATCCCGACATGTACCGGACTAAAATTCCTGAATTATCTTAGCCTTTGATTTCCATTGAATCATAACCGTTGATGCTAGGTATATACAATAACTTCCCTTAATATCTCGATATTTCCTCCTCCTCCTCCTCCTCCTTCTTCTTCTTCTTCTTCTGAGCGATCCAGAACTTTTTCTTCTTCAGCAACACCACCAGAACAAATAACATCATCTTGTTTAAACTCAATCAACCAACACCTCTCAATCACACCGAAATCAACACCTCTCTATCACAACCATCACCACCTTCTCTTCACTTATTCTTCTTCAGTTATTACGAAAACTAACATGTAAATTAATTCATCAGATTCATTTGTATAACTATAAACTAACTCAGGGTTTCTATTAATTTCAGGTTTGATTAATTTGTTAAATGTGAATTTGGTTTTTCTTGATTACATGTTTTATTAAGGTTTTATTTAAGATCAAATAGATTGATTATATTGAAATTAATGGCTTTAGATTGTTTATGATATGGGTTTTTGATTATACAAGAAATCAGTTGAAGTTGTTGTTGATTTATGGATGCATACTGAGAATTAGAAGATAGGTCTATTGAATCGTGAACTGGGAAGAAATTGATGAAGTAGAAATAGTGGTAATATGGTCGCTAAATTGGCGTTGATAAGACATTGTTGATTGTCAATCAATTATTGATTTTGTTCAGATGATTGTTTCCTAACTTAAAAATTAGGGCACCAGCTCAAACATGAGGATCTTACAAAGATTTAATTGAGTTTGGGGTATGAGAGGAGGTGGATATGCAAGGATTTGTGTTGCTACTATATTGGAGACCAATTTTGGGTTTGCAGAGATGTTATATCAGAAGGTGATGAGGTGATGTTGTTGGTTTGTTCTGAAATTGAAGGTATATTAGATGATGGAAGGGGGTTTGCTGAGATGGAGAGAAAATTGAGTTGAACATAGTTTTTGACTGAGAAGATTGTATAATATTTATTGGATTGTAGAGAATTATTTTTGATACTCAATAGATGTATGTTAGAACTTTAATTCTGAGCTTTTGTATTACTTTTGTTTTAAAGTTTAAGTTAAAAACCCTGTACCGGAATGGTCTTTCAGGTACAAGTGCAACTCCAGGTACATGTACTCAAAATGAGGTACCAATCAAATCCAGGTACATGTACCAGGTTCATAAGAAACCCAGACCGCACTGGCCCATGTGCAACCTTAATTGGAGATAGTTCATGAGCAAAGCATTAGTATTTTTGCCACATACATATAACCCCATAAATAAGGATCTAAATAAAAATTCCACATATAATTTTTAGCACTCACTTTTAGAGATGCTCTCAACGTGGATATTGAGTTTTTGTCTCATTAGACTAACTCCTCTCCTATAATGGGTGTAGTATCCCTTCTTTCAAGCAGAATGGTCAATCATAGTCACTAGTAGAAAATGGATATTTAGCAACCCACATCAGAGACCCTCATTGATGGTAGTTGGACCACTGACCATACATAGCGGTCTCTGATATAATAAAAATCTGGACCATATCCGAGATCTCAATAAATGGTCTCTGAATAACAAAATTTATTTACCCTTTCATCCTTCTGGGAACTCTGATACAGAGACCCATGGGCATACGTTCTAGTTACTGTTTTAGATGTGTGATGAACGACTGGAGATGCTTAAGATTTGAGCCATTGATTGAGATGATATGGATGGATGGACGTGAAGAAGAGACCTTATTATTATAGAGGATAATATCTCTTTTTCTCTGCGCCTCATTTATCTTATCTCTTCTTCACACGGTCTATTCTTCTCCATCCATTCTCTATATCTCCCTGCCAAGAAATTGTTTTAAATTCTACCTCACTCTTATGTATCTTCTGAACTACTTCTATTTCAACATCCCATTTATCCTTATCTACAGCTGTCAAAACCCAATCTTCTATTTTTATCAACACAATCAGCGAACCCTAACTTTCTCTCTCGAAAATCAACATGTATAAACCTTAATTTTTATTATATCTCGCCTGTGTCTACTATCGTTCTCTGAGTTCTTATCTCTAGTATTTATTTTTAGAGATTTTGTACTTCACTTCTGATCAATTTGTGGTTTGTCTTTGCAGATTATTATAGAGGATAAACAATTTTAGTTGTTTCTTACAAGGTGAGAAGACGAAAAAACCCTTTATTTTTCAAATCTAGAGTTTTAATAAATTTAGTTTACTTTCGAAGTTTTGATTTTTTTTGGAGGATTTCTTTCTGTGCGTGGTATTGAAATTGCTGATTTTTATTTCCAGTCCTTGTATTTCTTGATTTCTTTTAAGGTTGTAAGTTTTGGTGTAATATTTTTGATTTTTGGTTAAATACCCTAATTCATACTCTACTTTTCTGATCTTTTTTACAACAATGCAGATCTATAATACTATTACTGCTGCTGAATCTCAGGTGATTCAATATCCCAATTTATTCTTAGTTCAAGACTTGTATAGTTTCGAGTTTTTTATTGATTTTTTACATTTCTTTGATCTGTATTGCAGGTGGATTCTTAGTTTGCAGGACAATTTGGAGATGCTTGGTAACTTGTCCTTTGTAAATTACTTCAAAACTCAATCTATCTGATTGCCAAATTTTGAATTTTTATTTTCCTTTTTGTGGCTAGTCTGTTGCATAATATAATATTTAGATTGGTGAGAATTTTAGATTGTTGATATTCGTATTTCCATCCGCCGATTGGTAACATGAGGTTAAATTAAGAATCTCACTGCATTGTGCGAGTGAGTCATGTTTGGAAGGATGGAAGTTTCCATTGTGCTGGTTAGCTCGATTGTGCCAATAATAATTTGTAAATTGGGATTCTGTTAAATTAAATTAGGATTCTGTTAAATTTATAACTAGGTTAGTATCCAATGAAATCATACGACGCTTTGTAGAAGTTCAGGGGTTTAACGATTACTTGTGCAACTTCTTAATTGAACCGTAATGAGCTTTTTTTCTTTCATAATCGAAGTTTATTTTTCATTCTTGATAATATTAATTTTGAAATGAATCTATTCTCTTAGATTGATATTTCTTCAAAAGGCTTATCTCGTCTGATGGCATTACTATTTTGATATCGGTATGAGTTTTCATTGAATATCTTGGCCAAATTAAGCATGCTATTTTGATCATGTTGCTTTGGATTATTATTGAAGTTTATCGTATGTACAGATTGATTCTACTGTAATGTCAAGAAGTTCCAGTAAATTAGTAGTCATTATTGCAAGGTGAATTGTAACTATCCGTAAATTACTAATAACTAAATAGTGAAAAGGAAGTATAACAGTTATGAGGGGAAATCTAAAGTAGTATTCTCTTGCAACTGTTAATGTTCAGGCTTATATCTTTAAGAATTTATGAAATATATTTTACTTTTCCTTAGTAGCTAAACTACTTGTTTACATGATCAATAGAGAATCCATGGTTACTTTGTACAGTAGAGTGTGGATTTTTGTCTTGCTATAGATTCTTTCCTTCTTATACCATTTCATATTGGACCACGAATCTTGAATTTCAGACTCCCAAGCATGTGAATTGTGATGGCTATGAAAAGTATAAAATTTCTTTGATGTAGCCTTATTCAACCCACCTGGTGCTTTAAATGGCACAAGTTTGGTGTATTCTATGACGCATATTTTATTATATTTTTTAACTATTGCGAACCTAACATGAATTGTTTTCGTTAAAGTGTATTGGGTGTCTACTATATTACATAGTTTTAATAGTTCCTAACATGTACTATAGACTGGGTGCAGTACAAATAACTTGGCTTCTCTGTCATACATGACCATCCTATATATTACATTGGTAGTTTTGATTTCAGCAGGTCCCATCCTGTTATAGTAGTCTTAATAACAGTAACTTGAGGTTTCTAGTGTAATGATGGATTGTTACATGAGGCTTATAGCGTTGATTGTTATTTGTATTACCTGCACATATATGAATTTTCCCAATATTTGTTGCTCATGTGCACCCTATAGTTATAAGAGTGTTCTTAAGTATTGGAGAGTATGAGGTGACGATCGATAGGATCAACTATTGAAACAATTATGGCCTATATCATCTGGATTTTTGGATAGTTATGGTACTTTTCTGGAGCCATGTGTTCATATTTTTTATTTTTAATTACTTTGTGCTTGTGTTTACTTCAGTATAGTTTAACAACCTAAGTTTTTTCTCTTTTCATACAACAAAATTTAGGGAGAGACTTGAAGCGAACAAGGAAAAATTCCCACCACATGTTATGCTAGTCATTGAAGAAGAGTTTACAAAGCTCCAGCTGTTAGGAGCCACATGTTGGGAAACTTAGAAGAAGCTCACAAGGTTAGCAGATGTCTATTTCCTTTGTCATTATGGTTTTGATTGCTTTTAGTTGATTTCTTTTGATGTAATCTTCCTTTATAGCAAATATTTACTGCCCTATGAGCAACAATGCTCTGATATCTGCTATAGTTAGAATTATCCTTATATTCGACATACTTGGTTGAGTGTTTCGTGTTTTGAGTAAGTATGTATTTGAATGCACTTAATCTTCCATACATCTTTAATATGTTGTTTTGCGAATACAACATAAAAATGTTAGGGAAGCTTTCCTTAGAGCTAGCACTATGGTGCTAGCTATCCCTCAAATAAAGGGAAGGGATGGCACACAAAAGTCAATCCTTCTATGGTGCGTTTCTATCCCTTCCCTACACTATACGCGTACTCATCCCCATATGAATAGTTCCAATTGAGTACTGAGTACGCGTATTTTTCAACTCGTCGACTTGACTCAATATGCGTACTCAGTACCCGTTGGATATGCTTAAGTTCACAGAACTCGGTTCTTCTTCCAATTTCCTCTTCTTCACTTAAACTCTTCCCCTCATAACCCCTCTAACCCCCCTTCGATTTTGTTGTTTACTCAGGGTGATTCCATTGCTAAGATTAAATGGGTTTGATGGTTACTTCAAGGTGAATGTAATCCCTCAATCAATTTAAATAGCACCGAATGTCATATATTGTTCTCTATCTTTTAATTCTTTCTTATGATTGAAGCATTACATCAATGTCTCATGAAAGCATTTGCAGAAGCATTTTGCCAGAGACTAGTCAGTTGGAGCAGAAACATTAAAATATCAGATCCTTCGGAAGAAGGTTGCATCCTGTAGTTTTCTGTTTAACTAAAATTTTATTCTATAGTAATTTCCTCAGTTGTAGCTAATTCTACTTTTATTTTGTAGCAGCAAAGTTCGACGTGGAAGAGGGGAAATAGAACGGATCACTACTAGGCTCATATTGTAATTGGGTGAATTTTTGCATGAAGGAATTGCAAGGTTGTGGAGGGTACAAATGCGGACCTAGCACTAGATGTACTAACATTAAGTTATGTTTTCTTTATCCATGGCTAAGTTCTGATATTGTGTCTTGTAAATTTCATCTTGGATTATTAGTTGCATTTTCAAACTATGTGGCCATATTCTTACCCATGTACGATATCATTCGCAACTGGATGGAAGATCTTACCCTCAAGAATGCTCCTTATTTGACAACTTATGTACCCTTAGTTTCAGGCTCGTAAGTTGTTAGACCTTTTATTTTAACTTATTGCCTTTTTAAATGTCGTGTTTGTCTCTATTGAGCTCAGGATTTCTAAAGTCTATTCCCATGTTGATAACCATCTCGAGTTTAAACATGTGAAATAGTTCTCAATTGTTCTTTGAGTATGTTATAGGAAGATTAGATTACTAAAATAATTATGTGAGTGATAATTTATGATATGACAAAGAATCTGACGAGTATGATAATACTTGTTTATATTTTTATTGAAGAGGTCTTATTTGTGGATCCGTAAAGGTCTTTATGCATCAGTAATGAAGTTTTTGTGCTTAGGGTCTGCAGTGATGTACTGAGATTCGTCATGGAAAGTGGTAACAAGGGTTGCGAGGTTGTTTCCTTAAATGCTGAGTAAGATTTCATGTGCTTCTGTGAGAGTAAGTTGTTCATCTTTGCAGCTTGTATTATTCATGACTGTTACCTATCCGTAAAAGATTATGAATTATTGTGTTTTGATATGTAGGTTTCTTGATATCCTGGTTACTTTGGAGCTTACACCATAGTGAGAGGCATGGTAGTCTCAAGTCATTTTTTGTATGTTTCTTTTGGTTTGGCATCAGCTCTGCATCTTTAACATTTCGATTCTTGCCTGTCACACGTTGTCGAAACATCGTCTATTAGTTTAGCATATCGTTAGAACTTACTAGCTAGCTTGGACACGTGTTGTTCTAAACTAAGAATTTCATCCTTTTGTGTAATTTTAAACCCAATGAATAAAACGAATGAACGAAAGTTGAATTCTCAATTGGAGTTTAAATTTGAGTTGAATTTGAATTTGACTTTGGGTTCCATTTGACTTGACTTTGAGTTCCACTTGACTTGACTTGACTTTGATGCAGTCAAATTTTTTCATATTTAGCCATTCAGGCATTTCAACAAATCTGAATCTATTTTTTTTTTATATTATAATTTAAATCTGAGACCCACGGCTAAGGGTCTTTGCCTCGTTACCCTTAAAATCAGTCGTTATTTTGAGACCCACGGCTATGGATCGTACACAACGACGACGCTTTATCAGAGACCCCAACAGAGACGTCTAGAACTGGTCCTATAACTTGTATATATGACTTGTCCTGACGGTCGCGGAACTTCTGTTTTCCCATAGTGAGTGCTTTGTCTAAAAAAGAAAAACTAGCTACGTTAAAACTTGTTTTATGATGGACCCAAACTATGAAAAAACCTAGAAGCCTCGTGATATATAAAGTGTAACAATTCAAGTTGGGGTCTATATTTTTCCAAATCACTTTCCAAAATTCCGTGGAAGATAACTCGAATGGCAACCAAAAGCACCAAGTCTTTTAATACTCAACCGACCAATTTTAGCGAGTTTAGTGACTTTACTGATAAATGCTAATTTTGTGATTTGATATGGAACGTTAATAGCGTGTTTGGATAACATTTTAGAATTTTCTTTTAGATTTCTGGAAATAACAAAGTCAGATTTTAGTAACACAGATTTTAGTAACACAATTTCAGAATGACTTTTCGAAGCAAAAAAGTCAACTTTTTATGAAGCAAATTGTTTTTTGCTTCTGACTTTTGACGTTGACTTATGTCAGGAAAATAAAAAGTTTTTTTTTTCCTGATAACAAAGTAACATTTCATTAATGGTGGGTTTGGTTGCAGAAATAAAAATTAAAAATTCTCAGGAATTTTTAATCTCATGGGATTAGAACTGATAAATCCAAAGATTCATGCAAATTCCTATTGTATGTGGTAACTCAGTTAGAATTCATATGATTCATAACATTCCTTTATTTTTAAGTTCATGTACTATTTGATGTTACCTTCAGAATCTTAAATTCGTATACATTGGATTTTAGTGTTAAGAAAAAGTGTCTCCAAAAATCCTTTGATAAGATTTCCAGTAAATCTAAGGGGAAGGGTTAGACGGGTCAGACTCCATATGGAGAATTTGATGGAAAAGTGATTCCTGTGGGAAACGTGATTCCAGTAGATTTAGGAAACCAAACGTACCGAGGGAAACATAATTCCACTGAATCTCCTGAACCCGTAAATCCCATCTTTAAGACTCTGCATCCAAACCCACCATAATAGAAATTCAAGTATAAAATAGGTTTAAGATCGAAAACAAGAGAATAACATGCCGTGAAAGTACAATTCCGTTAAATACGATAAGAGAAAAAGAAGGATTATCGGTGTAGAACAAATACAAGTATGAATGAGTCAGAGGAGTGATGGGTTTTATCGGAAATTTAATTCCAACCATTGACATTTTTTTTCTTCTTAGAAAGATGTGCTTTTAAAATATAAGTGATTTTCCCAAATATCTTAAAACTAGTGATGAAACTTTCGCCATCAAAATGAAGAATCGGTCGTCGGATAATTCAAAATTGAAGATTCCTGAGCAAAAGACAACACATGTAAAGGTTATTTTATCGCCGAAGAGTGTCGCTGGTGATCCAAAAACCCCATAAAGTGACCAAAACAGTCATTAAAGCCAAGATAAATCTCTTTAGAAGAGGAGGCAAAACCACCGTAATGGTATAGATAAGAGCACAATAAAACTAACGTAAAACTAAATTTACACTAATTTTTTTTTAGTAAAGATTGAAAGTACATGCTTAGATCCAATCTCAAAACGGACCGGGTGCACGAGCAAAAAAAAGGGTTTACCAAACAATAGGTTTCTTTTTTTTCTGTTAGAAAAGGTTAGAGAGGAGAGAAAAAGTGCTTCTACTTCAAAATAGAATAGAAACGTATTTTTACTTCGAAAATGTTGTGTTGACCGAAAACAAATCCCAAACTTAATCCCCAACACTCAAACAACGGGATCCATTTTTACCTTCACTAATTCCAATGCTGAAAGGCTTTTTTTTTGTCCATATAGGTGTTTACACAAATAAGATTTTTCAAATTTGTGTTTACCTATCAATTTTTTCAAAATATGAATTTACCCACATTTTGAAAATTCTAATCCAGTCAACAAACTTGAAAATACAAAAACCCACAATTACTTACCTATTTGCTGAATTTGCCATTTTATAATTTTTTTTTTTTTTTTAAAAGTTGGTTAGTACGGTTTTGACCTATCTTTTAGGAAGTTTGAATAGAAGTGGACATATTATATCTTGCAAAATCAAATTTGTTTTTGTGTTTTTGATTGCAAAAATTTATATGCATAACAAAAACGGATTAGCTTTATGATTGCAGACACGTATATGCCTTGAAAAAATGAATTCGTTTTTGTGTTTTTGATTGCAAAAATATATATGCACAGCAAAAATGGATTAGCTTTTTTGACTGCAGTTGATCTCAGAAATTAAACAACGACTCTTTTTTGTCATTAATCAGTACTAGTAGAAATCACCAAATTATCAAATTCGGATCGTATAGGCAATAATTCCTCCCTTTGCTATTAGGCAAAGCACTGTAGCAGTTGTTTTTGTTCGGCTATAGCTAGATTATAGGGAAACCCAATCACCGTGGGTATCGCTTCGCTAAAATCCGGGGAAATCCCTTTGTTTGGCTAGTTAGTGGAACATATCTGTTCCACCTTATAGCAAAACAACGCCACACGTAGAGGTGTAAAACGTGCCGGCCCGGCACAGCCTGGCACATGAAGTCGCGTGCTTCACGTGCCATGAGTCGGGTTGTGCTGTGCCAACGATTTAAACAGGATATGACGTGCTTTGCTTTACCAGTTAAAAGCTAGGCACATCATAGCCCACGGGCACAACACATGAATAAACATGATGTGTCGTGATGGCACACGTGTTATAAACAATTTGAAATCATTTAATAGTATACATTAAGTCGGACATTATTACGAGAATCTACATAGACAACATATCATTAGAAATCAACAAATTTATTCAATAAAAATAAATACTCCATCAAATATAAAATTGGATCATTGTCATGTAAATTAATGTTCTAGTCAAATATAGGTAACGACATTATAACAACGAAATTAAAATGTATTTTCCAAATATTTAGGTATTATATGTGTTGTTATAAAAATAAGTCACCATAGAATGTCAAAAACTATCTAGAATAGCTACTCTTTGGTGAAATATACACAAAATGTGTGCATTAAACCTTGTTATATGGTGTACTTGCGCATGCTATGACGCGCTTTCTTAACGTGTTGTGTTGGGCTGGGCCATGTGCTTATCTGTGTCGCGTGTTGTGCTACTGTGCTGATTAGACTAACGAAAAACAGCCCACGAAACTAACGTGCTGGGATAAATCACGTGTTGTGCTGGGCTGGACTCAGATTTTAGCGTGCTGGGTTGGGCTGTGCTCATGCTGGCACAGCCCAATTTACACACAGACCTCAGTCAGTATCCGTTTGAAATGTAAACTCAGTCTTTGTAAATATATCTTTACAGATACTTTGTTTCCGTATTATTTTTGTCTATTCGTTTTTACTCATTTTTACTCATAATATTTCTCCTTTCAAAAAATTTATTTACTAAATTCCTTTTTATTTTTCCTATTATACCTCCAATGTTTCCACTTCTCATAATAATTACCTTTTTTTTTTCTCACAAAAAATACTTATCTAAATCCAATGGTATAAAATTTGGGCGAAAAAAAACGGAAACTCAAGTGATGAAGGGAAGATGTATTCTTCCCAGGGTCAAAATCAACAAAACTAATATTTCCATCTCATCCTACCTAATGTGCCCCCATCAATAACTGAATTTACAAGAAAATCACGTGTACTTGCACTGAAACTTAAATACAACTGGGTCTATAGACCCACTGCTCCCGGTTCATCTCCAAAAGATGGCGAGAGTTTTATATTTTTATGACACATACTCCCTCCGTACCACATATATAGGCGGAGTTTTTATTTTTGGTTGTCCCGGATAGGTGGATTTCCAATTTCAAGATGGATTTTTTCACATATTACCCTTATTTAATATACATTGATATCACCACAACTAAGATAATGTACTTCTAGTATTGGAATTAGCATAAGGGCAAAACAGGAAAGGAAACCAAAAAAAATCTTAATCTAAAAGATTTTGCATTTTCCGCCTATATAATTGGTACGGAGGGAGTATGATTTTAGACTCTTATTTACATTAAATTCATCTCCAACATTGGGTCTTATTAAGTAGGAATGATGTCAAAATAAATATGAACGTCTTGGAGAAAGTCTTATCTAGACCTTGGGAATGACCTATATGTCATCTTTTTAACTATATTTAAATAAATTTTTCTGAACGAATATGAAAAAAGAATCAATTTTATTACTAGTACAACCGTTGCCACGGTAGGAGAGCCAACCGAAGAAGAATCTGAAGATGGTGTTTGTCTGCGACTACTTTCTCCCCGTTTCAGAAAAAGTGATACTTTCGCTCAGTTTCGGGAAAAGTGATACTTTCCCTATGTTTTAGAAAAAGTGATCCTTTCGCTATGTTTCAGAACAAGTGACACTTTTGAACGGAACGAAAATATCACTTTTTCTGAAACGGAGCGAAAGTATCACTTTTTTTGAAACATAGCGAAAGTATAATTTTTCCTAAAACTGAGCGAAAGTATTACTTTTCTAGAAATAAAAATTATTCGATCCATAGTTCAAAATATGGTTGCATGATGTGTTATATATACTTTAGTTTGCATAATGGCTATGCATTCAATTTTCGAAAATTGTGCCTAAAGTGAAAGTATCATGTTTTTTTAAACGGAGAAAGTACATACTTTTTTTTTGAAGCATGTAGCATACGTTTTATTAGTTGCAACGGAAAGTTAGTTTATGCATAAACCAAAATATAACTACATAAAGTATTATGTATCATTTGTGGTGGTTTGCATAATGGACGTATATTTAATTTTCTAAAATTATGCCTAAATGATAAACACTTTCGAATTTTTCGTAAAAGTTCCAAAATTGATTGTTGTTCGCACTCGTAGCGAAGACTTTTTATAAGTTTTCCAACGAGATAAAATTTGTAAAATTCCAAGGCAAGGATTTTTTAAATATGTTATATTAAGGTTTACATTCCAATTATACCCTAAAAATAGGATACACAAGGAGTTATAGTAATTGGATTAAAAGGAAGATGCAATTTTGTCTAGTGAAAAAGTAACCATGGGCCGGAAATTTCCAATCTTTTTATCAAATTGAACATTTGTGTTACTCTTCATTTTACAAAAAAGTGGTCATAAAAGGGACTCCCTCCCTTCGAGGCCTCCGATCGGTCGGCCCAATTATTAAAAAAAAAAATCTTAAAAATAAGAGCAGTTCCTATGAAATGAACAAACTTCAAGTTTGTTCATTTTTCTCGACTATGGACTCAACAAACATGAAAAGTGGATGTACAAACCAACAAATTTGTTGGTTTGTTGAATGAGTTGGATTATTTAGCATGCGCGTGGTGGAAGGTTGAGCGAGCTTGGCACCAACGTTGGCGCTGGTCTTTCTAACGCGCATTGTTACTTCACGCGACATCGTCCTTCCTAAAAGCGCCAACGGCTGAATCTGGACGACTGAAAAATCTTGTGATCTAACGGCTATAATATTTGAGTTCTGTAAATATTCTCCATTTCAACTCCAACTCCAAATTCACATTCACACATCTATTCTTCTTTACTTTTCTTCTCTGAGCTTAAAAAAATTCTTCAACTTCAACAAAATTTTCAATTCTTGAACATGTCTCGGCCCTTGTTAGTTCGGCACGCTTCGTATACTAAATAAAAAAATGAAATTATTTGCAGAAACTATGTTTTTTCATTTACTCAGCTTGCTTCAGAAAACTTTCCATGGGTGAATTTATGGACGGTTATTCACGACGGATTTTGCAGTGACACCCGTAATCCGAGTCGTCATAATATATGTGACGTAGAAAATCGTTTTCATACAATTAAGAAAGAAGTAGGTGAGTTTGTAGCTTTAACCATGCAATCCAATCGATATAGACTGAGAGGTGAAATTGATGCTGAGATGGTAACAAGATATTTGGCTGAATGGGGATGATGGAAAAATGTGGCTTTTCCTTTCGAAAAATGCTTTGAAATCCTTAAGGTGTTGAACAGTTTAAATCCCTTCTTTGAATCTAATTTAATCGACCGTAATTCAGTGAAGCTAATGCAAAACGCTTCATTTTAAACATATGTAATTTCATTTAATTCACATCGTCGTACTTTTTTAAACTAAAATTACAAATGTAGCAAAATTAAAAATTACAAACAGTCTCTCTAACATCGCTCATCGCTAGCTCTCCCATTGTTATCTTCTGGATACAAGAATTCTCCAAGACCCGTGATAGACATGCGATATCCCCAGTTGCCAACATAGATAATAAATTTTTATAAGGAGATAAAGATGGTTTAACATCATTAGGCGATTAAAAATAACCAACTGGCATTATCCCAGTTGGCCAGGGGTTGGGCTCCCAACCAATAGGTTGCGGGTTCAATTCCCGCGCTGATCGTGTCAAAAAAAAAGATTAGAAAGAAATCATCCCTCAAAGAAAATAACTCGGTCCTCCAAGCATATAATATGTTTGTTGTTGTTGTGTTGGTGGTGGTGGTGGTGTATAACAATCATTTGGTTTGTAGAGAGAGAATGATGATGAAATGCGCCTAAGATCTAGCCGACATACTCGAGGTTGAGATACTGGCACAGTCTGTGGTGAAGTATTGTGTCGTATGTGTGGTGAAGAAGAACTCTATCATATTTGTGTTTCTCTCTTCACCGTTTCATCACTCTCGTTCCATGATATGTTGCTCCTGATGGAATCGGAAGATTGTGACCGCCGCCCATCCTCTGTTGGACTCAATCCAAACATTATGTCCTCGTGTCATTTCCGACACACATTCAAGTGTATATACCTATTTGCCGAGTCATCCAATGGTACTCGTTCAGTTGGTTCTTCAACTCTTCGTCGATGGCGTTGACATTGTAGTAAGTATAATCACGTTCCATAGATTTGGAAACAATGGGGATCGTGGTTGACTCACCTTGTGAAGTAATACTTGGCATCTCCCAATGAATTTCGGGCATATTTGACGAAGATGATGAAGAACTTGCACCCGTGGTGGGGTAAGTCATAAAGCATGTCTCTTTTGGAGGTGGCTGGCTAGGAACAATATTTGCATCATAGGACATGTGTGATAACCCTGGGAAATCAAACCCATAGATATGCATGTTTTGTGTCCCAATTACAGGCTTTGCAATCGACTCGTACCATCTGAAATATTGTTTTTCACTAATATCCCTCTGTGTATTTAGTTCATACCTCTCCCAGTTGGTTCTTCTCATCCTTTGGAAATTCTATCCAGATGTTTGCATCTGTTGTGGCGGGTTAATTGCAATTGTATATATACCTTTCATTTGGTACTGTAGTCTTTCTCCCAGGTACCAAACCCCTCTTTTTGATTCTGGATTGTAAAAAACAACTCTACGCAGGGAATAATTAAGAATATGTTGTCCAACATTAGCACCATACTGAGAAAAATCAATGTAAGGGTGAACAATGATGTTTTTGTGGCTCCGAGTCATCTGATGAAACCTCTGAAAATAACTGGAACCCGAGATGTCGCTACTAGTGTCCATCGCTAAGTTGGTCAAGATGTACATATCCAATATTGGAAATCTATAAGTATCGTTTTTAAGGACTGATTTACTAATACGAAAGTAGGTATACCACCAATACTGCAAATTACTCCAGAATTTTAGTATTTTGACTTAATATACATTTGCTCATAAAATTATTTAAATTTAAAAATAATAATTTTGATATTTACCTCTATGATGCCCGAAAACCAAAGGGAGATATCTCAGTGGCGGAACCAGGTTTTCAAAATATGGGGTGGCTAAAAAAAATATTCTTCCAGTGCATCTAAATCAGTGTCTTGTTTTTTTGTTTGGATAGTTGACATAGAAACTGATATTAGAAACTTCACCCCGGTGATGCACGTGAATATACAAAAAATGTAATTTGGATATTTGACTTGCACAGTGACGGGTGTAGGTAAACTGCATAAAAAGTATTGCACTTGAAGTGGAAAGAAGGAATGAGTAAGAAACGAGAGGAGATGTTTCTTGATTCCAACTTCAAGCACTCGATCAAAGGAATATAACTACCAATTATCTTATATGTTACACGTTGCAATTAATACAAGAAGGTTACCTACAATTAAAGCAAAAGGCATACCTGAAAGATTCCCAAGAAATAGTTTAGATCCTCCCGATGCTACTTTCACATCGTACGTAGTACTTAAGAACAACAAATTTTGGGAAGATATACGCATAAAGAAGTAAGCATAATTTCTCAAACAATACAGAGATGGCAAAGAATATCACTGCAATATCTTTTAATATGTGCACATAATTTATTAGGAGTATTATTAAGAGATATATCTTGATGTGTGTTATTTATATTTTCTCTTGTGAAGGTAATCTCCATTTTTATTCGCAAGAAATGTTTATAAAATATTGAAGTTTACACAGTAGCTCCTTGCGAAGACATCTTTAGATTTATTGAAAGCTGCCTTTTTTTTTTTTTTTTTTGATTGGAAGAGAAGATTTTATTAAAAGGATGAGGAATATACAAACGCTAGTAAATAAATGAAAATGACAAATGACAATGCTAATTACACGGTAGTTGGAAAAAGCAAATGTCCCCATAAAACCCTACCAAGTATTACCATACCACGAACTGATAGTTCTCCCTGGATGTTAACAATGCTCGAGTACAAAAACCCAAGCCCCAATGCAGAAAATAACCAAATAAAGGAATCCGGAGGACCAAAATTACTCAGCAGCTAACAATCGATGGTACCCGGAAGCCATAAACCCGTCAAAAACCAAATCCACTTCCAGTGAAAGGAAATAATCATGTTGGATAAGGCCCACCCAAGTTGAAAACCTAGCTCCCAAAAAGTAATGTGTTTTGGTGACACCGAATGCCACAAACCGCAGATCATTATACCATCGCCCCACCCTTGTAGTGACTCGAACCACCACTTGATCGGTTTCGGTACACCAAAGGGCCTTAATAACCCAAGCCCAATATAGAATCGTCAGAAAATTAACCCAAAATGAACTGTTGGGATTAAAGTATAAATTATTCTCTAACTTCTTCTTTTTTTCGGCATTTTTCTTTATGTCGAAATCTTTCATTATGCATCTCGACATCTTTCATCATGCAGTTATACTTTAATCCCAATATGAACCCTAACCCTAAGTGACTACCACATACTACTGCCGCCACTTTGAGCACCGCGAACCACCGCCGAACAGAACACCACCGAATATGATTGTAATGTGACTGTTTTGGTTATGGAAACCATCATTGTTGAAGAAAAGACGTTGATAAGCAGGATTTGGTGCATATGCTAGCCAGAGGATGTGGTGGTTCTTATGGATACCCTAGTGGTGGATAACGAGAACCATACCTAGGTTTTTCATAAGAAACCGGTTCATGAGCATGTCTAAAAGGATAACTCACCTTGATTAAGAGAATGAATAGCACCCTGTACCACTTTTTCCAATACCATCTAGAGCATTTCATGGTCTCCATCCTCTGATTAACGCAAGCGACACAAGACGTGATTAAATCACCTCTTCCCGCAGCAAGGTAATAGATCCATGAAATAAACACCAATACGCACCATCTTCAAGCAATAAACAAAACCAGAAAGAAAATAAACCCCAAAGCCCACCATCTTCAAGAAGTTGTAGTCATCAAACGAGCACAAGCCAGTAGAGATGGTGGCTTCCAACTATTGAAGATGACACCCACACCAACATCTTCAAGCCCTCCGAAAAAAAGAGTAACCAAGTGAAATCAGATCGATAAAACCAACCAAAAACATTAAGATCCCCAAAAGTTACACCATTCCAAACTAAATTCCTATCAGCACCATCAAAATAGAAAACTCCCAAACTGCTGAGGATCGGTATAGAAACACCCAATACAACCCAAATATCACAACCCAACCTTGCACAGAGATACGAAACACCCAATACAAATACAAAGAAAACGTCTTCCCCGGTCGATACAATCGAATGCTTGTACCTGACAGGAAAACTCGCCGTTGAGAAAACGGACGCTGCATACCACATAAACTTCAACCCCTCTTAAACAACAAACATAAGTGTAAGATCTATAGAAAACCCCATTGTAATGGACCGAAGAACCATTCATCACGGAGAAAACTAGATCAAGACTAAAAATAAAGATATAGGAAACTAAAAAGAACCAAAATAAATTACAAACCACACCCGGTTATGAAAGACCGGCTAAGAAATCGAAAAAAGAAAGTGGACTGCCTGATACGCTTCATTTAGAGCCGATCTAGGCAGAAAACGGGGCCGTCGGGGAAGAGTTTTTCGTTGAAAGAGAAAAGGAGAGCGAGCAACTCCATAAGGCCTTTGTTATCAATTTTAAGGCAAAAGTTAGAACACTAGAGAAATATTAACCAGCCAAGAAGAGCACATCAACGAAAGGTCTCCAACTATTCCACCGTGAACATGAGCTTCAGCAACTCCATAAGAGCTGCTAATTAGACAAAACACCAAAGTAGCCCTCCATACATCACCATCATTAATTTCACAAAACAACATCAAGTTTATAAAGTATTGACTATTGATCGAAATCCAACCAAAAAACCAACCAAAACCCTAGAAAGCAGTTATTCTGGAAAACCTAACTAAGCAACACGAAACAAAAAAACTAATTAGGTATTGTTCTTGAGGATGATACTAAGAAGCATAGAAGAAAATCCTTACCTAATACTTAAAGTTAACAGATCTTGTGAACAACAATTGCATTCAATTTGACGTAAGTATTTAACTCTCTATCTCTTTTGTTCCTTTGTTCTTCTTGGTGGAATAAATCGATAAGGATTGGTGGACTGAATGTTTTTTTTTTTTTTTTTGCAAGGGTGAAATACGAACTTGGTGGGATTTTTCAGGAAAAATGGGGGGGGGGGGGGGGGGGGCTACAGCCAGGTTTAGTCAACATGTGCTTCCGCCCCTGAGTTATCTCCGTCCATGGATGCTTGATCTATCCCATATTATAATTATGCTGAAATTGCAGATCCCCAGTCGTAATCTGGTGCTTTGTCAAGATCTTTTAACGCTTGAAGCCAACCAACACGAGTAACAGAAGTTGAGTTTTTAAAGATTGTCTGACCCAGTACCCATAATATAACCTTCCATTCGAGTACATGATAGTCATCTACATGTTCTGGGTTTCTTGGTTGGAGAAGGAATGAATTCAACGCTGAACATCTAATCTCACCTTCTTTCAATTATTTATATCTATAAAAGAGGGAAAAAGCGTCTCCCATTTACTATTTGATACCCATTCGTCTTGGTTGAATGGTGGCGGGTCTCCCATTCCACTTGGGATCCCAAAAATAAAATACAAATCAAGGGGCATAATTCCTATTACAAGTATAATATAAACTATGATTAATTGTTTTTATTATATAATAATTATTTAAAAAATATAATTTAAGTTAAGTTAAATAAGCTTGCCAATTTCAAAATCCAAAAAATGGAATGTGTACGTCGTCTCCCACCACCTTTCTTGTTTCTACAACTATTTTCGTAATTTTTTGGTTGTGTCTTCTAGGCTGCACACTATAAATCGCACGCCAGGGATATCTGTCAACTCTTTCTCGGACTTGAGGGGGTAAAACTTCATAAACAACCTTTAAGTCTAACAATCCACCCCTCATTCTAAAATAATCCTCATACCGATCATGATTCCCCGACACATGAACTTAGACTAATGATGGAGCAACAATGACACTTGGCGAAGCAAATTCTACTTCCCGATTTAGAGAAAAATCTACACCTGTTTTAGGCGTCAGTGCCGGTTCATTTCTTCGATCTCTTCTCTTCTTTACACTATTGATAGCTTTTCTTAAAATGTCGCTCATATTGTATCAATTTTTTTTGATTTAGAAGAGTTTTAGAAGAAGGAAATACTAGTGGCGTGACTGAAAATGAATTCAGTTGAAGCAATTTATAGGTTTGAAAATACTGCCGTTGAAAATATGGGTGTTGGAGTTTTTGTGTCTAGCACCCGCGTTGGAGTCTTCAATACCAACGGTTCTGTCGCCAACGCCAGCGCCTTGGTTTCCAACGCATGCTTTTTTTCTGACAACTCCAGCGTTTTCCTGAAGTGTGGGTTCTTGATGATCAACCGCCGAGTGCTTTACCATAGTAGAAAAACCAGTTTGTCCATCCACTTGGCTCAAAAAAAAAAATTTCATTTAGACATTTCCATAGGAATTGCCCTAAGAACCCACACCATTGGAGATAAGGCTGCACAAGAACTGGCCCGGAACCAGTCTACCGGACCAGAACTAAAAAACCCGGGCCGGTACTATACCGGAACTAGTGTAGGCGGTATAGGGAACGAGAATTTAATTAAGAACCGGTGGTATATACCGGTACAAGTAACGGTTCTGCTAAGAATCCCGACATGTACCGGACTAAAATTCCTGAATTATCTTAGCCTTTGATTTCCCTTGAATCATAACCGTTGATGCTAGGTATATACAATAACTTCCCTTAATATCTCGATATTTCCTCCTCCTCCTCCTCCTCCTCCTCCTCCTCCTCCTTCTTCTTCTTCTTCTTCTGAGCGATCCAGAACTTTTTCTTCTTCAGCAACACCACCAGAACAAATAACATCATCTTGTTTAAACTCAATCAACCAACACCTCTCAATCACACCGAAATCAACACCTCTCTATCACAACCATCACCACCTTCTCTTCACTTATTCTTCTTCAGTTATTACGAAAACTAACATGTAAATTAATTCATCAGATTCATTTGTATAACTATAAACTAACTCAGGGTTTCTATTAATTTCAGGTTTGATTAATTTGTTAAATGTGAATTTGGTTTTTCTTGATTACATGTTTTATTAAGGTTTTATTTAAGATCAAATAGATTGATTATATTGAAATTAATGGCTTTAGATTGTTTATGATATGGGTTTTTCATTATACAAGAAATCAGTTGAAGTTGTTGTTGATTTATGGATGCATACTGAGAATTAGAAGATAGGTCTATTGAATCGTGAATTGGGAAGAAATTGATGAAGTAGAAATAGTGGTAATATGGTCGCTAAATTGGCGTTGATAAGACATTGTTGATTGTCAATCAATTATTGATTTTGTTCAGATGATTGTTTCCTAACTTAAAAATTAGGGCACCAGCTCAAACATGAGGATCTTACAAAGATTTAATTGAGTTTGGGGTATGAGAGGAGGTGGATATGCAAGGATTTGTGTTGCTACTATATTGGAGACCAATTTTGGGTTTGCAGTGATGTTATATCAGAAGGTGATGAGGTGATGTTGTTGGTTTGTTCTGAAATTGAAGGTATATTAGATGATGGAAGGGGGTTTGCTGAGATGGAGAGAAAATTGAGTTGAACATAGTTTTTGACTGAGAAGATTGTATAATATTTATTGGATTGTAGAGAATTATTTTTGATACTCAATAGATGTATGTTAGAACTTTAATTCTGAGCTTTTGTATTACTTTTGTTTTAAAGTTTAAGTTAAAACCCTGTACCGGAATGGTCTTTCAGGTACAAGTGCAACTCCAGGTACATGTCCTCAAAATGAGGTACCAATCAAATCCAGGTACATGTACCAGGTTCATAAGAAACCCAGACCGCACTGGCCCATGTGCAACCTTAATTGGAGATAGTTCATGAGCAAAGCATTAGTATTTTTGCCACATACATATAACCCCATAAATAAGGATCTAAATAAAAATTCCACATATAATTTTTAGCACTCACTTTTAGAGATGCTCTCAACGTGGATATTGAGTTTTTGTCTCATTAGACTAACTCCTCTCCTATAATGGGTGTAGTATCCCTTCTTTCAAGCAGAATGGTCAATCATAGTCACTAGTAGAAAATGGATATTTAGCAACCCACATCGAGACCCTCATTGACGGTAGTTGGACCACTCGACCATACATAGCGGTCTCTGATATAATAAAAATCTGGACCATATCCGAGATCTCAATAAATGGTCTCTGAATAACAAAATTTATTTACCCTTTCATCCTTCTGGGAACTCTGATACAGAGACCCATGGGCATACGTTCTAGTTACTGTTTTAGATGTGTGATGAACGACTGGAGATGCTTAAGATTTGAGCCATTGATTGAGATGATATGGATGGATGGACGTGAAGAAGAGACCTTATTATTATAGAGGATAATATCTCTTTTTCTCTGCGCCTCATTTATCTTATCTCTTCTTCACACGGTCTATTCTTCTCCATCCATTCTCTATATCTCCCTGCCAAGAAATTGTTTTAAATTCTACCTCACTCTTATGTATCTTCTGAACTACTTCTATTTCAACATCCCCTTTATCCTTATCTACAAATTGTCAAAACCCAATCTTCTATTTTTATCAACACAATCAAATAACCCTAACTTTCTCTCTCGAAAATCAACATGTATAAACCTTAATTTTTATTATATCTCGCCTGTGTCTACTATCGTTCTCTGAGTTCTTATCTCTAGTATTTATTTTTAGAGATTTTGTACTTCACTTCTGATCAATTTGTGGTTTGTCTTTGCAGATTATTATAGAGGATAAACAATTTTAGTTGTTTCTTACAAGGTGAGAAGACGAAAAAACCCTTTATTTTTCAAATCTAGAGTTTTAATAAATTTAGTTTACTTTCGAAGTTTTGATTTTTTTTTGGAGGATTTCTTTCTGTGCGTGGTATTGAAATTGCTGATTTTTATTTCCAGTCCTTGTATTTCTTGATTTCTTTTAAGGTTGTAAGTTTTGGTGTAATATTTTTGATTTTTGGTTAAATACCCTAATTCATACTCTACTTTTCTGATCTTTTTTACAACAATGCAGATCTATAATACTATTACTGCTGCTGAATCTCAGGTGATTCAATATCCCAATTTATTCTTAGTTGAAGACTTGTATAGTTTCGAGTTTTTTATTGATTTTTTACATTTCTTTGATCTGTATTGCAGGTGGATTCTTAGTTTGCAGGACAATTTGGAGATGCTTGGTAACTTGTCCTTTGTAAATTACTTCAAAACTCAATCTATCTGATTGCCAAATTTTGAATTTTTATTTTCCTTTTTGTGGCTAGTCTGTTGCATAATATAATATTTAGATTGGTGAGAATTTTAGATTGTTGATATTCGTATTTCCATCCGCCGATTGGTAACATGAGGTTAAATTAAGAATCTCACTGCATTGTGCGAGTGAGTCATGTTTGGAAGGATGGAAGTTTCCATTGTGCTGGTTAGCTCGATTGTGCCAATAATAATTTGTAAATTGGGATTCTGTTAAATTAAATTAGGATTCTGTTAAATTTATAACTAGCTTAGTATCCAATGAAATCATACGACGCTTTGTAGAAGTTCAGGGTTTAACGATTACTTGTGCAACTTCTTAATTGAACCGTAATGAGCTTTTTTTCTTTCATAATCGAATTTTATTTTTCATTCTTGATAATATTAATTTTGAAATGAATCTATTCTCTTAGATTGATATTTCTTCAAAAGGCTTATCTCGTCTGATGGCATTACTATTTTGATATCGGTATGAGTTTTCATTGAATATCTTGGCCAAATTAAGCATGCTATTTTGATCATGTTGCTTTGGATTATTATTGAAGTTTATCGTATGTACAGATTGATTCTACTGTAATGTCAAGAAGTTCCAGTAAATTAGTAGTCATTATTGCAAGGTGAATTGTAACTATCCGTAAATTACTAATAACTAAATAGTGAAAAGGAAGTATAACAGTTATGAGGGGAAATCTAAAGTAGTATTCGCTTGCAACTGTTAATGTTCGAACTTATATCTTTAAGAATTTATGAAATATATTTTACTTTTCCTTAGTAGCTAAACTACTTGTTTACATGATCAATAGAGAATCCATGGTTACTTTGTACAGTAGAGTGTGGATTTTTGTCTTGCTATAGATTCTTTCCTTCTTATACCATTTCATATTGGACCACGAATCTTGAATTTCAGACTCCCAAGCATGTGAATTGTGATGGCTATGAAAAGTATAAAATTTCTTTGATGTAGCCTTATTCAACCCACCTGGTGCTTTAAATGGCACAAGTTTGGTGTATTCTATGACGCATATTTTATTATATTTTTTAACTATTGCGAACCTAACATGAATTGTTTTCGTTAAAGTGTATTGGGTGTCTACTATATTACATAGTTTTAATAGTTCCTAACATGTACTATAGACTGGTGCAGTACAAATAACTTGGCTTCTCTGTCATACATGACCATCCTATATATTACATTGGTAGTTTTGATTTCAAAGCAGGTCCCATCCTGTTATAGTAGTCTTAATAACAAAAGAACTTGAGGTTTCTAGTGTAATGATGGATTGTTACATGAGGCTTATAACGTTGATTGTTATTTGTATTACCTGCACATATATGAATTTTCCCAATATTTGTTGCTCATGTGCACCCTATAGTTATAAGAGTGTTCTTAAGTATTGGAGAGTATGAGGTGACGATCGATAGGATCAACTATTGAAACAATTATGGCCTATATCATCTGGATTTTTGGATAGTTATGGTACTTTTCTGGAGCCATGTGTTCATATTTTTTATTTTTAATTACTTTGTTCTTGTGTTTACTTCAGTATAGTTTAACAACCTAAGTTTTTTCTCTTTTCATACAACAAAATTTAGGGAGAGACTTGAAGCGAACAAGGAAAAATTCCCACCACATGTTATGCTAGTCATTGAAGAAGAGTTTACAAAGCTCCAGCTGTTAGGAGCCACATGTTGGGAAACTTAGAAGAAGCTCACAAGGTTAGCAGATGTCTATTTCCTTTGTCATTATGGTTTTGATTGCTTTTAGTTGATTTCTTTTGATGTAATCTTCCTTTATAGCAAATATTTACTGCCCTATGAGCAACAATGCTCGATATCTGCTATAGTTAGAATTATCCTTATATTCGACATACTTGGTTGAGTGTTTCGTGTTTTGAGTAAGTATGTATTTGAATGCACTTAATCTTCCATACATCTTTAATATGTTGTTTTGCGAATACAACATAAAAATGTTAGGGAAGCTTTCCTTAGAGCTAGCACTATGGTGCTAGCTATCCCTCAAATAAAGGGAAGGGATGGCACACAAAAGTCAATCCTTCTATGGTGCGTTTCTATCCCTTCCCTACACTATACGCGTACTCATCCCCATATGAATAGTTCCAATTGAGTACTGAGTACGCGTATTTTTCAACTCGTCGACTTGACTCAATATGCGTACTCAGTACCCGTTGGATATGCTTAAGTTCACAGAACTCGGTTCTTCTTCCAATTTCCTCTTCTTCACTTAAACTCTTCCCCTCATAACCCCTCTAACCCCCTTCGATTTTGTTGTTTACTCAGGGTGATTCCATTGCTAAGATTAAATGGGTTTGATGGTTACTTCAAGGTGAATGTAATCCCTCAATCAATTTAAATAGCACCGAATGTCATATATTGTTCTCTATCTTTTAATTATTTCTTATGATTGAAGCATTACATCAATGTCTCATGAAAGCATTTGCAGAAGCATTTTGCCAGAGACTAGTCAGTTGGAGCAGAAATATTAAAATATCAGATCCTTCGGAAGAAGGTTGCATCCTGTAGTTTTCTGTTTAACTAAAATTTTATTCTATAGTAATTTCCTCAGTTGTAGATAATTCTACTTTTATTTTGTAGCAGCAAAGTTCGACGTGGAAGAGGGGAAATAGAACGGATCACTACTAGGCTCATATTGTAATTGGGTGAATTTTTGCATGAAGGAATTGCAAGGTTGTGGAGGGTACAAATGCGGACCTAGCACTAGATGTACTAACATTAAGTTATGTTTTCTTTATCCATGGCTAAGTTCTGATATTGTGTCTTGTAAATTTCATCTTGGATTATTAGTTGCATTTTCAAACTATGTGGCCATATTCTTACCCATGTACGATATCATTCGCAACTGGATGGAAGATCTTACCCTCAAGAATGCTCCTTATTTGACAACTTATGTACCCTTAGTTTCAGGCTCGTAAGTTGTTAGACCTTTTATTTTAACTTATTGCCTTTTTAAATGTCGTGTTTGTCTCTATTGAGCTCAGGATTTCTAAAGTCTATTCCCATGTTGATAACCATCTCGAGTTTAAACATGTGAAATAGTTCTCAATTGTTCTTTGAGTATGTTATAGGAAGATTAGATTACTAAAATAATTATGTGAGTGATAATTTATGATATGACAAAGAATCTGACGAGTATGATAATACTTGTTTATATTTTTATTGAAGAGGTCTTATTTGTGGATCCGTAAAGGTCTTTATGCATCAGTAATGAAGTTTTTGTGCTTAGGGTCTGCAGTGATGTACTGAGATTCTTCATGGAAAGTGGTAACAAGGGTTGCGAGGTTGTTTCCTTAAATGCTGAGTAAGATTTCATGTGCTTCTGTGAGAGTAAGTTGTTCATCTTTGCAGCTTGTATTATTCATGACTGTTACCTATCCGTAAAAGATTATGAATTATTGTGTTTTGATATGTAGGTTTCTTGATATCCTGGTTACTTTGGAGCTTACACCATAGTGAGAGGCATGGTAGTCTCAAGTCATTTTTTGTATGTTTCTTTTGGTTTGGCATCACTCTGCATCTTTAACATTTCGATTCTTGCCGTCACACGTTGTCGAAACATCGTCTATTAGTTTAGCATATCGTTAGAACTTACTAGCTAGCTTGGACACGTGTTGTTCTAAACTAAGAATTTCATCCTTTTGTGTAATTTTAAACCCAATGAATAAAACGAATGAACGAAAGTTGAATTCTCAATTGGAGTTTAAATTTGAGTTGAATTTGAATTTGACTTTGGGTTCCATTTGACTTGACTTTGAGTTCCACTTGACTTGACTTGACTTTGATGCAGTCAAATTTTTTCATATTTAGCCATTCAGGCATTTCAACAAATCTGAATCTATTTTTTTTTTATATTATAATTTAAATCTGAGACCCACGGCTAAGGGTCTTTGCCTCGTTACCCTTAAAATCAGTCGTTATTTTGAGACCCACGGCTATGGATCGTACACAACGACGACGCTTTATCAGAGACCCCAACAGAGACGTCTAGAACTGGTCCTATAACTTGTATATATGACTTGTCCTGACGGTCGCGGAACTTCTGTTTTCCCATAGTGAGTGCTTTGTCTAAAAAAGAAAAACTAGCTACGTTAAAACTTGTTTTATGATGGACCCAAACTATGAAAAAACCTAGAAGCCTCGTGATATATAAAGTGTAACAATTCAAGTTGGGGTCTATATTTTTCCAAATCACTTTCCAAAATTCCGTGGAAGATAACTCGAATGGCAACCAAAAGCACCAAGTCTTTTAATACTCAACCGACCAATTTTAGCGAGTTTAGTGACTTTCTCGATAAATGCTAATTTTGTGATTTGATATGGAACGTTAATAGCGTGTTTGGATAACATTTTAGAATTTTCTTTTAGATTTCTGGAAATAACAAAGTCAGATTTTAGTAACACAGATTTTAGTAACACAATTTCGAATGACTTTTCAAGCAAAAAGTCAACTTTTTATGAAGCAAATTGTTTTTTGCTTCTGACTTTTGACGTTGACTTATGTCAGGAAAATAAAAAGTTTTTTTTTTTCCTGATAACAAAGTAACATTTCATTAATGGTGGGTTTGGTTGCAGAAATAAAAATTAAAAATTCTCAGGAATTTTTAATCTCATGGGATTAGAACTGATAAATCCAAAGATTCATGCAAATTCCTATTGTATGTGGTAACTCGTTAGAATTCATATGATTCATAACATTCCTTTATTTTTAAGTTCATGTACTATTTGATGTTACCTTCAGAATCTTAAATTCGTATACATTGGATTTTAGTGTTAAGAAAAAGTGTCTCCAAAAATCCTTTGATAAGATTTCCAGTAAATCTAAGGGGAAGGGTCAGACGGGTCAGACTCCATATGGAGAATTTGATGGAAAAGTGATTCCTGTGGGAAACGTGATTCCAGTAGATTTAGGAAACCAAACGTACCGAGGGAAACATAATTCCACTGAATCTCCTGAACCCGTAAATCCCATCTTTAAGACTCTGCATCCAAACCCACCATAATAGAAATTCAAGTATAAAATAGGTTTAAGATCGAAAACAAGAGAATAACATGCCGTGAAAGTACAATTCCGTTAAATACGATAAGAGAAAAAGAAGGATTATCGGTGTAGAACAAATACAAGTATGAATGAGTCAGAGGAGTGATGGGTTTTATCGGAAATTTAATTCCAACCATTGACATTGTTTTTCTTCTTAGAAAGATGTGCTTTTAAAATATAAGTGATTTTCCCAAATATCTTAAAACTAGTGATGAAACTTTCGCCATCAAAATGAAGAATCGGTCGTCGGATAATTCAAAATTGAAGATTCCTGAGCAAAAGACAACACATGTAAAGGTTATTTTATCGCCGAAGAGTGTCGCTGGTGATCCAAAAACCCCATAAAGTGACCAAAACAGTCATTAAAGCCAAGATAAATCTCTTTAGAAGAGGAGGCAAAACCACCGTAATGGTATAGATAAGAGCACAATAAAACTAACGTAAAACTAAATTTACACTAATTTTTTTTTAGTAAAGATTGAAAGTACATGCTTAGATCCAATCTCAAAACGGACCAGGTACGAGCAAAAAGGGTTTACCAGCAATAGGTTTCTTTTTTTTTCTGTTAGAAAAGGTTAGAGAGGAGAGAAAAAGTGCTTCTACTTCAAAACAGAATAGAAACGTATTTTTACTTCGAAAATGTTGTGTTGACCGAAAACAAATCCCAAACTTAATCCCCAACACTCAAACAACGGGATCCATTTTTACCTTCACTAATTCCAATGCTGAAAGGCTTTTTTTTTGTCCATATAGGTGTTTACACAAATAAGATTTTTCAAATTTGTGTTTACCTATCAATTTTTTCAAAATATGAATTTACCCACATTTTGAAAATTCTAATCCAGTCAACAAACTTGAAAATACAAAAACCCACAATTACTTACCTATTTGCTGAATTTGCCATTTTATAATTTTTTTTTTTTTTTAAAAGTTGGTTAGTACGGTTTTGACCTATCTTTTAGGAAGTTTGAATAGAAGTGGACATATTATATCTTGCAAAATCAAATTTGTTTTTGTGTTTTTGATTGCAAAAATTTATATGCATAACAAAAACGGATTAGCTTTATGATTGCAGACACGTATATGCCTTGAAAAAATGAATTCGTTTTTGTGTTTTTGATTGCAAAAATATATATGCACAGCAAAAATGGATTAGCTTTTTTGACTGTAGACACGTATATGCCTTGCAAAAACGGATTCGTTTTCGTATAGGCAGATTCATTTTTGTTTTATTTTGCATTATTGCTTACTTTTTCTTCAAAATTGACAAGACCAGATCTTGAATATCCTAGTTAAAGGTACAGTCGGCTTGCGACCATTTCCTCACCAGTTGGTAAGGAAAAGAAAAAACTTACAGACTAAGGATGATGTTTTACATGAAGAGATTTTTTTACAATATAAGGTCACCATGGATGAATATAAGTTACATAGCTTGCTAGACTTCATTTGTCGGCTTAAAATGTTATCAATGAAAAATTATAACCAAACTCTGTACTGCAAGATAAACACCCATTTCCAAAAATTGCAACATGAAACAATAAAACAAGATGATCAGAACTTCAATGCTTTGAGACAAAATAAAATTTGTTCTTATGTTCAGCATCTGTTATTAATTAGTTATAGAATCCTCACTTCTTGCCATTAACCTTCTATGTCAAGCGAAGATCCACTGATGATGACGACGATGGCAGCACTTAAGATCCCACAATTCTCCAATTTTTCTTCCGTAGTTGCATTGGCACTCTGACAATTTATGAAATACATACTACACAGATCCAAAAGAACAAAATAATAAGAGGGGATGGAGGAAAAGAAAGAAACTAGAAGATACACATGATTTACCAAAGATCTTTACTCTACCATTTTTATTTTTATTTTGAGCTCGGCGAAAAAGAGGATAGAGAGATATGAGAAAGATTTGATATTCGGTAGTTTCCATGATCTTAAGCTCTAGCTTTATATTCACTATTTGTATTTATCTGTTTGATTTGACCCATAAACCTAGGAGTAACTTGACCCATTCACCTACCGATTTGATTAATCGTAAAAAAATAAATATACAATATGTTTTTTTAAGCTGACACTTTTAGGGGCGACCAATTTGTAATTATGGGCGACATAAAAGACAAAATAGATTGAAAATACTTATATGCCCCTTCATAATCGGGAGGTTAATCCATAATCGGTAGTTTGGGGCAACTCTATATTCGGTAGTTATATGAACTATTTTGACTACCGATTATGGTAGATTTCGCCAAAGATTATACTGTATAATCGGAAGTCATGGTAACTTCATTTACTACCGATTATAGGCTCAACCAAATTCGAAAAATAGAGGATTTTGGCATAATCTGATTTTGGGGCAACTCTATATTCGGTAGTCATATGAACTATCTTGACTACCGAATATGGTAGGATATTTGCAAAGAGATCCACTATATAATCGGAAGTCATGATAACAATTCATTTATAACCGATTATAGGCTCAACCAAAATTCAGAAAAAAGAGAAATTTTGCAAAATCTGATTTTGGGACTACTCTATATTCGGTAGCTATATGTGTTGGATATTTTCAATAATGTTTGCCGCTACTAAGGGGGGTCCTGGGGGGCGTAGCCCCCCAGGCTGTGGTCGAACTGGAGACCTCCCCTGGTGGGGGTTTCTAGGGGGAACCCCCCCGGAAGAATTTTTTGGTTGTACGTTTTGGTTAATGAATTTGAAAACCTATTTTCACAAAACGTGTTTGTTCCCATAGGGTTTATTCATTATCGGAAGTCATGATAACTATGATTTTGGGGCTACTCTATATTCGGTAGTTATACGAAGTATATTGACTACCGATTATGGTAGGATATGTGCAAAGAGAGCCACTTTATAATCGGAAGTCATGATAACTCTTCCTTTACTACCGATTATAGGCTCAACACAAATTCAGAAAAAAAGAGGATTTTTGCAAAATCTGAATTTGGGACTACTCTATATTCGGTAGTTATATAAACTATCTTGACTACTGATTATGGTTGGATATTTGCAAAGAGAGCCAGAATAATCGGAAGTCATGATAACTCTTCATATCTTACCGATTATAGGCTCAACCAAAATTCCAAAAAAAAAAGGATTTTTGCAAAATATGAATTTGAGACTACTCTATATTCGGTAGTTATATGAACTTTCTTGACTACCGATTATGGTAGGATATTTGCAAAGAGAATCACTGTATAATCGGAAGTCATGATAACACTTCATTTACTACCGATTATAGGCTCAACCAAATTTCAGAAAAAAGAGGATTTTTGCAAACTCTGAATTTGGGGAAACTCTATATTCGGAAGTTAAATAACCTAAATTCCCTACCGATTATGGTAACATTTTTTCCAAAGGTCTACTGTATAATCGGGATTCAATATAACTTTATTTACTACCGATTATAGAATAATCAAAATTCAAAAGATTTAAGATTTTATTTTGGGGATACCGTATAATCGGAAGTCATACAAAATAAATTTACTCCCGATTGTTGATTACCTACCGATTGTATAGTTATCTACCGATTGTAAAGGGTAGTTTGGCCATTAAAAAAAACGCCTCGGAAATAACCTACCGATTATTTGCTATTTTGTCGTTTTGTGTCGCCCCTAATTACAAATTGGTCGCCCCTAGAAGGTTAAAACTGGAAGATTAAATAAAGTAAAAATCTTAAATACCCTTATAATCTGTATTAAATACAATATTATACATAAAAACGTGCAAACACTATTTAAAGATTTTCCGTGTGTAAACACTAATTTGAAGAATGTCCAACGGGTAATCATCCAATTTTTATTGAATAAATCCCAGAACAAAATGTCGGTATGTGTAGCACTGTTCTTTTTACTTGGTGTATCCAAATAGGCTACAAGGGGAATTCCTATTGCAATGAACAATTTTTTGTTGTTGTTGTTGAGACACGTGGATGAACAAACAAGTTTTTGCACTATGGGTAATCAAGGAAAAATGAACAAATCTGATATTTTAGGGTCCCACTAGTGATTTTATTAATATAAAGTAATAAGAGTTTGGTACCACTGGTGATGGAGTTCAGGCCAGGCTATTTCGAGAGCAATTTCGCGCAAACGTACTAAATATTTGTCTGAATGTGTTGCTCATGGTTATGGTTTGCGTGTTTTAGCTTTTACTACTTTAGGGGAGCTTAGTGAAGATTTCATTTGTTTTTTCAAACGTTTGATAAATTGTTTAGTCAACAATGACGTTGTTCGTGGTTTAGGTAGTTTTATTTTTCATAGGTTGGATGTTGTTGTTTAGAAATGGATTGGTGCTCAGCTTGTTGCTCGGCTGCCAACCAAAAGCTATGTAATTTGATGAAAAAAGAAATGAGATATTACATTTATACTCTTTACAAAAAAAAAAAGTGTTGGTGCCCAGCTTGTTACTAGGTTACCAACCAAAAATTTGTACGATCCTCTTGATTTTCTTATCTTACTGAGTATTAAGTCAAAATTATTAAAGATTATCAATATTACCCTAAGTATAATAAAAGGATTTGGAGAGAGAAATTTTGAGGGGCGATCAAGCTTCCAACGACCGCGTTTTTTCAAGCACACACGGTTCTCCATCAAGCGCGTGCTTGTTCTTCCATCTCACTCAACATACCAACAAATTTGTGGAAATTATTTTGCTCTAGTAGTGTTAAAGCATTTTTTTTGAACTAGCAACATTGTGGCCGTTGGATACTATAAATGTGATGTCAGCAGAAGAAAAAAAACATGCCGTGACATCACATCTAGAGCATCCAACGGCCACAACGGTGCTAGTTCAAACGGTGCGAGAGTAAAATCCTCTTGACATCACATACGTTTTTCATATTTTTTTGAGTCCATATTGGGATCAAAATCAACAAATCTGTGTTTTGTTGGGTCCATAAGAACTACTCTAAATCTTTTGAATCGACCGGATGCTTTAATGCCCAAACCATTTTAGAGGATCAGCATCGCAATCAACACGTGTCAACACGTGGGGTACTTTGTCTTGGGACTCATGGTGGAGTATCACACGTATTTAAGTCACATGACAATTGAACATGTACAGGACTAGGGATCTCAAGAAGAGATATCAAAATTCCTTATCAAACCAAATTAGCAGTTAATGACACCTTAAATATCATAATCTCCCTGATTATGGGAAAAATTAGAAAAAAATCTAATTAAATTTTAAAAACGATTATCAATTCAATTTAATTGTATTCCGTATATTATATCGCCAGCTATAAATTCAAAATATTTTCATAAATAAAAAAAAAGGGAAAAAAAAAAATCTTACTCCATCTCCAATAATTTCGCTTGAATCCTAGGTGTATCTCTGAACAACAGAGTTTATCTTTTAAGATAATTACAAGATTCAGTTTCACAAATACTGTATTTACCAAAAATACCACTGTCCCATACATTTCACTGTTTCACCAATGTTCTATGGTCTATACAGTTTCCAACCAAAACACTCCACCTGGACACATGGAATATCCAACGGACCTGATGGCTCAGAAGTTGGTACAGGTCCCACAATCTTTGGAATAGGTAGATAGTGGGACCCACAGACCCTACAGCATCAAGTGTTTGATGATGATTCAGATTCTCTTCTTTTTCTTCTTCTACCTTTGTATAAATACTCTGTTTCTGCCTCCTCTGTTTTCCTCCACTTGTACTTCATCCTCTCTTCACAGCACACCCAACTAACTTTGTTTCTTTTGCTTCTGGAGGAGGTGGTGGTGGAAAAGAAGAGTTTCTTTTGTTGTCTCACTGAGTAAAAAAAAAATCTCCATTCTTTTCTGTGATTTCCATCTGCAAATACAATCAGTCTGTCAATTACAACAGGATGCAGAGATTAGTAAAAAGGGTAGTTACAGGAAGGAAAAATATGAAAGAAACCCAACGATTCTTCTCACAATCTGCTGTACAAAAGACTGAAGAAGAACAAAATGAAACCGTTCTTCCAAAAATGCCCTCTTTCAATTACATCCCACCACCATATACAGGACCATCAGCTGCTGAGATCTTGCAGAAACGTAAAGAGTATCTCAGTCCTTCACTCTTCTCTCTCTACAAAAAACCAGTAAGTACAGGTTAAATCTGCATTTCAATTATTATTTAAAAAAAAAAAATCCTTCCTCTGCCGGCGGCGGACGGTGGTGGAGAATCTGGAGATTGGAGGCTGTGGGGTTGCCGGTTTTAGTTGAATTTGTTAGGGTTTATAATCTGATTATGGGTAAAATTGTAAAATTGGGTTTTTCTAGATCTAGATTCTGATTTATTTTGATTCTCCGTATTGATTTTATTGATTCTCTGATTTTGTAGTTGAATATTGTGGATGGGAAGTGGCAATATCTGTTTGATGAAAATGGTAGGAGATATCTTGATGCATTTGGTGGGATTGCAGTTGTGTGTGCTGGACATTGTCATCCTGATGTGGTTGAAGCTATTGTTAATCAAGCTAAAAAGATTCAACATTCTACTGTTATGTATCTAAACAATTGTATTTCCGATTTCGCTGAAGCACTCGCCGCTAAGATGCCCGGAGATCTCAAGGTAAAATCAATCAATTGCGAATTATATAATTGTGTCTGTCTGTGTGTGTTCGATTTTGTGAATTTTGAGAAATTGGGTTGTTTTGTTTGGTGGTGTAGGTTGTGTTCTTTACTAATTCAGGAACCGAGGCAAATGAATTGGCGATGATGATTGCTAGGTTGTATAGTGGGTGTCAAGATATTATATCGATTAGGAATGCTTACCATGGAAATGCAGCAGGAACCATGGGAGCTACTGCTCAAAGTATCTGGAAATTCAATGTTGTACAGGTATAATTCACTTATACTACTGGATAATCAACCGAGGGTTGTTTACTTCGATTAGTATTGAGTATTGACGATTCCTTGTCTGATACTTGTATTTTCCTTGTATTTTGTCAATAGAGTGGAGTTCATCATGCTTTGAACCCCGATCAGTATAGAGGTGCTTTTGGTTCTGATGGAGAGAAGTATGCGAAAGATGTGCAGGACCTTATTGATTATGGAACTAGTGGCCGTGTCGGTGGTTTCATTTCTGAAGCTATTCAGGTATGCTTCTATGAAAGAAAATTTCTATTTTGTTATGTAGAGACCTCTTGTGATGTGAAGTTGAACGTGTGGAATTTGCTTTGATACAGGGAGTGGGTGGAATTATGGAATTGGCGCCGGGTTATTTGCCTGCTGTGTATAGCAGCATAAAGAAAGCAGGTGGAGTAACTATCGCTGATGAAGTCCAATGTGGGTTTGCCCGAACTGGTGACTTTTGGGGTTTCGAGGCTCATGGCGTTGTTCCTGATATAGTGACGATGGCAAAGGTAACAATTCTCAACTCGTTTATTGAGAATTTCATAGTTAAGACTCGCAAATTTTTCCATGTCTGAGTAAATTTTGCCTTTAGTACATTCTGACGACTGAATGAATCCTTTTTCAGTTTAATTCGAGATTTTGTAGAGTTACCATGTGTGTTTGTTATTGGTTTGGATGCTCTAACTGGTTCATACTTGTTGGCTATATCTTCAGGGTATTGGGAATGGGATTCCTCTTGGTGCTGTGGTGACTACTCCTGAGATAGCACAGGTCTTGACCCAGCGCAGCTACTTCAACACTTTTGGTGGAAACCCTCTGTGTACTTCTGCTGGACATGCCGTCTTGAAAGTACTTGAGAAAGAAAGGCTGCAGGAGAATGCACGTGATGTGGGTTCTTATATGAAAGGTCGCCTCCATGCCTTACAGAACAAATATGAAAGTAAGTATTTCAAAGTTCAAACTACTCTATGGTTTACTTTTCGGTATGACTGTCTTGGAATCCAAGGCTATACGAATCCACTTTTATTTCACTTCTGTGGAAAAAATTAGCATAAGAAATTGACTTTAATGATTTTGAATTCTTTGATATTCAGTTATTGGGGACGTGAGGGGAAGAGGTTTGATGCTAGGAGTTGAACTAGTAACTGATCGCGACTTGAAGACTCCAGCCAAGGCTGAAACTTTACATATAATGGACCAGATGAAAGGTCTTTATCTATAAAAACATTTCTCTCTGACATGTTTCGCTTTCTACGCATGTTTCTAACTAAACTTCCCTTGTTGATTTCTAGAAATGGGAGTATTGATTGGGAAAGGTGGCTTCCATGGAAACGTTTTCAGAATCACACCACCCCTTTGCTTCACAAAGGAAGATGCAGGTGGGTTTTAATCCAACAAAATCTGTCTGGCGTATGAACTTTTAATTTCGTTTCTTGTGTTCCCTTTTCTAACATAGGGTGCTTTTCTCTGTGTGTATTTTCTCTGGTTGCAGACTATCTTGTGGATGTGATGGATATCATACTGGCGAAGATGTGAAACATGCTGCAGGGCTAAAGTTATGGCTAAATGAAATGGCAACAGAAGAAGAAAAGGAAAATCTATATTAGAAACATCCATAGATAGATCACCATATTTAGTAATGCAGGTTTCTGTGAAATGTCATTTGTCAATTATCTAAAAAATGTTATATGAAATAAAAATAAGTTGTAACGTCCCCTGGCAATGCCGATGCGTTACACTACAGGAGTAGATGATGAGACATCACCTCGTTGTCTCTCACTCTCCGGCTATTTATCTCCTGCTTTCTTTGTTTTACTTCAAATACTCGGTCTATTACATTACCCCTTAACGACGATTAGAATATGAATATGAATGTGGTTTTATTTTGTTGATGGGTTTCTGCATTTGTTGTTATTGTGTTCTTGTCATGCTACTAAGCTCTTTTGGTTAAGCCTCTCAGTCAGAGATGCATCATTCATCAGTAATTAGGTACTATTCACCTGACATGTTCCTCAGGAGGGTTTGTTTCCTTGATTAGGACAAGCACTGTAAACCATAAATTGTTGGGAAATTTTTTGTGAGCGAAAAACACGTCCTATACTGCAGGATTTGTCTTGAGGTAGAGGGTATCCCCGAAATAAGCAGCTCATCACAACTTGCAGCATTTGCGCGAAAAGATCCAAGGCCTAGGTCGTCCACTGAGCCACCTCCGCGTATGGAACATCCTGATGCTACGCCCTCTCCACCCCAAGAGGATACTGAGATACCTGTGGGAACTGAGGTGGCTGTGGATGCATGAGGTAGAAGAGGTTCCTGTGGATGCATGAGGTAGAAGAGGTTGTTGTTTAGGATCTTCCTCCTCCTCCACCTCATTATAAGCTCCAAAGGTTGCAGCTGCGTGACAAGGATAGCTACGCTAATTTGTCTTTGGCTGAGATCTCTAAGACTTTTCGTCTGCATAAGTTCAAGATCTCATTTGTTGATGACCATGATGTTCTTACCGAATATCTGATCCAGAGCTTCCCTTATGATGCGAACAATTAGTTAATTAGCGTTGGCCAATTGGCCGCATGTATGTTTAGGAAGATCCCTTATACTATGATGTTCTGTCCACTAGGGATGACCAGGTGAACAAGACTCAGGTTCGAGGGGTCATGCAATATACTGGTAACTACTGGCGTGCCCTTCGTGAATGTTAGTATCATAGCAATGGTAAGACTACTCTGAAGTCTTATGACCCTTTTTCCGCTGGGAGGTCTAAGCAAGAGGATTATACCCCTGCCAACTTCAATGCTACTTATGCTGATGCTATCCAGAAAAGCAATCTTCTTCCTTGGAGTGTTGTTCCACGCCGTATCCATGTTACTACAAAACAGATTAGGAAGGAAATAGCCTTCTGTTAGAGCATTGCTCGGTCAAACTTGATCACAAAAGATTAAAGTAATTGTGTGCAGGTGTTTATTGAAGATCTAAGAAGATTTGAAGACAAAGAAGATATTGAAGATTTCTGATTTGGGGTTCATAATCTTTGGTGTGCACAATACTTGTTTCGGTATAAGAGGATCCAACTATAATCGATTTATTCTTCTGGTAGATTAGATTGATTAGTTGTGTTGATCGGCATCAATACAATTCTTTGTGATTAAAAGTATTGATTGCAAACTCTTAAGAATCACTTTGGTAATTGAGAATAAGATAGATCTAAGAACCTGACAAAAGAGTTTATGTTAATACAAACAAAAGAGCCTTTGTAGGACTCATATCACTTGGTTGAATAGAGTTGATACCAAACAGATTTGTTGTTCCTTTACTGTTTGGAATGCGAACCAAAGTAATTGTTCCAAATATGTGACTTATTCATAAGTTGGAGGCGTGGGAATACATACGGAACTAGGTGAACTATAGGTTTAGTTGCTTGGTCTCAACTATACGAAGTTGGTTTATTTTGTATAGCGGCTTAATCCTGAGAGTATTCAATTGTGGACAAGGTCCCGGGGTTATCTAGATTTGCGATTTCGTCGTTAACAAAATCTTGCTGTGTCATTTACTTTTATTTTTCGCAATTATAATTGTTTGTTATTATAATTTAAAGTAAATTACACAAACGTTAATTCCAATTTACTTGATATCAATCCTATTGTGTTTGGTTAAGTCTGAACCTATTATCAAGTAAACATACTTTGTTGTTGTATTGTCTCGATCTCGTATCCATATATAGATAGGAAAAGTTTTAGCTTGAGGTATATCTGGTTACCCTCGCCTTTTCAATTGCATTCCTTAATTTATAAATGTATTAGTTCGTGAATAATTGATTTTAGAACTTAACCAGCTCAAGTACGCATACCGGTTTGCATACTTAAGTGGTCGAACTGAGTTCGGGTTCGCCAGTATGCATACCACCAACCTCAGTAGAATTCCGGAACTTGAACTTTACTCCACTATGCATATGCATAATTAAGCTTCCGGACTTCACTTAACCAACGAGTACGCATACGGGTATGCATACCATGGTTCCCGGACTTCACTTAACCAACGAGTACGCATCACTAAACTTGACAAACAAGGTTGAGATTGTAACGCTTGCGAGTTCGACCGAACAATGCTCTAACAAAGAGGATTATAAGGTAATCTAAATGGAGACGAAGATGAAGAAGAAGAAGAGCAACGACGACCATGAAGGCCTGGAAAAGAAGCAGTTGTGGATAAAGATGAAGATTATAAACAAGAAGAACCACCACAACCAAAATAACAAGTCAGAGAGAGGAAACTTGCTGAATCAAGGAAGACAAAGCTTCATATTTCGGATGGTGATTACGTAACTTTGATAACAGTTTTGCATTCTCTTTTAAATTAACAAAAAAGACAAAATATTTCATTCAAATGGTGTATTTGAAGATACATTTTATGTAAATTATAATCTTACCTCATCTTCAAAAAAAAAAAAAAAAAAAAACCAGAAAACAAACGATCCTTCACGGAAATTCCAAAAAGACTTCATATTATGTTTTATAGACTTCCCAATCTTACCGCGGATTCATTTACCTCCTCCTCTTCATCTTGACTTGTATCTTCATCCGTCATTACAATTACTTTATCTTTCATAAGAGAGATGCATGAAGCTTTCTAGAGGTCCATTTCCGTCGCGTAGTTTGAACACCAATCCATCGAGAAATTATGTTGGAATTTCGGCCAAAAGACTTCACAATTAAAATAAGGTAATGGTCAACTGGGATTAAGTTTGAGTCTGATAAAATGGCATCATTGAAGAAACACAAGAAAGAGATTTCTATATTTTAGACCCTCACGGTAATATGTTGAGAAATTACAGTGATCAAAGGTTTCAAGATCTCAGTTACACCGCTAACTAGAATATTTTCTATCTCCAAGAGGAAATTGTATAAAAGATCTACAAAGACAAGGAACAGATGCAGTCGAGGTAGCGAAGAAAAATTGAAATGATAGTGTTTTTGAAAGAGAGTAAGAGTGATGATTGAAGGTGTTGCAGAACTATCAATGTGGAATGTGAAATAGAGATGACACTTGGATACTCGATGCCCCAATGCGCAATAAGTTGCTCAAGTTTTACCCGATAATCATCTTCCATGATTGACCAAGTCAAAGCCTCTCATTCACCTGCAAAAAAATCCCACAACCTTTCATTCTCATCATACTCCTTCATAAATTTCTCCTTTTTATTTTCTCTACTCCATCTGGTAGTGACTTAATATCCTATAGGTATTTCATCTTAAGAGGTTAAATTATTGGTTGCCATTTTTATCTAACATTGTTCCCTATATGAAAAGTGCAAGGAAAATTTTGGGCGTCCGAAAATACCTTACGAATAACATACATCAAAGCGGATTCTTGGTCGGTTACAATCACCTTAGGAAGAGAATCCTCCCGAAACATCAAATTACAATGCTCTAATGCCCTAACATAACTTTCTTTCAACTCATCCTTAAAAAAAACAAAAGGCCACGGTGAATGGAACCTTGGATGAGGTATTCCCAACTCTGTTCAACAATGACATCTCATATTTATTTGTCTTGTAGGTGCAATCCATTATAAGCACTTGCGGAAAACATAGAGCTAATTTAACGCAATCCGGATGAGAAAATAAAAGGTGTGTGACTAGGCGGAAGCCATCCGATTCTATTTGACCATGTAGTTGTTTTTCCCCACCAGCCACATTAATTGTTGCATCACTACCCTACCTTGAAATTCTTTCTTCCTCAAAGTACTTTTAGCGATGTATATATTTTGTATAGTGGATTTGTTATTAGGGTCATTCTCCTTCAACTTGCTTAGGATTTTAATTGGTGCTACACGAGATCGATACGTCTTATCTATTTCCAAGTATTCATAGTATTTGATTCTTGCGACTCTTGCATGTCCATGAAGATCAAGTACATGTGGGTCGTTCCGATAACAATCCATATTTTTATTCATAGTCCAATATTTTCCATCTTCATTCTCTTCTATGTAGTTGAAAACGATCTTGAAGAGGTACTCTCTTTTCTTCGTTCTTTCTCCCCGTCTTCCCAACATACACGAAACCATTTTTATGCTTATCAACGTTTTGTTGCTTCTATCACAAACCATTTCAACCATGTTCCATCGGCTTTGTTTCCCGGTCACTAGCACACAATTTATTTGCAATCCATGTTCATAATACCAGGCCTTTGCTTTCGCTTTACTTCCCCATCTCTACAGAAATACAAGGTCACATATATACTTAGTAAACATTTGGTATATATAATTTTAACATATAAAGTAAGACATCACTCAAATTTTTACCTACCAAGTCATTTTGGAAGTGATCTCGATTATCTTCGTGAATAGTGTTAACAGCCGAAGGTTAATCGTGCATTGGTTGAGGTTCAACAATCACGATTTAAAAGAATACGGCATGGTTAGATAACTCAAACAAAGAAACTAGCAAAAGGTTCGGCTAATTCGAAAAATTAGAACCACAACCAAACTTGGGAAATTCTCAGAGTAAAGCTGGGTTCGGCTCATATGAAATTTAAGACAAAAGACGAACCTTTAGCTTTCAAAAGTTCGGTTAATAATTTGGATGTACACATAGAGATGATCTTCTGACTTAAGAAAAAATTGAAGTTACACTATAATGTTTGGCTGACATAATGTGAGCCGAACAATACACTGTAACTCGAAGAAAAAACACAAGAAAATAATAGGTTCGACTATCCACTGACAGAGATCGAACAAGACGAATTGTATGTATTTTTTTTTAAAACTATGGCGTTCGGCTTAGAATATAATGGACGAACCGTTCTTCCCGCTCAAATTTCATCTCTTATATTACAGTCTAACCCAGTTTTGAGCTCAAAAGAAGTTTGGAAAAATTCAAATTTTTGGAGAACTGAAGCTAAAAAAGAGAGATTAGACGTCGTATACGAGTATATATGTGTATTATTAGCAGAAGGTTCTTCGTTAATGTATTCTTCCTCTGGATTTGGCTCATAAAAACCATCATCTTGAGTTTTTGGTTGAGGTTGAGTAGGAGTTTGAGTAAAATCATTCTCATATTCCAAAAAATTGGCCAAAATAGATCATTTTTATAGTTGATGTGTATTTTATTGTCTTTACGAGATGAATATTTTCCCGGATAATTTGAATCAGAAAATTCCCTCAAATATCAAAAATTCTAGTGTTTTTTTCTTCACTTTTTCTTCCTCTCTCAGAAACCCCATTATCTCACTCAAAAATCAGATTTTTTCAACTAATAACCCTAACAACTTAACTTAGTCAATCATTAACATTATTAATTAATAATAATTATTAAAACTAATCATAGTCATTACCACTAGTTAAATAAGGATGGTTATGTCATTATCAAAAAGGATAGATAAGTGGTGATGGTGTTTAATTATTATTTTTTAATGAAAATTACTTAAATTGATAGGAGAAAGATTACATAGGATACATTATCATGTTGGTTACCCTTATCTCTTCAAACTGATTTGAGATATTGGTGTCTACCAACATGAGATTATCCCTAGATTGAGAACCAGACATATTAACTGAAAAAGAAAAACTTAAATCCGACCACAAGACAGAGTTTAAAAAGATAGTCATCGACAACCAATGTTGTTTGTGAGTTTCCTGTTTCCGCGCTTCTTTAGCCAAAGTGTCTGCCGCATCATTTCCTTGTCTGTTTGAAAACATAAATCCCAAAAATTTGTCACAGGTCTTCAGAATCTTCACTGCTTTTGAGACTATGGCTTTGTTCTTCCAAAAAATACTGCTTTACTTGTCTTGAGCATAATATAATATCCTTTGGAAATCAACTTCAACCCGATTTTTGTTTTTAACTTCATGGTCTTTGCTCAAGTTGCTGCCTCTAGCATGCTCAAAGCCTATGCTTCTTCTGTTGAGGACACGCTGAAAGTCCCAGCTGTAGCTTGTGTTGCATTACCTGTATCACATCTCAATATTATACCATAAACGAACAGGAGATATAAAGTCAATCCATGATGCATCAAAATTAACTTTGAGTTGATTAGCCTGAGGTTTTGACCATCCATTAGTATGAGTATTTAATTGATTACTTAAAACATAAGAAGAGTAAGAAATACCTCCCTGTTTTAGTTGTCTCAGCGGAGACCAAAAACCCAAGTGTCTTTGTACACCAAGGGATAAGTGAATACTTGTGGTTGATTTGGATTGGAAGATTCTTAGACATCTTTCCATCCAAATCAATCAACATTTAGGGGTCATGATTTCTATATCAGCAGTATCATACACCCCTGCTATCCAATTTGTGTACAGTTGAGAAAAAGAGAAATATATATCATTACTAGCATTATTCCTACTACTAGAGGTTGTAAGGAAACTGATTTAGCATATGGGCATTCGAAAAATAAATGCTTTAGAGATTCGCATTCATGATCGCAAAAAATGCATTTCATGTCAACATTATCCCTATATTCCCCCTGGTTTTTTCCTAACAAGTAGAGCTTTATGAATACACTTCCACAAGAAAATTTTGATTCTTTGGGAAACATTCAATTTCCAAAAATCTTTCCAAAAGGCTTTATTCAGTGTTTTTTATTTGGAAATTGGTGTTTTTATTTCAAGCCCGTTATAGGGGCGGAATGGTTCATTAGAGGGGCGGAAATATGATAGTAACGTCCCTCTAGTTGGTTAGGGGATGTCCTATAGGGGGTGTAAATTGACTAGATTACCCTCCCCATTTTTTAACCTAAATCAAAGCTAAATTGATTTTTTTTTTCTTTCTTCTTATCTTCTTATCCTCCCATCAACCGTAACCTCCATTAAAACTTAAAATTTCATCGTCTTCGATTAATCGATGATTCGAAAATTAATCAAGTGTAGTGTAATGACTTATATGAGGTATGTTTTGAAAACCCAGTTACGATTTGGTTTATTTTGTTCGATTTAAGTTTAATTTCTATCAAAAAGTATGGTTTTAGATGAAAATTGAAATTTCTGGGTTTATGTGAGTTATGGTTGATTTTAACCCAATTACAAACCGTAACTGGAGATTTTGATAATGTTACGGTTCGTAATAGTTCAATTACCATTCGTATGTTCTTATATCTGAGAATTTTCTTCAGTTACGGTTGGTAACCATTTTAGCTTACGGACCGTAACTCAGTTACAATTCATTTTGTTGGTTAATTTATTCAATTGATTGAGATTGACCTTCTCCTCTAAACTTTTTTTTTTTTTTTTTTTTTTTTAACTCTAAAAATCTGATTTTGGTTTTGATTTTGAGTTAATATAAGTGAAATTAATCATTAACATTAAACTTGATTATCATCACTAAACCAAGTTATCAATTATGAGGGTTAATTTGTCATTTCCAGTTTTTTTTTAGATAAGGGACACTTGAATTATCATGTAATGACCTTTTTTGTCCTATTACAATGCCGCCCCTATAACAAGCTTGTTTTATTTAGAGACCCTGTTTTGGCATTATCAGTATATGCCCCGAACAAATTCAGACCCATAGAAATGCGATTCCATAGAGGCAACTCGAGATATCAAAGAAATAAATCACCATGTCCGAACTCATAATTACTTAAAATTTAATCATAAAAATCCCAGAAGAAAAGATAGTCGGTAAAATACAGGTCTCCTTCTCCGTTAACATGCAAACAATACCCACAAACATAAAACACAGCTACTAATCAAACTAAGAGTAACAACAGAACTACATGGTAGAGTCCTCTTGGCCCGCTGATCCCATCATATCCCTGTAGAAGTCTGGAATAAAACAAGCATCGTTCCAAATAATGTCTCTCAACTCCTCCGGAAAATCAACTGCTAGGATCTCCACTTCACGTCTTTTATAAATGGAGCTTTTTGCTATATAACGCGCAGCCGTATTCCCACCCCATGAACTTCCAAATCTTACTATTTTTTCGTTTCCTCTAAGCTCCATTCCAAAGGAAATCACCAGCATATCGCGACTTGCGAAACGAGAAAAATAAGCCTCACACGCTCTGCAAATACTGAGGGGGTCACGCGTCTTTAAGCATTCTTTATTAGAGCAGCGATGTGTAGCACGAAAGAGAGTTGGAAGTGTAGAAGAATTACACTGGACATGGAAATCAGATAGTTTACGTCTCTCAGCAAGTTTGACACCAGCCTTTATTCCCATTAGTGCTTGATGAAAAAAAGATATTCCATTTTCTGAGAACTTGGCAGAAGCAACTAATGGCTTTGCGAGTGCATTGCGTAAAACAACTCCATATCCTCCCTATCCTCCACAGCCTTCTTCATTTCCAAAATAAGCATACACATTAATCCAAGTCCAACGTCGTCGCGGCTCTAACTCTTTACCAACCCATTCATCATCACTCCATAGCCAACGTCGCCATTTGTCAGAAGACAGAAAATGACTGACGCTGCGAGCCTCATCCTGCATGCAAACATCTTTATTGTCAATACATCATCTAAAAATATGCTGGAAAGAAATATGTTTGGGGCTGCAATGGTTTCATACACGAGCTCCTCACTTGTTTGTTTATAAATGCATCAAAAAAAAATTGAAAAAATCCAATTGAGTGGTTATTATTACTCACTTCTTTGTTCTCTGTTGTTGGTGTTGAATCGATCATACCTACTTTTCCTTCTTTGTTCTTTTCTATTGCTGTTGAATTGGCCATACCAACTTCTCCTTCATTGTTATTTCTACTGCTGTTGAATTGGTCATGCCAACGTCGCCATTTGTCAGAAGACAGAAAATGACTGACGCTGCGAGCCTCATCCTGCATGCAAACATCTTTATTGTCATTACTGTTGGACGGTGGCTTGGACGGTGCCTTCTAGATTGTTGGACGGTGCCTACAATTCTAGATGATTCTATAATAAGGGGTTGTTGAGAGTCCAATTTTGTTTGGAACTCTAATAACCATGTTTGGACGGTGGCTAGTAGGAAGGTGGGAATAAAACCATGTGAAAAATATTGGTTGGTGGAAGAGTTCCATAGCATTCCCTTTCACACTTGTAAATTCATGCATTCAAACAAGGTAGGTCTTGGAGGTCCTAGTTTGAAGGCAAAGGAAGTCCAATTGTAGGCTAGTTCTAGATTGTAGGCTAAGGAAGTAGAACTCAATTTGGAGTTGGCACTTGGAGGCTTAGCTAACCAGTATAAATAGGCCATTAGATAAAGCAAATGAACATCACCAAAAATTCTTCTTTCGATCTTAAGGTTTATATGTATTCTCCCTTGTGATAATATATGAATCTCTTGTTCTTCCCGTGGATGTAGGAAACTTGCCGAACCACGTAAATTGTTGTTCTCTTTTCTTCTTTAGTTTGTGTTCTTGGCAATATTATGGAGTACCGTTTGTAGCTGTGCAAATCGCTTCCGCAAGGTTTAGCGCAACAATTGGTATCAGAGCTGTAAGTTAAATACCAATTTCCTCAACAATTGGTATCAGAGCAAGGTTACACTCTTGGATACGGGTACTCAGATTTTAGTTGAAGTGAAGGTATTTTTCTAAAGATTGCTTGAGGTAATACTAATCTCAAAGGTTCTATTTTTTATCTATATTTGGTTGTTTGAGAACAATGGTTGACGGGGATAAACCAGTTGATCCGAACGATCATGAAGGAGAACATTCGGAGTCCACAAATAAAGATAAAGAAACAAAAGAAGAAATACTTCATTCACATAGATCACAACTAAAGGTTGAAAAGTTCACCTGAACCAATAACTTTGGTTTATGGAGAACAGACGTAATGGATGCTCTTGTTCATCTTGACCTAGAAGAAGCTCTAGAAGGTCGGCCAGCGGAGATGTCTGACAAGCAGTGGAACAAGATGAATAAATTATGTCTTGGTTCGATTCGAGGGTGTTTAGCAACAGCAGTAAAAGTTAATTATCAGCACGAGACTTCAGAAAAGGATCTCTGGGAAAATCTAGAGAAGGAATACCTTGTGAAGAACGTGGAAAATAGGATACATCTTAAAAGGAATTTGTATCGCTATTACATGAAGAGAGGTGCAACCCTAACCGAGCACCTAGATTCATATAATAAACTCCTTGCTGAGCTGGTTAACTACGATGAGAAGATCAACGACGAGGAACAAGCTATGTATCTGATAAGCTCTCTTCCTGAAAGATATGAACCCGTGATTAAAGCTTTAATGCACGGAAAAGATAAGATGACATACGCCGAGGTCACCACAGCATTGCGCAGTGAGGAATTCAGGAAGATGGACCGTGAAGACCTGTCAAGTGAAGCTAACAGTGACTTGCTTCTTACAAGAGGTCGTTCAACAGACAGAAGAAAGAAGAATGGTGATCGTGGCAAAGCTAAAGGGCGTTCAAAGTCAAGAGCGCGTCTGCAGAAGGATGAATGTGCATGGTGTCATGACTTTGGCCATTGGGCTAAGGATTGTACCAAGCGTAAAGATAGAGAAAGGGATAACACCGAGGTGAACATTGCTAAGATTCAGATGAAGCTTCAGATTTCTCGCTGACAGTGATACCATCAACTTATATCGTAACTGACGGGACGTGGGTATTAGATTCTGGTGCTACTTATCATATTTGTCCTCATCGGGACTGGTTCTCAGATTTTGAAGAGTTTGATGGAGAAGTGCGTATGGGGAATAATCACACCTGCAGGGTGATTGGGATTGGTAGTATTCGATTCAATATGCATGATGGTATGGTTTAGGAGCTGAAGGAAGTACGGTTCGTTCCTGCTGTGAAGAAGAATCTAATTTCGCTCGGAACTTTGGAAGCTAAGAGCTACAAGTTAGTCGCTGAAAATGGCATTCTAAAGGTGATCGCTGGATCGTTGGTAATCATGAAGGGCACAAGGAATCATAACTTGTACTACTTAACTTGGAGTACAATAACGGGAGATGTGTCTATTTCAGAACACATCGAGACTGCATCTATGGAGACCACGAAGTTATGGAATATGCGGCTTGCACATCCTGGTGATAAGTCGTTACATTCTTTAATTCGTAAAGAATTATTGAAAGGTGCTATTTCCTGCAAATTAGAATTTTGTGAACATTGTGTGAAAGGAAATAAGACAAGAACAATCTTTGGCACATCAATCCACAACACTAGTGGATTTCTTGATTATGTTCACTCAGATGTTTGGGGTCCCTCCAAGAATGCATCATTGGGAGGGAAACATTGGTTCGTGTCTTTTATTGATGACTATTCTAGGCGCGTATGGGTGTACACCATGTGGCATAAGGATGAAGTCCTAGAAGTCTTTGTGAGGTGGAAGAAGGCAACTGAGACTCAAACTGGCAGAAAGATCAAGGTACTACGTTCGGACAATGGTGGGGAGTACAAAAGTGATCCATTCTTGCAAGTATGTCAGGATGAGGGAATACAGAGGCACTTCACAGTTAAGAAGACACCTCAACAAAATGGGGTAACTGAACGCATGAATCGTACTTTGCTGGAGAAGGTACGATGTATGTTATCTAATGCTGGATTAGGTAAAGCGTTTTGGGCTGAGGAAGTTACATATGCGTGCTTCCTCATTAATAGGTTGCCATCAGCTGCGTTAGAAGGTAAAACTCCGATGGAGAAGTGGTATGGTAAACCAGCTTATGATTATGACTCAATTCATATCTTTGGTTTCCATTCTTGGTATCATGTTAGTGAAAACAAGCTTGATAGCCGTGTTGTTAAAGGGATATTTATGGGTATGAAGAAAGGAGTTAAAGGGTTCAAAATTTGGAATCCAGTTGGAAAGAAGATAGTCATGAGTAGAGACGTTACATTTGATGAAGCGTCTATGGTGAAGTCTTGGGGTTCTCGGCAGGTGGAGAACAGAAGCACCGGTACCAGTGAACCTTTGCAGCAGGTGGAGATTGATGCAACTCAACTAATTCAATCTAAGTCTATATCTGTTACGAATACTTCCGAAGGCGTGGCATCTACAAGGGAGGAAAATACTGAAGTTCCAAATGATAGTGACGATCTGGATGAAGAGGAACATGAAGCAGTGGAAGATACAGAAGCTACGGTCACTGAGACCATAGCAACCAGCAAACCGAGAAGACAAACCAGGAAACCTGGTTGGATGAATGATTTTATAGCTTATGCATTACCAGTTATTGAAGAAGGCATTCCAAATACCTATTTTGAAGCTATACACAGTGTAGAGCGTCAAGAATGGGAAGCTGCTATGCAGGATGATATGGAGTCTCTTTACAAGAATGGCACATGGGTTCTTACAAAGCTTCCGAACGGTAAGAAGGACATTGGGTGCAAATGGGTATATGCTAAGAAAGAAGGATCTCAGGTGAATCAAGTACGCTACAAGGCAAGGTTAGTTGCGAAAGGTTATGCCCAAAGAGAAGGGATTGACTACAATGAGGTGTTCTCTCCAATTGTGAAACACTCATCAATCCTAATTTTGTTGTCCTTGGTAGCACAGTATGATTTATATCTAGTTCAGCTAGATGTCAAGATGGCGTTCTTACATGGTGATCTAGAAGAGGAGATCTATATGACTCAGCCGAGTGGGTTCAAAGTAGATGGAAAAGAAAATTGTGTATGCAAGCTGAAAAAATCGTTGTATGGGCTGAAGCAGTCTCCAAGACAGTGGTACAAACTATTTGATCAGTTTATGATTAGCCATGCATACACAAGAAGTCACTATGACCATTGTGTATACTTCAAGAAGCTACGTGATGGGTCTTTCATATATTTTCTCTTGTATGTCGATGATATGCTGATAGCATCGAATAACAAGAAAGAGATTGATAATTTGAAGCAAAAATTGTCAACTGAGTTCGAGATGAAAGATCTAGGAGAAGCTAAGAAGATTCTTGGCATGGAGATTCAACGTGACAGAGAGAAGGGTAAAGTTTGTTTGTCTCAGAAGGCATACTTGAAGAATGTGTTACAGAAATTTGGTAGCTACGAAGGAACTAAATCTGTAAGTACTCCCCTTGGTCCTCATTTTAAGTTGAGTTCTGATATGTCTCCTACTAATGAAGAAGAGCATGAGTATATGTCCCAAGTCCCATATGCTAGTGCTGTTGGTAGCTTGATGTATGCGATGGTATGTACAAGGACGGATATTTCACATGCAGTAAGTATGATCAGCCCTTATATGCATAATCCTGGTAAAGGACATTGGAAATATGTGAAATGGATTTTGAGGTATCTTTATGGTACTGTTGATGTTGGCTTGGAGTTTGGTGATACCCTTTGGGGTATAGGTTCTTAGGAACCTGGTGGAGGCCTTCTTGCAAGGCCATTGAGTGAACTACGGTCGGTTTGATTCCTTGCAGAGGATACGTAGGAAGCCTAGGGCACAATCGACGCTGGAAGACGAAGGATATTTCTTGTATTGATCGTCTCATGCATGAATTCATGATCCGAGGTGGAGAATTGTTGGACAGTGGCTTGGACGGTGCCTTATAGATGGTTGGACGGTGCCTACAATTCTAGATGATTCTAGAATAATGGGTTGTTGAGAGTCCAATTTTGTTTGGAACTCTAATAACCATGTTTGGACGGTGGCTAGTAGGAAGGTGGGAATAAAACCATGTGAAAAATATTGGTTGGTGGAAGAGTTCCATAGCATTCCTTTTCACACTTGTAAATTCATGCATTCAAACAAGGTAGGTCTTGGAGGTCCTAGTTTGAAGGCAAAGGAAGTCCAATTGTAGGTTAGTTCTAGATTGTAGGCTAAGGAAGTAGAACTCAATTTGGAGTTGGCACTTGGAGGCTTAGCTAACTAGTATAAATAGGCCATTATAGAAAGCAAATGAACATCACCAAAAATTCTTCTTTCTCTCTTAAGGTTTATATGTATTCTCCCTTGTGATAATATATGAATCTCTTGTTCTTCCCGTGGATGTAGGCAACTTGCCGAACCACGTAAATTGTTGTTCTCTTTTCTTCTTTCGTTTGTGTTCTTGGCAATATTATGGAGTACCGTTTGTAGCTGTGCAAATCGCTTCCGCAAGGTTTTAGCGCAATAATTGGTATCAGAGTTGTAAGTTAAATACCAATTGCCTCAACAATTACATCATCTAAAAATATGCTGGAAAGAAATATGTTTGGGGATTCAATGGTTTCATACACGAGCTCCTCACTTGTTTGTTTATAAATGCATCAAAAACAAATTGAAAAAATCCAATTGAGTGGTTATTATTACTCACTTCTTTGTTCTCTGTTGTTGGTGTTGAATCGATCATACCTACTTTTCCTTCTTTGTTCTTTTCTATTGCTGTTGAATTGGCCATACCAACTTCTCCTTCATTGTTATCTTCTACTGCTGTTGAATTGGTCATGCCAACTGGTAAGACCTTGCGAACATAGGAAATGACACCGGTGGGAACACCAGCATCATGAGAAGATGCAGGAGCATTAAGCATTCTCCATTCAAAAGTACCGAATTGCACATCCTTTACAGACCCTTTTTTTCCAAATTGCACATCATTTACAAACCTTTCGTCTCCATAGTGCAATTCGGAAACACCGTCGTTGAAGATTTCATAGAAAAGAAAAGTCACTATGAGAAACTGTTGCACAGAAACCACAAAACCATGAAGACATTCACACTAATATGCCTGCCATATGAGTCTTCATAGTTATACAGGTTTAAATCATATAAAAGGTCCATGATACATGCTTATAGGTGCAACAACAAAAAAAAATAAAAAATACATGAGCCTATGGCATGATCTAAATCATATATGCAAATAAAAAAACAACATTAAAAAAAGGGATAATTGGGAATATGCCCCAAAAACCAGTGTAATCTTGGGAATATGTCCCGAAATTCCAATTCTCGGTAATATGCCCCGGTCATCTATATTTCCATCCGAAAACGTTAACTGGTCAATTATGTACGCATGTGAGATGACACGTGCGAATAATATACCTCTATACCCTTCCATTACATGTGTAAACCACACGCATAGTTCAACCCATCTTCTTCATCGTCTTCCCCAACATTAATTTCTTTAACAATCGTTGTTACAAAAAGTTCATTAATCACCATAACCTAGACAACATTAACTAGTTCGGGTTTAGTTGATGGAGAAATCCTGGAAAATCTCCATAAATTAATTCAAAATCACACAAAGAAAATTCAGTTAGATTAAATACCAAAAATCCCCAATTTTGTGTATAAACCCTAATTACATCTGAAAGCCCAAAAGATTGAAATTGATGAAATCAAACCTATAGAACTACAATTCCACATTTATAAATAAGTACTCAATCATCTATTAAGAAGAAATCATTGTCAATTACAACAATTTATCGATCAATCATGCTTTTATTAGCTCATGCAGTTCAGGGATTGTATTGTGAAAGGCTTAGTTATTCGTATACAATAACTAATCATCGAAGAGAAATAACTATCCTCATGCTTCATTATTCCCTTCCAAGTTCTCATTGCTATAATCTATTAGTTACTGGGAATTTTCGTTTTTTTCTTGTTTTGTTCTAATTGAACATAAGACGTGGAGAGAAGAAAAAGCTAATACTTGGGGCCTGTTTGGTTTAATTGGGTTAGATCTTTAGATGTTCATCACAGATTCATAAGAAATCTGATATGTCTAATAGGTACAGCTGCTCAATATCATCCAGATGATGATGATCCGACGAGATATAATACACGGGAGAAGATTTTTATATGAAAACAAAGTAAGGTCAAAAGTGTCATTTTAACAACCCATGATATCTCATTTACCAGGATATTGACTGGTCAAGTTCGATAATTTGACTAGTTAACGCTTTTGGATGGAAATATAGACGACTGGGGCATATTACCGAGAATTGGAATTTCGGGACATATCCCCAAGATTACACTGAATTTTGGGGAATATTCCCTATTTTCCCTTAAAAAAAGAAGGAAAACTAAAATAAAATTTGTAGCCTAATACAGAGACAGAATAGAAAATACTGAATATTATTTAGTTTTGATCCTTGTTCAAGGACATGGCTTATAAGTGTGTAATTAGCCCAAAATCTGATTTAAAAACACTTTTAAATGGATCATACATACAACGATAGATATTATGAATTCAAATTGAATACATTCTTTTCATCGTTACGCAAAATTAAGAATAGATATGAAAGAAGCGGAAGGTGTTTCACGTTTACAAATCTCCTCCTGCACCCCCAAATCATAAGAAAGCCCAAAAGTCAGTCATTCTAAGATAAAACCAAATAAAAACAGCCTACGGAGATTGAGAGATAGATTCTTACCAGAAAAACAACTAAATGATCCCCAAACCCTGTTATGACCAATGGCTCTTCCAAGCACAATCAATAGAGAATTGAAATAGAAATGAAAACAAATGTAAAATAGGCACACATACAACACAAGGATTTATAGTGGTTCGATCAAGATGATCTACATCCACTTTGGAAGACGACGATAACGTTGCACTATGATTGGAACAATATTACAAGAGTATAAACTCCTCTCAAGAACAAGACCTTGTTCTTTCTCTTACTCTCTCTATGCACTACTAATGTTTCTCTCTTAGAAACTTAAACTAATTTTGGGATGCTTATACAATGGAAAATAGAAGGCCTTATATAGGTTCTATGAGGTAGTGTATATGTTGACATAGAGCACACAAGAAACATAATGGGAGCTCCACTTCTTAGTGGTTGTTCCACTTCTCTTAGTGGTAGTTCCACTTCTTAGTGGTTGTTCCACTTCTCTTAGTGGTATCAAGGCACATTACACTACAAATCTCCACCTTAACTTGAATACCATCACCACTTATCATCATCGTCTTCGCTCAGCCCCTCAGGGGCTCTCAACACCTGTTGACACCAACCAAGTCCAAGCAGTGCTTGAACTTGATACTTGGAACTGGCTTCGTCAACATGTCCGCTGGGTTATCCGCTGTAGGAACCTTTAGCATCGCTAACCTACCTTCCTCAACTTCATCCTTGATAAAATGATACCTGACATCGATGTGCTTCGTTCTCTCATGATACATCTGGTTCTTGGTCAAGTGAATGGTACTTTGACTGTCACATAACAAAGTTGCATTCTCTTGCTTGAAACCCAAATCACCAACCAAAACCATCAACCATATACCTTCCTTCACTGCTTCCGCGGCTGCCATGTACTTTGCCTCAGTTGTAGACAATGCAACTGTGCTTTGCAAAACCGACCTCCAACTGATAGTACTACCACACAATGTAAAAGTATAACCTGTCAATGACCTTCTTCTATCAAGATCACCTGCATAATCAGAATAAACATAACCCACAACATTCGTCGAATCACCATATTGTTTATCAAACACTAAACCAACATCTGTACTTCCCCTTAGATACTTCAAAATCCACTTTACAGCTTGCCAATGAGCCTTCCCGGGACTTCCCATGTATCTACTTACCACATTCACATCTTGTGCGATATCCGGACTTGTACAAACCATAGCATACATGATGCTACCAACTGCGCTTGCATATGGAACTCGAGAAATATACTCTTCCTCATCTGCAGTTTAAGGTGATTGCTTTCTAGAAAGTTTAAAATGAGCTGCCAAAGGAGTACTTACTGGTTTTGCATCTTTCATACCAAACCGCTCCAACACCTTCTCGATGTAAGCCTTCTGGGAAAAATGCAACTTGCCTTCAGCTCGGTTTCTATGAATCTCCATGCCCAATATCTTCTTTGTTGCGCCCAAATCCTTCATCTCAAACTCACTACTCAACTTCTCCTTCATATTCTGTATCTCTTACATGTCTTTGCAAGCAATCAAAATATCATCAACATACAAGAGTAAATACACAAATGAACCATGTTGGAGTTTCTTGTGATATACACAACTATCATACTTACTCTTGTCATAGCCATTTGACACCATAAACGTGTCAAAACGTTTATACCACTGCCTTGGAGATTGCTTCAAACCATACAAAGATTTATTCAACAAACATACATGGTCTTCTTTTCCAGGAACTTCAAAGCCCTTTGGTTGTTGCATATAAATACGCTCTTCCAAATCACCATGAAGGAAATCCGTCTTAACATCTAGTTGTTCCAATTCTAGATCTTTCAAAGCAACTATAGCAAGCAATGTTCTAATAGAACTATGTTTAACAACAGGAGAGAATACCTCATTGTAGTCAATGCCTTCTCTTTTGTGTAAACCCCTTTGCCACAAGCCTTGCCTTATACCTTGTTCCTTCACCATCTGAAGTACCTTGTTTCTTCTTGAAGACCCATTTGCTTCCAACAATCTTCTGCCCTTTTGGTCTTGCAACTATCTCCCAAGTGCCATTCTTGTCAAGTGACTCAATTTCTTCAATTGCAGATGATCCCCATTCTGCTGATTCTTCACCACCGATTGCTTCTTCATAGGTTATTGGATCATCCCTATCTATGCTCTCACCTACTTCAAATGCATATGCAACCAAATAAGCATGGCCGTATCTCTGAGGTGCTCTAACTTGCCTCCTCTCTCTGTCTCTTGCAAGATTGTACTGATGACCTTGTGCTTCTTCTTCCTGGGCAGGTTCTTGCACAATATCTTGATCATCATCAGAAACAACAGTCTCATTGCTTCCATGAACTTACACCTCAAGTTCCACCTTTTCACTAAGCTCCACCTTATCACTAACACCCTCTTCAGCTTTTCCATCTAGTTCTTCATTCTTTGGCTTCAACATCGATTTCTCATAAAACTTCACATCTCTGCTGATAAGAAACTTTTTTGATCTTTATGCTGGACACCATAACCTGTAGCCTTTCACTCCCTTTGCATACCCAAGAAATATACACTTCTTTGCTCTAGGCTCTAGCTTCCCCTCATTCACATGAGCATAGGCTGGACATCCTAATATCTTCAAGTCTTCATAGTTAGCATGCGAACCTGTCCAAACTTCATTTGGAGTCTTGCACTCAATGGCAGTCGATGGAGATATGTTCACTAAATAAGCTGATGTGTTTGCTGCTTCTTCCAAAAACTGATTTGGTAACTTGGCATTGGAGAGCATGCACCGTGCCTTCTCCATTATGGTTCTGTTCATCCTTTCTGCAACACCATTTTGTTGTGGTGTTTTTCTGACTGTGCGGTGTCTCACAATCCCTTGCTCCTTGCAGAACTCATTGAACTCACCCCCACAAAATTCCAAACCATTGTCTATCCTCAATCACTTGATTTGTATTCCGGTTTTCTTCTCAACCATAATCTTCCATTGCTTGAACTTGACAAAAGTTTCATCTTTGTGTTTAATTATGAATGCCCATACTTTCCTTGAGAAATCATCAATGAACGTCAGCATATATCTACCACCACCATGTGAATCGACCCGAGAAGGACCCCAAAGATCATAATGAATATAATCCAGAATACCTTTGGTGTTATGAATAGCTGTACTAAACTTGACTCTACACTGCTTTCCAAAGACACAATGTTCACAGAAATCAAGCTTGCCTGTTTTATGACCACAAAGCAATCCTTGATTGCTCAAAACATCCAACCCCCTCTCGCTCATATGCCCTAGCCACATATGCTACAACTTGGTAGTATCATCATCAGAACTTGAAGAACATACAGCTGCATCACCCGTCACAGTAGTACCTTGCAGCGTATAAAGACCATTAATTTTCTCTCCCTTCATAATTGTAAGACTTTCTCTTGAGACACGAATAACTCCACCTTCACCTTGATACCTGCAGCCATTTGAATCAAGCGTACCCAAAGAAATAAGATTTCTTCTCAGGTCCGGAACATGCCTAACTTTAGTTAAAGTCCTCACCATACCGTCATACATCTTAATTTGAATTGTACCTACACCCACCACTTTACAAGTGACATTGTTTCCCATAAGAACTTTACCACCTTCTCTAGCTTGATAAGTAGTAAACCACTCTTTATGAGGACACATGTGAAAAGTACACCCCGAATCAAGAATCCACCCATTCTCCGAGCTTCCGGTATGAACCGTGAGAACCGCTCCATCACCACTTTCTGCTTCAACATTTGTTGCTGTGCCTTGGTTGGTATTCTTCTCGACAGTTTTCAATTTTGGACAATCCTTCTTGAAATGCCCCTTTTCCTTACAATGAAAGCAATAGAATTTACCGGATTTTGATTTAGACCTTGACTTTGATCTACTCCTATCAAATTCGCCTTTTTGGTTTCCTCTTCCTCTAACAAACAACCCATCTCCCGAATTATCTTTACCATCAATACCCGTCTTCTTTAACTCCTTAGAGTTCAAAGACGCTTTAACGTCTTCCATGTAAATTGTATTTTTTCCATACATTAAGGTATCAACAAAATTTTCATAAGATGGTGGTAACACTATACCAAATTTGGGGTTTAGCAACTCAGATTAGCAACAGCTTAGAAGTTGTTGCGAATTTTCAGTTGCTAATTTTTGTTGCAAAAAATTCGCAACAGTTTAGAAAAGTTACGAAACTCGCAACTGTTTGATTCAGTTGCGATTCACAACTAAATTCAATTGTACGCGTGCGAAAAACTAGTGTGGTTGCCTACACTTTGAAGCTGACTTACTATTCAGCTCATTCAGATACTCCGGAGTCTTACTCGGTTATCTTATCTCTATTATTATCGAATCTAGATCATTCATTCATTCTCTTCTCCTATTTCTCGTTTCCTCCTGTGAACCATAACTTTTCCCTCTTTTGGAGAAAGTTCTGAAATCGTTCAAATGAAAACTTATGTTCTTCATCACTGTCCTGCATCTTTTCGATTGAAAACCCAACATCTAACCCCCTAACCTTAGATTTGCTTAAAACAGATTTGATCTTCCTGCTGCTGAACAAGATGAACCAAGCATATTATTTTACATCTGAAGCTCACTAATCTCGTATAGCAGATTTACAGTTTTTGTTACATTTCTGAAAAAATCGATTAAGTGGTTCGATTCTAGCGTTGGTGGTGGTGAAGCAAAACTCAATATCTTCAAACAAAGAATCGATTCATTGGTAGTCTGTGTTATCAATGATAAAATCATTTTCGCGATTAATTGGGTAATTATCTATGACTCAATCTTCTTCATCATCTTTAATTTCAGAAATTTAAATTTAAATATTAGGGTTAGGGTAAATTTTTAAGCTCTTGATTTTCTTAGTAATAGTTTCGATTTAAGTATTATTTTTCTTGATTAGGGTTGCGGGATACTTAAACTGGTATTTATTGTGATTCTTGATGATGATGGTGTGGTGGTGGTGATGAAGAAGAAGATGGCTCAGTTTGCTTAGAATATTGCTCTTCACCGTGCTTGCCCTTAAAAGTTGGGGTTTTATACCTTAAACATTTCAGTCTATGTCTATGCCAGACAATACTGTTCTTCATTGCAAGAAGACCACCTTGGCATCTGTCATTCGAGCATTGTACGTAGTTTGTGCTTGAAATTAACATGTATGATTGAAATCAATGAAAATCGATCTTATGAGCTTTCTCACGAGTCATGGTAAGAAAATATCCATCACCCGATTTCAGATTTCATTGCCCATTATTTGTTTAAGAATTTCCACATTGCCTTTGTCTTTCTATATTTTTTCCTGATTGTTCTGTGTGTTTTTTTAGGTTAGGCTAATGTTTGCATTCGCTCTAGTTGCGTGCATTACGGCTGGAATGGCGTATTTCCTAATGGAGAATGGAATGAGTGTATGGTTGAGAAGAATGTATGAATGTCAAGCTGCAGAATGGAGTGAGAATGTACTTGAAACATATTGTTTTGGGATGAACTTGTTGCTGCCTTTTGCAAGGTAACCTCATGCATTATATGTTCACACTTTGTCAGTCACATATTTGTTTTGTGTGATTCTATTGACAAAGGCTGAAGTGCATAAAGGTTAGAACTTATTTCTGGACCTGATGGAGAGGTACCTGCGCAGTCAAGGATTTTGTTCACTTATCTCAGTTACAGACGGATGAGGAGATGAAGCGACAGGTTTTCCAGAAAAAAATTCCAGTGGATCTCTTGATATGTCTAATAGAGAGGCATGAATAATGTAGTTTAATCTATGTTTATTGATCTTCTATATGTGATTTGAGTTATTATAATATGGAGTTTCGATTAACTTTTGATTTGGATCAGGAAATATGGGATAAAAATTGGGGAGAGCGATACTGGAATAGATAAGCTACTTTAGCAACTTGAACAAGAATGCTTGGAGTGAGATATATACGCAAGAAAAGTTGAAAAGGATTCCTTCTTCTTATTATTTGTATGTATTCGTTTTTAATCTGTATATTACTTTGATTCTTTGCTTGTCTATTACTTATGTTTTGTCGCTGCTTTAAAATCACAGAAGGAAATTGTTCAACAAGTTTCTCCATGGCTGCTAAGAGCTCGTTTAAGATGGAACACCCCCTTGGTTTGTTGTTCTTTAAATCACTTTCTCTATTTATTTAATTATTTAGATTTTTTATTGAATTTTGTTGGAATTTATTTAGGTTTTAGGGCTATTTGATTTTTTTTAATTCAACAAACAGAATAGGTTGTTTGATTTGGGATCTACTTTGTGATTACTCGTATGAGATTTTTCTATTTTTGATTAAAGTATTTAGAACTTGCATGTTAAAAGATTGTAATAATTTTACCCACATGTAATTTATTTTTGTTTGTTCCGACTGCTTCACCTAAAGCTTTATGGGGTATAGGTTATAGATTGGTCGTTAAAGAAGAGTCATGAGATATGAGTTATTGTATTACTGTCGATTATGTTAGTAATATGACATCTATGATGGAGTTAATGTTATCTCTTATGGTGTTAAAAAACTGAGCTTGATGAATACAGATTTTTTTACGGTTTACTGGGGTTAAAGTAGACTGATAGAATTGAATGTTGCAGTAGTGGTGGTAGATAAGAAGACTGTAACCAACTATGATATATTTCTCTTTAGTTTTGATATTTCTTTTTGATTGATATTACTTGGTTGCAGTTTTTGAACATCAGTTGTGGGGCTTAATGGATGTGTAGAGTTTTTTTAATTTTCCCGCTTAGTATATCACTATATTTTGTGTTTTACATGTTTTATTTTAAAACTGTTGTTCTTGTGATTGATAGAGAGGAGACAGGCTAAATCTGCTCACATCAGGGAGAAGTATCCTGATAGAATTCCTGTAATTTTCTGGTTTAGTTTATGTTTACCAAACCTTTTTTTCCCCTTGGATATCTTCAGTTAGCAGCGGAATCATGTAGCTGACTATAAACTCACTGTCTTTCACAGGTGATTGTGGAGAAGGCTAAGAGGAGTGACATTCTTGATATTGATAAGAAAAAGTTAGTCACTCTTTCTCTCTTTGTTTTTCCTTAAATTTTGAAAGATGCATACTGGTCCAAATTTAAATTCTAATATGTCCATTTACTCTGTCGCTGTTGTTTCTTAATGTTCCCCTGTGTTTCTTCAAAGACATTGTTGTTCTATGTCGGAGTTTCTTTTTTCGTTTCATTATGAGTATATGGGGATTTCTAGTTTGAACCTAAACAAGTCATTTTATTTCCAGTTGGCACGAGTCTCTTATTTGATTTACTTCTATAATTTGAAAGCAGTTATGCTTTATCATGCTTTATCTTTTGTGCTTTAAGCTTTCTAAGTTTTTTTTCTCTATCAATGCTGATGACTGTAGATACCTAGTTCCTGCTAATTTGACTGTTGGGCAGTTTGTTTATGTGGTTCGAAAAAGGATCAAGCTTAGTGCTGAGAAAGCCATATTCATCTTTGTTAAGAACATTCTTCCACCCACTGGTGAGAAACCACTCCGTATTTAAACATTTATTTTGTTGGAAGAAACTGTAGTGTTAATTAACTTGTCTGTTTTGTGGTGTTGGGTGCAGCTGCTATGATTTCCGCTATCTATGAGGAAAAAAAGGATAAATATGGGTTCCTGTACATGGGTTATAGTGGGGAGAACACATTTGGGTTTTAACTGCAATTCCAGGTAACACTATGAGGCCTGTGGAAAGTAAAGGAAAACACATTCTTGTAGATAAGACCGACGAACAAGAAGTTGTAAATTCTTATGCATCCATTTAGTTCTGCTCAGACAAGTCTTTTTTCCTTTAAGATGTTTATAAGGGATCTATGAATATTATTAGTATCATTTGTTAACGATAGCGTTCTCATTTCGCCTTCAAAATTTCGTAATGTGCAGTGCCTTCCATCTCAGTTACAATATGCTTTTGAATCAAATGCGCCGTGAAGATGGCAATCCTGAGGATCTGCTTAATAACTTATTTTATCAATTCCAGTCCGACCATGCCATTAAAAATCTTATGGTTAGTAACCTCATATTAGATTTGGAAGTGGTTATTTTTTGTCATGCATAAGAGTTGCATTAATATTGCTGATTGATGTGCAATATAATCAGTAACATGATTATTATAAATATAAACATTAGAATATTTGCTTATGTACATGCGTAGCTTCGAGATTCTTAATTTCCAATTATAAATTCATAAATTCTTATCTTGTTCATTTCACCTTGCAGATTGATGCGTTTAGCAGTCGATGTATGAATGTACCAAAATATATGTTTCCGCTGGCATCTCGAGAAAATACTTTCAATATTTCCTGTGAATGCATTTACAGAGATGCCGAAGAGTCTCACCTCCTGGATCCTGTGGAGGATATGAAGGTAGAAATATCCTGATTTTCACTCTCGATCATTTTTCATCTAATTTAGTTATGATTACAACTACTTGTATACTATGCAAGTCCAACATAAATATTACAAGAAGTTCATTTCTTGGATAGAGAAGCTATACAACCTATTCCGCAAGCAAGAAGTTGCAAAATCTCAGTTTATTAAAGAAAAGTTAAAAGCCTTGCGGTTGAAGAAATAATTGGAAGCAAAGGTCACGCTAATCAGAAATAATATGAGCTATTTTAAAGCATTGGCTTTTAAAAGATGAATTCAAGGCAATGATTCGAGTTCTTCTGAATCTGAAGTAAGGATACTTCTCTAACTTCTACTAGCATTTATATATTTACTTCATTTTTGGCTTCTTAACTAGATGTTAAGTAGCCATGTCCATGGGTATTAGATAACATAAACCTATTGTTTAAGTGTTGAGCTTGTTCCAATTATTTCATACTTGGCAAAAAGAAGTGATCATCCTGGTGGTTATTTGAGCTTTTATACTTTATCTTATCATTTGCATTCATATCATTCACCTCAATAAAATATTGATGTTAAAAATATCTCAGTACTTTCGTAAGCTTATTAACTCTGTTAATATTTCCTGCTAATCGAGTACGTTTCATTTTTGTTCTTTACCATTAATGTAATCGGAACTTCCAATTCAGTTTATACGCGTATTAGATTTAGATTCACAACTGTGTTTTTTTAATTTGGTTTCCGCTTGCTTATAATTTCTGTTATACTTCGCAGGGACTGGGGAGTGGTAAAAGAGATGCTACAAACTGCACAATACATAACAAAGGTTGTATAAGTGAAAAGCTTATTCAAAAAACTGTTAGTGTTGGGTATGTTCTCTTGCTTGATTAATCGTAGAAATGCCAATTTTTATTATGTACATTCTAAATTGTAATTTGGCATTTCTATTGTGTACATTCTAACTTGTAATTTGCCACTTCTAAGGTGTGTGTGTTCTCACTTCTAAAAGAACTGCAATTTAGGAATTGATTTGTATGCTTTCTAGTTTTTCAGAATGCATGGAACTTGATTTTGATTTCTAAATGATAGGGAAACTTGATTTTGTTACAGGGGAACTGGTAGTTTTGACCTGGTCAACATCTGGTTTTGACCAGGTTAAAACCTGGTTTTTTTGATATTACAAAAAATATCGCAACTGTCTCAAACTGTTGCGGCATCGAATTTCGCAATTGTTTGATACTGTTGCGACATCGGATTTCGTAACAATTTAGAACTGTTGTGACATACTGACGATGCAACAGTTTGAAACTGCTGCGACTAGAAATTCGCAACGGCAATGAAGCCGGTGCGAAAAACTGCAACATCGACTTTCGTAACAGAGAAGCACTGTTGCGACCCCATTTTGGAACAACCAGTTACCGTTGCGAATCACTAAATTTGGTGTAGTGTAAGGAACAATGCAAACCCAAAGCTTGGTCTTCATCTTCAATTTTGACCTCAATATTTTCCAAATCCAAGAGAATTTTATTATAATCATCAATATGATTTATAATAGACGTTCCTTCATGCATTCTAAGAGTATGTAATTTCTTCTTAAGATATAAACGATTAGTTACGGATTTAGTCATATACCTTTTCTCCAACTTGTTCCATAGCCCGTCCGGTGTCGTTTCCGCCGCCACTTCTCTCAAGACCTCGTTGCTCAAACAAAATAGAATTAATCCATGTGCTTTCTCCAAGTGCTCATCCTTTTCTTCATCCTTCAATGTTTCTGCTAGAGCCGTTTTCCCCTTCAAAGTTTTCACCAAACCTTGTTGCACCAAAACATCCCTCATCTTTAGCCTCCATAAATTGAAATCATTCCTTCCATCAAATTTCTCAATCTCATACTTTGCCGCCATCGTAGATCGATTTTACCCGGATCTCTGATACCAATTTGTTATGACCAATGGCTCTTCCAAGCACAATCAATAAAGAATTAAAATAAAAATGAAAACAAATGTAAAATAGGCACACACACAACACAAGGATTTATAGTGGTTCGATCAAGATGATCTACATCCACTTTGGAAGACGACGATAACGTTGCACTATGATTGGAACAAGATTACAAGAGTATAAACTCCTCTCAAGAACAAGACCTTGTTCTTGCTCTTACTCTCTCTATACACTACTAATGTTTCTCTCTTAGAAACTTAAACTGATTTTGGGATGCTTATACAATGGAAACTAGAAGGCCTTATATAGGTTCTATGAGGTAGTGTATATGGTGACATAGAGCACACAAGCAACATAATGGGAGATCCACTTCTTAGTGGTTGTTCCACTTCTCTTAGTGGTATCAAGGTACATTACACTACAAACCCTAAGGTCCTCTTTCTGCGGCTGTCTCTCAAATTTATATGCATCTTAGACAAAGAAAACGGGTAGAGCAGACCGGTCCAAACCCGGCCTGTTACCGAACTTTGTTTTTTTGTTCTAACTTATAAGATTTCACCGTCTACACTTTTCCTATTTCTCGTCCATTAGTAAAACTTCAATAAACTAATAGCCTTAAAACGGGAAAAAAAAAACTCAACGAAGTTATTAATTTATAAAAAAATACTTTATTTATTGACGTTGTCGATAGAATTATTATTACATAAAAAACTCGTTGGGAGCCTTACAACAAGCTGAGCTCCCACCCCCATAAATAACAATGCCTACACGATTAAAAAGAATGTTGCCAATCTTAGAATTAGCATCACGACTAACTAAACAATTTTTCAACCTCTTTAAAAGGATAATAGAATCATCACCAAGTTCACCCAGAGTGGAAAAGGCCAGAACCCCAAAACTGTAACCGTGCTCAATGCATTTCTCCAAATACTTCTTGCATTTGCGAGTGATAGCGGCATTGATGGCATGGCCAGATGTGAAGTTAGTTCTGCTACCGCTCTCAAAAGGAAAGTCCCAATGACATCAAAACACACGTTGCTCCCATTCTCCCAGTTCTACATCATTAAATCTGCAGGTCTTAAGCCAGTGTTATCATTAGAGAAGAAGACTAATACCATCTTCTTCCTAGCATCCACGCCTGCTTTGTAACAAATATCGGCCAAAATATCTCTTACCAGGTCGTGTCTGAATTTTAACCCAAACGTCACTAGCAGAACGCAAAGCGTGATCGCCAAAAACATCCATTACACGGTTACAACTAGGACACATACTATTCTTCACGAATAAGGGAATACTGAGCCCATAGCAGAGGGTGGCACTGAACTATCTCGGCCCTAAGCATTGGATAATTTAATGAGTTAAAATTTAGCTTCTTTTAAAGTGGTTTATTAGAGGAATTACTCATCACCCACGTGTTCATAACTTCATTGCCAAAGACACAGGGGGATCCAGCCATATGGCAAAAATTTGTTAAATAGCTCTAATTTGGATCTCAATGAGAACTGGTTAACTATTTGCTGGTGAATGAGATCTCATCATCACAGGCTTCCTCATGAATCATGATGTAACACGATCTATTGATAAACAGCGTAATTAAACATATAACTGAAGTCAAAACATGTTTGGATTATCACACAATATTTAGTTGGTGAATGAGATCTCATAATTAACCAATGGTATACATATATATTTATTTATTTATTTTTGAAGCAAAACTAACCAATGACTCATGTAACACTTTGTATAATCATTCTCTCACGATTGATGAACTTGTATAATTGACAACTCTAATGGTTGAGCTGTATATATGAACTTTCCGTCACGATGTGAACATGAATATGCATACAAATTAATTGTAATGCTTTACTTCGTTTCGTACCACCTATATATACACACCATATCATAGCATAGTGTTTGATAGTAGGAGATTGGAAATATTTGCTCATTTCTTTCACAAGTTCTTCGTTTTTACTTAAGACTTTAACTTTATCTAATTACCACTCTCATTTTTTCCATTAACAGAACAAGTAACCATGTCGTGGTAGACAGATCCTCGGTTGTTTATATATGGCGGTGATGCTGGGCAGTTTTTCATATTTAGGGTTACGACAGAATTTGGTGTCAACCCTGTTGGACCAAAAGATTTTACAAATGAAGGAGACTTAAGTTTCTCTAAACATCTTTCTTTGGGCAACAATAAAGAAGGCGATTACGACGCTTTCAAAGCTACCTTTGTGCCCAAATCTGGGATTAATAAGTTTAACAAACTCTCAAGGTTTGGTTATCAACTGGGGTGCTAATGCTAACGTCCAGAGAGGTTTATGGTCACGTGAGGAACTAGATTCACCTTTCTGGAATCTGCCTGGTATTACAGATACTAGACCAAAATCAGTAGCAGAACAAGCTCTTGAGAAAAAAGTTTCCTCTCTTCAAGATGAAGTCAACAACAACAAGGTAGAGAAAGAAGCTCAAGATAAAAGAATTTCGGATTTAAAAGTAGAAAATGACATCCTCAAAGCTCAAGTTAACAGAGAGAGGGATGAGAAAATACTTGCTGGTTTAGAAGCTTTAGATAAAAAAGTTTCTGACTTGAAGGCAAAAATTTCCTGTTGCAATAACAAATGGTCGAGAAAGAGTTGTAGCTAAAACAGTTTTGGATTTGGAAGCAGAAAACGCCATCCTCAAATCCCAAGTCAATAAAGAGAGAATGATGAGAAAACTGCTCTTATCAATTTGGATTTTCTATCAATAAAGAGAGAAAATCAGCCGATCGAAGAATCTATACTTTGTCTTTGAGGGAATTCACAGGTTCATTTAAAGGCCTTTTCTCTGCTTAATTTTATTTATAATTTGTGTTTGTTTGGTGAGGGTTGTAAAGTCTATTCAGACGTTTGTTTGAATGCATAATCTTTAAGTTCAATTCGAGATTTTGTAGAGTTACTATGCGCGTTTGTTATTGTTTTAGATGCTCTAACGGGTTCTTACATATGGGCTATGTCTTCGAGATTTTGTAGAGTTACTATCCACGTTTCTCTCTATCTTTGACCTGTTTTGCTTTATATTTACCTTCTAACTGAAGCTGTTAATTTCTAGAAATGGGAGTATTGATTGGGAAAGGTGGTTTCCATGGAAATGTATTCAGAATCACACCACCCCTTTGCTTCACAAAGCAAGATGCAGGTGGGTTTTAATCCAACAAAATCTGTCCGGCGTATGAACTTTTAAATTCGTTTCCGTGTTCCCTTTTCTAACGTAGGGTGCTTTTCTGTGTCTATTCTCTATGGCTGCAGACTATCTTGTGGATGTGATGGATATCATACTGGCGAAGATGTGATACATGCTGCAGGGCTAAAGTTATGGCTAAATGAAATGGCAACAGAAGAAGAAAAGGAAAATCTATATTAGAAACATCCATAGATAGATCACCACCATATTTAGTAATGCAGGTTTCTGTCAAATAGCTAGAGCCTTAGACCAAGCTGAAGCAATCTCTGTTATCACGCCAGTATCGTTAGAGGATGCTGAACTTAATACGCACAATATCAACTTGCTAAAGGGGTTTCAACATCTAAAATACGACGATGCACTGCCAAATTTCAGTTAAAACGTGTCAGAGCTGTTATTCTTTGTTTTGTGTGGTCAATTTTTTGGACGACAAACAACCGCGTAGCAGGAGCTTGTGTCACCAACCATGAACCATCTAACACACCAACGAGTGTGTATGTTATGAGATGTATACTTGGGTTTGGAGCAAGAGATTATGAAGAGATATAAACTTTGAGAGCAGAGTTTATGTTACATCCATATGCAGTATCAACTGCAATTCAACCAAAGGTTAATCTCGTCTTCACACTCTTACAGCAACATAGAGCAAGCACTAATAAGTATACCTACATTGTGTTAGGCGCTAGGCTAGGCGAGGCGCTTAGAAAAAAAAAAATTGCTCACATTTTTTCGCCTAGGGGAGTTTTATTAGCTAGGCACCCTTGGACGACTAGTGCGCCTAGCTCGTCTTTGAAAACATAGGAACAAAGTTGCTAAGAAACAATGGATTCTGAAAGGTTACCAAGGATTGTAAACGGCATGTTGAATCAAAGTTGCCACATAAAATTACTAATTATGAAGACGAACAACAACCTCAAGCAGCATTATGGCTTGTCAAGAAAACATAGTCCGACCAAGAAAATATTTAAGCTTTCAGATTGTTGCAAAATCTGGCTTATAATCATGCATGCAATTATATTAATCACTGATAATCAAATACTCTCAAAATAACACAATCAATGGTTGATGCAATATATCAAATTAAAGTTCAACCCAACAGTACGGGAAATAACAAGTAACTATAATAATTCAGCATATAAAACGTAGTTTGCCTATCTCATCATCATCATCAGCAGGCATAATTCTCTAGCTGATCCACTTCTGAACTATTTATAGCCTGCAAAGTATAAGTATAAGCAGCCAGGTAATTGGATAACCCTTTCTGACTCTTTTCCTCGCGAGAGATTTGTTCCTGAACCTGCTTGAACTCATTCTTCCTGTCAAAAAAGTCTCTATCACGAAATTTGTCTACATTGACTGGAAAATTCTTCAGATGCCCCAGCGGCTTTTTTGTTTGTTTTTCAACCTCACTCTGAATCTTTTGGTCATACTTTCTTCTCAGCTCATCATATGTATATTTTGTTTTCCGTTGTGCAATCTGCAAGAGCTCCTTGGGATCAGAATTATTCAACTGGTTCCGAATCCATTTTTTATTGCCCTCCGGGACTGTGCCATTAGTCAACAGCGTGGAAAAAGTACAAAGCATCTTGGCCAGCTTCTTCATTGCGTTCACCCGCACAATCTCAGAACTGTACATTGCGATAGGATAATAACTCTTTTCAGCCTCCAGCTTGTTACGAAGAGCTTTCAAGTTGCAAAGATCTTCGTATACTTGTCTCCGCTGGCTTCTTATTGAGATATCGTAATCATCAAGTCACTTGATACTCAAGTCACCTAGAATGTACCATACATAGTGTTTTTGTAATTTAGGAATTCGTATGATAAACTTGTATAGCAAGTTCTAAGGTCTGTATAAAAGAGATACGTCTCCTGTTTGTATATCATTCATTGAATCAATAATATCATTGTTCATTCAAAACTTCTCCTCTCTTGTTCTTCTCTTATATTCTAAACCTAAACCTATAACAGTTTCAACTTGGTATCATCCTCGTTCGATTCTCCATGTCTTCCGCAGCTTCTCACGACTCAACTATTTCAACTGTTATCAGCTCTTCGCAATCAATGATGGCTTCATCACTTTTCTCTCAACCTCACCATATCATTACTGTTAAACTTGACGACACAAATTATTCTCTTTGGCGTGCACAGTTCTTGCCGTATCTTCAAGGATATGAGCTTGATGGATTTGTTAACGGGGAAAAACCATGTCCCTCTGCAACTCTTCCAAACACTTCGAACCCTAATCCTGATTTTGTCTCCTGGAAGAAACAAGACCGTATATTGCTTGGCTGGATTTTCTCCTCTTTAACCCCTGCCGTGTTGCGACATGTTCATCGTCTTACAACCTCCCGTGAAGTATGGACCTCTCTTGAATCTCTCTTTGCATCTAAATCTGCTGCTCATATACATCACCTTCAATGTGAGCTTCGTGCCTTGAAGAAAGGGTCTCTTTCTATGAGAGCCTATATAGACCGTGCGCGTGATATAGTTGATAGCTTGGCTGCTGCTGACACTACTGTTACAACCACTGAGTTACGTCACTGCATCCTTGCTGGTTTAGATTCTTCGTATGATGCTATTGTCACTTCTCTTACAACATCTATGGCAGCCATGCCCATTGAAGATTTCATCACATATCTTCTCACTTTTGAACTCCGTGTTGACCAACAAACAAAGATGCTGAACTCTCAACCTGTTGCTGCTGCTGCTTCTCGAAATTATTCTTCTCAGAATAATGGTCTTCTACCACGGCCTACTGCTGGTACTTTCGATGCTGGTACTCGACAAAGCACGGTTTATCAGTTATGTGAAAAACCTGGACATCTTTCTCCTATGTGCTGGAAGCGTTTTGATCGCACCTTCAAGCCGTAGCCTCCTCGCCGTAATCAGCCACCACAGTCCCGTGCTCCTCGTGCTTATGTTGCTGACACACAGGGATCGTCCTCTTTTGCTCCATGGGTACCTGACAGTGGGGCTACTGATCATATCACGAATGATCTAGCTAGATTGCACCCGTATTCAGAATACACCGGTCCGGATGAAATAAAGATGGGTAACGGCTCTTCTATTCCGATTACTCATGTTGGTTCATCAATTCTAGGTACTCCTGGACGTAAGTTACATCTCAACAATACTCTATTTGCTCCTCAAATATCCCATAATTTATTATCAGTCTCTCGGCTTACTACTGATAATGATGTATTGTTTGAGTTTCACCCTGATTTTTGTATTGTGAAGGATCGATGCACGAGGAAGGTTCTTTTGCGCGGAAATAGGGTTGGTGGCCTCTATGTTCTTGATGGTTCCAAAACGCCTACGACAAGTCTTGTTGGTGAACGTGCTAGCTTACAAAACTGGCATTCTAGATTAGGACATCCCATGATGCGAACTGTGCGTCATGTTATTTCTAAGTTTTCTCTTCCCGTTTCTAGTAGAAAAATAAGTTTTTGTTCTTCTTGCCATGAACATCGAAGTCATAAGTTACCATTCTCTTCTAGTAATACTATTTATTTGAATCCACTTGATTTGATTGTCTCGGATGTTTGGGGTCCTTCTCATATTGTTTCTAATGATGGCTATCGATACTACATTATTTTTATTGATGCTTATTCTCGGTTTACATGGATGTTTCCACTTACTCATAAATCCGATGTCCACTCTATATTTCTTGTTTTCCAAAAACATGTTGAGAATCTCTTCAATCGCAAGATAAAATTTTTTCAATCTGATAATGCTCTTGAATATCGTAAACTTACCCCATATCTTCAACAACATGGGATTTTTCATCGCTTCTCTTGTCCGCACACTTCTGAGCAAAATGGATTAGTTGAACGTAGGCATCGTCACATCCGTGAAACTGGACAAACCCTTCTATCCACAGCCTCTATACCAACTTCTTATTGGTATGATGCATTTTTTACAGCATGTTATCTAATGAATAGAGTGCCTTCATCTGTTTTAGATAAAGCATCTCCGTATGAAGTTTTGTTTGGTTCACCTCCTGATTACTCCTCTCTTCGTGTGTTTGGATGTCTTTGTTTCCCTCATCTTCGTCCCTATAGAGCTCATAAGATGGATCCATCATCCTCTCCTTGTGTTTTCGTTGGTTATAGTCCACAACATAAAGGCTATAAGTGTCTTCATATCCCAACTGGTCGGGTGTACGTCAGCAGGCACGTAGTATTTGATGAGACCACCTTCCCTTTCGCAGCATCGGTTGAACCCTCTCCAGCATCCACTTCCACTAATCAGGTGATATCTTCTCCTTTGCACATTATATCTACTATACCGGTGACACCCACACAGGAACAATCGTTACCAGTGCGTGGTACCAATTTGCGCTTACCTTCTGAGCATCCCTTATTGCAAGAAGACGCTATATTAAATGATCCAACTACTCCTCAACCTACTTCTGGTGCAGCATCCCCAGCCTTGTCTTCACCTTCTTCGGTTCAAGAAACTACTCAGGGTGACTCTGTGTGTCAACCAGCTGCTGTTCTTCCAACTCATCATATGATTACGCGGGCTAAAGATGGGATCTTCAAGCCCAATCCGAAAATTTTAAATGCTTCCAAGTACGCACTTATTAGTGACTCCGTTCTACATATATTCATCATCATTCAACTCTTCTATATTCATCATCATTCTTCATCTTGAAAACTACACGTTTAACATAGTTTAGAACCGTATATTGCCTATCTACATATCGAAAACTTGATCAGCGTCTCAAATATCCATTCACCCGCTCACGCGCCCTGGTTTCAGATCTTAGGGTTTCAAGATCGGCTTTCTGTTTTGCTATTTCTTTCTTTTGATTCTTTTCTTTGCTTGGTGTCTGTCTCTGAATACTACTAGGACAAGGGGCCATTGTCTTTTTACGATTCAGAATAATAATCGACGAAAAGAAGAACTCTCTCTTTGTTAAGATCACAACCTAAATCTGTCTCACAAGCTTCTCTGTGTGTCTCGGTAACGAGAGGAACACGACTATTTATAGCCTTGGTTGAACTAGCTTCGCAGACCTAGGATTTCTATTTGATTTGGTTTCCTAAATCTTCTAGGAATATATTTCCTTATCTAGTTTCGTTTCCCTAAACTTTTTAGGAATCTATTTCCATATCTAGGATAACTCATGAAGGTATCTTGTTGCTCAAGTTTGACCATGGAATTTTTATTCTTCGTATAAAAATTTTCTTATAGTCAACCGTCACTACAAAATGGTCGGGAAACGGTCAGTTTGCTTTAAAATAGTGATTGGAAAACTTGATAAGAACAACCTAATTCCATTTTCAGCTAATTAGATGAAGTGCAATTCATAAGAACATGAGATATTCGTAAGACATAGACACCTTAATGATTTTTTAACACATATTTCAGTTTTGAATTGTATAAGTTGCTGTATTATAGAATCTCCAATGTAAAAGGTCAGGTCATAAATATCTCACTCCACGGCCTTGCTCTTTATGCTGTGAGTTCTTTTTTAAATGCGACCTTTTATGTATAGTTGGAACAACATTTACGCGAATATTTATCCCAATTTGTTGTCTAATTAAGTAATATTTAGATTAGATCTTGAGTTCAAGCATTCTGATACCCTTTAGGAGTTTGTTCTTGGTGCAGAGTCTAATCAAAGAGCGTGTTGTACAGAGATATTATCCTTAAGTTTGACTGCGTTATATGTATTGACAGAAATTCTTCACATTGTATTATCAAACCCTATAGTTATTACATTAAGAGGTATTACTTATAGACTTTGAGTACTTGCAGATGGTGTTAATAACATCCTTACATCCATTCACTTACATATCCTAGTACTATTTGTTGGTTACCAATTCTTTCCATACATGGGTAAGTATTACAATTATATACGATTTGTGTATTATTCAACGGCCAGCAGATTCAAGCTCAAAAAATCACGACTCAAAGAAATCAATAAATCAAAACGTAGCAATTTGCTTAATATTTCTCTTATTGTAATTAATAAAACGATAAGACTTATTTATAAGCTACATATTACTTGAAAAATAAGAAAACAATACCAGTCCTAATAAATATTATCACTAATAATAGATAATACTTATCCAACGCCTTGTGCCACCATTGGACTTGTATACTCTTCGCGTCCAACACTTGCTAGCCAGGGTGGCTTTCTTAATTTTGAGAGACTTGACCCGTATAAAGGACCATATACGCCAAATATGCTTGAGTGACAGTATCGGGTTAACACCGTTGGCACAGTCCATAAAATGTGGTCTTATCAGAAATTGTGACCGTGAGTTCGATTAAATTGTTGGATTAAAATTAAGTTAAACTTGTTTCGTTCGCATGAAATAATCTGCTTCAACAGTCTTTGTCGCTCATGCATATCAAGGATCCATTGTTAATGGAAGTGACTAGAATAAACCATTTTTCTGTTGATGGTACTTGATACGTGCAGTTTGTCATTTGATTTTGACGAATCATGGATTCTGGAAAGTTATCAAGGATTGTACACAGCAAGTTCAATCAATGTTGCGGCATACAATTACTAATTTGAAGACGAACATCAACCACAAACAGCGATGTTCTTGTTAAGAAAAGATAACCCAAACAAGAAAATGTTAAAGCTTTCAGATTGTTGGAAAGGCTGGGTTATAATATCATGCACGTAATTATATTAATCACTAGTAACCAAAAACCATATAGTATTAGTTTATCAAAATAACACGAGATGGTTGATGAAATTTATCAAGTTACTGCTTAACCGAACAATATAACAGACTCATTAACTGGAATTATGGAAATAACAAATAACAATAATAATTCTATCAGCAGGCATAATTTTCTAGCTGATCCACTTCTGAACTATTTATAGCCTCCAGTGTATAACTATAAGCAGCAAGATAAGTGGATAACACTTTCTGACTCTTTTCCTCGCGAGAGATTTGTTCCTTAACTTGCTTGAACTCATTCTTCCTGTCAAAAAAGTCTCTATCACGAAATTTGTCTACATTGACCGGAAAATTCTTCATATGCCCCAGCGGCGTTTTTGTTTGTTTTTCAACTTCACTCTGAATCTTTAGGTCATATTTTCTTCTCAGCTCATCATATGTATATTTTGTTTTCCGTTGTGCAATCTGCAAAAGCTCCTTTAGATCAGAATTATTCAACTGGTTCCGAATCCATTTTTTATAGCCCTCCGGGACTGTGCCATTAGGCAACAGCATGGAAAAAGTACAAAGCATCTTGGCTAGCTTCTTCATTGCGTTTACCCACACAATCTCAGAACTGTACATCGCGATAGGATAATAATTCTTTTCAGCCACCAACTTGTTTCGAAGAGCTCTAAAGTTGCAAAGATCATCATACACTTGTCTCTGTTGGCTTCTATAATCCTCATCGTTCTTCATCTTGAAAACAACACGTTTAACATAGTTCACAACTGTCTGTTGGATATCTCGGAAACTTGTATAACCTCTCAGATAAAAATTCACTGTCCAGGTGTCAGATTTTAGGTTTCTAAGAATGGCTTCTTGTTTCGCTGTTTCTGTCTTTTGATTCTTTTCTCTGCTCGTTGTTTGTCTCTGAATACTACTGGGACAAGGGGCCATTTTCTTTTGACAATTCAGAAAATATTAGACGGACACAAAAAAAACTATGACAATTTTCTCTTTATTAGGCTCGCTACCTAAACCTTAAATCTGTCTCACAAGCTTCTCTCTGTACGTCTCTGCTATGAGCTAAACATGACTATTTATAGCCTTGGCTGAACTAGCTTCGCCGACCTAGGAATTCTATGTTGTTTTGGATATATTTCCTAATTTTGTTTCGGTTTCCCAAAACCTTCCGAAGAATCTATTTCCATATCTTGGATTACTCATGAAGGTATCTTGTTGCTCAAGTTTGACCATGGAATTTTTATGCCTCATATTAAATTTTCTCTTATAGTCATCCGTCACTCAAAAATGGTCGGAAACGGTCAATTTGATTGAAAAGAATGATCGAAAAACTTGATATAAGAACAACCTAATTCGTTTTTCAGGTAGTTTAGATCAAGTGGAATTCATAATGAGATATTCGTAAGATATAGACACTTAGCAAGAAACGTATCTCCTAGTAGTATCCATCCTGTACACTAGCAAGAAACGTACAAAGTATTCATATCTGTTACACTTTTGTGGCAATGTCTTATGTATGTTTTGCTTCTTTGAACATTTTTTAGGATTTGGTGATGGGTTCTGTAACGAAAATGCTAAACGGGAGTACGTAGAAAATTAATTGTTCTTAGTAACGCTCCAGAGACGTCTTACCAGATAACTTATCTAACATGTTTCATATGAACAAAAACTAACAAGTTTCTTTCGAAAATGTAAATAGTTGAAATCTGAATTGCAGTACGTGAATTTCTCACAAATAGAACATCAAATAAACACCTAAATAAATAACAATATTAAAAAACTAAGCTTTTGGAGGTTAAAGCCTTGATTTGGTTAAACAATTGTCATATGGTCCAACGATACAAAATGCTAATTTGGTAATTGGGATACTCTAATGTGTATGTAATTTCGTTGTTTTGACCTTGATTTTTTCTCCTTTTTAATATAACCTTTTCTTCAAAAAAAAAAAAAAAAAACTAAGCTCTTTAAAGCCTGTTTGTGTCACAATATTTCGTTAGTCCACGACATTTTTATGATCATTCATCATATTAAAGCATCTCCAATGCAAGGGGTAAAAATCTTAAATTAGTATGACACCTAGGATTTAAGACATTTTTCACCAAAGTTTCATCTCCAATGCAAAGGTGAGGGTCATAGAAAAAGATGACATGGCTAAAGTGGGGTAAAGGAAAAGTTTAAATAAGACTTTTTTCATGACCTTGGGTCATAAGTCCACATCATCTTTTGTCTCTAAATTTAAATAAAAAGTGTTAGATAAGACCCTAGGGATTGGAGATGGGATTTAAGTAGAGGGTGTCATCTTTATATTTTTGTTATCATGTAGCAAGTGACCCACCACCAAAAGGTATAAATAAGACCTCCATGTAGGATGACCTTGACCTCTAGCATTGGGTCTTTCTCGCTTGAAAAGCTTGCGAGCAAAATCACTCCAAGGGCAATGAGATAAATAGGAAAGTTTGTTACAACCATAACACAACACTTCCGATCCTTGATCATATAACTTCACGCACCCAATAATGTAAAGGACTTCCAAGTTTCTGCAATACAGACCGATAGCTTTCCATCCTTTAAGTTGTACCTTATCACAAGATTGTAGCTGCAACACATTTAATAGAGGACAACCTTTTGAAACTGTTATTACTGCTTCATTATTAACTGAATTTGCTGATACATACAAATATTGAAGTCCGCTTCTACTCGTAATTGCTTTAATCCCCTCGGTTGTAAGTTTAGGCACTTACATTGCATAAATATTAATCAAGGTTTTTTGAGACCCAAGAAATCCAGTACCCGTTACACTGCCGCATCAAGGTCTTTTGAGACCCAAGAAATCCAGTACCTGTTACACTGCCGCAATGTGACATTCTAATTGAATGGACCTCCAAACAGTTTTGTATGAGAAAACTTATTCCTGAATCAGAAATTTGTTGACATTTCCCGAGGTTGATTTCCTTTAAGGATGCACAAGTTTTTGCTAAAACTTCTAAACCTCTGTCACTAATCATCTGACAGCTGCTGAGGTCAAAGGTCTCTAAAGATGCACAACAGTTTGCCATGATTTCTAAACCTTTATTGGTAAATTATAACCCTTCAAACATACTGATGCCAAATGAGGGATCCAAGAAAATAACAAAGACATCTTCTTATCTGTATACTTAGACCAATATCGTAAGCACAGAAATCGAATTTTTGATCCAAAGAGTTGTGACTGTGATGTAACAGAATCTGTTACCTCGGGCAGACCGCTTAAGGACAAACTTTTGAGGCGCTGGAATCGAGTCAACAATTTGCAGAGGATTATGGAAAAGCTTTCTGGACAAATATTTGGTGATCTACGTAAGCTACATTTAGAATCGTCGATATCCCAAACCAAAGGAACCATGGTCAGTATCGGATTTTAGTCTCTTATGGCTTAGACAGTCATCTGGGAGATCTGTAATTGATAAGGTTTTCTTGCAAGAATGCGCGTCATCCATTGATCTTTCTCCTTGTACTGCTCCCGAAGTAAGTTATAACCTTTTTTTTTTTTTTTTTTTGATCAGACAGCTAGTAAGTTGTAACTTACCCAACCCTTTGTTGATGTCAGTGTCACTGGATGATAAACTCATTATGAAGACACGTGATATAAGACAATACTTATTCGCTTCCCCAAGGCGAACTAAAAATTCTAGGCTTATTATTTAAAGTTTCCTGCATGTACATTCAGATATTGTAACCTTAGATTATTAGCTAAAATCAAGATTGTATATATTAATCACCACATGCATATTATAACCTACGGCTACGGTACAGTACCATCTGTATACTTAGACCAATATCGTAAGCACAGAAACCGATAGTGTCGGTTATCTGGAACTGATAACCATGAATGAACCATTGATATATGGTTTTGGTTCGGTTCAGTTTAAACTCTTCGGTTTCGGTTCCATTGTTCCGGTTCGGTTTTGTGCAGCCCTCGGTACTCTTGAATTATTGAGTTCTAAGAGAAACTTATGACTGTATGATTATGATTAATTAAGTACTAATGGTCATGGTTATTTCTCAAAGATTCCTACTTTAATTACATAAACATGCATGGAGAACGACATGTAAAAGTGATAAAAAGTATTAGGTTTATGTTATAATACCTTTTTGGCGACTCATGTAATTGAAGAGAATCAAATAATCCTAAACATACCTTCGGACCTTCATATAAAAAAGATTCATAAAAAAGTGTTTCTATTTTGTTAGTATTTATTACGAATCCTTCCTTGCATCTGGTTACTCGATTGAGTTAAGTGGTGTCTTACCGCTCACTAACTTAGATATGCCACGCAACCTAAAACTTACTTAGTAATCCAAATCTTTTTGGTAGCGCAATATTTTTTATGTAATAGAACATTTGCAATGTGATCCAGAACCTACAACCATGATCCAAAATCTGCTCATTACATGATGATTTGTTTGAGTGACCCAAAGTCAAGTTCGGTGGCAAATATTTGGTAAAAATCAATCTTTTGACATTGAACTTAACTTGTAGGAAGTTATATTCTATAATGTCCAAAATTTATTTCATGATCAAAAGTCTGCATAATCACCTGAAATTTATACGTTTATTCATCTATTCTTTTTTCTGAAGGGAGGATAGGCTTTAAAAATTGAGGGTTGAAGAGATACATAATGGCGGAGAATCAACATTTGACCAATTGAAATCATGATAACATGATAATTTGATAACATAAAAAATAAAAAAACATAAAGTATCCCATATTTTGTATGGCTAGTTTCATCTAACGTTTGTTGTTTCATTGTTACCCGTTCCAACACCCACCAGGCACATAGTTAGCTTAGAACCAGACGGAAGAAGGCACTGGAACTGAGTATATCACTGTCGTTTATGGTTCTACTAATTAATTAATATTCAGTAGAAATTAAATTTTGAGATTTGAAAGGTAATCAAATTAGGTTAATCTCTGTTCCGTGTTTTTTACAGATGAGACTGCACTTGAAGAGGAAGTAAAACGAAAAGTAGGATGGATGTTGAAAGCATTTTATGTCTCCAGTACTGCTACATTTGTCGGTTACCAATTCTTTCCATACATGAGTATGTATGTATGTATGTATGTATGTATACAATCATAAGTGAATTCAGGTTTTGTTGGTGTTCTAAGTTGTTGAATGAAAATGAAGTTAAATTTGTTTCGTTCGCATGAAATAATCCACTTCAGAAGACTATATCGCTTATGCATGTCAAAAATCCATTGTTTAAAAGAATTGAGCGCCAGAATAATAACTTCCCTTTGATTAGTGTATGGGGATCATGGGTATGTATGACTTGATCTGTGCAGTTTGTCATCTCATTTTGACGGATCATGATAACTTCCCTTTGATTAGTGTATGGGGATCAAGGTTAAGCAATTACATTGTAGCTGTATTTTCTAAACTAACTCTAATCCACTTATGCATGTGGTGGCATAGCGATAACCTGATAAAAACCCTGCATGGAAACCAAATAAGAGCAAATCCGTCAAGGTTCAGTCAGAACCAATACCCGAACTGGATATTTATCTGTTTACACAATTACATTTCACTCGAAGACAAAATTATTACATGACTAAAATATCAAAAACAGGTAACCTAACTAATCAGCAGACATACTAGTAATTCCGCGCGAGGGGCCATCCTTGGTCACGTTATGGTTGCAGTCAAGCCATATCACAATTTAATCCCCATTCAAGAAGTAATTTGAGAGATTTGGTAATTTCCGATTATACCATTATGCTGCATGAGATTGTTATTTAGGAGGGTGGTGTTACTTGCTAGACCTTGCTCGTCCCTTGATGTTTGGGATCATTTCATCATGTTTATTTTTTTGTTTGCATCACTGGGGTGGTGTATGTTGACGGATTCTTATCCTACCACCTGTTGTTACATGCATGTTTCTATGTTTCCTACCGCTGCTTGTGTTTCAAAGACAATGTACTCTTTTATGTTTGTGCTTTTGGAATATTATAGGAGGATGAGAGTAGTAGAGATGTTTGAACATGTTCTTCTCAGTTGCACGTAGATGAAAGAAGGATGCCAGTAGTAGAGATGGGTGGAGAAAAAGAACTCGTAGAGATATTGATCGAGTCTACCAAAGATGACAAGGCAGCAAGTCAACACTAAAGGCTCTTTCTGCCCTTTCAAACCCAGGTCAAAACTTTTATTTGTTCGCAAGTGCATCTATCTACTAGTCTTCTGTTGTAAACCATAAAGCAACTTTAACTAACTAAGAAACAGTATGAATTCTGAAAGGTTATCAAGGATTATACACGGAATCTCAATCAAAGTTGGGGCGTACAATTACTAATTACGAAGACGAACAACAACCAAAAAAAAAGAATCATAACGTGCTTGTTAAAAAATATAACCCAAACAAGAAAATATTAAAGCTTTCAGATTGTTGGAAAATCTTGGTTATACTTAGCCCATCAATTATCAATATGACAGAATCATTAACCGAAAGGGAAAATAAGTAAAATAACTAGTAATATTTATCATATGAAAAATATGAAAAGTAGTTTGCCTTATCAATATCATCAGGACTAAGGTGACGTTCATGAATATATTTCAGATCCCCTTCTGAATTATTTATAACCTCCAAGGTATAATTATAAGCAGCAAGATAACTGGATAAACCTTTCTGGATGATTTCCTCGCGAGAGATTTGTTTCTGAACTTGCTTGAACTCATTCTTCCTGTCAACAAAAAAAGTAGCACGAAATTTGCTTTGATTGACAGGAAAAGTCTTGAGATGCCCAAGCGGTTTCTTTGTTCGTTTGTCAATCTCACTCTGAACATCTTCATCATACTTTCTTCTCAGCTCCCCATACGTATATCTTGTGTTTCGTTTTGCAGTCTGCAAAAGCTCATCGGGATCAGAATTATTTAAATGTTTCCGAATCCACTTTTTATGGACCTCCAGAAGTTTTCTGTGACACAACATCTTCGAAAAACTATTCAGCATCTTGGCTCGTTTCTTCATTGCGTTCACCCGCAGAATTTCAGAACCGTACATCGAAATAGGATAATAATTTTTTTCGGCCTCCAGGTTTTTACGAAGAGCTTGGAAGTTTTCAAGATCGTTGGACACTTGTCTCTGCTCGCTTCTATAAGCATCATCATTCTTCATCTTGAAAACCACAATTTTAACATAGTCTACAACTGTCTGTTGCAAATCTCGAAAATTTGTCCATTCTCCTCTTAAAGCTTTCTTCACCCTATCACATACCTTTTTTTCATATTCTAGGGTTTTACGGTCGGCTTTCTGTTTTGCTCTTCCAGTCTTTTCACTCTTTTCTCTAATTGTATTATGTTTACTGCTTGTATTTTGTATCCGATTACCAGCTCGGCAACGGCAACCAGTTTTCGCCATCTTTTCTCTTTGTCAAGCTCACAATTCATTCAACTTAGTAATTGCCTCACAAGCTCTTTTTTTTTTATGTGTCTTTAATATGAGCTAAATATCACTATTTAAGTGTAACTCACTTTGGTTGAGATTGGTCGACCTATGATTTCGATTTTGATTTAGTTTCACAAAACCTTGAAACATATTTCCTTATTTAATTCGGTTTCCCAAAACCACTTAAGAATCTATTTTGATTTCCTTGTATATCTAGCTACGAATACTCATCACGAAGGAGGTAGCTTCTCAAGTTTAATCATCATTGTTTCACTTTTTTTAGTTTTTTTATTTGATATAGATCCGATCCGGCGGTCGGGATATTACGACTGGGTAAGTCCGGGAAAGACTCCAGAAACTCGTGGTGTTTCCCATAAATAAAAGTAATAATTCTGTTTAGCCCACCGAATATCCCACGGTCAATCCCACTATTGACGAGGCCATGACTTTTCCATTTCTTTCTATTCCGACCTGTATTTCCGCTAGTGCTTTTCATAAGAAAAGGGAAAAAAAGAGAAGAAGGGATTTTCTTCTCGTTCTTCATCCGCTCAACTTTAGAAGACCCTCGATCGAATAAGCTGCCTGGATTGTTTCTTTCTTTGTTTCTCTGATAAACGACGAAGGTAAGTCTGTTCACATTTCTTTGTTATCGTTTCTCAGTATAGTTGGACATATAGCCAGGTTATGCTATAAGTTTTGTTTCTTTGAAAACCTAATAGTTAATTGAAGAATTTTAAAAAGTGAGATTTGGAATGGATTTGTCTGGTGAAGGATCTAAAAATGTTAAATTCGAGCTTGAATTACTAGTCTAGTAGTTTGTTATCAGATGAGAGATTTCAATGATGCGACTGAACTACTGATTCCCCCAGTAAGTTAATTTGAGGATCAGTAATTCTTCTCATGTTCCACTTAGATTCTGCTTGATTCTCAATTTTATGATTTTTTTAGGTTTCGATTATCGTTTCTGTGTGACTGAATTTGCAAAGCCTCCGGTACCAGAAAAGAAAGGTGGTTTCCCTGTGAAGATTATTCGGAAGTGAAGTGACATACATATAATCTTGTTCTGCTTCCCGTACATACTCTATCAGCACGATAATCTTGTAGTGCTTCCAGTACGTAATCTATCTGTACATTTAAAAATTAAGTAAACCATTTTTATAGTATAGTTAAATTAGTGGCTGATTTACACAACACTCGTGTCATCGACAATGTTTCTCCTGTTTTTAGTCTCTCGTGATGCCCGAATGAATACACTTCGTTTCCTTTGTTTTATTCCAACTATCTTATATCTGCTAGTCGAATTAAGTTAAGTACACTCTTAGCATGTTCTTTATTCCAACTATCTTAAATCCGCTAGTCAAATTAACAATTTTACATCGATGGGATCCTGATTTTTCACCATAATAATCATCATCCTTAATTTACTGGTAGCTTGCAAAAACACCAACATAAACCAAGTCATGAGACAGATTTCAATAGTTTTTAGAAACCATTTTCCTGTAGTATCTGGTTTTTTGTTTTTTCAGGTTGATTATTGTTGTTGTTAATGAATTATGGGTATCGAGACGGATCATCGATTATCAAACAGAAATAAAGAAGACGAATATTAAAGTGGTTCGGTCACTTGACCTACGTCCACTGAGAAACCCCGTAGGGTGAAATAGATTGATCATCAGAACTTCTGAGATACTTTACATTTACATTAGTATTCCTATTTATAGGAATGATAGGGTAATTAGGAAACCCTAAGTCCTAGAAGATAGTAACAAACTTAACTTATCTTGACTATGTGATCAAACTAGAACAAACAGATTTGCTAGATAGATTAGAATGACTTTGTCTTCTAAATCTCCGACTTTATCTTCACAATAGTCTTCACGGTCACCTGGCTCGGTATCTTGTATAGGAGGAGATATTCCAACACCCCCCCTCAAGTTGGACACGGAAATTTTTGAAGTGTCTAACTTGAAAAATCTTGATTAAAAATGTCGAATCTTGTCACATTAACTCCAAATAAAATCTTGTAACATGGACTTCAGCACCAAGGTCACTTAATCTTCGATCACGAACAATAGTGAAATACAGCAACAAGCAGCAAAATGATCTTCACAGAAACTGTTAAGAGATATGGGTCTTGTAGTTGCAAATGGACTTGAATGGATATTAGGCTTTGAAGAAGGTTTAGAAGAGTGACATAGACTTGGTTTGTTGATTACTAACCAAGAAAAAAAAAACTATAGACAAACGGACCAACAACAATGAATGATGGTCATCTATGGAACTTTGAAGAGTGATATGGGTTTGGTTTGTTGACGACAAACAGAGATAACTCACATAAGACATACAAACAACTTGTAGTCTTGTATAAAAAATCGTCCATATTGAGAAACAAAGATGGTCGTGTAAGATAGTTTTATTGGATGAAAAACTAACTTTTGAAATAAAATCAGGAAAATGACGATCTTTAGAAGAGGAAACTCCTGATATTGAGGAAGATTTCCGCGTGATATTGGCCATACTCTTGACGGAGGAAGAGGAAACATGCCTATTAATAATAAGATCATGGATACTGAGGACATGATAATTTTTCAACAGTTTGAAATAAAATCATGGATATCCAGAAAATGGAATACCATTATCTTTGGAATTGATGTAGTTTCCTTAAACTTGTCAACAAGAACAAAAGACAAGATATAAAAGGGAACACAGAAAAAATAAACTACAGAATAATCAACTCTGGAGATTTGGATAATTTCCCAAGATATGAGAGATATTTAGGGAAAAAAAAATATAATTTGATATCCAAAGATATATTTGGAATGAAATTTGATTTTGAACGATATATTCGGCATTGAATATGATGGATGGAAGTCACAGACGACTAAGTTTGCATCTTTAACGGAGAATTACAAAGATGCATTGAACCAAATAGTGAAAATCAATTAAGACCCACACTACCATGAAGACTTGGAAGGTATGGATAGAAACTCGGATAATGAGTATGATGAAAAAGATATATTACGTTGATCAAAACTGAAACTCAACGTATGAGCACATGGAATAGTTGGCCATGCCATCATGGAATAAGTTTGGCCTTGAATACTGGTGGAAACAATTGATAATATGAAAACACCATCTCTGTGATCTTTGTAAACAATCTTTGGAATAAAAATCATCAGAAATAATGATAATAAATATTAGACTACGCTAAAGAATTATCACCGGAGACTGGTATAAACTAGAAGACGAAATTCCGAATCAAAGTATTTTCGAATTAAGATAAAATGTTGATGACAGGAATCAACAAAAATTGGGACGTGATAACACATCTTTGACGCATAACAAAGATGGACGAGAAGATTGACTTAGTTGACAGTATCATGATCAACTAAACATTTGAGGAATATTAGCTCATTAAATCAGAGCAAGATTTGAATAGTAAGATCTTGGATAAAGATCTAAAAGAAGATATATTTGATCATCAAAAACCTTTCGGGAACTGAATTTCGAAAGATTTTGAGGCAAACCCATGATGAATGGGTTATGATTGAATGAATAAACGCTCAAGATATGGGTCAAGAGCAGGAAATCAAATAAGGATCCAAGTCGATGACAACGATCTTGTGATGATAGCAGTTAACCAACAAAAACACAATCTTATGCTTAGAAAGATATTTAGGCAATCTGTTGACAATGAAAACATTCTTTGATGCAAATAAATATCATAAAAAATAAAAATTCTTTAGATTTTTAAGGAGAGTTAATTGTTGATAATTCCGAAAATTTTAAAAATAAATAATTTTCCATTGAGAAAAGCAGACTATTATGATGGAACAAATCGATGAAGATGATAACCATAAAAATAGAAAGCGGAAGCAATTGAGCGGATCTCCCCGCTCTGATACCATAATGAATTATGGGTATCGAGACGGATCATCGATTATCAAACAGAAATAAAGAAGACGAATATTAAAGTGGTTCGGTCACTTGACCTACGTCCACTGAGAAACCCCGTAGGGTGAAATAGATTGATCATCAGAACTTCTGAGATACTTTACATTTACATTAGTATTCCTATTTATAGGAATGATAGGGTAATTAGGAAACCCTAAGTCCTAGAAGATAGTAACAAACTTAACTTATCTTGACTATGTGATCAAACTAGAACAAACAGATTTGCTAGATAGATTAGAATGACTTTGTCTTCTAAATCTCCGACTTTATCTTCACAATAGTCTTCACGGTCACCGCTCGTATCTTGTATAGGAGGAGATATTCCAACACCCCCTCAAGTTGGACACGAAATTTTTGAAGTGTCTAACTTGAAAAAATCTTGATTAAAAATGCTCGAATCTTGTCACATTAACTCCAAGTAAAATCTTGTAACATGGACTTCAAGACCAAGGTCACTTAATCTTCAATCACCAACATTAGTGAAATACAGCACAAGCAGAAAAATGATCTTCACAGAAACTATTGAGATGTATGGGTCTTGTAGTTGCAAATGGACTTGATTGGATATTAGGCTTTGAAGAAGGTTTAGAAGAGTGACATAGACTTGGTTTGTTGATTACTAACCAAGAAAAAAAACTATAGACAAACCAACAACAATGAATGATGGTCGTCTATGGAACTTTGAAGAGTGATATGGGTTTGGTTTGTTGACGACAAACAGAGATAACTCACATAAGACATACAAACAACTTGTAGTCTTGTATAAAAAATCGTCCATATTGAGAAACAAAGATGGTCGTGTAAGATAGTTTTCTTGGATGAAAAACTAACTTTTGAAATAAGATCAGGAAAATGACGATCTTTAGAAGAGGAAACTCATGATATTGAGGAAAATTTCCACGTGATTTTGGCCATACTCTTGACGGAAGAATAGGAAACATGCCTATTAATAATAAGATCATGGATACTGAGGACATGATAATTTTTCAACAGTTTGAAATAAAATCATGGATATCCAGAAAATGGAATACCATTATCTTTGGAATTGATGTAGTTTCCTTAAACTTGTCAACAAGAACAAAAGACAAGATATAAAAGGGAACACAGAAAAAATAAACTACAGAATAATCAACTCTGGAGATTTGGATAATTTCCCAAGATATGAGAGATATTTAGGGAAAAAAAAATATAATTTGATATCCAAAGATATATTTGGAATGAAATTTGATTTTGAACGATATATTCGGCATTGAATATGATGGATGGAAGTCACAGACGACTAAGTTTGCATCTTTAACGGAGAATTACAAAGATGCATTGAACCAAATAGTGAAAATCAATTAAGACCCACACTACCATGAAGACTTGGAAGGTATGGATAGAAACTCGGATAATGAGTATGATGAAAAAGATATATTACGTTGATCAAAACTGAAACTCAACGTATGAGCACATGGAATAGTTGGCCATGCCATCATGGAATAAGTTTGGCCTTGAATACTGGTGGAAACAATTGATAATATGAAAACACCATCTCTGTGATCTTTGTAAACAATCTTTGGAATAAAAATCATCAGAAATAATGATAATAAATATTAGACTACGCTAAAGAATTATCACCGGAGACTGGTATAAACTAGAAGACAGAAATTCCGGAATCAAAGTATTTTCGGAATTAAGATAAAATGTTGATGACAGGAATCAACAAAAATTGGGACGTGATAACACATCTTTGACGCATAACAAAGATGGACGAGAAGATTGACTTAGTTGACAGTATCATGATCAACTAAACATTTGAGGAATATTAGCTCATTAAATCAGAGCAAGATTTGAATAGTAAGATCTTGGATAAAGATCTAAAAGAAGATATATTTGATCATCAAAAACCTTTCGGGAACTGAATTTCGAAAGATTTTGAGGCAAACCCATGATGAATGGGTTATGATTGAATGAATAAACGCTCAAGATATGGGTCAAGAGCAGGAAATCAAATAAGGATCCAAGTCGATGACAACGATCTTGTGACAGATAGCAGTTAACCAGCGCAAAAACACAATCTTATGCTTAGAAAGATATTTAGGCAATCTGTTGACAATGAAAACATTCTTTGATGCAAATAAATATCATAAAAAATAAAAATTCTTTAGATTTTTAAGGAGAGTTAATTGTTGATAACTCTGAAAATTTTAAAAATAAATAATTTTCCATTGAGAAAAGCAGACTATTATGATGGAACAAATCGATGAAGATGATAACCATAAAAATAGAAAGCGGAAGCAATTGAGCGGATCTCCCCGCTCTGATACCATAATGAATTATGGGTATCGAGACGGATCATCGATTATCAAACAGAAATAAAGAAGACGAATATTAAAGTGGTTCGGTCACTTGACCTACGTCCACTGAGAAACCCCGTAGGGTGAAATAGATTGATCATCAGAACTTCTGAGATACTTTACATTTACATTAGTATTCCTATTTATAGGAATGATAGGGTAATTAGGAAACCCTAAGTCCTAGAAGATAGTAACAAACTTAACTTATCTTGACTATGTGATCAAACTAGAACAAACAGATTTGCTAGATAGATTAGAATGACTTTGTCTTCTAAATCTCCGACTTTATCTTCACAATAGTCTTCACGGTCACCTGGCTCGGTATCTTGTATAGGAGGAGATATTCCAACAGTTGTGAATGAATCTGAAAAGCTCCGGCACCGAACACAATTGAGTATAATTTCAAACACTTGAATTTGAGAGATGGTGGAAGATGCAATTGAAAGCTATCTCTGCTGACTGCTGGTAAATTTGCTGTATTGCTTCTCACACTTAGTATCTGGTAATGATGCAAACAAGCACAAGCATCGGATAAAAGTAATGTAGGTCAAGATGTTCTTCAGATTGATCACCATACCCAGGTAGCGCACAACATCGTCACACACTGGAAATGCAGATACTAAGTATTGCATGGGTAGTGATTTAAACCATGTTATACTCCACCAGAGTGCATTTTTCTCGCTCTTTGTTCCTTCTCTTGAACTTTATTGGCGTTATTCAAACTAATGAAGATCCTCTTGTGGAGCTTCCATTTTTTGATGGGCCGAGTTGGAGTTGAAGGCCATAACAAGTTATAGGGACGCCTACACCTCCAGAGATGAAGCTGGGGCGTACTACGTAGTTTTTTATTTCTTCTCTTTTTTGTGATCGATCATGTAACCTCAAAGCCCCACTGTTTTCAATACTGTACCTTTTTATATATATC